>OY728165.1:1133991549-1135241549 GCA_963277665.1 Viscum album
ATTGATGTTTACTTTTCACCGTTGATTGATGATTTGAATCTTTTATTGGTGGATGTTATTATGGTGTATGATTCTTATAAAATGGAATATTTTCAACTGCATGTGGTGCTTTTGTTCACTATAAATGACTTCCTGGTATATGGAAATTTGTCTGGATATAGTGTTAAAGGGAATAAAGCATGTCCAATATGCGAACAACAGACGTCATATTGCCAATTGCATCATGGGAGGAAAAAAGTGTACCTTGGTCATTGAAATTTTTTGCATATGGATCACTATTATAGAAGACTAAAAAAGGCATTCAATGGCTCAAAAGAATATGATATTTCTCCAAAACGTTTATCCCCTAATCCGTATTTTGAGAGGGTGAAAAACCTTGATGTGATATTGGGAAAGACACAAAAATCTGTTAATGATAGACATATTTGGAAGAAAAGGTCAATATTTTTTGAGCTAGAATATTGAAGATATCATGAAGTTAAACATAATATTGATGTCATGTAGGTGGAGATGAATATATGTGATTGTATTATTGGAACATTGTTATATATTAAAGGAAAGACAAAAGAAGGGTTGAATGCAATATTAGACTTACTATCAACAGGAATACGTTTGGAGTTAGCTCCCACTTTTAATGGAAGATGAACATTTATTCTCTCGGATTGTCATAAATTATCAAAGAGGGAGAAAATTATCTTTTGTCAGTGTGTTCATGATATCAAAATGCCTCATGGTAATTCTTCAAATGTAAAAAATTTTGTCTCATTGAAGGACTTAAAGTTTCTAGGTATGAAATTTTATGATTGTAACATCATGATGCAACAAATTCTACTAGTTGCATTGTGTGGAATATTTCCCATCCATGTCAGAAAGAATATAATGAAGTTGTGTTATTTTTTCAATTCAATTTTTAATAAGGCAAATGATGTGAATGCTTTAAACATTTAGGAAAAGGATGCAATTTTTATACTTTTTCAATTGGAAATGTATGTTCCTCTAACTTTTCTTTGATATAATGGTGCATATAATGATTCATTTGGTTAGAAAAATAAGGCTTTGTGGACCTATATATCTTCGCTGGATGTATCCTTTTAAAAGGTATATGAAAATATTGAAGGGGTATGTTAAGAATCTATATCGACCTAAATCCTCTATTATTGAAAAGTATATTTCAGAGGAGTTTATAGAGTTTTGTACAAGCTACATGGCTATGGAGCAGCACATACATTTTCCTCCATCTTTCCTTGAACGAGTTAATAATTAGGGAAAGGGGATTCATGGCTTGAAAGTCAAATCATTGTCAACTGAACAGATGAGGAAGTTAGAATCATACATCTTGAATAACATAGATGATGCTCAACTATATATCACATTGCATATTAATGAGTTGAAACAATGTCATCCAAAGATGAAAGAAATGTGGATTCTGAATGAGCACAACAAAAAATTTCTGTCATGGTTTAAAAAGACCTTTCTTGGTAGATCAGATGTATTAGAGACATTAAAATGGATAGTGGTTGGTCCATGTTTAAATGTGATAACATGGTCCAGTTATGACATTAATGGCTATACATTTTATACGAAATCTCATGAAAATAGAAGTGCAGTTCAGAATAGTGGTGTATTAGTGTCTGTAGAAGTAATGCATTTTTCAAGTGCTAAGGACAAAAACCCAATTTTTGCATCAAGTGCATATTATGGAGTGATTGAAGACATATGGGAGGTTGATTACTTTAAAATTAAAGATAATGTTTTTAACTGTAAATGGATTATCGGTAACAACAATGTCAGACACGGTGAATTTAGAATGACACCTTTTAATCTGAATAGATTGGAAGACACAACTGATTCTTTTATAATGGAAACACATGAAAAAAAATTATATGTAGTAGATCAATCAGATATGCAGTGGCTTGTTGTTTTACAAGGTAAAAAAAAATATTGGTGAGGATGAACTTGATGAAAATTTTGATTTATGTGAGATCCCTACTTCTATGGAAATATTAACCGAACATAATGATGAGCATGTTGAAGACATGGTTTGTTCCATAAGGAATGATCACGAAGAAGTACTTTCGAAAAACAATCCATTTTTACATTCCTTAAATTATAGGTAACTTTTTTTTATTTCTTATTTACATTTATTTTTTTCATAAAATGTTAGATATCGTATGTTTTTTTCTTTATTAAAACATGTATTAAAACAAAATAAGTATAAGTTTGTGTTTGTTATAAGCTTGTTTGGTTTACTTTATCATGTTTACCATTACATAAATTCTATATCTATTATTTTTGTTCAGTGACAATTACCTTACCATGTTCACCAGGTTTACCAGGTTTACCATGTTTACCATGTTTACCACGTTTACCATCTTGACCATATTGACCATCATTACCATTGTTTAACATGATTACCATGTTAACTATGTTTACTATTATGTAACTTAGTAAAATTTTCTATTTTCTAATTACAGTAGTATTAAAATATTTTAATTTATATATTTTTGAACTGATGTTTTTTTGATTTGATAGATAATGACAGATCAATCAGTTGATCAATCACATGATTCTGGAGATGAGAATATTTGTCATACCTATGGGGAGGAACATTCACATGCTCCTCTTGATGTTCCCCAATCTTCCTCATGTGCTCCTATTATGACAAAGAGTTCAAGAGTTTTTAAACGTGGGTGCACACGTTTACCAAAATTATCACATCCCCGTACGCAGGATCATAGGATACATGTTGAGTTTGATGAGGATGATATTCCTAGAGGTCTAAATGAAAATTATTTTAAGAGTTTTGTATCAAATCAGGGTAATAGAAATGTAAGAATTTTGTATGATGACTGGAGAAGTGTGGATAAAGCGATAATCTCTCAATTGCGGGAGACGATTTTGGTAAGATCTTTTGATATTGTGTGCATATTTTTTAAATGTTTCTTGTATATATAATATGTTTAACCTCTTCTTTATCAGATGAAATTTGATATTCCTGACACTGGAAGAGTCAATAAGAAATGATTATCAATGGCTGCTAGGAGATGGAGTGATTTCAAATCAACCCACTCATATGATTTCATTTTTGGTCATAGGAGTCATGACAATCTATGTCATATATATCCTTTTATAGATGAAGACCCAAGGAGACAGTTTGTTGAAAGTAGAATAAAATAATCATTTTTGGTAAGGGAAATGTAATCTTTTATAATATTTCTTATATAAATGATCTTATTAATTTTTTGTTAATGATTTGTTATTATTAATTTACAGAAAACAAGGAAATATCAGCAGAAGATCCAATCTAAAAATGTATACCCTCATAGTTTATCTCCGGGAGGGTATGCCTTTTTGGAAGAACAAATGATAGCAGAAAAATTACAAAAACTAAGAGCTGAGTCTTCACGATCTGGAGAGGTGGCCCCTCCATCCCCTCTATCTAGACATGAAAAATGGAAGAGAGCTCGTATGAGAATGAAAGGGAAATATCTTTCGGTAGAATCGAGAATCGTAGCTGAGAGGATTATAAGATATCTATTTTATTTATTTAATTTGACTATTTTCTTCATATAATTTCAATCATTACAGAAATGTTCAATTAATTAATATAAGACTCTCTTGAGGAGAAGAGCTCGCATTGGGTATTTATAGCAGCTGGGAGGCAAGATATTTTATCTACAACAATGGGAATGCCCGAACTTCCTGGTCGTGTATAAGGATATCCGGTAGGTGTATCGGTAAGAAAATTGTTTCCACGTTCTTCAACTTCTAACTTTGACGGTGTTTATAAAAAATATAGAATCCTTGGAGGCTGAAGTTCATAATATTAATGAAATGATGGTGGAAAAGATTAGAGCTTCGGTACAATCTATGTTTGCAGACATGTAATTAAAATTTCAGACTGTAGCTCCCACTCCTCCACCTCCCCCTGGAGACCCCATTATTTATCCTCCACCTCAGCCTGAAGACCCAATTTTTTACCCTACTCCTCCGCCGCAACTTCCTACTTATTGCGAGTTGTATGTTGACGATCCTCAACATCATATAGTTTCATATGGGTTGGTATATTGTATAGGAGATACAGTACATCATCAACAATTTGAGGTAGAGAATCAGAGGGTCACTGTACAAGATATTATAGATAGAACAGCTCGAGTACCATTACCTACAGATGAGGTGACGACAGTTGGAAATAGTATCGACCATTTTTTAATTTGGTCATCCAGACTTCTTCGACTCATTACTATAGAGGTATGTATGTTATATCTTCTATTTTATTTTTTTAATAATGTTGTTTTATCATATGAAAACAAATATATTTTTCTATTTATTTTTACAGGAATACATAAAAGGTAAAGAAATACTGTATAGACAACAACAAAGACAAATGGTTATGACATCAAATACATATTCTAGTAGTCTTGACAGATTTTCAAGATATTCAAATTTTTTGGCGGGTCATTATGAGTTTCCAATGGAAGGTCATGTTTGTGGACGTGAAATAACTGTGGGGATTATGAAAACTAATAACATGAAGCTTGTTAATGGAGATAAGTTGTGCATCAACGTGGTGAAATTTTTTCCCATGTAAGTCTTAACACCTTTTCCCTCTATTATATTTATTAAAAATGTATACTTATGTCTGTTTTATATTAGGTAGCTTTATAAAATTTGTGAGTAGAATGAGTGGAGAGATGTATATGGATTCATGGACCCACAATTGATTTCCCCTAAAGCATGTGCATTGGATGGGGAACAAAGAATGCTTTATATTGCTGAAAGACTTGAACAGAATATAGTCACACAATGTTGGATGATGCCTTTTTGTGAGAGGTATGAAACACATCTCTCTCAAAGAGTTCATTATCTTTTAACATAAAAAACCACTAACCTTAAATTTTCTTTTATCAGTGATCATTGGATGTTAGGGGTTTTTTCCCAAGGGAGAAAAAACTTTATTGGATATGCACTATCCATGGTGATGTGTGGGAATGTTTTAAGAAAATGATGGAAATGTATGTTTCAATTTCTCAATAGTTTTATATATTATAATGTATTTTAAATTTAACCCATTCGTATTATTTTCTAACATGGGATGGGTCTACTTTTGAAAAAACACAAAGAAAAGGAGTGAGAAGATCAAATATGTAAATTTGAAGGTAAATATCTATTTATAATTTGTACTTTTTGATTTATTACATAAAAATAATATATTGAATTTACAGTCATTCAAAAATAATTATCATGAAAAACAAGGCATCATCGAATGCAGATATTATATGTTATGATTTATGTATGAAATAATAACAACTGGGACAGTTGTGAACTTTGACTTGCAAATAATTCCTTTTAAACATTTCCACAATATATCAATTTGATTTATTTATTATACAAGTTAACTACTATCCTTTTAATTTGTATCTATTTTATGACCCTCAACCCTATAATTCTCAATACATCAAACACTTACAAGTGGAATGGTCAAATTATTTTACAGGTTTCATTGAATTTTAGTTGTTTGTAGTGTAAAATGTAATTTTGAATATTGTCATTGTAATTGTGTATTTGTTATTCGTTTAGGTTGGATTTAGTTTTTTTTATGTTGACAGTGTATGTTTTGAATGTTATATATGTGAATGTTTAATTTTTCTTTACTAATTGTTTTGGTATACTTATGATGGTTTTTATGGTATGGATTCTGGTCTGGGAGGAGGGGTTCCATGGGTGTGGGGGTGTTCAGTGGGGTTGGGGGTGTCTCCAGGTGTGGGAGGGTTGTCCGGTGGGGTGGTCCTGGGTTTCCATGAGAGTGGGGGGCAGTCCAGGGGGTGGAAGCATTTATAGGAGGGTGGAAGGGCTGTCCAGGGGAGTGGGAGGCTGTCAAGGGGGTGTCCAGGGGTGTCCTGTGGGGGGGGGGGGGTTCTAGGGGTGTGAGAGGGCTGTCCAGTGGGGGGGCTGTCTAGTGGGGTGGGGAGGGGAGGTCCAGGTTGTCCATGAGGATGGGGGTGGTTCCAGGGGTGTGGAATGGTTGTACAGTGGGGGGGGGATGTCCAGTGTGGTGGGGTGGGGGGGTCTAGGGTGTCCATGGGGTTGGGGGGGCAATCTAGGGGGTGGGAGGGGAGGCGCCGCCATCCCTTAGGGATCTGAACGCCTCTAGAAGGTACTCATCACTCCCACATATGAAACATTTTGAGATATCAAGCTTCGCATGTGGGAGTGATGAGTACCTTCCAGCAGTGTGCCCCCCATGGGGGTGTCCAGGAGGGTTTCCAGGATGGTGGGGGTGTCTAGGAGGGTGGGGGTAAGTCTAGGGGTGTGGGGGAGGGGTCCAGGGGTGTTGGGAGTTGTCCAGGGGGTGGGGGTAGTCCTGGGGTGTGGGGGTGTCTAGGGGTGTGGTGGGAGCTGTACAGTGGGTTGAGGGGGTTCTGGTCTGTTTTTTGTAACTTTTTGGTCTGTTTTAGGGGTGTGGGAGGGCTGTCAGGGTGTGGGAGTGCTGTCTAGGGGGTGGGGGGTATACAGGAAGGTGATGGGATGTCCAGGGGGTGGTGGTGATGTCCAGGGGTGTGGTGGGTGTCAAGGGGTGTGGTGGGGGTAGTCTAGTGGGGTAGGGGGTTCTGGTCTGTTTTGTTAACTTTTTGGTATTTTTTAGGGGTGTGGGAGTGCTGTACAGGGGTGTGCGAGTGCTGTCCAGGGGGTGGGGGGTATACAGGAGGGTGGTGGTTTGTCCATGGGTGTATGGGGCTATCCAGGGGGTGGTGGGGATGTACAGGGGTGTGGGGGGATATCTATGGGGTCAGAGGGCATTCTAGGGGTGTCCAAGGGTGTGGTAGGGGCATTCTTGTGGGGTGAGGGGGGTTTTCCATGGGGTGGTGGGGCAGTCCAGGAGGGTGGGGGTGTCCAGGGGTGTTGGGGGTTGTCTAGGGGGTGGGGGCAGTCCAAGGGTGTGGGGGTGTCCAGGGGTGCGGGGGGTTGTCCAGGGGGTGTTGGGGAAGTCCAGGGGTGGGGGGGGGGGGTCCAGGAGGGCGGCGGGGGGGGGGGAGTTCTAGTGGTGTGGGGGGCTGTCCAGGGGTGTGTGTGTGGGGGGGCGGGGTTCCATGTGTGTGGTGGTGGCTGTCAAGTTGGGTGAGGGGTTTTTGGTCAGTTTTTTTAACTTTTTGGTCTATTTCAGGGGTGTGGGAGTGTTGTCCAATGGGGGTGGAGGGTATACAGGAGGGTGGGGGATTTCTAGGTGGTTTTGGTGATATCCATGGGTGTGGAGGGTGTCCATGGGTGTGGTGGGGGCAGTCCACTGGGGCGAGGGGGTTATGGTCTATATTTGGTAACTTTTTGGTCTGTTTCAGGGGTGTGGGAGGGATGTCCAGGGGTAAAAAAGTGGTGTCCAGGGGGTGGGGGTATACATGAGGGTGGGGGTTGTCCAAAGGTGTGGGGGGTTGTACAGGGGTGGTGGGGATGTCTAGGGTGTTTGGGGCTGTCCAGGGGGTCGTGGGGCAGTCTTGGGGTGTGGGGGGGGGGGGGGTCCAGGGGTGTGGTGGGGGCTGTACATTAGGGTATGTTTTAAATGTTATCAATGTAAATGCTTAGTTTTTTTGTTCTTATTTTGGTCTACTTCTGTTTTTCCGATAAAAATTCTTGGTCTGGTTTCTGGTTGTTGTTGGGGAGAGCTGAGGACTGCTTTCTATTTTAAAAAAAAAATTGGTTTTCCACATCGGTAATTTTATAACTGACATGATAAATGAATAGGGAAGTGTTTATCAGGTCGGTTATTTGAATAACCGAAGTGATAAACACCCCCCACACTAGCTTATCACATAAGTTATATAATAACCAAGGTGATAAACCCTCCCCCCTGGTTTATCACGTCGTTTCTTTAATAATCAACGTGATAAACACCCCCGACAACGGTTTATCAGGTCAGTTATATAATAACCGACATGATAAACCCTCCCCCCCTAGTTTTTCAGGTGGGTTATTAAATAATCGACGTGACAAATACCATGATGTTATGTTTTTTTACATCGGTTTTTAAATAACCGACGTAAAAAACAATATTTTTAACATCGTCCGTATTAACGTCGGCTAAAAACCGACGTAAAAAATGAAAAATAACTGACGTAAAAAAACATTTTTTGCACTAGTGATTCTATTATTATTCGTTGATTACATGAAAACACCAGTATCCTTAGTATAATAGTATTTTTTATGATACATATTCTAACAAAAATTACAAACACCGTCATCTAATGGATATGAACATATTGTTTCTGTGGATAACGAACTACTGCCTGAATAAACGATGATGGTTCAATTTTCCCCTACCATCTCTCATGGAGGCCATTATGATAGATCTATATTTATATATGTCATATATTATTTTTATATTTCCTCTATGATTTTGTGTTTTTATTTAAATAATTTCTTCATTCTTTCCATAATGTGTAAATATGATAATTTCATTTGAGGAAGTATATAATACTGCACCCTCAAAGTGATATGACTTGTTCATGTCATACATGGAATGTTTAAAGGATTGAATTAATAAACATATGTAACATATATAAAATATTATATTATTTTTTAATTATGATATACCTATGTATCATTTAGTTTTATTTCCTTTAAATATAAAAAAATAAATAAAAGTAGTGCTCATGTGTACGTACGGCTTACCGTCTCCATGGACGGTGCATTTCATTTATTATCTCCAAATGTTATATAATGTTATAAATAAATATATATACTAGATATATATGATATTTAAATCATTAATAATATTATTTATATAATGTAATTTTTACCAGATGGACAATTTGTAATTATATCTTGTTTATTTTTGACTCAAGTACTGAATATCAACAAAATGACAGATATGAACTTAAATAATAATGTAAATTTTATAACATTATTATAAGTAATATAAAATGTATAATAAATATGAAAAAGGTTTTTATTCAAGTATAAATTAACTTATGTTCATAATTCAGGAATATAAAGAACAAACAAGACAATTCGGACTCAAGGTAAGGGAACCTTTCACCCTCCCCTTTTAGTCAAAGACATATTTTATGTTATGTATTTTAATTTAAAAATTCTTATATTGGGTTATGTGACTAAATATTCATATTTAGTCCCATTTTATGTCCCAATAATGAGAGTCCATTTTCTCTCTCATCAACTAATTTTCAGAATTTCTAAGGGACGCCATTAGGCAGCCGAATTTTTATAAAGGAACTTCTTAACCCAATTTCCATTCTTTAGTTTAATCTACAACTTTTATATTATGTTGTAATATAATTAAGTAAGAAATAACTTTTTATATCCTATCATTTATTTTTTCATCAGTTATGTGTAACTATAGTGAAATCACTTAATCAATCTATTTTATTTACAAAATGATCTTTGTTAGGGACTTCGTCTGAATCTCCTTTCATTGAGACATATTTTGGTTTATATATGACCTTATTTTACACAATGTATAATTATACCCTTTTTCTTATTATGTAATTAAATGGTTTTAAAATGGAATCTTTTTCTATGATTTTTTACAAAACATCAAAAGTAAGGTATCTTTTAAACTTACGTGGTGACAATGACCTTTCTGCCATTGCCAACAATATTTTATATTTGGCTTCCTTAACGAGACGTAATGTTTTTGAAATGAAAATAAATACCATATAACATTTTTAAATATTTTGGTATTTATAATGGTTTTGAGAAAGGATTGATTATTTAAATATCTTTAAATGATATATTTCTATTGCAATGAGGAAATTTTATCTTTCCTTTATGCTTGTTTTATGTGTTATCAATATATTATGGTTCTTGTTCATTATTTATGTATACAGGTTGTTCCATGATAAACCAAGGGCGGGTGGGCTCGGGATATCTCTCCAATGAATTGGATAATGTGAAGGAGGTAAATGTTAATGATTCTAATAAGAGATTGGGGGAATATACTTTGATGGGTATTCCAAACGTAACTCCCTATATAGCTTTGAAAGATACAGTGTATGTATGTTAAGGATGTTAGAAGTTAACTTTATGATTTAGGATTTCTGTGTGTTATTCATAAATATTATTATTTCATGAGGTATATTGAAGAACATATGTTTTCTAATTGAATAGTATGGTTTTATTGATTTTTATGTATTGATGGACTAATATTTTATTTCCTTATTTTATATTCCTTGCTGAGTTTTTTTCCCATACCAAGTTTTTGGAATATTTTTCATAGGTTATAAGGATGGGTAAGAGAAAGGAATAATTAAATAAGATTTATATCAAGAAAATAATTCTTGTTTTATTTTAAGGAGTTTTACTTTTTTACAAAAAATGGATAAAATAGAAGTGTCTACTTTGTAATTTTTGAGATTTAATGAAATATTTATGGCCTAATTCTCTAAAACTCGAAACCTAAAAACATCCTCAATGTGAATTATTTACTTAACTTATTATTATGTAATGTTTAAGGATGGGCACTTATAGTTGGTATCATAGGTTGGTTTAGATAACTTTAGAGTTTACGGTGTTATCTGGGTGTAGGTAAAGGATCCCATATATCCAAGAGGGTTATTTACAAATGGAAACATTTAGAGGGTTATGGTAAAAAAGGTTTTTATGATAAAAACATGAACAATGTAGATATAAGGAGGATGATGGATTATAGTAATACAAAAGTTTTTACGTTATCTTTACCATATGAAGGATTCTTTTTTTAATAATAATAATTCGTTTCATGTTTATGTGTTGATTTTTTTTAGCTAATTGACAATAATTTTCAAATATAGAAGGAAAGAGATCTTGCACAACCTTTTTATCCCTCCCTTTCCATTTGATCATCACTATTATGGAAAAAGCCTATTAGAATTATTTTGATAGCTTCTTGAGTATCCAAATCAACTGTAAGAAATTGTTTGAGTTACCAACACCTACTCATTTCTAAAATAATTTTATGGGTCACGTATCTTTTTCCCATGATTTCAGGATCTAAACTTTTCCAACTCTCTCAAAATAGAAAAATTACATAACTAGAGTGAACGTTTAGTTTTTCAAAGTATGACAACATGCCAAGAGAGAAAGGGAACGTCAAGAAGATCATGATATATGGATTAAAGGTATGATTTATTATATTATCCATAAAAAATGAAGCATAATTGGATTGATATTTATAAATTTTGAGGATATTCGATCTGTAGGAATGATTTATTTTTTTATAAGTTAGAAATTCATAGTTAATGGATCATGAAAAACACTGAATGAGTTAAATTCAACATATAATAGATTCAAGGGTTATGGTAGATTGTAGGATAATGAAATACTTAAAAGTATTAAGTCTCTTTCAATCATTGGATTACTTTGGAAGACTTTTTCTAGTATGTGAAACCCTAAAGTTTGATATGTGAAAATGTTATTCAATAATTATCTTTTATTGTGTGGGCATAATGGATAACCTTAAGGGTTCATATGATGATTTTTTTGAGTTGATAAATTGTTATTACATTTTGGGATGAAAAATGAAAGGTATTAGATAACCTTTGAGGATAAAATAGGATATGGTTATTTTTTATGAAATTTTCTTATTTTTGAGAATTTTATATGAATGATATGGTTTTATAAAAAGGACAACCTGTGGGATGGGTGAAAACTTGTAAAATCTAGAAAGGCCATGGGTATCGAACCCAGAACGATAGGGAGATAAGGATGAATCACATACCATAGGACTATGTGAAGTCCCTGGTTAGTATGACATATTCTTTTTAGTTAAATGATTTTATGAATCAAGAATAAATTTATTTTGTAACTAATGTTTTATCAAATTGATATCCTTAGTATAGTAAAATGATTTGGTGATTAAGTGATAAACGTTATTTTGGAGGACGTTCTCTGTTTTAGGAACCCAATATGCCTAAGGAAAATAGAATACTATGGCTTTTAATTTTTTGGAGTAATGGTTGAAATATTATTTTTGAAGTATCTATGTTTTATTGTGGACAAATGGATATTTGGTTTATTTATGGAAATGATAAACCTATTATAGAGAATAAGTTATTAGGTTAATTACTTTTTTGTATGAGACTTTAAGAGTAGCAATGTTATTTGGAGATAAATATTGTGATTTATCATGGAAGAATATGTGATCAAATCATTCTAATTTTTTGGTTTCAATCCTAGTTGGATTATTTTGGAAAATTTTATGGATTGTTTTGTATTGAATGATCTTTATTGAAGATTGTGTATTATTTGATCAATTTTGGAGATTTAGATTTCTATTTCATTTATAAAGGATTATCCTTTTTTAGGATTATCTGATCTAAAACTAACCATTTTGGTATTGGGTAATGTATAAATATAGGGTAAATATATATATCATCTTTTGTGGATTATAAGATTCCGTAAAAGGTGATTCTAGTGCTTCAGGCATGACCAAGTCATCTTGAATATCATCCTTTGAAGAAAAGATGAGTTTGTGGTAGAAATTTACTAAAGGATGAAACTCTACATGAAAAGTAAGTATATATCACTATGTTATCATCCAATATCATAAATAAATTCTGAAAATTTATGAAAAGGAACTTAAAACAAAAGAAACGTTGGTGGTTAGTTTCTCTTCTATATCCATGTTGTACTACATAGAATCCTAGTTTAGGTTATCTTGGGTGACGTTTTTACTTCTATTTATTTCATAAAAAGTGATAGTTTTATTGAATCCTTTTCTGATGTGGGACTATCAGTAATGTTTCCAAGCCCAATTTTAAATTTGTGAGGACCCAATTTCTAAAATAGTGGAAGGATGTAATGACCTAAGAATTTATTGAATATTACTTTTTTACATTTCTATTAATATTTATGAAGAAGATATTATTTTTAAATTAAATGGATGTTTTTTTCTTATAGCTTAAACAACAGGAAACAACGAGTTTTTTTGGAATCTAACGTTGCAAAAAACATTGAGTTATACCCGAAAATAATATAATAATATTATTATTTTAAATTTTAATTAATGCCTATAAATAGTATTGAAAAAAAAAATGAAAATGACTAACTACAATATTTTTATTCATGTTTGTTAAATATATTTACATTTATCTAATAATCATTTTACCCTTAAAATAGGAGCGAATCTGATTTTAAGCATGAGATACTCTAATATTTTTTAAAATTTGTTTTACCGCCCTTTGATGGAGAACCATTTTTAAATATATTTTTTGACATCTTTATATGTTCTATTTGAAAAAATAAACGTCTTCTTCAGAATCAGAACATCAAAATTTTCTTTTGATAAATTTTTTATAATTTTCTAATAAAGTTTATTTTTTAATGAATAATGAAAAATGCCGCATTTTATGTCAAAATTGCTTTTTCATATAATTTATTTAGATAGTTATATTTCACTTTTAATTAGTTTTAAATAATAATAGGATTATATTATTTTTATTTAATACAATTTTTTTCATTGGATGTAATTTCACTTTTAAATTAGACTGAAACACATGTCAATCTTTTGATAGTTACTACTTCTTAAAATCCCACTTTTTGGTTTTCACAACAGGAATTAATTTTATATTAATTAATAAAAATTATATGTTTGGAATTGGTAAAAATGAATTCCTTATTTTGAATATGAAGTTCCAAATTGTGTGAATAATATATTTCATTTTGGGACATTATGAATAGTAACTTCTCTAATTATTTTATTTACCATTGTTAAAGGGTAAATCTGGTAAATAAGGGGAAATTTTAATAATATAAAAGTAGTAAACTACCCAACCACATATCCTAATACTATTGGATGAGATATGTCTAGTAATTGGAATCCTTTGGATGATTCTAGGACCCCATGGAGACACTTGGATATGAAAAATGACATTTTATAAAATTAATTTAAGGTAAATAAAAATATAACATAAAAATGCATCATTTATTAAAAAACAATTTTTGGTATTATATAAGTGATCACTTCAAATATAATTAGTAATTATAAATCTAAAAATATTTCTTATATCATTTTATTTAATTTATAATATTTAGACATAATATAAAAAATATATTTTGGACATAATGATGACGTAGTGATTACCTTATTAATGAATGATTTAAATAAATGAGATTATAAATAATAAAATAAATTTATTTTAAACATTTAATACAATCCAAAAATTTTATGGATGAATATTACTTGGTATATTTAAATTAATGACGTTTTTTATAAATAATCACATTGTTATGAATTTTTAAAAATTCATGATATGAATAGTAAAAAAATTGACATAAAAGTGTATAATAAATATATTTTATTAAATGATATGATAGTCCTAAAAATATAATATTCAGAAAAATGACTTAGATATAGATTAACATGTCATTAATAAACAACTTGAGGATATATGGTAATTTTATAGTAACAATATGAACCATATAGTGTGAATATACAAGAAGACATGGTAAGAGTTAAATTAGTTAACTAAGGGTTAAAGGTAAAAGATAATGTTAAATTTGTGACCTAGACTTGTATAAAACCGATTGGTTGAGAGGTATTCACCCTAATAACATCATATAATTGAAATAAGTGAATTTTATACCTTTTTAAACTGAAAATCATTTTGTAATAAAATAATACATCCAAACATTCCTAAAGTACCCCTCTTTCCTTTTATTAAAGGGTATCACCCCTACCCATTTTATCACATCTCTAAATCCCCTTGGATCATCCGACCACTACCCAAATAAGCTTCTGAAATCCCCCTCTTTCTTCTAGAATCCTTACCTTGGGTAGAAAGAAATTCAAGGAAGCCTTTTGGCTCAAATCAAAGGGAGTTACATGTTTTAAGAGGTAGTGTCTTCTCTAAAGTACATTTCACTTATTTTAATTATTCACTCTCTATTTTATTATTATTATTTGATTACATAAGAAACTAGAATAAATAATATAATATGATGTTTTTATGAGGATTATTCTAACAAAACTTACACACATGTTCATCTAATAGATATGAACATATATTTTCTATGGACGACAAACTATTGCCTCACGAAATGATGATTGTTCCATTTCCCTCTACCACCTCTCATTTTGGCCATTATGATTGTACTATATTAATATATGATATATATTATATTTATATTGTCTTTATGATTTTGTTTTTTTATTTAAATCATTTTTTATTCTTTCCATAATGTGTAAATACGATAATTTCTTTGAGGAAGTGCGGACTACTGCCCCCTCAAAGTGATATGACTCACTCATGCCATAATGAAACTTATAAAGGATTAAATTAATGAACTTGTGTAATATATATATATATATAATATAATATTATACATTATTTATAATATAACTACATATCATTTAGTTTCTATTCCTTTATATATGAAAAATAAATTAAAGTAGTGTTCATAAGTGTGTACATCTTACCGTCTTTATAAACAATTGATTTCATTTATTATCCCAAAATGTTATATATAATTATAAGTACATATATATACTGGATATATATGATATTTAAATCATTAATTATTTTCTGTAGATAATGGAATTTCGACCACATTGACAATTTGTAATTATATCATGTTTATTTTCAACTCAAGTACAGAATATCGACAAAATGACCGATATGAACTTAAATAATTATGTAATTTTAATAACATGATGATAAGTAATATAAAATGAATAATAAATTGGAAAAAAGTTCTCAGGTATGTAGAAATTAACTAATGTTTATTATTCTAAAATATAATGAATGAACAAGGCAAGTCGAACTCAAGGTAAGGGAACCTTTCACCCTCCCCTTTTAACCAAAGACTTATTTTGTGTTATGTATTTTAATTTCTATTTTCTTATGTTGGAGTATGTTATTACATATCTTTATTTCTGCCCATTTTATTTCCAAATGATGAGAGACCATTTTCTCTCACATCAAATCATTTTATGAGTTTTTAAGTGACGTTGTTAAGCATCCAAATTTTTGTAAGGGAACCTCTTATCCCAATTTCCAATAATTGGGTTAACTTTATTAATTTTTATTATTTTGTTATATGATTATATAAGAAATAAATTTTGATTTACTATCTTGTATTAATTCATTACTTTTGTGTACAAAAAGTGAATTCACCTAAAAGATCGATTTTATTTATAAAATGATCATTCTAAGGGACCTCATCCTAATCTCCATTTATTGAGGCATATTTGGTTTATACAGGACATTATTTTATACAGTTTATAATTATACCCTTTTTATTTTAATTCAATTTAATGTTTTTAAAATGGAATCATTTTCTATGAATCTTTTTACTAAACAAAAAAGGAATGTTTCTTTTTAACGTAAGCGACAAACATGACTTTTCCATAGTCGCCATCATTATTTGATATTTGGATTCCTTAACAATCCGTAATGTTTTTAAAAGTAAAAGAAATAATATATACCCTTTTTACGTATTTAGTTATTGAAAAGGGTTTTTATAAGGTATTAATTATGTCAATATATTGAAATGATATATTATGATTGCAATGTGGAAATATTATCATTATTTTAGGCTCGTTTTAGGTGTTATGATTATGTTATTGTTCATTAGCATTGTGTATGTATATGGGTGGTTCCATGATAAATCAAGGGCATGTGAGCCCTAGATAGCTCTCTAATGCATTTTGTAATGTGATGAAGGTAAACTTTAATGTTTATTCTAAGTGATTTAAGGAATATATTGTGATGGGTATTCCAAATATAACTCCCTATCTAGCTTTGAAAGAAACAATGTAAATATGTTTTGGATGACACAAGTTACCTTTATGATTTATGATTTATGATTTATGTGTTTTATTCAAAAATCATATTATTTCATGAGGTATGTTAAAGAACGTATGTTTTATGACTGAAAAGTATGGTTTTATTGATTTTTAGATATTGATAGAATAATGGTTTCTTTTCTTATTTTATATCCATTACTGAGATTTTTTGCTCATCCCATGTTTTTAAATGTTTTTCACAGTGTATATGGTAGGGTAAGATAAAGGAATAATTGAAGAATATTTATATTAATAAACAAATTTTTGTTTTATTTTAAGGTGTTTTATTTTCTTCAAAAATTGAATATAGACAAATTGACAACTTTGTAATTTTTGAGATGTGATGTAATAGTTATGGTCTAATTCTTTAAAAATATAAACTTGAAAATATACTCCATGTGAATTTTTGACTTAACTTAAGGTTATGTAATGTTTAATTATGGGGTATTATACAAAGGGCTTATATTTAGACACAAAATCCTCATAAAAACTACATCAGAGCTAATTATACACTTCTAGAAACTAGTATTATTAACCCAAAGCCTATACCATTTAACACCACGTGGGTATCATAAAACAAAAATTTCACATCCATGGGTTCAAGTGTGTCATTGTTGCTATGACCATTCATCGTATATCCAAAAACTCTAACATATCTTAAAATGGGGGTGAACCAGTCCACATCTCTTCATGTGTTTCAAATTCAATGGAACAAGAGGTGCATATTTTGATCAAATAGATAGTAATAGAAACATGTTCTACCCATAAGTAATTTGCAATACTAGAATATGAGATCATTCTTCTCACTCTTACTAAAATATTCATATCCATCTTCTCTAGAATTCCATTTTGATGTGGGGTATCTACAACAGCTCTGTGTCCAATAATACCTTTAAAACTATAGTTCCCTATAAAATCATTAGATAAATACTCTATTAAATATTCTATATAAAAGTGTTTTGAGTTTATTTCTATATTTTTTTTGAGTATCAGATTTTTATATTTTGAAAATTTAAAAAGTTTTAGATTTGTGCTTGAGAATAAATGTCCAAACATTTTTTGAATAGTCAACTATAATGATCCCAAATCAGAATACAGATATTCTAATGTTGTTTTAGATCTATATAATACGAAATATATATTAATGTTTTCACATATATATATATACAGAATATATTTTGATATATGTAAAATTGAATAGTGAAATTACATAATATGCAACATCTATTAATGAATTAATAAATAATAACAATGAGTAATTAGTATTATTAATTATATAGTTTCTTAAAATACTTGAAAGTGAATATATTTTAATGTTATTGAATACATGTTAATTAGATAAACTATAGCCATATTAAAAATGATACATGTTAAAGAATGAACATCTATAAAGAAACATTATAAATGGATAAAATTCCAAAAATATTAAGCAAAGAATAATTGAAAATTAATAAATTAAAAAAATATTTTAATGTTATTAACTTTATTAATGAAAAAATTATTTTATAATTGAATAAATTTTAAAAGAAAATTAAAATAATAAATAGTGTGTGTGTGGGGAAAATTAATGTAACACAAGTTTGATATATGTAAATTACAATTATATTAAAAAAATTAAATTTTAATAAATGAATGTAAATAAATATTATAATTTTATAAAGTTAAAAAAGTATTAACAAAATTTAAAATCAATAAATCTAATATATATATATATATCAATTATAAAGCAATAAATAAATTACAAAAATATTTAACGGAAAAATATTTAAAATCTATAAATTATAATAAATTAAACACATACTTAAACTTATTAATGAATAAATAATATTGAATTATTTCACATTATAATTGAGAGAAATTGTATTAAAAGTCGAATTGATTTAAATTTTATTTTAAAAATAAATAATAGATTATTTATATAAATTTCTTTAAAATCAAAATGAATATATATATTAGGTGATTGGTGGTATAATTACAGTTAAACACACACACATAGGATAAAAAAGAAGGCCATATCCCCCCAAGGGAGATACCACCCATCTAGACTTATATTATATTTGTATTCATGTATCTATAAAATTGAATTAATTTTTTATATGTATACCGGAGAAATTATTTTATGAAATATTATGCGTAACATATTTAGTGAATTTTTTAATTAATAATTCTGTATTTATTATTGGATATATATGTAAATTATTTTATAATGTTCGTGATAAAGCTTCTTTTTATTATGAAGGAAAAGACATATTTTTAATTAATTTGGTAAAATCAAATTCACTAAATATATGACATATACTTTTATATGATTTATATCACATATTTTTTATTATATAAAAAATATTTAAGAATATATATACATTAGGTGGATGGTGGTACCATTACATTCAAATACACATACACCACATGCACATGTTAGAGAGGTAGTCCACCCCCTCCCTCACATGAAGATAGACCACCCATAAAGCCATATTTATTTATTACATGGACCGTAGGCCAATTGGGCATGAAGCCCATAACATGGTCTAAAAGACAAGTGAAACTTCATACCAGCATCATCCTACATGCATTGATGCCATCCAGCATCATGTTTGTGCCCAACAGGGCTTGATTACATGGCCTTATGGATGCCAAGAAGGAGCCTTTACCACTCGGTTATAGGCTCATTGGCAATGAATATATATATATAATTTTTATTTTAAATACTATTTTTAACTAAATATCTTATATATCAAATGGAAATGTATATTTAGTCATTTATAAATCATATTTAATAAAATATTTTATATTTTCATCAATATAAATATATTTATATATTAATATGTGATTTTTAATGATATAAATTCTTTTAAATGGAATATAACCTTTATTATTGTTTTTAACAATAATAAAGGGTATCATTTATTAGTTATTTTTTCAATTAGTGATAAAGGAAACCATTTTATATTATGTGTATTGTAGTAGTGAAGATAAAAATGAATTTATAATTATTCAAAAAATGGATTATGAATTGTATTGATTCAAATGAATTTTATTAGTTTATAGTTAATCAATGGGGATTTATTAAATTTTTAAATAAAGAAAAACCCGAATGACATCATATGATTAATTAAATAAATAAAAAGGATCCAAAAATTGTTTTTATTAATAAAATATAACTTACTTTCAAAATGTTAATCCTAGGCATATAAATTGAAAATAATATTTTTAAATGATTTATTTTTCTTCTTAAAAGCATAGGGTTTTACAATTTACATACATGTGACCCTGATTAATGTTACTATTAGCTTTGACAGATACCAAAACACGGTTGACATATTTGATTTAGATAAAAATACTTTTTATTGAAATAGGTTCCTGTGAATGAAGTCTACCTGATACCCTAATAATTTAAATCCTCATTGTGAATTTTTTTAGTGCATTTTTTGAAAATTAAATGATATTTTCATTATGTTATTTAATTGTATTTTGTTAATTTATTTAATTTTTATATATAAAATATTTGAGATAATTTTTACGTAGATACATTTCCCCCCCTTCCCAATCACTTTTTATTTTACCCCTACTATTTTGGTTTTACGGGCTGCCACATGCCCCTCCATCAGTTATGCAAGAGAAGTGCTACACCATCCTTCTGTATCTATGATCTCAAGTTGTTTCAAGAGACTCGCTTCATGATCATTACCCATCCATGGCGGGTCCTCTATTATTCCATGGGGTTTCCACTCGATTTTAAAGAGTGCTTCTTGATTTGATGGCACAATACTCTATTTCTTGGGGCGATTTATGGCTCCAATTTTAGTAGGGTATGAGTAACATCATACAACCTATATTTAGACTGTTGAAGAATATTTGAGGTGTGGATGAATTCCTTCCATTTCATCAATGGAAAATAGCATGATATGATATGTTTGATATTCAAGGTGTTAAGAAAAGAGATTTGTCAAGTATATATTATTTTCATTGTTCGTGATTGTTTTTTGTGGGGAAGTTATGGTTTATGTGATGCTTTGACCTAGGTAATGAGAAATGTATAATGATCTTGTCCTTGTCCTTCGGCATCTTAGAGCCCTAAGGATCTGACTCTTTCATGATCTGACTAAGCCATAGTATTGTAGTTCGATATGGTAGGATTTTTTATAATTTCATTATTCTTTTACATTAACTTCTTTGATGTTTCGTCAATCACATCGAGTTTTTTCCTCCAAATTGTGATTAAGTTAGCATTATCAACCCCGTTATAACCATGTGTTCCTGAAGTGACAAGAAATCCATGTTTTTATAGTTTCTTTGGTGCATTTTCTTTCTTTCTTTCTTCTTGTAATTTTTGTACTCTCTTCTTTCAATTGGCATTGTAAAACCCTAGTACCCCTATCCCATTAATATAGGCCAATTGGACGAATCATGTAAAAATTCCGATGTCCTATTTTATGTATTTCCTTACAAATTTTATGACCTATTGTTTCTTATATATGTTGTATTGATTCTGTTGTTTCAAATTGATTTGGAATTAATTATTTTCAATTCATTATTACTTCTATATTTTTTTAAATATAATGTAACTGTGTTATCATAAATATGAAATTTAGTATTCTCATTCTCTTAATTGTTCATTACTAGAGTTGGTTTTTTTCTTTCATAGAAGATAATTAATAATTTTTTGGTGTATTCATGAATTTTTACTATTTCCATTGTTTAAATAATTATTTTAGCCATGTTAATATTTCCATTGGAAATTTTGGGAGAAAAAATTATATTCCATATGTCTCCATGGTTTTTTGAATGGGGACTTCCCCACCAAGAAGCCCCCAAGAAATTGGTATCAGTACTAAAATGGGACTAAATTTTCATTTCCAAATTTGATTTTTATTATTCAGTATTGTGTGGTATTGTGTTACAGTAGGCGTGTTTATTTATTTGACCATCATGGTTTTGTATTTATTCAGTTATGTGTCTTTCTATATTTTTACACTAGAATTGGTAGATAGATATTTTTTTCTTTTTCTTTCTCCGTACTATTTTTTTAAAGTTGAGACGTAGAGGCCCGTTTTATTCAACCATTAGTTTAATTATTGTCATTGATATCATGAATTTGTTCGATAGGGTACCCAGTTATAGATGAAACTCCATTTTTTTGGTGTTTATTTTGGGATGGGGTTTCTCTTAGGTGGATATGTGTCTAAATTATCCTTGTATAGAGTTTTTTTGGGCATTAAATCAGTATCAGTGTAGGTTTTCGGATTTCCCATTTTCTAGAAGTTGTTTACGAGGACTTGTACTTAGATCAATGTGGTTTTAGTGTCTTACTGGGGTGTGTGTTTTATGAACCTGTATCATAGAGGATCCATGATGACAAATAAGACTATTTGGTTTCAATGTGATGGTCTAGATGGTTTTGATACTCAGATCCTTGTTGTTTGGGATATTCCAATTTCTTGTGTTATTACATTCTGTCTTGTTTTCTTTTGCGGATGTTGTTTCATTTGAACTATTTCACACTTATGAGTTTTTTTTACACCTTGTATATCTATTTTTCATGTGTTTTCTATTTGAGGAACAGTACAAAAAAATTATATTTTATTATACTAGGTTCAAGTGACTTGTACAAACCTCATAAGGCAGGAGTTCAGCTATAGATCCAGTATTTGAAGATTTAAATATTAGGTAAGTGAAGGTACGAGGTCATTTAATGTTGTTCTTAGTTACAAATTTCATTATGAGCATGTTTTAGAAGATAACATTATATTTCATTGATTGGAAAATTTTGTTTCACTGAGATACACATAGAGGAAAAATTAATGTACTATTAGAATTTATTATGATTACATGTTCTCTTGAATCAATGGGATAGGTTATGTGGTTCATGGACAAATGGTGTTTCGGTTTGTGCATCTAATATTCAATATAGATATTTTTTTAAATTTGTTTTGTGTGTTTTTTTCACATTAAATTATATTTCAAATAACATTTTTTAATTGATTTTTTAATTACATTTAATTGGTATATATTAAAAACTTGGGAGAATTTTTATGTAGATCTACCCACCACCCCTCATTTCCCTTTTGTTTGTTCATGTTCCCCTTTTATTTTTGTTTTCTAGGCTTCTGTGTTCCCCTTAATCGGTTATGCAGGGGATGCGCTCAACTATCCATGTGAAGCATTGATCACATGTTCTTTCAAAAGATTCTCTTCCTGATATTTACCCCTACATGGTGTTCTTATATTATTTCATGGGGGCGCCACTCCATTTTTGAGTGTGCTTCCCAATTTGAGGGTGTGCTTCTTGATTTCATGCGAGTGATTTTGGTCTCTGGTTTTTGTATAGGTTGAGTAATATTGGGTGGCCTATATTTGGATTTTTAGAGAAGAAATAATGTGTGGAATCTTCCTGTTTGTTTAACTAGTAGAGATGTAATAAGAGAGGAGATTTTTGATCTCCTTGGTACTAGGCGAGGGGATTCGTTAATATTTTGTTCTTTTCACTGTTCATGATGGTTTTATTTGCATGGATTTTGTGGTGTGTGTGATAATTTTAACCAAATAACAACCGGAGTATGATGAGAATGGAATCAACCTTCTACATCTTAGAGCCCTAAGGATCTGACTCTTTCAATATCTTACAAAACCATAGTAAAGTTGTTCGGTCCAATATGATTTCTCCATATTTAGGAATAATTTTTTATTATATTCTTTGTTGTTTCATCGATCACACTAAGTTTTTTTGTCCATCTTGTGATTATGTTACCATTATCGACCCTTGTTTGACCATGGGTTCATGAAGTGACAATAACTTCATGCTTGGATAGTTTTTTTAGAGTTTTCTCTTTTTTATTTCCTACTTCTTGTATTCATTGTACTATCGTGTTTATTTTTTCATAGAAGAACCTTGGTGCCCCTACACCATTCACATAGGAAAATGGTATAAGGGACATAAAAATCCTTATGTCCACTTTTCATTCTTTATTTAAAATTTTTGATGGAATGTTGATGCTGATGTACGCTGCTTGGATTACGTTGTTTCTAATTTATTTGGAATTAATCATTTTCAATTTTTTTCATTCATTCTTTGTCGCTTTTGATGACCTGTTGTTGCTGATGTACACTACTTGGATTCTATTCTTTAAAATTTATTTGGAATTAATCATTTTCAATTATTTCTTACTTCAACCCTCAGTTTTGAATTAGGTGTAAAATTTTTATCATGAATTTTAATTTTAATATTCATATTTTATTAATTTTTCATTATTGGAATTAGTTTGTTTGGTTCTGTAGATGATAATTCCTTAATTTTTTGGTGTATTCGTGCATTTTTTTTGTCCACTATTTAAAAAATTAATTTATACATGATTACATTTACCATCAAAATTTTTTGTAACTAAACATATATTCCATATGTGTCTTTGGTCTATTGGATGGGGACTTCCCTACAACACATCCCCCAACAATCATTTTGATCAATACGAGTAAAATCCCCCTAAATTATTGTGATTAGTGAATCCCTTGGTCTTCAATGAAATACTTACACTAGATTCCTCTCACTAAAATCCTCCCTCAATCCTATGTGAATCATAGGGCATGTAGCAAGAGAGACAACTATATGTTCCAGAAAGGAAACATTTATCAAGAAAAATTAAGAAACTAATATTGATGGTAAAAAAATCATTAATTAATCATTAATTAAATATAAATGTTTTTTAAAATATATTTTTAAAATATAATAAAAAGAATGGTTAATTTATTTTCAATTGGATAAAATTAGATTAAATTTTATAAACTATGACAATATATGAAAAAATATAATTTTTAAAAATGGGATTAAAATATTTCTATTATAGATAACATCGCATGCATTTTGATGTTTTTTCTAAAAAATATTCATATTTTACATGTTGGTTGATTTAAAATTGTCTAACCGATGTTATTAAAAAATCAATTGATTTAATATACATTATATTTAAAAAATTATTTATTTAAATAAGTCTAGGTGAAAAATGTTTTGGAATATATTTCGGAATGGAGGCATCACCGATTCCAACATTCAAGAAAATACTTATTTTAAATATACATGTTTGTATATTTAAAAATATATATGTTTGTATATTTTGATATATATATATATATATATATATATTTTTTTTATTTTATTTTTTTAGAATTATGTACATCAATATTTGAATGTAAAAACGTTATGTTTTTATTAAATAAAAATTCTAGCATGTTAATTAGATTTTACTTATTATATTTTTTATTTTTATTTATTTTCACTTATGTTTTATATGTTGAGTTATTTTATCAAATATAATTTAGATTTTATTTATATTTTATAACTTATATTCTTTACAAGTTACCTACATAAAATATATTAATGAATAATGTTAGTGGATTTGAAACTCTATAAAAAAAGTAGAAATAAAATCTAATTGAAGTTTGATTCACTTACTAAACAAATAAAAAGTAATTTAAAATAACAAAATTTCTTGAAAATAATTGATGTAAAATAATTTTAGGGGAACAATAATTTTTTTAAACCATTAAATACATATATTTTTTTAAATTCATCTAATTTTCAATTATTTAATATATTTATGGATTTTTCTTTGTTTAAAACAAATTTATATACATCTAGGATACGTTTTAATTTTGATATAGATTATTTTTATATTTTATATTATATAATATTTTAATGCTACCCACTAGAAATTTAATACGTTTTCCAATGTTTTAAGTAGTCCATATATAATTATTATATAATATAAACTATAACCAAAATATTAATTAAAATATAAATAGTGTCTAAACATGTAAAAATGATTAATAGTAAAAAAAATTCATCATTTTAATAGAATGAAAGTCTTATAGAGGATAGAATACATTGTTATTTCAAATTATTTAATTCAACATCAAACATATAAATAATTTAGTTAAATAATTGTATATGATGAGGTTTTATCCCACAATATGTTGTCCGAATGAGATTACTGTATCAATATCATCAACATCTGTGCAGGGGTGGAGGATGATGAGATAAGGAGGACTCATCCTTTGGAACAAGAACCTCAAATGTAGAATGCTCTGGCTGTGACTCATTAGGAGGAGGTGTTGGATGGATTTCATCATGTGCACCTAATATTTCCCCCACTGCATGAGTAGGACCTTCTATTATCGTCTGGGTGAACGATACAACTTGTAAATGATCATGAATGAAAGGTGGAGTCAGTGGAAATGACCCCTTATAGAATCTCAGATTAGCAGTACTCAGATAAAACTATGGATATCTTGAAAAATGAATAGATCTCATGCCTCCTAATACACATCTCCAATCAGCTAAAGATTTAAAGTTAGAGGGCTGAACTCTTCCTATAGAGTAGGACAAGAATCACATGTTTCACAACAGAGTCTATGTTGTCATCATTGTGGCTTCTCAACATTATTAGCTACTGGAGGAGGCTCTTGACAAGGAACCTCAAATACTTTCGCAAGAACATCATCTCCCTAGGGTGAAATATTGAATACAACAGGTTGTGAAACACGATATGCAAGAATCATCCCATGTGCTGCAGCATGGTATGATACATTTTTAAACCCCCCCCCCCCACCTCTAGATTAGACATGTAGGTAATATTTTCTAGTTGCATATTTTGTAAATGGATTGAAAATGAATTTAATAAATGGTACAACAACAAAAATGAAAATTTATTAACATACCAAATTCTTGATCCATCTACTGTGTGGCTTAATAATATTGTATATACTTTATTCTATACCATGGCTCGTAATTTAGCTACTCTACTAGATAGAATCACATAGTATGAATTCTCTCGATTTGAAATGATTCTTGTATGTTCCATAGGCTTAAACACTCTAATTGTCATCAGCGCCAGTCAATATCCTGCCTTCTTATCAGCTTCATGAAATTAAGCACTGGTGACTATCTCAATGGAAATAAAATACAATTAACATATCCAAACTAGAACATGACTCTATCAGGATGGTGCCACACGACACTTGGGAATTGAATGAGGGGAACTACATCCATGGAATCATGAATTCCATCAATGTAGTATGTGGAAAATTGTCTAATAGTACCCAATATGGAATCCATGCTATCTGAAATGACATGTGTCATTTGTTAAATATATTGTTACTAAAAAATATTATTAAATTTATTAGTAATTAAAGAATGTATATAAAGACATCAGTA
Organism: Viscum album; assembly: GCA_963277665.1. Classification (NCBI taxonomy): domain Eukaryota; kingdom Viridiplantae; phylum Streptophyta; class Magnoliopsida; order Santalales; family Viscaceae; genus Viscum; species Viscum album. The sequence goes on from OY728165.1 coordinate 1,134,018,525, forward strand.
TGTACTATATTTTCTAACATGAGACAATATGCACCCATGGTGTGTTGTCGTGTCATAAAAATGTTGTGTGCCTAACTCCACTTGTAACATACAATATAAAATGTGAATAATAATAAGAGGTTAAATTTTATAACTCAAGTAGCATCAGAAAATAGAGATGGGTGATCATATAATCATCTATAAGGAGTCTCATGCTCAGTATAAATCTCTTGACTAGAAATAATTGGGAATAGGGGAGAGATGCGCTCCCATGCCCCCATATAAATAACGATGAAACATCTCACCAAGATCCATGTGATATGTTCAGAATTTCTTGCATAATGAACTATAAGTGTAAAAAAAGCATGGGATCCCCGTCTATATCTCATGGTTTGATAAAAAAATACCCTATAATCCCTAGATACATCATTTTTTCCGACACTTTCGTCGGGGCGCGCGAGTCCGTCTCGTTCGGGGACGAGAGGCGCAGTTTTGTTGCCCCGCATTCCCGCTTTCCAAAGGCTGGCAGCATTCGTTGCTTATTCATGGGCGTCATCTCCTCGATCTAAACGGGATGATGGGACGATGGTTCTTCCTTCCATGGATTCCTCCTCGGAACTCGTCACCTAGTCCGGGTCTTCCTCATAGACTTAAGACGTTGTCTATGAAACTCTTCCTGGAGCTGTATCATCCTGGAAACTAGTTAATTACACTGCTTTTGTCAGGACATTCCAAGGGGTCTGGTTAGGGCAGCAACCATCAGCTAGGGGAGTAGTCACATTGGGCATCACTGTAATGTTTGGACACTGGGGGATTGGCGTGTCAATCATCTGTCCCTTTTTATAGGGCTTCTCAAGGGCGCGAATGCCCGATGCATCCCACATCGAACGCGGGGAATCATATTCCATGGGAATGTATCTGAGTTATTCCTCAGCTTACAATGTTTAACATAGGGCATAACTCATGTTTAACATCCAACGGAGATGGATCGAACTGTTTAGAACACTGACTGGAGTGGGTCACATGGGTGAAACCCCTGGGGGGAACACTGATATTGGGGCCACCGTGTGGTTGGCTCCCCGAATGTTGTTAAATGGAATGGGGTATGCGGTCTCATGATCCCACCCGGATGTGGCGTCCTGGGTAAGAATCAGGATGGATGATGGGTGGATGAATGAATTGAGGGGGGATGAAATAGGACCATTGAAAGGGCGACGATGAAGATGGTCTTGAGCCTCGAAGAGACTTCCTACGTATCGTCATGGCAGGTCATAAAAGTTATCTCAGTTCAGTGAATGTAGTTCTTCTTGAAAATGTCTTACCACTGAATGGGGTTACAATGGCTTACCACTGAATGGAGTGACAACTATTTATAGCAAAAAAATGCCCAACAGCTTACTGCTAGATGGGGTGACAACGGCTTACCGCTGAAAGAAGGGAAAACGGCTTGCCGCAGAAAAAGGCTAACAATGGCTTACCGCTGAATGAAGTGATAACGAGTTACCGTTGAATGGAGTGACAATGGACTACCACTGAAAAAGTTCCCAACGGCTTGCTGTTGGATAAGGTCGCAACAACATAACATTGGATGGGGTCACAACGGATTACCGCTGGATGATGGTGAACCGATGTGAATGATGGTCAGGACCAATGGTTGTTGGGATTGATCCTTAGGGAGGCTTCCTACATACCTTGCCTTGGAATGGATCAAAGACCACATAGTTTCAATGGGGCAGGAGTTGGTGAACTGATGTGAATAGAGACCTCGAGTCCAGGTGGATTGTGGGCTTGAACCTCACAAAGGTTTCCTACGTACCTTTCCTTGGAAAAGATCAAAGTCCTCATAGTTTGGATTATGTGGGCATTTGGGGATTACACTCTAAAGAAGCCCAATGTTTTTGTGAACTGACGTAAATAGGTCATATCAACTTGGGGAATGGTGGGCTTGAACCTCAGGGAGGCTTCCTACGTACCTTACCTTAGCCAGGATCAAAGACCACATAGATCAGGTATGGTTGGGAACCCACGTGAAGGTTGACCTGGGGTCCAACGGTTGTTGGGATTGATCCTCATGAAGACTTCCTGCGTACCCTTCCTTAGAAAGGATCAAAGTCCTCATAGTTCAGGTGGTGGAATTTGGGGCTTACGCTCTGAGGTGACCCAAGGAGGATGTCATGGTTGGTGCTCACTCTAAGCCCACGTGAGTCATGCTCGATGGGAGAAACAAGAGATAGCGGAAGCCTGACGATCACATCGTGAATTGTGCGTTAGTGGGTAGTGGAGTGGGGCTTACACGTGATCAGAACCAAAAGAAGAAATAAGGGATTATGTGTGGTTAGCATCCCAAAGAGTTTGGGATTTACTACAAAACAGAGGCCCGACAGCGACAACGCCCAGTGGGAGAGGGATTTGGCACCGAATAAAGGAGGGGTCCGGTTTCCATTCCCCCTCCCCCTGGTCGTTGTGACCAACGAAGAAAAGAGGATCAAGGATGTTGCCTTCGGTAAGAAAAGCTAGGGGATTACACCGATATGGTAGGCCTTTCCCCGTGGACAAACTCCACTCCAATAAGAAGGAAATCATCCCTTATTGAGACCAGTGGGCATGGAGAATGTCCATGGTTGGGGAACCCTGTGTGTGAGGCACGGGGCTAGGTCACAGTTTAACGTCATGTGATGAGGACGATGGTTCTTGGTAGTTTAACGTCCTGCAGCTCGGACGAGGTGGGTTCACTCCAACCCCCTGGGACATACTTTACTGGTACCCTCTGCACCTTGGTGAAGAGAGGGGACAGGCAACGCCGTGGTTAGGGGGTGTCATGGAGCGAACCATCAGGGGGTCCACATTAGTGTGGCTATGCGAAGAAGCAATAGCCGTTAGCGTTCCTATGCGAAGAAGAATGAGGTGAAGCAATGCGATGAGTGGTATCGTCAAGGGGACATTGAAGTTGCTTCGTGCGAACCTAGGAGGTTGAATGTGAAATGAGTATATGGTGAAGGTGATTTGGGCACCGGAGGCACACAAAAATGATGCCTGGAAGAGGGACATCGTGGGCGTAGAAGGTGGGAGTCCTACGAGCAAAAGGGACTATTGCGTGAAAAAATGGCAGGCTGGCGGGCAATGGAGCAACGGGCACGAAAAAGTCCGGGTGGGGCACACAATGGTGTTTCACGCACAAAATTTGCCAGGTCAGCACACAATTGAGATGCTGCGTGAAAAATACTATGTCGGGCACGTAATCAGGATTGCTTGTGAAAACAACCGGGCCGGTGCACAAATGTAATTTCACGCCGAAGAACTGATTACATGAAATCGGAAGGAATTGCATGCAGAGGAATGGGGCTCGATGGGATTCGGACAAGGATCAAGCCCGGGTGGTCGCGCGCAAAATCATTCCCCCGGGCGACCTGGCATGAAAAATGTAGTACCTGGTAGCCATATTTTGCGCGCACGGGAGAGGAATTTCACTAAGGGGAGACGGTTCAGATTCTTTGGGCTGGAATTCGAAGGGTTGGCCTTCTATTTATAGGTGCTCGGGATCACGGGTCCGCATGAAAAACAATCCAGCATGAAATATTGTGTGCCTGATGTTGGCAGCGCGTAGATCAACTGCACGGAGCAATGGTGTGAAAATTTTCCTCACCCATGTGGAAAAATTTCAGGAATCCTGGATTTTTTCTCGTGGGACATATTTTTTTCATGCAACTTAGCATTTTTTTCATGCTACCACTCCTGGCCCCCCAGACAGGATCACCAGTTCCAAATATGGCTTCGCTTTGTTGCACTCAAACCTTCCTCACCCCTGGAGAACTTTCTAGCATCTACAAATTCCCCCCCTTGGAATCAGATCGGCAAGGGGCCGCAAACGTCGGATTCTGAGGGAAATGCCGAGATAGAGGACTCCCGGGGGCCGCCACGCGCTTAAAACCGCAGCAGCGTGAAAACCCCATATGGAGCACACAATCCGCTTATCTCATGTGTGTGGAAACCCCTCAACGTTCCTATAAAAGGCACCATGAGTCCCCCATTCCATATTTATTTTCTCGTGTGATAATCCCGAAGCTCTCGTGCGTGAAAAATAACTTCCTCCGCCTGTGTGAAAAAGGCTTCGGTTCAGCGAAATTCGCTGTGTTCTATTGTCTGTTTACACGCCAACCTAGGATTTTCTGCGCTGACTTCCGATTTTTCGCGCTGGCAGCTGAGATTCCGCGCCAGCTGCTACCTTTTCATGCCAGATTCGGTTTTTTCGTGCCAGAAACTGTTTTTCTTTCACAGGATTCTCAAAACCTTTACGGTAGGGGATGGCCACCAATCGGGCTGACGTTGAGAGGGAAGCTGCATTTGCTACTCGATAGGATGAAATGGTCTCCAACCCTGAGGTTTATGGTGCACGAAAGATCATGTCCAACAACCATACTCTGTTCAACATGTTGAACCCATCACAGAAGGAGTATGCAATGTCTTCCAACCTACCGGCCTGGGACTTCAGAATCATGAAGGAGGTACATGTGCCAAGGTTTGAGGTCGACACACTGTGGTCATGGGTCTCCCACGTGGATGACCTACCCCAGTATAACATCACCAAAAATGTCCATCCTGCTAGAGAGAGCAGACACATGGACGTTTACATCCTGAATCACAGGACTAGGACCATCTCGGAGAGTGACCCAGTCACGAAGAGTTCTCCATCCCTTTATACAAGCAACTTCTGTCAGATTGTTACTAACGAGACCAAAGGCTGGACATAGGATTGGGATATGTGGTCTGGAGGCAATTTCACCAGTGAATGGGCCTAGGCATATTGGATTCTACAGACATGAGACCAGTTTGGGGCCGAACTACGATACATCATTTTGGTCGAGGTGGTGTGGACGTCGTAGTTTCACTTCTATCACCAGCCTAAGATTAGTCCAGTGATGTTTACTTGATGGTCCCCCGACACCAATACCTTCAATCATCATCATGGGGAAGTTGGTATCAGCCTGTGGGACATCCATTGCATTGTGGGTATCCTTTTGGATGGGCATCAATATGATGAATTCCTCCCGACGAGGAACACCTGGGAAGACGGATCATGAACCCCTATGCTGACATGGAATCTGTTGGAGCTGGCTAAGGAGAGGATGTGGGTCAAGGATTTCTTGAAGGAAATTGATTACAAGAAATGGTTCAGCTTGTTCCTACAAATAGATCCAGAGGTCAAGATGCCGGGACGAGGGAGACTATGTCCGACCGTGGCATAGAGGATTAAAAGCGTATCGTACTGGAGGATCCAGGAGGTGGGGGACTATCAGTCATGGGGATTCATCAAAAATGATACTAAGTAACCAAATGTTGGATACGCTGGATTCCATCGCGCATTCCTGAGTTGGTATCTCTTACCAGTGAGGGAAGCAAGGATGGGAGTTTGCCCAACGACCCTGGTGATGGCCGACATCATGGCCGCCAATCAATGATTCAATCTGGGAGTCCCTGTGTTGGATCGTCTATAAGCCATTTTGGGATGAATTTCGAGAAGAGGGTCATCGAAAAGGATTTTTGGCCCCTTCCAGATCTTTTATGGCTAGGTCGTGGCCCATTGTGGTAGGCATACATTCTTGAACACCATTTTCCTCCTGATAATGGCCTACGACCTTCTTTGCAGAACATCATCGGGGTCGTTCCATGGAAGCTCAATGAGGAGGTACTAAGGATTTGAATTAGCAATCATGCCAACTTCACTTTCAGACCATTCCCCACCCTGGCAGGCCAGATTATAGATAATGGGCATGGTTCGTTGGAGGAAAAGGAATACATCCAGAGCATCATAGGTGGGGTGATCGTAGCCTGGATTGATGGGAAGATCTTTTGTGAGCCTTACGTGCCATCAAGGTTCGCTAGGCAGTTCTGATGCCTTCAGTGGCTGCCGAAGAATGTTTACAAAGATGTTCGGGAAGAGAAGCACCCATGTGTTCTTCTCCAAATGTGGTCAATATTCACAGCCAAGAGCTCTGTCAATGTCATTACCTTTCACCCCACCAAAGTTGATGTTGTCCTCTCAACAGAATATTCCAAACATTGGGCTATAGCATACCCCAAGGGATTTTGTGGAAGCGAGTCTGACAAATCAAGGTAGCTAGTGTATAACCTGGGAGGTGAGAGAGTAGACAGAGTGCTGTTGGGGGGGGGGAGGTCGGAAGAATGTCCGGTAAATGGCCCCACATAGGCCAAGACTTCAGTAGTGGGGACATTATGTGGCACGGCCGGGCCCTCATCACCTAGGGCAAAGGGGATCATGTAGTGGCCATGGAACTCCTAGGGAAGCAGATAAGGTATCTGCTTCAACCCTCTAATGATGAAATATTCCCAGCTCTGTGGTCATCTTGAATGACCCCGTGATAGTCGATGGGTACCGAAGCTCTTTGGAAAAAGATAATTCTATACAGAATCCAGCTGCTGGAGGTTGGACTCGTTTGGGTTGTCGATAAAAATTCATCGTCGGCATGCGTATCTGACGACCATGGACACATATACACGCCAACGGGGTTGGCGTGAGGATCCATCATTCATGGTGAAATTAATTCTCATCCAGAAGCATGATCCAAAAAATATGTCTTCAGAGAATGATGAAAGCGACGATGAGCCAGAGGGCATCAAGACGGAAGAGGAGGAAGAAAATGAAGGTGAAGGAGGGTGGAAGAAGAAGAGGAGCATGAAGGTAGAGTGTCTCAGGGGGGATCTCACTAAGGGAGTCTTTGAAATATATGTACAATCATTGGCTCTTATGTAGATATAACTGAGCTACTTGAGGTACGTATCAGCACTTATCTATCCTTTCCTCTCATCATATTTTGAGGCCCTCAATTAGATCTCCTTATCCTCTTGAGGAGCATATGGGTGCTGACCAAGGGTCTCCATTCAAAGGGGAGGAGGCACTGGTAGAACAAGGTGGGGATCTGACGCCCTTTCCTGAGCTGACGAGCACTGAGGGATACCCCATAACTGCAGCTCCTGTAGCGGCTAGAACACCGGAGGCTGATGCTTTGGGCTCTTGTAAGTTCATTAATTAAACATCAGTTAATCACTGTTGGAGAGCTCAATTGATCAGGGTTTTCATTGTTTTCACAGTAATCATATCCTTGCAGTCTCTTCATGCTGCCTAACCCAGGTCTTCCGCAATTGATTCAATTGAAAACATGTTGTCCCATTCAAGGAACACTTCTCAAACCGAGCTGACCCTGGCACTTGGTGAGTAGAGTGCGGTGTACATCAGTGGTACTCATGTCAGGGAAGGGACAGAAGTCAGTGAGGGAGCTACCGAGACTAAGGAGAGGGGGGACGGTCACCCAGGAGTTGAAGAGCACAACCCCTCAGGAGGGGCCCCCGAAGAAGACCCTGTTGCTGATCTCTTGGATACCTTCCCCGACGATCGGCCTACAGACCCCGAAGATATATATGATTCTGACATGGAGGCGGCTGAGGAGAGCCACATGACGTGGCACAAAAGGTGGAAGTTCATCAAGTGCTTTCTCAGTCATCCCCATACAGAATGGATGTAATGGATGGGATCAATCCAAACCTGGATGTGCTTTATCTGTGTTGTAGGGTTGGATGCTTGATGCCTTCATTTTATGGTATGTGACTACATGGCTGAGAAGTTACGCGAGAGTAGATGACATTCCAGCATTTCCTAGTGTCGGGAGGAGTTAGGGAGTATCCAAGCATTCATAAAGGCAGAACAAGAGGCCCGACAACATGATTAATCGGTGAATTCAATGGAGATATTCGTTTCAAACTGTTCTGAGCTTGTGCAGCAGTTGAGGGACCAGCTGGCAGACGCCCAAGAACAACTAGTGGAAGAGGGTCACCAAATGACCAAAATTCAAAAAAATAGGCACATTCTTGGGCTAGGGTCAGTGGACTGCACTATGTGGCTGCTGATGAAGAGAGAGCCCTCAGGGTGTGGGAGGCAGTCTTGGAGGCCACCAGCCAAAAGGTAGCAGTGTTGGAACGATCCATCCAAGAGGCTGACCCTTAAGGGCCCTATTTTGGCCAATATTATAAACTCATTTCTCTTTACTTCATCTTATTTTGAACTTCATGTACGGATAAATTTATTTATTTTTTCATTTATTTTAACGCATTCAACGACAATCCAAAAATAAATAGCAATCCATTCCTAAGCTCACACGGGTTGCACCCAATGTGAGAAACAAGGGATGTTCATACTATTACTTCGTTTGATCATGGGAGCATCAATCAAGCTCCGAGATTTCGAGCTTCGAACAACCAATATGGATTCCCAAGAAGAGAAAAGGGAGGTCCGAATAAGGAAGAGGGCCTCAAAACAATCAACATATCATCTTTTGAGTGTACTCTAGTGCACGAGTGGGGAAACTCCAGGAGCATTAGAATCAATCCGAACATAGGGGAATGAAAAATGTAAATCACAATACCCCAAATTCGGAACACTTTAGGGGGTGGCGTGACAATAAAGGTTAACTGCTGACCATGTTTGAGACATAGTATCCGTATTATATTAGCCTGAAATGGGGATGAAAAACGAGGGCCGACCGCTGACCTTGTTTGGAACATGGGTCCTGACTCAAAATGTCATCCCTTAGTCTTCCAGAGTGTTGGCCTAGGACAATATGTTGGCCATAGGTCAAGTATCTATACTGTTAGGGGGTTCCCTTAGAAATTCAAGAGGAAGAAGGTCCAAATTAGGGGCACACAAAGCATGGAATATAAATTGATGGTTTGTTCAAATAGAATCCAACACTCTTCAAATTACGCCACCATGGTGGGAGAACATTAGATAAGAACATCGTTTTGATGATGGATCATTCCTAATTTTAGATAGGACCTTTTTTGCAAGGGTGTCGTCACTTCCCAATGTCATTGTGGGGAATCCAAAACTTGTTCAGGATAAAGCTGTAGTTACATGGTTCCCCACAAGGGGTCAGGATAGGGGGGCCAGAAATGGGGAGGAACATGTTTTATAATTCCTAGGGCTGGACCAGAGGTGAAATGAATGTGTGTCCCTACGTATCCCTTGAGGATGGGAATCAATCCATTCGTAGTTCTAAGTGAGGTCTTAGTTTAAGGTGATAGAACTCAGACCATGGATCAGTAAGGAATGTAGGGGACACATGGTAAGGTGATTATGAAACCTGACATGAATGAGGACATAAGTCCAAATTACCATGTGTTCCTTGGGGAAGTTTTTAGGTCAAGGGACCAAACAAAAAAGTTAGGATGGGATCGTGGGGAAGTGCTCGGGTGCTCCCACGTATCTCATGAGAATTAGAATCAAGTTGTACATAGTTCTAATGGATAGTATGATAAGGTACCAGTACCAGGGATAAAAGGGGCGTGTGGGTGTGGCCCTCACACCAAAAGAAGCAGTATTTGATGTATCTTGTTTGTCCTTTAAGGTGAATGGTTTTTTTGTGAAGCGACAGGCCTATGGTAGAAAGTCTTAGCATCGCCACATGAATCAAGCCATATACATGCGTTGAAAAATGGTATTTCATGTCACCAATACCAAACATGTTGTCACCTTGAGTGAGGACATCACGATGTAGTGCTATTTTTCGTCGTGCGGCCAGAACGATAATGTCACAGTTTAGGGTCTCGTGATGGGACTAGGCGTTCATTTTAACGTCATGTGGCATAGACTTAGTAGAAACAAGGCTAAAGAGGGAATGTGCATGGTGCAATAAATCACACCTTCCGGGAATGAGGACATAATCTCATACCACACCATGCGCAATTATGAGAAAGAAACATCAGGCCAATGGGGCCAAAATAGAGGTAAGAGGGTAAGGGGTAGGATAAACTAGCTCCCAATTGAGCTGGACCCGAAAACGAGACGTCCAAGTGTTCCTAAGTATCCCATGAGAATGGGAATCAAGCCATATGTAGTTCTAAGAGAGATCTTAGTTTATTTTCTTAGAGCTCAGACCAGGGATAGTAGGAAATGCAGGAGACACATGGTGGTGTAATTATAAAACCCGATGTGAATGGGAACCTGGGGTTCCAACCACCATGTGTTCCCTGGGAAGGTTTTAGGTTAAGGGACCGGAAACAAGAGTTATGTTGGGCCCAAGGAAAGGTACACAGACTTTCCTACATACCCCATGAATATGGGGATCAAGTTTCACATAGTTCTCACAAAGGGGAAATATAAAAAGATCTTAGTTTAAGGTCTTAGAACTCATACCAAGGAGAAGGGAAGTCGGTGTGGAGCCTCGAATGACACATTTACCACGAATTTTTCCTCCTATCATGCAAATGTGCAATGAGGGATAGTGTTAGGAGTGTCAAAATTCCACTTGGACATGATGGGGTGAATAAAAATGTGAATCATGTAACCAACATTTAAGGCTAAAAGGGGATGGCGTGACGATGGAGGATGACTATTGACCTTATTTGAAACATAGTATCCATATCGTGTTAGCCTGTAATGAGGACAAACAAACGAGCATCGGTCGCTGACCATATTCGCAATGCGTGACTTGTATCGATTTGTTGTCTTGAACCCTTGGGGACACTGGCTCGTGATGGTAGGAGAGACCTTAGGCCTAGAATCCATGCCATATAGGGGTCCTCTTGGGTGTGGAAGATTATGGAAGCCCAAAATGAAGGGGAACATGAAGCCTGAAAATGGGTGAAAGCATATCCACGTAAAATTCGACACTCCAAACACTGAACTAGAGTACTCTTAAGACACATTGCTGAATCACAGGAGAGGGTCATGGAGGGTACCCACCTTGAGAGTAACCGAGTTGAAGGGATGAGTAAAGAATAAGGTGATATATAACTCTCAGGAGGGAGAGATACGTGGCGTGGTCGTTAGCAACCCAACGTGAATGAGGACATAGTCTCATACCACACCACATAATCTCCTCCCTAGGAAAGGGTAGGACAAGCGGCCAAAGTGAAAAAAAGATTTCCTAGAGGTGGGGTTTGACCCGAAGTTTAGTCATTCAGGTGATCCTATGTGTCCGATGAGGATGGTAATCAAACCACACATGTTTCTAGAAATGGCGCATATAGGGGTAGGATACCCCAACGAGGGGGGGTACGACACGACGATTAACCCGACATGAATGAGGACATAATCCCATAACACACCGTACAATACTAAGTAGGAACTTGGGCCAGGTGCCCGAAAAGGCCAAGGGGCCTGAGGCTGGGCCTCGAATGGGAGGGCCTGACTAGTTTGTAGTTTAACATCTTGTAGTGGGGACGAAGGGGTAAAATACCCCAAAAAAGGGAGGTGTATGGCGCGGCGAGTAACCTGATGGGAATGAAGAAATAATCCCATTCCACTCCATACAATCCTAAATAGGAACTTGGTCCGGGGGCCTAAAATTGCCAAGGGGCCTGAGGTTGGGCCTCAGATGGGAAGGCTCAGTCAATTTGCAGTTTAGCGTCTTGCAGCGAGGATGAGGGGGTAAAATACCCCAAACAAGGGAGGGGTTTGGCATGACGAGTAACCCGACATGAATAAGGACATAATCCCATGCCACACCATAAAATCCTAAATAGGAACTTGGGCCAGGGGCCCAAAAAGTCTAAGGGGCCTGAGGCTGGGCCTCAGATGGGAAGACCCGGTCAATTTGCAGCTTAACGTCTTACTGTGAGGACGATTAAAGGGGTAAGATACCCCAGATGAGGGATGTGTATGGCACGGAAAACAACCTGACATGAATGAGGACATAATACCATACTACACAGTACAACCCCAAGTGAGAGGTTGGGCCCAGGGCCTAAGAAGGCCAAGGGGCCATATTAGGACAAGGGGCCTAAGTCTGGGCATCCCGACCAATGGTAGCCATATGAACTCTTGTGCGGTCACTGCCTCATAGCAGCACCTATTCCCATGTGAGGAGTGCATGGTGTGGTAAACAAAGAGACGAATTCGGCTCTCCCTTCCATATAGTGGTCTAGTAGCTGGCATCGCCCGAGGAGAGTTCGTAACATAGATATACAATGGGACAGAATGAACCACTCCACTCAATGTTTGGGACATCTTGCGGTGGTTCTAGTGACACAGGATTGCTGTTGACCATGTTTGAAACACATCTTCCTTATAGTGACCTATAATGGGAACAACAAATGAGAATCAACTACTAACCATATTCACAATGCAGGACTTGTATCAATTTGATGCTCAATATCCTCGAGGGCGTTGTCCCAAAGTGGTTGGAGAGCCCTTGGGCCTAGCATCCATGCTGTTCGAGGGCCCTTCTGGATGGGAAATATTATGGAGTCCCAATCAAAGGAGTGGGTGAAGCATAACTGTACCTATCTATGAAAGAGGAAAACATCTCCAGGGAGTGTGATGTACTGCCAGATCGAGATGAGCTCAACGTGAATTTGGGAAAAAGTCTTCACCCCACCATATGTCTAGACCTGAGGGGAAGATTCTGGCATTTTTGCTAGGCTAATTGATGAAATGTCTAGGCATTCCTATGTATCCCATAAGGATGGGAATCAATCTGTACCTAGTTCTTTAAATCCATTCAGTTTAACATCATTCGGTGAGGATGTGGGAGGATAGACGAACGGGGAGTGGGAACATGGTGCAACCGTTATAATCCTGGCATGAGTGGGGCAAAGGAAGCCTACACCATATCATGCAAGGACCCTCCAAGAGAACTATACCTAGGGGATAGTCAAATGGAAGAGTTTGGGGCTAGTCTCAAGACGAAATGCTTGAGAATTCTTACATATCCCATAAAAATTGGAATCAAGCCATATATAGTTTTAAGGACTCAATTTAACATCTTGCAGGATGACACACAGTTTATTTTCATGTTGGATAAAAAGTTTAGGGTCATGAAGGACCATCACATAGTTTAGGGTCATGCAGGATTGGAACACGGTTTAGGGTAATGAAAGACTGACAGTTTAAGGTTGTACAGGACCAAGGGTTTCTCATGAAAATTATTGCTTGAGGAACTTGTCATTGGTTGGAGTAGTTATACGCTCACCATCCATGTTCACCAGGGATTATGCTCCATTAGAGTATATCCTGTGAATTATGTAAGGTCATTCCCATTTGGGCTCCAACTTGGGTGGTTTCCTGCCAGGGCTCATTGGTGCCCAGAGGTCTAATACCAAGTCGCCATGCAGGAAAGAGTGGAGGCGAACCTTCTTGTTGAAGGCTCTAGCTATCTTATTCTAATGCCTTTCCAGATTGTGCAGGGTAAGAATCCTATTCTCCTAATGTTCTTCCAATTTAGCCAGATGAACTTTGTCCACCTTATCTGGTTCCTGCTGGTCATAGACCGCTAAGCGTAATGAAGGTAGCTAGATCTCGATGGGCAAGATGGCCTCATCTCCGTACACTAGGGAATATGGGGTCACTTGGGTGGAATTACAATTTGTCGTCCGATAGGCCCAGAGGGTGTTGGGGAGATTTTCTGGCCAACTCTTCTTGTTCTAACCAACCATTTTATAAGAATATTTAGAGAGGGTTTTGTTGAATTCCTCTATCTTTCAATTCCCCTACACGTGGTTGCAGGAGGTCTGGTTTTAATGAATGTTGTACTTTGAGTATAATTTTTTCAGCTCGACTACACGAAAGTTGGTGTCGTTATCGGTGAGGACGGCGTGAGGGACTCCAAATTGGTATATGATATTGAAGCTCACGAAGTCAAAAATAAAATGTGCCATGAACTCCTTTAGCGGAACTCCTCTTGCCCAATTGGAGAAGAAATCTGTTGTGGTCAGGATGAATCTGCACTGACGAGCGGTCTCCGGTGGATATGGTCCAACAACATCGAGTCCCCACACCACAAATGACCAAGAATACTTGGTGGAGTGGAGATTTTCTGGAAGCCGATGCATGAAGTTAGCATGAATTTGGCACACGTGACATATTTTGGCGAACTCGATGCAATCATGGATCATGGAGGGCCAGAAGTACCCCAGTCTCCAGATCTGATGAGACAACTTCGGCGTAGTCTGTTGAGACCCACATAAATCGGCGTGAACCTCATGCATGACCTAAGAAATATCGACCCCTTTGATGCAACGGAGGAGAACACCGTCAAACCCGCACTTGTAGAGAATCTGCTCAAGGTTGGGACCACTCTAGAGGGTAAACTGCAGCGCACGGCATCAGATTAGCTCATGCTCTGCCCGATTAGCTGGGAGGAAACCATTTTGGAGATACTCGACAAAAGGGGATCTCCAGTCGAGAGTCACATCAATCACTGCATCTGAGAAACCTGGGGGTCCTTATATGGAGGCTCCAATCATAAGATAGCTTACTCACAGGTTGTCGTCATCATCTGGGGTGACGGAAGAAATGACTCTCTGATGTGCCACATGTATAATCAGATCATCCTGCTTAGGTTCTGCAAGTGATGTAGCCAGGCTGGCCAGGGAATAGGCTCAACCTTTCTGAGATCAAGGTACATTAGTAACTTTCGGTCGAGATGGAAACTGGGCCATTAGATGGAGGGTGCGCTCCAACAATGGTACGACCTCTAGATGTCTGACGACCTAGTCACCATTGATTTAGTTGATGACTACTTCAGAATCCCCTTTCACATGAAAATGGGGCACATCGATATCGAGGTCCATCTCAAGGCCAGTGATAAGAGCCTGATACTCTACCTCATTGTTTGTGCAGCCTTCTGAAAACAAGAATGAGTATTGTAGAATGGCTTGCGTTGGGGTAATAAAGACAATACCCAGGCCTACATTATTAAGTCTGGGATCATTAAGCCTCCTACTGGTGGGGCTCTAGTAGGAACCATCAATGATCATCTACCAACATTTTATAGCATGATCTACCAAGAAGATTTCCTCATCGGGAAAATCCAGGTCTAGGGATTGGTCCGCAGGATCCGGATGGGCGGCAAGGAAGTCTACCAATGACTTCCCCTTGATAGATTTCTGAGGGACAAACCTGATATCGAACTGCTGAAGGATTACTTTCCACCATTCTATATGGCCGGTTAACATGGGGCGGTTTAGGATGTACTTTAGCGGGTCTACCTGAGACACTAGCTGTACCTCATGGTGCTGTAAGTAATGTTGCAGTTTCTGCATGGCAAATACGAGTGCGAGGCTGCTCTTTTTGATAGGGGAGTATATGGTCTCCGTATCGGTGAACATAAAACTTAGGTAGTACATGTTGTTTTCTATCCTCTTATTGTTCTTCTGGGTGAGGAGAGCACCGGGAGATCATTCTAGGGCAGTTATGTACAAGATCAGTGGTTTTCCAAAGGTGGGTGCCATCAAGACCGGAGGATGGAGTATATACTTCTTGATTTCCTCAAATGGGATCTGGAACTCTTCGTCCCATTCATAGGAACAACCTTTCTTCATAAGCTGTGAGAAGGGCTTACACATACCAGCCAGATTCATAATGAATCGTCGTGTGTAGGCTAAGTGGCCTTGAAAACCACGAAGCTACCAAATTTTTCTCGGGGGAGGCATCAAGCTGATGGCCTTGATCTTCTATGGGTCGACCTTGATGCCCCGGTACCTGAAAACAAAGCCATGGAACTTCCCAGAGGTGACCCCAAAGACACATTTCAGTGGGTTCATCTTCATGCGACGAGAAGGGAGGAAGCCGAACACTTTCTCAAGGTCCTTGATATGGTCCTGACATTGGCGATATTTGACCACCAGATCCTCCTCATAGAATTGCACCAATTTCTTGAGGATTGGTTTGAATATATGGTGCATGGATTTCTGATAGGGGGTGACCTCATTCTTCAGGCTGAATGGCATAATCTGGTAAAAGAAAGTACCATGGGGTGCCCTGAAAGCGGTGGACTCTTCATCCTCAGGGGTCATTCAAATCTGATTATATCCACAGTACACGTCCATGAAAGAGAGGGCCTGAAACCCACCCATATCATTAATCATAAATTCTTTCACTGAAAGGGGAAAATCATCCTTCAGACAATGACATTTGAGATCCCTGAAGTTGATGTAGACTCTGATCTGTCCGTTCTTCTTCCTGACTGACACAATGTTGGCTAGCCACTTGTGGTACTGGACCTCCTTGAAAAAATTGGCTCGGATGAGCTTCTCAACTTCAGCCTCGACCATGGTACTGTGGGAAGGGTGCATCTTTCTGGGATACTTCTTGAATCTAAAATGATTTTCTGGGAGACCAAGGCAGTGGACGGCTACCTGAGGATCTAGCCCTGACATTTCATTGTAGCTCTAGGAAAACACATCATGATGTTCTTTAAATAATTCCATGTACTACTACTACTTCTCGAGGGGCATGGTGGGACTGATAAATGTGGGTCGTAGATCTTTCTCGCTACCAAGGTTCACCTATACCAGCTCATCGACTTTGGCAGAGATTCCCTCTTCAAAGGCAGGGGGAGAATCCTCCAAATCCTCTTCATCGATTACGGAGGGATCCCCCGTAAGAGAAGCTTGCTCTGGGTAGGCAGATTCTGATGGGAGGCTTATACCAGCCTGGGTAGCAGTGGACATCATATCAGGAGATTCACGTGCTGCTGAGACCATAGCAATGAAAGCATTTGACCCGATCCCCGCCGGTCGTCAGCCCAAGGGGCCAAGCTTGAGGATATCAATGCAATAGTGGCATGTAGTCTTGAGATGGTTGATTCTATCCCAACAAAACAGACACGTATGATGTACTTACATTGCCATGGGGATAACGCCATGATATGGTATAGGGGTAGGAGGCTCCGGGATTACCTGAGCCTGATTTGTGTAGGAGTACGAGGTGATTTTCCACCGTCGCTTAGACTTGGGAATATTCATCCCTCTTGTACCAGAGACAACAAATCATTTCCCCATGTTAGGGTCGTGGCCTCCAATCGATGGATCAGGAGAAGTAGGCATCATCTAGACTTGCACAAGGGTCAGCAGCAACTGTGGCGGGCTCAACCTCCCTTTCCAGAATCTGCTTATCCTTGCTCTTGTAATAATCATCATCTAGGTTGCGGCTTCACAAGAGGAAAAACGAGATGCATCACCCTGGAGTAAACCTAATCAACCATTAAGGGAGTACTTGAGGCATTGGTGATACGATGAGGGGACCTCCACATACAGGTGGGGCCATGGTCTTCCAATCAATGCATTGTACGCAGTGTCCTGCGAGACAACCATAAACTCGGTGCTGGAAACTAGGCCACTTAACTGGGTCTTCAAACGAATCATACCGACTGGGGTCTGATCGGGCCTGTCGTGTCCCTAGATTCTAAAATCGGAGGGAGTGAAGTAATCTTCGGATAATCCCATCTTTAACAGCATCTGCATCAGGATATGGTTAAACATGGAGCAGGTTTCAACAAAACCGCTGCGAACCTCCACACCGTTAAATTGGCCGGTGATGTATAGTGGGTGGATATTCCCATGTGTGAGAGATCCTTAATCATATCCGGAGAAAAAAATGATGGCCTGACATTTTTCTTTCTCAAACTCTTCAGCATGAAAGGATTCTACAGCTGCTATCTCCGTCTCAAACTGGAGGGGGCTTCCTAAAACCTCAGCGAGAGCCTCACGCATATCTGACGACAAGAGGAGGTCCTTGTGGATAGAAATCCTTGCTGGGATGCTGGCGAGGTGCTTGAGGAAATCATATTTCTTCCCCAGTCATGAACTTCTACTTGGAGGAGGCCTCTCTGTGATAGGAGTCATGGCGGGCTCTACCGGTCGGACCGACGGCTGGCTGGTGCTAGGCATGTCCCGCTGTTCACTAGTTGAAGCCCAGAGAGTTGATGCTGGATGAAGACCGGATGACTGGGATTGGCATATAGTAGGGAAAGGCTGATCACTACCTAGTCGAGGTAGCTCTACCTTATCCAATAGCACAAACGGTGGGGGAGGCGAGCCCAATGACACCAGATGAAGAGGTTGTGCATGCCGAGTTCTACGCTGGGCCTACTGTCTAGTCTCAATGTCATGAACAACCTAGCTGGAGGTTCCAACTGATGTTCCCTGACGACCCATATGGCCATGGCTCTTCCGATGTTTGCATTATCTGGGAACGTTGGGGAGGTTCGCCTGGCACTCCCTGTCATCGGGAGTCATGTAGGGGTTCACCAAACCCACGATATTAAACAAAGCGTACCCTTGACTATCACCTGAAGAGTCATCCAATACTAGACAGATTTTGGGAGGAATCCCCATCTCTGGGGTCATGAAGTCAGTGAGATTGCGGGACGCCGATGGCATTGGTGGGGCGTGTTGCTTTCCCTTGCATCGTTGATGCTTCATCTTCTGGGAAGAGCCTGGCTGAGATGATGATACAGAAGTGGTGGCTGCAGCTTCTAAAGGCTCTAGCTGGTTCAGGAATTCCCAAATGATCCCATGGGCATGGCTGTCCGTTTTGCGAGCCATCCATTCATTATACTTCTGGGACTCGTGGTAGGAAACCTGCTGCCACTCACCTTCATCGACGCTGCTACTATCTGGCCTTAAAAAGACACCCTTCACTTATGTTGGGGCTGGGCCCTACCTGACTATGTTGTTATCCACCTGGTCTTGAAGAAATTCTTTGAACACATAGCACTGATTGAGGTTATGCGCCAGGATCTGATGATAGGGGCAGTAGTTGGGGCGACCAGTGAGGTTCGCATCTTCTACCCTTATACACTCAAGAAAACGCACGATCCCTTATTCCAAGGCACATGTGAAATAACCGAGAACCTAATTATTTTTGAATGAGTAGGTACATTTTATTCTATCTGGGAAGGGGTCCTTTGGAGCCTAGACCTGACGAGGAGATGGAGGCACCTGTTGAGGAGGTGGAGCCTGATTGTCCCTCCTGGGAGGTGGAGGCACATTACGCGGGGGTGCCTGCCTATTTTATGGTGGACGCTACTAAGCCGGGGGATGCGCCTAAGGTGGATGGACTCTGCAATTCTGTAGGAATGGTGCCACTGGTAAAAATTCTAGTTGCCTGGGGGCTTCTATTTGAGCCACCGTGGTGGGCTTAGCTCTGGTAGCTCTTCTTGCAGGTATTGCAGGAGTCAACAGTCGAGTCAGGCTATGCTGTTGCGGGGCTTCCTCATGGCGTTGGGCCATTTTGGAGAATTCTTAAAATCCCCCCAGTGTAATTCTTGGTGATCAGAGAAGGAACCAGTTCCATATTGATGTTTCCTACACACATCATTAGTAATGTCTCCTCAGTTAGTGGAATGTCAATGGAATATGTAATCCATCTCTACCGAGTGATAAAGTCCGCGACTCACGCATGAAGTATTTGTTTGCACTTGAAAGGGTATGCAATGCTCATTTTCCGGGTGGTAGAGCTGAACTGGTAGAGGAACTGCCAGCGAAGGTCCTCACAACTGGTTATGGATCCAACAGGGATATGGCTTTACCAGACGAATGTCGCCCCCTCCAATGTCCGGATAAAACAGCGGAGCATGGAAGCCTCTTGTAGCGCAGAAGTCCCTAACATGGGCCCACACCTTATGTTTAAGTGGCCTAGGTGTTGCGGCGAGTCCCCTGTTTCGTTAAAGGGGGGGAAGGTGGGGTTCCCGAAACCCAGAGGCGCCGACATATCATCCACTCATGCCGGGTATGGGATTCCATCAGGTGGGATTACCACCTATCGTGTTTCCAATACCTCAAGGTAGGCTATGAGTGCCACCATTCGATCATATGGGTGGGGGTCATTGTCTTGACGGGGATCCCTAACTACGAGTTCGTGGGTGGGTTCCTCAACATGGTAAACAGGCTCAACGACTCGGGGAGTGGCTGGTGGAGCGGCCTGCGGGGTAGCCAGGGGAACCCAAGCTGGATTCGTTGGATTACCGTGCCGTTCGGGAGGGTTAGGTGAGAAATAACCTACCCTCTTGCTGGGAGCTCCGACTTCAACCCTGTCTGCGAGGGTGGGATGATCAGCATTTCATGGAAGCAGCTCGCTAAGGGGATGATGTTCATGCCCCCTACTATGCAGGCCTAGGATTACCATAGTCAGGATATCGCTCTATAGTGCATTCATCCAAGAGCTTGTCAACCAACTTATTCTGCTTGGCATGTTGTTGGTGCAACATGGCCTTTTCATGATCCTCTTACACCTTCTGCACTGAGGCAGATAGGTTAGAGTGCTTGGCTTCTCCGACGTGCTCTTTTCCCTTGACGACATTTCAGCTGAGTACCAATTCCTCAGTGGATGTAGGGAGACCTAGCAGGGTCCTCTACTGGCATGTAATCCTTCCCGATGGGTCCAATAGTGGTGGCACACCCTCAAGGGGTAATTCTATATCAAGAAGCTCTAACTCATCCTCATCATCGGCTATGTAGGGCATGTTGACTGTGACCCTTCCGAGGGGAATATCCTTGATGTCACCTAGCAGGTCAGGTTTCCACTAGATAGGACTGAAAAGGAGGGAAACATACTGCCCCCAATCACGGACTTGCACGTGGTGGTAGCCTTCTTGATGATTCTGCGGAGTACCTTGAAACTCTGAATGCATTGTTGTTAGAGGGCCTTACGGCAGCCCGGTGACTCGAGACGCTGGGCCACATGGAGCGTAGCCCGATCGACTAGATGACATTGCTCTCCGATCTCATCCAGATACGCTTGGATCTAGAGATAAACAACTCGTTTATAATGAAGGTGAATGTGCATCGCCCAAAGGGTTTTGTGGAACCATTAAACCTCCTCTAGGGTGAGGGATTATAGTGCATGAAAATATAGCACTGCAACATGCCAGAACTTCTCGGGGAAGTGGCCCGCCGCGAGGATGCTCCACAAGCTCCTCAGCTCAGATTCGGGGTCTAGAACTTATATTCCCCATTTGTCAACTGGTGGTGGCAAATGAACTGGCAGTGGTACTGAGGTAGACCGCTGGGACCGCAGGTCGGCCGGTGGAAAGTACGACGAGCAGGCTGACTGGCCACCTATTCTCGGGTTGTCCTCCAAAGAGTGTAGTGATCTAGCCGCTACGTCGGGATAAGACAGGATAAGGTCCGTTATTCCTGACATAAGATCTAGGGCCATTTTGTGATGGGTCATTATGCTGCTCACCTTCTATTGTCCCCCATAATATTTCTCCGTGATCTCATGTTGAGGTAGAGAATTCTTCCGATGACGATGGTGGGGATTTCACGACCGTAACCTATAGGGTTTCCAGATTTCCATCCTCATAGATATACATGCGGAGGGAGGGGGAATCCTGTGGAACTCACATTTTGGGAGTACCTTGCTGATGCGCCATGTTCTTGCCCCTGTCCTTGACTCAGATGAGCGAGGGGAGGGTTCCCGAGTTGAGTCGTACTCCGCTTTAAAGTATGAGAAGCGGACCAGTTTGATCTTTATCCATACCTTCCCAGAATTCATCTTTTGGTAGCGAAGACCTGCCTTCTGGCCCCTAGGTGGCTCCTTGGGACATCACAGATTTCTGAAAAGAGTTCCTTCAGCCGCACTGGTGCTGGGGCGGAGAAGGTTTCCACCCAAGAAAGCCGGGGTGTGAGGAGCATAGGGACATATGTCAAAGGGGACATGGGGAGGACCTCCATGGATGATGATGGAGTGGGAACGACCTCCAATTGAACTAGAAGAACCATGGGTAGGACCTCCATGCTTGTTTTCCTGGGAAACCTTAGTGCGAGGAAGTTCCTTGCACCGATCTAGCTGCACACGAGTAGGACCTCCGTGCTAGGTGCAGATGGAGCGGGGCTGGCATTCACCCATCTTGTTGCCGAGGCAAGGAGGACCTTAACTAGCTTCTGAAAGGACATGGGGAGGGTCCCCACATTGAAGAGGGACCTTAAGGGCAATATTCATACACCGGGGGTTGGGGTAGGAGAAATGACCCTATACCTCGTGTAATGGGCACGAGAGAGGCCTGTGTATGGAGCGTCGCCGCCACAGGGAAGACCCTCATTAGGATTGAAGGTGGCATGAGGCAGACCTCCATGTCGAGCCTCGAAGAGGGGAACGCATGTGCACTCTGTGGTAGTGGTACAGGGAGGACCTTTGTACTGGATGGCATCACTGCGGGTTAGCTCGTGGCGGCCATTTCTTGGGCCAGTGACCATGAGAGTCGACCTAGACTACCCGTGGGGCGGTTGGAGCCTCAATCCTGGCCGGGTGTATAATTTCCCCTACTCAGTGTATGCATGGGACTGATGATAGGCGTCGACAGTGGCTCGGGCCATAGTAATAGTCGACGTTGGTGCCCCTTGGAGGGCACCCTCTTTAGCTTGCGCCCGATGCTAGCATCGGGTCAAACGAACTGGGCCCGGTGGTGTAGGCATGTAGCTTACCTGCTCCTCTTCCAGCAAGACCGGGTGGTGGTGCTAACGCTGCCAGGTGGGAGTCCTTGCTAGGATCCCCTGGAATGTGACTCTAGATACGTTGGCCCGGACCTCACCTACCTCATCTGCATAGGGTAGGGAATCATCGAATCATTTTGGGAACAGGCTCCTAGAATAGATGTATGTCAGGGTGGGGAGTAATGGCTCCATGCGCGGCCCTCAGGGGCAGCATTGATGGTGAGGCGTGAACGCCTCCAAATCCCGGCGGGCCATATCCCGAGTTGGGATGATTCCCTCCTACCCGTAACAACGTACAAGGTCATTGATCCCCCTTCTTTGGATGTCCTCAAATAGGGAGATTAGGCATGGGCACCCTATGGTCATAGAAGTAGAGGCCGTCGTGGAAGTGGTGAAGCCACATGGGACGACCGTGTTGGCACTGCCACTACCCCTGCGTCGATGGGCAGGTGGTGACCGCGTCCCTGAAGTAGCAACCTGATTCCTGAGAAGTAGGGAGATTAACTCATCAGTGTTGAAGGAAAAAGGAATCAACGACCAATTACCCAATTCTATCCCATCATCCGTGACCGGTAAGAGGGATCCGCGCTGCCATCATTGCAGAACGGGATGTCGAAATTTCTACCGCCCCAACTTTTTGTGAGTTCCATGCCAGGACCGCAATTTTCTTGGCGGGACCCGATGCCGGATAACTGGATTCAGTGACACATTAATCCATTGATTCCCTGAACGCTACTAATATCCATACTGAGGAGAAGAAATTCACATTGGGTTCACCATTTCTGTTTCTGAATCTTTTTCCGTGGTGCGCATGTCTGTCTCATTTGGGGACGAGAGGTGTTATTTTGTTGCCCTGCATTCCAACATTCCAAAGTCATGTGGCATTCGTCGCTTATACAGGGATGTATTCTCCTTGATCGAAATGGGATGATGGGATGCCGGTTCTTACCTTTTTTGGTTTCCTCCTTGAAACTCATCACCTAGTTTGAGTCTCCCTCATAGACTTAAGACACTATTCATGAAACTCTTCCTAGTGCCATATCTTCATGGACACCAATTAATTACACTGCTTCTGTCAGGACATTCCAAGGGTTTCGGGCAGGGAAGCAACCTTCGTTCAGGGGACTAGTCACGTTGGGCATCACTAGCGTGTCTAGATGCTGGGGGATTGACGTGTTTGCCTTCGGTCCCTTATTATAGGGCTTCTCGGGGGCGTGGAAGCCTGAGGAATCCCACATCTAATGCGGGGAATCATATGCCATGTGCAATTATCTTAGATTTTCCTCATATTCCCATGTTTAACATAGAGTATACCACAAGTTTAATGTCCAGTGGAGACAGTTCAGACTGATCAGAACACTAACTGGAGTGGATCAGATGGGTGCAATCCTAGGAGGGAACACTGATATTGGGGCCACCGTGTGGTTGGCTTCCCGAATTCCATTAAATGGAATGGGGTATTAGGTGGCATGATCCCACCGAGATGTGGCGTCCCGGGTAAGAATCTGGATGGATGATGGGTGGATGAATGTAGTGAAGGGGGATGAAATAGGACCATCCCAAGGATGATAGCGAAGTTGTTCTTGTGCCTCAAAGAGACTTCCTACATATTCCCGTGACAGGGAATCAAAGTCCTTATAGTTCAGTGAACATAGTTCATTTGGAATATAGCTTACTGCTGAATGGGGTGACAACGGATTACCACCTAATGGAGTGACAATGGATTACCATTGAAAAAGTTCCCAATGACTTGCCGTTGTATGGGGTGACAATGGCTTACTGCTGAATGACGTGACAACGACTTTCTACTCAAAAAGGATGACAACGGCTTACCGCTAAATAGAGTGACAATGACCTTCCGCTGAATGGAGTGACAAAGGCTTACCGCTGAAAAAGTTCCCAATGGCTTACCGCTGGATAGGGTCGCAACGACTTACCACTAGATGAGTCACAACGGCTTACCACTAGATGGGGGTGAACCAACGTGAATGATGGTAGAGATCAATGGTTGTTGGGCATGAACCTCATGGAGGATTCCTATGTACCTTGCCTTGGCAAGGATCAAATACCACATAGTTCCGGTGGGGAAGGAGTCAGGGAACCGACGTGAATAGAGACATGGGGTCCAGGTGGATGGTGGGATTGAACCTCCATAAGGTTTCCTACTTACCTTTCCTGGACAAAGATCAAAGTCCTTGTAGTTCAGATTATGGGGCATCTCGGGCTTACGCTCTGAGGCATTCCAATGTGTTGGTGAACCGACGTAAAGGGGTCAGATCGACCAGGTGAATGGTGGGCATGAAATTCAGGGAGGCTTCCTATATACCATACCTTATCAAGGATCAAAGAACACATAGTTCAGGTATTGGAGGGAACCAACATGAAGTTGTACATGGGGTCTAATGGTTGTTGGGATTGAACCTTATGGAGGCTTCCTACGTACCCTACCTTAGAAAGGATCAAAGACCACGTAGTTCTGGTGATGTAATTTGGGGATTACATTCTGAGGTGACCCAAGGAATATTTCATGGTCAGGGCTCACTCTAAGCCCACATGAGTCATGCTCAGTGTGAGAAACAAGAGATAGTAGAGTCCTGGCGATCAAGTCGCGAAAGGTGTGTATATGGGAAGTGGAGTGGGGCTTACATGTGACCTCAACCCAAAGAGGAAACAGGGCTTATGCGTGGTTAGAATCCCAAAGAGTATGGGACTTACTCCAGGACGAAGGCCCAACAGCAACAAAGCCCAGTGGGAGAGGGATTTGGCACAAAATAAAGGAGGGGTCCGATGTCTATTCCCCCCTCCCCTTGGTCATTGGGACCGAAGAAGAAAGGAGGATCAGGGATGCTCCCTCCGGCAAGAAAGGCTAGGGGATTATACCGAGATGGTCACCCTTTCCCCAGGGAAGAACGCCACTCCAATAAAGAGGATATCATATCCTGTGGAGACCAGTTGGCGTGGAGAATGTCCGAGGTGGGGGCACCCTTTGTGTGAGACACAGGGTGAAGTCACAGTTTAATGGCATGTGATGAGGACGATGGTGCCTGAAATTTTAATGTCTTGCAGGTCAGACGAGGTGGGTGTGCTCTGCACCCCTTAGACATACATACCCAGTACCCTCTAAACCTTGGTGAAGAGAGGGTACATGCAACGCCATGGTTAGGGGGTGTCATTGAACGAACCATCGGGGGGTCCACGTTAGAGTGGCTATGCGATGAAGCAATAGTTGTTAGAATTCCATTGCGAAGAAGCATGAGGCGAAGCAACACAATGGGTGGTATCATCCAGGGGACTTCAAAGTTACTTCGTGCGAACTGAGGATGTTCCACGAGAAATGAGTATATGGATGACGTGCATTGGGTGTGGGAGGCACCCGAAAATGATGCCCGGAAGAGGGACATCGTGGGAGCCCAAGGTGGGAGGCCTACACGCAAAAGGGACTTTTGTGAAAAAAGGGGCAGGCCCGCGCGCAATGGAGTGGCGGGCGTGAAAAAGGCCAGGTGCGGTGTCCGATGGTGTTGATCATGCGAAATATGACACTTTGGCGTGCAATTGAGATGATGCACGAAAAAGAACATGTCAGGTTCACAATCTGGATAGCGCGTGAAAACAACCGTGTCAGCGTGAAAAAGTAATTAAATGTCGAAGAACTGATTACGCGCAATTGGTAGGAATTACGTGCAGGGGAAATGGGCTCGATGGTATTCAGACAAGGATCAAGCTTGGGTGGTCACGCACAAAGGCGTACCCCGGTGACCTGGCATGATAAAGTTAATACATGAGAGCCTTCTTTTTCATGCACGAGAGAGGAATTTTGCGCATGGGATATGGTTCAGATTCGTCGAACCAAAAGTCGAAGGGGTTGCCTTCTATTTATAGGCACTCGAGATCATGGGTCCACACGAAAAACAATCCGGCGTGGAATATTGTGGGCACGATGTCTGCAACGCATAGATCAACCGCGTGGAGCGATAGTGCGAAAAAGTTCTTCACTCGCATAGAAAACTATTGCGAACCCCATAGTTTTTCACGCAGAACATATTTTTTCATGCAACTCAACATTTTCATTGTGCTGCCCCTCCGGGGCCCCCGAACTAGACCGCCGGTTCCAAATATGGCTTCTCTTTTTTGCGCCTGAACCTTCCTCAGCCCTGGATCACTTTTCGGCATCTAGAATCATATTCACATGCATACCAAAGTGATCTTTGCATAGGGTACCTCCAATGAGCTATAATATATATTCATGGGTGTGACGGATGATAACCTACTCATCGACATCAGTATGTAACTATGAAATGTGCATATCAATCAACCTCATAGATATGAAACTTCAATCTACAACAACATCATCACCAAAAATATTGAATATTATATATCATTGTACAAGATCAGGAATGTCTCCTTGGGATCCTATAACAGCATTCCCCAGGATAGAATGATCGGGAAGAACTACCACATCCTCAATGGTGATGGCAATCTCTCCCTTAGGAATCTAGAATACGTGTTTTCCAAGTTTCCATCTCTCATTGAAAAAATTACGGAGGCGATGATCAAAAAATGTAAAATCAGATATAGAAATTTTATAGAAGCTCACATGAAATTGGTATGTTATAATGGCATATGGAGGCATAATGTTGTGATAATAAGGTTCTCTATGAACATGGATCTATCAAACCTAACAAGCCTATACCATGTCACGTGAAACATGCCTATAATTCATTTTGAGTTTCATTGTATCCTTAATATCTACTTAAAAAAGGAAATAAGTCTTAACTAGAAAAATGTAATTATAAATTTATGGTTAGGATAATTTTATGACTAGAATAATGCAAGAAATAACATGTCTATTACAATTTATTTATGAGGTTTTTCTTACCAAATGGAAATTTGATGACATTATGTTTCTCAAAGCATGTTTCTAAATTTTCTTTAGATATGTTTTTAACTTGTAATGGTTTCTTTATAAGATATGGTTTTATATATTAATATATATATATATATATAAACATTTTGCCTTAGTTACCTTAAAATTTATTAGAAAATAAGTCACAAATTATTTTTGGAAAGTGGGGTAAAAAAATAAAATTTAAAATAAATTTATTTATCAAAGATATTTATTTTTCCTTCTCCGTAATGGAAAATAAAAGTGGAAGAGTTGAATGGTATATATATTTGGTTGCTGAAAACAATAACACACCCTTGTATTTTATGTATAGAATCGTTCCATCAACCTGTTTGAACTATTTTCAGAAACAAAATGCGGAAATATAGGGTAGAAATAAATAGAATAACTAAATAAACTGATCAAAAGATGGATTATGTTGTATATATTGAGACACATGTTTTTTCATATCAAGACAGAATAAAACATTGTTTTTTTGTCTTAGTATGTCTAGATCTTATGACAAAACCTTATACGAGTCATCCCAATCACCATGGACCTTCACAATTGCCTTTTGTTTCACCATTCATTCCATATTATTTGAAATAATATATAGAAATTTGTTTATCCTTTCTTGAACAAGGGATACAAGAACATCATGGAAGTTCATAATCATCTCAAATATAATATATAATAGAAATTCAAAATCCAATGAAGTGTGATCCTATGTCATGTTTGGATGAACTCAAGTATGCGCTACCTCTATCTTCAAAATTCTTCAGCATCATAATGAAATGGAAGGAATAAAATTCAAGAAGAATCTAAAATCATGCCATATTTATCACATCATATGATGTATTTTTTATGGATTTATTCCTACACTAAATTTCTAAAGTACCACTAAATATGAAATATTTTTGGTATATTTTTTAATGCATCTTTACCTGAAAAAACCCTTCCAAAATAAAATGTTTTTTCCTGACCACCAAACCTATCATCTACAACTCCCAGAAACCTAGTTGCAGGAGTTATTAAATTATATTATAATTTTTGAAAATGTATTATTTCTTCCCTCCAAGATTTAAAGTGTGGGGGATTATTTATCTTCATTATCACTCTTTTATCTATCTATTCCATCATTAGAAAATTCCTTATCTGATTCCAAATTTACATGTATATCTGGGAGATCAACTACATTATCTTATTCTGTATCATAGAAAATTGGATCAATTTCTTGGGATAAACCTTCTTCAAATAAATTTGTATGTACATGTCTTAGTACAATTTGACATTTTTTTTGTATAATGGAACCATTTGACTATTGAGAAAATATAGTTATTTCTGGGACCAAATGCTATGAAGTTGCCAATGGCCAATCTAAATACCATAGTGTAGCTAGGAATTGAAAATGTCTATATAAAATATGTTAGGACTCTTGATGAGGTCCCAAATTTATGTAACCAGGAATTATTTCTGGAATTTCTTTTTGGGTTATACAATCTGATATTATAACCATTATTATTGGTTGTGTACTATAATAATCTCCTTGCACGGTTTGGATAACCTCATTGTGAAAATAGATAAGGGAAAAGATGATTAACTATGTGAATTTTGTTTTGATAAAGATTTTTATATTTTAAATAATATTAACAATGACAATTGGCTATATAATATTTATGATACTAACATTTTAGATCGTCTTCTTGTATCCTAAAATATCACACTGATATTTTTTGTTCAATTTTTAATCTTCTTAATGGCATTTCATTAGTTTAGGAAGAAAATGTGAATCATCTAAATAATATACCTTGGGAGTGTTAGACCTAGTGTATAGCAAGACTCGTTGTCGTGCACTACTTCCCAAATGATTCTAGCTCAATGTAGTATTTTTGGGTTTTAACCACAGGTATATCAGTTCCTGAGCCACATCCTCTTATAGTATGGAGTTAGAGATTAGTTAAAAATTATTTAATCATTAGTTGAGAATTTATTCGTCCTTAATTAATCATTTATTGAACATTAGTTTTTCATTAGTTAATCATTATTTAATAAATTTTTAAATATTCATGAATCATTATTTAATCATTATTTATTAATAATTTAATCATTAGTAAATCATTCATTAATCACTCTTTAATCATTAGTTAATCATTACTTAATTATTTTTTAAACATTTGTTATTCCTTTGTTAAACATTATTTAATCATTTTTTGATTATTCTTTAATCATTAGTTTCTCCATCATTAGTCATTAGTTAATAATTTTTTATCAATTTTAAGAATTATTTAATCATTCTTTAATCAATAGTAAATCATCCTTTAATCATAATTCATTCCTTAGGTAATCATTCTTTAATCATTATTTAATCAATTTTTAATCATTTGTCTGTCAATCTTAAATTATTAATTAATATATCATTAATCATTAGATAATAATTAGTAAATCACTAGTTAATAATTCGTTAATAATTAGTTAATAATTCTTTAGTCATTATTTAATCATTACTTAATCATTAGTTAATCATTATATAATCAATTTTTAATCATTAGTTAACCATTCTTTAATCATTAGTTAATCATGAATTAATCATTAGTTAGTAAATCATTAATCATTCTTTAATCAATATTTTATCATCATTTAATCATTAGTTAATATTTATTTAATCATTAAATAATAAATCTTTAATTATTCTTTAATCATTCATTGATCATTAGTTAAGGATTATTTAGTCATTATTTAATTGTTATTTTATCATTATTAATTAAATATCTTGTAATTAATTAAACATTACCAAATCCTTAATTAATTATGCCTTACTTGTTATTTAATCATATGGTATTCATTAGTTAATCATATAGTATTCAATAGTTAATTATTATTAGCTAATAATTATGTAATCATTCCTTAATTTTAAGTTATTCATTAGTTAATCTATAAAAATCATTACTAAAAATAACTACTATTTCTAACCAATATCTAACTAAAAAACTAGTATATAAATAATATATTTTGAAATAAATAAAAATTCAATTAAATAATTTAATAAAATTAAAATAAATAAGAAAAAATACCTCTAATTCATGCATTTCATAATTTATAACTCCTTTTAGACAACCGAAAACAACACACACAACTGAAGAACCAAAAGGGTTATTGTAGTGAGACAGGGAGTGAAACATAGAAATATAAAATAAATTTGGAGTGAGAATGGGGGGGATTCCATTTTTTAGGAATTTCTGTGAAATGTGTTAAGGTATATTCCACCTTTCACCATTATTTATGTGAAAGGTGGTGCCACAAATGATACCTTTCAAATTACATAAAAAAAATGGTGACATCTCTCATGCCACATTTCCCATGTCATCCTTTTAATTAATAGGAATTGTGGAAGTACCTTTTCCACCTTTTGGAATTAGTTTTCAAAAAAATTAAATTAGAATTATTTATATAAACATTTCAAAAATGAATTTAATGAAAAAAACAAATTGTCATTTCAACATGGGCAGGCCATGGGGAACTCCCATTTGGAGGAAAATAATCAGAAAATATCAGCTTTAAGTCAATACCCATGTCCAATCACAGTTGGAAGGGTAGTGGGGTATGTAATCCAGATTTTCAAACGTGAATTGGAAATTGATCTCCCGCTCTTCCAGCCAGTTTTCCATGCTCACCATCATAATTTTCATAGTTGTTGTCATCTATATTGAACTCAATCATGGTGCATACGAGTCCCCACTCATCTGGGAAAGGGCACTGGGAAGCCACCTGACTATGAAGGAACCACTAAGATGAAGGATGACATGAAGCTGGGGTCAACCATGAATTAATATAGGTAGATGAATCCATGGATTTCAGGATCTAAGGGGATTGGGAATGAAATTGAGAGGGAGGTGGAATAAGTGTGAGGTTATAGGTGAGGGGAGTCTAAGCCCTAGATGCTGAGTCCCAAATTGATGTCAACGAAGAATTGCAAGCATTATTTCTATTCTTCTAGTAGTGTTAGTGGTGGAGGGTGATGAGAGGGATCCATGGCGGGGGTCTATCTAAGAATTTCCTAGTATTAATTGAGATCATGACAATAGGTAAGGGTTCCATGTGGGTGTAGGTGTGGTGGTCGCGGTTGGTGACGTTGAAGCATTTGGGGTCTTCTCCAGACCTCTGAATGTCCTTAGTGGCTAGGAAATGCTGGTTTCCTCTTCATGTGGGGACCTCACGTGGTAGTTTTAAATAAAAAAAGAAAAGAAAAACAATGATATGAAATTTTATAAGGGATTTAGAGGAATTAAGATAATATAGATGTTTTAATGGTTGGGGTGTGTGTGACTCGCTTTCACATCCCAGATGTGCGGGGGATTATCTCTCTCACCCGTTTCAAATTCCTTCCATATGGTGATTTTATAGTTTGAGGTAGTATTTTTTATATCTCTCAGTGAGGAATCTCCTTTGGTCTGATTCTCTTTTGTCTGAGGTGGTATTTGATCTGATCTCGGTATTTTTCACATGAAAATTTTATTCGAACAATGAAATTTTTTTTTTCAGTCAGGTTTATTTGGGTTTCATTATATGGTTGCATTCTTCATCTCATAAATCCTTCAAACCACATATGTCTTCTTCCATTGATCTTCATTTTTATATGAGTATTATTTTTGAGATCCCTCTCATCTATGGGATTTTCTTATTCTTACTCTTGATTATTTGTTGATCTCGCTTTCTAGACTAGGTCTCGCGGTTTTTCCCTTTGGTGTTTTCCATGTTAAAATTTCTACTGTTAAAATTTATTTTTCCAACACCTAGTTTTTATTATTTATACATCCAGTTTAGATTTAAATTCTTGTTTAAAGGGAATGAAATTTATTTATGTTGTGCATTAAATTTTTTGTGTGTTTGCACGTTTTCTATTTTTCGTCTTTCCTATCATCTTGTATCTGAGGGTTTGGTTCTATCCAAAATAATTATAGAAGCCAATTATAGATAGATAATTTTTTAATGGTACCAGCTACTATATGTAGCGATTAAAAGTGAATGATTTTTTTTTCAACTGATTTAATCTTTCTGTGTTTAGTACCTAGAATCCAAAAATAATTTTATATGAAGAATGGGAATTTCAGCATGTGATTATTTGTGGATTCATTCTCCATTGAGTCAAAGATAATATGATGAACTATATACTCAACATATCTAATAGAAGAACAATGTGTGAGAATCTTAAGATTAAATATTTTTCTATGATAAGAAAAAATAATTATTTTCTTCCCAAAAAAATAATGAATTTGAATTTCAAAAAGGTACATATATTTTTTACTATTTTAATGAATATAAGATATTTTCTCATAAATTTTCTATAATGGGTATAAATTTTTAAGATGGATTTTTATCCCTTTTGATACTTAATACTTTTCTTGATTTATGGGATAAGTTGTGTGTTACTCTAACTGTTTCAACTCCAAATGATGTTGGGACATTTAATTTGGTTAATTCACCAATTTTTATTGAGGAGGTTATGATACACACTCTGGAGAAATATTATTCTAATCTTTTAGTCACATATAACAGTGAGAGAACTTATGAAAAGAATCAGTGACATAGAAGAAAAGATAAAAGGAAAGACAAAATAAAATCCAGATCAAAGAAGAGAGATTTATAATGTCATCATTGTGGTAAAAACATGTTATTAAGTTTTGTTATCAACTGAAATGAAAATATATATATAAGGAAAATCAATAGAATAAAAATAGTTATGGAGGTGATCTTGTCACCATCTCTACAGGGGGTGATCAGGTTATTGTTTATAACTTCAATAATATTTCTTCTGATAATTCTTGCTGGGTTGTTGCAAGTGGTTCCTATTTCCATGTGACATCAAAGAAGAATTCATTTACATCTTACAACCTAGGTAATTTTTGTATTTTAAATATTATTAATTATGTCTATAATCATGTTAAAGGTATTGAGAATATTTCTTTAGAGACCGGTAGAATAATTAAGATAATTTGGAATACTATTTGACATGTGCCTCAGGTTCACTTGAATCTTATTTATACATGTTTTCTTGATGATGAGGGGTTTATAAATTCTTTTGGTGATTTAAAATGGATTATTTTAAAGGGTTATTTGATTGTTCCTCAAGGAAAAATGTTTTTTGGTTTTTACTAGATAAGAGATTCTGTTTCGTATGATATTATTTTCATTGTAGAGTGGATTATTTCTTCCAAGTTATGGAATAAGAGGCTCATCACATTAGTGAGAAAGGGCTTGGTAGTTTGTCTAAGATAAATCTTCTTCTAGATTTTAAGAGTTTCAAATTGAACACATATGATCATTGTATAGCAAGAAAATAGAGAAGGTTGGGTTTTAGTAGTTTTCCTTTACAATGAAATCCATAGGTACTTGAATTTGTACATTCTAGTTGTTATGGCCCATTGAAATCTAAGACAATTAGTGGAGTTCTTTATTTTGTGACATTTATTGATGCCTACTCACATAATCTTCGATTTTATGTTTTTAATGCTAAAATACCAGTGCTTAGTGTTTTTAATAAATTTCATGTTTTTATTGAGAGGGACTCTTTTAATAAATTGAAATGCAGTCACACTAATAACTTCGGAGAGTGTTATAGTCTATTTGATCAGTATTATAGGAAGGAACATATTTGTTATCAAAAAATTACTCCTAATATACATTATCAAAATGGGGTAGTTGTGTGGATGAACATGGCTTTGTTGGAAAGTGTTCATTGTTTTATTTTGGAATAAATGTTTCCTAGAAATTTTTGTGAAGATTTATTTACTATTGCTTATATTATCAATTTATCTCATGCATTTTCATTATAGATAGAAACTACTAATGTGTTTTATCATGGATAAGTGATTAGGTATAATCACATATGTGTTTTTAGTTACAAGGCTTTTGTTCATCTTCATAGAGGTAAGAGATCCAAGCTAGATGGTAAGTTACGATAGTGCATTTTTATGGGCTATGGACACGATTAGTTTGGGTAGAGGTTTTATGATCCTAATTTAAATAAACATGTGAAAATTTGTGATGTAAGGTTTAATGAGGATCATAATATTCTAGATTTTGAAAAATGATAACTATATAATTCTCATACCTCTAATGGATTTTTTAGTCATGATCATGGTACACATTGAAATTAACTCTTATTATTGATTCTGATGATTGTATTGATGTGAATAATGTTGTTTAGGGTGAACATGTTGTTGTTTATATTTCTGATACACCTTTTGTTTTTTATGATATACTTTCTAGGGTTATTAATGAACTCACAATTCCCCTCTAGAGGTCATCTCGGCATCATACCATCTCTACTCAATATTCTCCAGTTGAATAAGTTCTCCTTGCTGAAGGGGGAGAACCATAATCTTTAGTAAGGTGAGGGAAAGTAAAAAAGAAAAATTGTTTGTGGAAATTGATGATGAGATGATATCATTTCAAGGAAACCATACATTTGAGCTAGTGAAATTACCTCTGGGTAATATAGATTTTAAAAATTGGTGGGTTTATCTGATTAAAAGTGAAGAATATGGTTCCACTCGATGATACAAGGAAAGGATAGTTGTTAAAGGCCTATGTTAGAAGAAATGTATTTATTTTGATGAGATTTTCCAACTTTTAGTCAAAATGACTTCCATTTGGATTATTTTTAGTTTGGATTCTAGTTTAGTTCTATAGGTTGAGCAGATTGATGTTATGATATCTCTCCACAATGGACATTTAGTGGATGAGATTTATATGGAGAATCCATATGTTTTTTTTGAAATAGGAAATGAAAATTGTGTCTATAGTTTAAAGAATTATTTTTATTGTTTGAATCACGATTTGAGGCAATGATATGATAATTTTGAATTTATCTTTTTTCATCTGGGTTTCTATAATACATCTTTTGATCATTGTGTTTTTTCATATATTTATTGATGATGATTTTATTATACTGTTTATTTATGTTGGTGATATACGCTTTGTTTCCCATGATGCTTCGAAAATTGATAGATTAGAGAAAGATATTTCTCACCCTTTTGAAAAGAACCACATGGGGTTAGCCTGACAGACTCATGGAATATCAATCTTCTATGATAGAAAGTCCAAGATATTTTGGTTATCACATGAAATACAAATTTAAAATATTCTTTAAATATTTTCTATAGATAAAGAGAAAGTGGATATTACTCCTCCTACTTTACATTTTAAGATCTGTTCTAGTAAGTTGCCTTATATTGATGATGTGATACAAGAGATGAATCGCATACCTAATTCATCTGTCATTGTATATTTGATGTAAGAAATGGTATGTACTAGACCAGATATAGATCATGTAGTCAGTGCGGTCATTTCATTTCTATCTAATATAGATAGAGAGTATTGGAGAGTAGTGAAGTATATATTTCATTATCTTTGTGGTACTTCTGATTTGAGATTATATTTTGGAAATGGGTAACCTACACTTTCTGACTTTAAAGATTTAGATATAGAAGGAGATATAGATTCAAGGATGTATACTTTAGGGTATTTGATCACTGTTATATGGGGAGATATATCTTGGAAGTCTAGATGGTAGAGAATTATTTCCCTATTTACCATAAATTATGAGTTTATTGTAGCTACAAGGTCATGAAAATAAATTTTTATGAAAAAAATTTCGAGAGATAAATATTAATCAAGATAGGTATGTTTTATTTTTTGATAGTCAGAGTTCTATTTGTTTTTGAAATAACTCTACTTTCCATGGGAGGTCCAAAAAATATTGATGTTCAATATCATGGGAT
This sequence comes from Viscum album, assembly GCA_963277665.1. NCBI lineage: Eukaryota > Viridiplantae > Streptophyta > Magnoliopsida > Santalales > Viscaceae > Viscum > Viscum album. The sequence goes on from OY728165.1 coordinate 1,134,054,396, forward strand.
ATGTGATATCCTTGATTCGAGATAGCTACATATTGATATGATCCACACATATGAAAATGGGTTAGACATGTTGACCAATAGTTTAACCACAGGTTAATTCTAGACTTCCGAACTAATTATAGGGTTAGATATGATCCCCAATTGAGTCATAGGGGGAGTTTGTTGGGATCCTTCTGACATGGGGACCTTGTGTGGTTATTTTAAATAAACCAAATAAAAAAGTAAAAAAGTAAAAAATATATATATGATATTTAAAAGGGGATTTACGAGAATTTGTATATACTCAAATTTTTACTATCGTGGAATGTATGGCTCTCTTTCACATTTCAGACTTATAGTGCCTCATCTCTCTCAACCGGTTCTCATTACTTCCACACAATATCTATATAGATTCAGGTAGTGTATTTCAGATCTATGACTATCTATATTCCTCTAGTATGATCATCCTTCTTCTATGGTGGTCTTTTAACCCATATCAATCATTTTCATACACAACTTTTATTCATCCATTGAACACTTTCTTTCTTAGTTAGATTTATTTAGGTTCTTTATCAGGATGTGTTCTTTGTTTCTGGCTACCTTTAGACTAAATCTACTTTCTTCCTTTGATCCACTATTTTATCTATTTATTATTTTTGATGTCCCTTTCATCATTAGAAGTATATAATTTGTAATTTTTATTATTAATAGATCCATCATTCAATACTTGGACCCACGGTTATTCACTTTTGGGTTTTTTTATGTTAAAATCAACAGTGTCGAAATTTATTTTTCCTACATATTTTTTTTTGCGCACCCACATGAGATTTGTAGGCTTGTTTAAAGGGAAAGAAATTTATTTCCCCTATTGTTTTTATTTTAATTTGTTTTCATGTTCACCGCTTGATCTACTTCCCAACAAGAAGCCCCAGACTCAGTGGTAAGTGTACTTGTAGTTTCCCCTGTAACCAACCACCTAACAGAGTCAACTATTTCCACTTTTTTAGGTTCGAAGAAAATAAAAGACTAAATATTTATTTTTTTGTGGTCCATGTTCAATGAATGTGGGTATGATGCATCCTTGAATGTATTCATATGTTGGCTTGATTTTCAATAGTGGCATATGGAACTTTGAAAAAATATCAGCTGACCATCACCCATGAAACCATGAATAATATTCCATGTTTTCATTAATCCTTCAAAAATTAACTTTATTTATTAATAGAAATTGATTAAATATTGAAACCAAAAAAAAAATTTAAAAAAAATAATAGGGGTATTTGGAACCCAGAATGTCCTTATATATATATATATGTTTCTAGTAATAACCACTATCCATCGGCCTATACAACCTGATCATAGGGCTGACCTATAATTATTGTGTCCATGGTAGCAATTCTTGTTTGCTCAATTCATATTGATTAACATATATTCACCACGATGTTTAATATATGGTTTGAATTTTTTTTAGTATGGCGGTTTCAATGGTTTCTGGCAGTGGCCTTGGATTCATATAAGGAGTCTTCACTCTAGGGGATATTTCTTGGTGGCTATGGTGACCCACTAGCTACCTCGCCACTGGCGCCTCCTCTTCCCAAAATATAGTATCCTTCAAGCATGGATGTCACTGTATGGTAGGAAATGTGCGTGTTTTAGAGCAGGAATAAGATATTTTTATGAGTTTTCTGAACATTTTTTTTAAAAAAGGTTGATAAATAATTTTTTAAATACATGTATGAAAGGAATCATCCCCCATTCTTCCTTTAAGAAAAAAATATAAATTTTTTCATATTTATAAATATATTCATTTTTATATTATGATTTAAATGTATATTGTTAAAAATGACATATGCATGGTTATCTTTGTCGTTTCGTTTTGTTAAATTCTACTTTTTTAATTACTATATTACTATAAAATTATTATTTATTATTAATATATGCATTATGATGACATGTCTTATGTTTGTGACACACTTTATGCTCTCTTATGTTTACCATGCTCTTAGGATATTTGACTCTTATGCCATGTTTTTAAGTGATGATTTATAATCATTCCATTTCTATTTTTATTCTACGATTATTAACTATCATGGTATGTTGTACAATTTTAACTTGTGACAACCTTAACAGGATTTATGACCCACCCTTTCTTTTATGTATGTCTCCAAGATTTTCCATGTAGTTAGGGTAAGGTGAGGTCTATGAGAGAGTATGGACATGGTAATATAGGACAATTCTATTTTTTTATCATGTACCCAATTCATAAGATGTTGGAACTCTGTATTATAGAAAGTATTATATAGATGTTTATGATATAGATGATGTATTAATATGTATATGTGGTCTAGGTCATTATATGAAATATTTGAATAGACTTTATCATCCCAAAATATAAAAATTAATCTTGATAGTTGATACAATTAATTTTATGTAATAGTTTCCCCCATGTGTTAGTTGTAGGTATAAATCATACTATCCATATTATTTTTCTTTTGAAAACCCCAATTAAATCCAATAGGCCTCACACCTTCATATAAATCCACCAAGATCTGTACTTTGTTTATGTACATGGATTCCATTTTAGATTTCCTAGATTTGAAATATTTCTTAGAATTAGAACTCTCAATTTACTATCAATGTACTCTCAATGTATTCTCAATAGGTTGTATATTTTTTATCTATGAACATTACTTCATCATCATTTTCTATGATTAATTAAAATATATCAAGATCTTCATTAATCCTACTAGATCATTGCGGTTATTGTGTAACATGAATTAGTTCTTTTTTCACCACTCTTTATGGAACTAACTCAACTTCCATATTAGGAGAACTTTTTTGGCCCTTGACTTCTCCAAGAACAACATTCATCCCGCTGTCTCTTTAATTAGTATATTCCTTCTTAAGGAATATACGTGTTTCATCCTCAAATACTTTGTGTTCTGTTATAATTTGGAAATATTATCCCATAGTTTCCTTGAGATTGACAACAAAAAATCATTTTAATAATTTAGGGTTATGTTTATTCGGAACTAATTTTCATACGAGTGATTCAGAACCCCAAATATTAATAAAATATTTTTCTGGACATTTACTAGTGAATATATCATATAGTGTATTTATGACCACAATAGGGAGAAAATAGATAAGTTGAAAAGATATTATTTTCATACTATAGCTACAAAATGAAATAATAAGATCAAACTACCTCATCATTGATTGAAGCATGTCCAATTAGGCATGATTCATTATCATAGACACACTATTCAACTATGGTTTTCCATGAGAAGTGAGTTATGAAACAACTCCACTATCTCTCATATGATTAGTGAATTCCTAGATCATGTATTCAACAATTCGATTTGACTAGCGATTCATAATATATTTTTCGATTTGATTTTATAATTCATTCTAAAACTATTTAATCTATTCATAAGTCTCATACATGTGCCTCATCATAAACACATAAATATACCAACAAAATTCTTTAATAAAGGTTATAAAGTATGTAATCCAACACTTCATAATTCATGAATAGGTACAATCAATGTCTATGGAGAGATTATATCCAACATGGTAGTCTAGGAATATGACCCTTATATGGAGGTCTCTGACCTCCATGCTAGGGTGGATTCTGATGACCTAGAGAGGGATAATCCTCAGGGCACTAAAACATTGGACGTTTCATTCTCTTCATGTGTGTCAGTGGGAGGAGGTGTCAACTGGATGTTGTACCTTTCACCTGATCCTTCTAACTCTAATGTCATATAAAGACCCTCCATCATTGCCTGTGGGAACTATATAGGATGAAAGGAATCTGTACCCAATGATGAAAAAAAACTATGGATATCCTGTAAATAAATCTTGATTCCATGTTTCTTGAGGCACAACCACAATTACATTATGCTAGGCATCTAGAGGGGTGACCTCTTCTAGTGGAACAGGTGATGTCTAATGTGCAAGACGACATAATTTACATCATCTTTCGCATGGATCCTCAGCATCTGCATCTACTATAGGATGTTCCTGAGAAGGAACCTCCACTCTCTGGGTAGGAACCACAACACTCTATGGTGGACTATCGAAGATTCTCTCATGAATTTCAGGATAATCTAGCCTTGGTGTTAGTATTCCACATGGATAACTACCAAGCTAGTGACCCCCTCCTCCTATGGACCACACATATGAAAAACATTGATTTGAATGAGTATGTTGTAAATAGATTCATAATGAATTAGAAGATAGTTTTATAAAAAACAAATGGAAATTTATTTACTTAGCATAACATAAAGTGTTATGTCATGATATGTGAGATACAACATAGACATTAGTATAAACCATGCCTCATACTCATCTTTTTCTGAAAGATGGAATCACATCGTAGGTACACCCTGGATACGAGGCTCTGATCATATTCCCTAAAGGTTGAGAAATTCATCATGTCATCGGCGCCAATCCTCTCCATGCCTCCTTATCAGCTTCAAGTCATGAATCTTTTGTATCTGTGGTGACAAAAATGGAATGGGTTGAACATAGCCAAACTGGAACGTGACTCTATCGGAATAGTTCCACTCAATAATATGGAAGTAAATGAGTGGTACTGCATCCATATCTTCATCCTGTCTAGCAGTGCATCATGCTAGCAGCTGATATGCTAAATCCAAATATGGAATCCTTGAAATCTAAAATGACATTTGATATTTTTCAAAGAAGTTCCATATAGAGACCAAGATTGATGTTATTATTAAATTTGTAAGATGATGATAGATTTTATATACTTACCTCATCTGGTACATGACTATCCAACTTGAGATGATATATACCCAATTGGTGTGTCAAAATGCGGACAATGTTGTGTTTCTGAGTCCACCTATAAAATAAAACTTCAAAAATGATATATAAAAAGAAATTAAATTAAACAACTACAACCAGCATCAAAAATCAACTAATAAATATGAATTAATAATTAACAATACTAAGAATTAATCTAAAATACTTATATGTGACTGATTATAAATAATTAATTAAAAATTATGAATTAATAATTAACAATACTAATAATTAATAATTATTTACTAATGAATAAATTAATCATTATTTAATTAATAGATACAAATAATAATAATTAAAAAACTACAAATAAGTATTTAAAATTATTTTTTAGTTAAAAAATATTAATAACAATGAATAAATGAATAAATTATTAATTAATTATTATTAAAATATTATTAAGTAATTGAAAATTTGTTTCTCTTTTTTAATTATTAATTGTTGGAAAACCTACCCCCCCCCCCCACACTATGAAAATTTCTTGTAAGATCTGTGATTGGTCTGGTGAAAGATTATGATGCAACCTTCTAATTGTGTCTCTCAAAGTCACTTGATATTAGAATTAAATTAGGCGATGAGTGAGGGTGAGTCAATCAGAGAATATGATCTCTTTTCAATGTGGGGTGACTCTAAAAACCTCCTCAATGTTATGTAATAATAAAACCTATTATAGTTCATGAAAAAACCAATGGCACACCCTTGTCAATAACACATAAATATTATTTTTAGGTGTGGGGAAAATAAATAGAATAAATGTTCCCTTGATTGTCAAGATGGAATCATGGAACATTGAATAACCAATGGATGACCACCATTACTCAAATACTCGGCCCTTGCAACTAAAAAATAGTATCACTAATTGGTGCATGGGTTGTGCCTCGTTTTATTATTGTTAAAGAGAATGAACTGATAAAATTAGTATCTTTATCAGCAGTAGCTAAAAGTGCTAATAAAAGTAACTTTTATCAGTGATAAACAAAGCATTGATAAAGGATTATTATTAATCAGCGCTAATAAATGCTAATTAATATCCACGATATTCTTACCGCTGAAAATATTTTATAGTAAAAACAATTTTAATATATATAAAGTTATTATATTTATATTCAAAAAATAATTTTCATTTATATACATTAATTAATAAACAAATATTTATAATTAGTATATATATCATATATTAATATATATATATATATTTTTTTTTAATTCAAATATATGTATAAATTTTTTAAAAAGTATTTATAAATTTACAAATAAATATATCTATATTGAAATATGTATAAAATAATAATAATTTTATTTATATTATAATTATTTATATTATATTTAAAATTATATATATATATATATAATTATATAAATATATATAATTATTTAAATTTATTTATAATTGTATAAAAATATTTATAAAAATATTTATTTAGAATTATAATTATTTCAGAAGATTTTAGGGTTCAAAAGAGGTTGTTGCTCCATCCAGTGATGACAATCTTAGATGTTGTTCAATGTAGGACTCAAATATAAACACCATTTTTTAGACATTCCTTTCCATTAAGTGATTTGATCCACACAAGGCTATTGGTTGTGGATAAGGTCCAAAATCCACTCGAAGAAAGGATGTTGTTAATCCTTAGATGAATCACATCTTAGATAGACACTCTTTCTCTCTATTTTGGGGTTATGTTGTTGGAGCCTTCTGATGAAAGGGAAACATTGGTTTTTGTGAAAGCCAATCCAGATTCAATTTTGGAGTGTTTGAAGATAGGTTGGAATCATGTCATATCTCGATTAATTTTTCTTAGTGGTGCTAAGCCATTTGGAATGTGGAATTGAATGAGTACCTTTTGTGCATTTGGGGCTTCACAAAGTGGAAATGAATTCCCTAGGGTGAGGTTTTTTCCACATCATCTTCACTTTGAATGATCATAAGACATAGTCTTGGTATTTGGATTGATTTACCTCACATGAGGCTTCATCCAAACCAATGAATGAGATTAGAACATCAATCTTGTAGAATTAAACAACTTATTTGTGCAGTTGTGGGGTACTTTCTATATGCTTAATTGAATATTGTGTCACACTCAAATACTCTATGATATTGAAAAGTCAATTGGAATACCGATTAAAATGGACAATGGAACCAATATAGAAAGGTTTTTCTATTATGCTCGGTTCTTGGATTAAGTTGACCAGTGTTCTACACTTGTGGATAGAATATAGCTTCTTGTTGATGAGGATGAATTTAATCTTTGTATTGTTTATGAAAATGTACCTTGTTATATCTTTCATTGTAAAACTATTTGTTATGATATCTCTACTTGTATGTGATATCCTATCGATGGATTTTTCTCGACCTGAATGCATGTGGAAAAAATTGGTATTAATAAGAGAATAAGATTGAACACTAATTCTGGTTCTGGGGATGGTATCTATCATAATGCTTAGGATGATGGAACATTTTAGGTAAATCTAGAGGGGGGGATACATGGTTGTGGCCCCAGTAAAATCAAGACATAGTTTGATAATTTGAATGGCCTTACTGGGTTAGTGCCTTCAAATACTGGTGTGTAAGTTAGTATTGTCTCAATTCCGGAGGAAAGACACTCTACTTCCATAGAATTTTATGATGTGAATACTAATTTATGAGATGGGTGTAGAGATTCCCTATATGATGTATCTTCTTATGGTTTTCATGTGCACCATATGTGGAAGACATGGTTTGAAGTTATTTAAGAAGTGAATGCAATTGAAGTACTCTCAACTGATGAAATGGATGGACATGAGGCTTCTTATCATAAATTACTCTAGGAACAATTGATAGAATCGAAGGAACATAAGGTAAAATAAATATTCCATTAGGAGGCCCCCATGTGATCTTGAAGTGGTACTCATAAGAAAAAAATGATTCCAATTTATTGATGAGGGACCAACATAAGGCCCCTAATTTATCGTCTCTTACACTGAAGTAAATAATGTGTGTGCTTTCGGGACCTATTGAGGTGGCTAGTACAATTTCGGATCACCTCAATATATGCATCACACTTACTATTGATAATATGAATATGGTTTCCTCTTCTATTACTGTGCATCTAGATTCAATATCTAAACGAGATATTGATAATTCCACTATGGAATATATTAAAATCCCCAAAGGAGGTGACCCTTTTAACAGTTCATTGGTTAATTAATCATCCCAAACTATTAAGGTTCCCCTAGAGAAAATGAATGCGATGAAAAAACCGTAGATTAAACGTAAATAAATTGTATTGGATAACAAGGGATTCCAGTTTTTCACCCCTTTAAAATTCAAGTCTTGTTTACCAGTATCTGGAGTGGTGAAAACATCTTGTCTCCATTTAGAGGTGGCACACACCTATAGAACTGTCGATGAGTCCCAAATTGTATAATTATAATTCCGATATAATTTCTTTGATCTCATGAAAATTTTCATATACTCTATTTGGAATACAAGGGTCGAAGAATGTAATATTACACGGGATAAGAACACCAATATTATTCTTCCTGTGGACCAGGAGGGTGAAAGAAATATTGAAGGTATCAGTAAAGAGGTGGATAAATGGGGTTTCTGAAAAATTTATGTTTCCTTTTACATGATAGAATAGAATTTTTTTTGTCCTTGTGGTTATTTTCTTGTCCAAAAACTAATGGAAATTAATTTCATAGATGGTCTTCAATACAACTCTAGGATGGACTTTTGAGAGCTGTATTGGATGTTCAGGATCTACTCTATGTTGGATGAATCCTCTGGTTCTTCATTTTCAATGGAATATGAGCCCCCTAAAAGGTCTAATATATGGATATGTGTTGGGATATATCACATTTATTTATTATTGCAAAAATTATTAATGGAGAGATTTACGGAAAAAATTATATTCCCCCTAACATTAATGGAGAGTTATTATCAATGTTAATTTTTGGAATAATGAATTATGACAAAATTAATTGGATATATGGACTTGGTATCTATAAAAAATAATGTGGTAACATATTCTAAAATGTGTGCCCGCATGGTGTATGCGTACAGAGAGAACATGGAAGGGGTTTCTGAGTTTGCAATGGCATGTGTGACACGAGGATGACAATGAAATTATCTTGTACATGTGGAGAGGTTCTTGTAAATATGTTTTAGGTATAGTTAATCATGATTAATAAGGGGCTATATCAACTAATAACACATTTTGAGTGAATCAATGTAAAATAGATGTGGAGAAACAACAATAAGATCAATGATCGGGGACATGAATTTGAAAGTCTTCATGATATTAGTGATTAGTTGGAGTGTCCTAGTTAATGATTCATGGTATATCATGATAGCGAGATCATAATAGATAAGTCCTTTTGGTGTCACAAGATGGTGTGAGACTACAACATGTTTGGATGAAGATCTATGAGGTAGAAATATTTCATCAATAGAAGGGAGATGTTTTTTGAAAGATATATTTGTTGAGCATAATGTTGGTGATATATTTTTCGAAGAGAAATAAGAGGTGTATCAGGTAGTGGTTTTCACACAGTATTTCTATATTCTCTCATTTTTAATTCATATTTGGGAATTACATTGATGTTTTCTACTATCTGATTCATAGTGGTTCATTTTTTTGTATTTCCTTGTGTTTTTTTAATTATCTACATGGGAGGTTATTACCACATTAAAAATCATGTGTGATGATTTCTTTATTCTTCTTTATATCACTTCCATATCTTACTGGATTTCTCACAAATATTCTGCAAGAATTTATTGGCTCAGATCCAAGATTCTAAACAATAGAGGTATGAAATGTGAAGCTTCATGCCAGAAATTTGACATGATAATTATTGAAGTTAATGAGAGGATTAATATGTGTGTATGATGTAGAAAAAAGTTTGGAAATTAGAGTAAGTTAGGATAGGTTATGCACTTGTCTCTTTAGGGGATGTTCAGTAGGGGAGTAGTAAATTCTAGAAGGTGTTCCAGATTATGTGGTAATCACTAATATGGTGGAGCTAGATGTTTCTAATTCTTTTATTGATAAACAGAATTGTGAAAATAAATATGGGATGAAGATTTTGGTGTTGGGATAATTTTTTGTTGTGAGAGATAATAACATTGTTAGAAGTGAAAAAAACATTATATTTTCTACAGATAATGATGGTTGGTGTGATACTAACATATTTTAATTCCAACCATGTTTTTTTGATATTTTCATTCATCATGGTGCTAAAGGGAGATATTTTTTTAAGATTTGTCAATTTCATTGATGATAAATGAAATTATTAATGTAGATATTTATCTCAACTTTAATTGGGGATTTTATTCGAACAATAACAGAGAGATATTCTCAATATAAATTAATGAAATAATGAATGTTTACTATATTAATTGGATATATGGACCTGGTGTGCCAACATGATTTATCTAGAAAGAGAGAGTCAGGATGGGTCTTCTTAGTTTGTGGTGGCATGTGTAACACAAAGAAGATGACATAATTATCTTGCACATGTGGAGAGTTTCTTGGAATGATGTTCAAGATTTTGTCTGTAAAGAGCAAGAAGGGGTTTATAACATCGTTGGAAGCATGTGTGGTTTTTCAGTATTAAATAGGTGTGGAGAAACAACAATCATATCAATGGTCAAGGACATGTGTTGATGTTCATCTTGATAGCAGTGATGAGGTGGCGTGTCCTGGTTAATGATTGAAGGTACATCATGATGTAGAGATCATGAGAGATAGATCTTTTGGATTTCATCAAATGGTGTGATAATGATGCATGTTTTAATTCATATCTCTTAGGTAGTGACATTTTTTCAACAAAAGGGTGATGTTTTTTCATAGATTGATTATTCGATGATGGTGTTGGCCTGATGTTTTTCGAAGTGAAGGAACAGGTGCATTGGGGTGTTTTTTTCACATAGGTTTTCTACAATCTCTCTTTTTTAATTAAATTTTGTGCATTAATTGTATTATTTGTAATCTTTGATTCATAGTTGTTATTTTTTTAGAATTTCCCTATGATTTTTTAATCCTCTGCATTAGAGGGTTTTCTCTAGTTTAAAATCCTACATGATGATTTCTTTATTCTATTTTATATCGCTTCAATATTTTTTAAATTCTCATATATATTTTGTAAGAAAATTGCATCCCAAATAGGGATTCTCCCCATCATGAAGTGGTTGGAATTCAAAAGGCAGAGGTAGATACACCAAAAGCATGGGTAACAGAGGTATGAGGTGATCTTTTCATTCTCATTGTAGAATTTGGGTGTCTGTTTTAACCCTTTATCTAGTTCAGTTGTACATTTTCTCTTATTAATAAATTTGGGGTCATGGGATTCAACCCATGACTGCTCCATTTGATATATAATTAGAATTATTAATAAATAGATATATAATTATATAATTATAAAATTATAATTACTATATTTAAATAAAAAATATTCTTATTATATTTATATTTATATAAAAAAATAAATTAGTAAACTTATATAATTATATAAATATATTAATAATTATATACAAATATTTATAAATACATTTTTTATAATTATAATTATGAATATATATATATATATATAATTAAGTAATCTTTTATATAAAAAATTACCCAAATTATATAAGTCCAAATGTTTAATAGTTTACTTATATTCATTTATTAAAAATTGTGTGCATAATTAAAATAAATATATGAAAAAGGTGTATCAAGAAGCCAAAGCATCTGAACTTTTATTAATAATAAAGGAAAAAGAAGGCTAGAGAACAATATATATGGATGGAGTACCACAAAGGACATGTTCTCATCTTGAAAATCATTTTAATGATCATAAAATACATTTTCATTTTCAATATCATTATAATAATCATCAGGATCATCAGTAGCTTCCCACACTGACTACGAGTTACCTTGAGTAAGGATCCCATGAACCACTGATTTGGACCTTTCCTACTCTAGAGTGTTCTTTATCTTCAATGCTTTGGAAGAAGCACTATTAGACACGTTTCTTGGTATCTGAAAATAATCATTTCACAAACCTCCCTTTTAAAGAACCAGATTTACCTGTAGACTATTGCCATTTTATCCTTTCCTTTTCTATGAACATCCTTAAAAGAGACAAAATCACTACTTTCGGTAGACGGGAGAAGATATGTGTCTCGTAAAATCATATTCTGCTCCTTACCACTTCCATCATCTAAGATGTTGTCCCTTTTATAAAAACAATCATGATGAATTGAATATATTTCGAATCTATTGATAATAATCCACATTCTATTGAACATTAAATTACTTGAGTCCATATTTCTTTGAAAAAGTCATGAAAAATATATGGCCAATGGTTGAATAATGGAACCTTGCCCTTCCAGAAGAGAAGGAATTCCCTCATGAAGACACTGGGACCCTACCACAACCGAGACCAGTCTTCTGGGATCCTTCCCTTGAGTAACCTTCCCACAAACATGATTTCTAAAACCGGAAAAGGCCTCGTTATGAGTTTCTAAAAGAGTGCCTTGAACAATGAAAAGAACATTGCCCACCCCGTTATCAATAGCAACTTGCACATTGCTCAAACCCTACACCATCCCCTATTGGGGGGACTGTTGATTAAAATAAATCATCCCAATAGCTTCATTCACAACCAGAGAACATGAAAATGAAGATGAATCCACTTCCACAATACAATTAACCAAACTGGGGGGGTGTTAGGTTAACAATGGTATTCTTTCCATTGCAACGAGGTGAAACAAGAACATTAGAGAAACCCAACTCCCTCTACATCACTCATGAACTCTTTCTACAGGATGCATCTGAATGTCCATGTAGGTTGAAGAAGGAGAAAAAACTGATCACGGTTTCAAAAACAAGATGTCTCTTTATAGATAAATAATCCTCAATAAAAAACATCAAAAATCAGGAAGAGGCTTATGAATATCATCCTCCACAAAGAAATAATAATGGAGACATAATTTCCATGTTAGATTATTCACATCAACATAAATAAAATGGATGATTATGTCACCCAGTTACTGAAGAATAGAATTATTATATAGAGAAAGAGGAAGCCCAACGATCTTCAACCAGAGTGCTTCCATGGAAGAATCATTAACATAATGAACCTCCATTGTCCAATCAAATTATAGAAATCTGTATCCTTCAATAGATCTTTATTGTCTGGATTAGGCATAATCAAAATCCTCTTATGATGAAAATCGAATGGTAATATGGCGAGGATTGATCAAGCTAACAACATCATGATCCATCATAGCCCAACTAAATTTCTCATTTTTGTCGAAGACATCAAAGAGGGGTATATCAAAACAATCCTAGACACTAGAGTGAGAGAATGATAGGTGGAGGCCTCCATCAACTCCATCAAAGATATATTGACACTAGTTTTATTATCAAATAATCATGGAGCTCTAGCACAAATGTTAATTTCTAGAATATGGGGGAAGCATGGTCCATGCATCAAAATGGGTGGTGACCAGTGCCTGAGAAGGAATAAGGGATGTGTCGCATCCCCTTCCGTTGATCTATGAGTGAACAATGTGTCGAACCATAGAATTCTCTCTGAGAGTTCCACAATAAAAATATATATAATATATTAGTATTTTATTTAAACAATTATATAATATTTAAATAAATAAATAAATAAATATTTATTTATTTATATTGATATTAAATAATTTAAAATATATGTACATGTATAACTGCATGTATGCATCTTTGTATATACTAGTGTGTGTAGATGTGTATGAGTACATATGAATGTTTATAATTTACATAAATGCTACAAATTTAGTTTTCAATATTTTTTAATTAATTTAATTTAATTTATCCAAATGTTATTATAAGTTCATTAATAATGTTAATAATATATTTTATCATTTTGTAATATTTACTTATACATATATTTATTTACTCAATGCATGTAATATTTTCAATAAGTTTATAATTTATATGAATAATATTTATTTGTTTTTATTTATTTTGTTCTATCATTTGAAATCTGTTCAAAATTTATATAATTAACCTAATTAAATGAAATATGTTAATAATTTTGTAATTTATATTTTTAATTATAAATATATATATATATATATAAATTTAAAAAAAAATTTAAAAAAAATTTAATAAATTCTTAAAAAATAAATATACAGTTTAATAATTATGAAATTATAATATCTATATTTAAATAGTAAATATAATTAGTATATTTTTAATTATATATAAATATTTTTTAATTATATTTATTTATAATTATTATTATGTATATAAATATAATAAACTAACTAATTATAAAAAATATATTTAAATAATAAATATAGTCATTATAGTTATAATTATATATATACATACTGATATAAATATATATGTATAGGATAATGAAGGAATGAGAGCCGCTCCATGAAGGTGATAATATTTCCCATGAAAAATTATAGACCATGGTTATTCCGCATTTTCTAGGCTTCAACCTCCTTTGGGATATGCCTTGTCATGTTTCTTGTTCAATTCCAAAGCCTAATTTGAGACATTATAAAGCATCTTCAATTCTAGATGGAAGATCAGGAGTGACTTTGGATCTGAAAATAGAGTTTGGAAAGAGAGATTTAGTATCTTTAAAGGACACGTTCACTAGAAAAATCCTCAAGAAGAAATCATCATCTCTTATTGAAGAGAACCCAGATACATTTTTCAAAAGGTTTTTCCTTAGTAAAAACTCACTCATTGAGTGTATTTTCATCCCTAAAAAAGATAAGCCTTAGAATATTTAGGACTTGGATCATAGAGAATTTTAGAGGGGGTTTCACTAATTGGAGGTTCTTATCAATTGGGTATGGTTTCAGCCACTGTATTGTATCATTGGATGAGACCAATAATTGGGTATGGGGAACTAGTTCTCTATTCTTAAAGCTTGGAGTGTTGCATCTCTATGAATGGTCACTATTTTTTTATGTCTCATGAGCTAAGAATTATTTTTCCCAAGTATGTATTCATTTACATGGTCTCAATTGGATTATTTTTCATCTCAAGTTTTAACATGATATCACGATGGAAAAGGAACTCCTACCCGTCATGATAGAGAAACTGAACAAGTGATATTTTGGAACTATACCAGAATGCTTGTTGAAGTTAATATCAATTCCACTGTTATTGAAAAAGTCAATTCCCTCTAATCCCATTTATGTTATTCACATCAATTTTGAGTATAAAAGTTTACCTTTTTGTAAGTTTTTTTTGGATTTTGTACATTTTATGGAATGTTACCATCCGAAATACTCATATGAAAAATGTGAATTGGAGGGGAATCTTCCCAATAGCTGTCGCTTGTTTTTTGGGGAAATCGTGAAATAAAACATTCATCATATCATGAAGGAAATATTCCTAGAAGAACCATATAAATCTTTACAATTGATTCTCTGGTTCCTGAGAAAGGCAACTCTCAGAATCCTAGAGTGATGAATGAGGGGATGTTTCATTATGGCCCCCTCCACTGAGAAAAATGTAAAAGATGCATCTAGGACTCATAAATCTATTGAGACTTTTAATACATTGTAATAATTGGAATATGAGGATGATTCATCTAGTGAACATGATCAAAATAATAAATCTACTCTTTTATATTAGCTTGGTTCCTAGATTAATGCAACTATGGTGGAGAAACATTCCATCTCTTTTAGGGATTCCCTTTCAAATAACCTAGAGGATAAATGGAAGGTGGATTCCTTAATATTCCAATCATATGGTGAAAATGAGGTGAATGTTATGGCTAATAAGAACCTATGTATTGAACATAAACTTGTAGATTCTATGATTTGTAAATATAAGAAGAGAATGTTCTTTGATATGGGAAAAGGTTCTAGAAATAAGAGGGTTTCTAACACTCAAAGGATTGAGAATATAGTATGTTCTAAAATTATTGATGTAACCTATAGGACTAAGGTACCCAATTACAGAATCATTTTAAAACGATTTGTTGATCATTTTAAAGTGGATAGAAACAAGGATGTGCCCTCACGTTTGGAGGATTCAAAATAGATTTTGACAGGTAAATCTATCATCCAGATTGTCCCCAAAGATTCCTCTAGTTTTAATCTGGGGTTGTGTATGTTCTTTATTTTTACAAATCCCATAATATTTCCAATGAGGATGATTGGTTTCCTTAAGATCATGTTGCATTTTTTGGTCCTTTGGAGCTGGAACCAAGGAATTCAAGTGCTATTTTGATAAGTGATCTTGGGAAGCTGGAGGAGTAAATTACTTCAACACATAAGTTTATCACCAAAGCACAAGTAGCTACCTTTAATACCTTTGAGGTGGTTGATATAGTTGTGCCTTATGGTGAAGAATATTTCCACTCAGATTCTCTCCGAAACCATTCAATTGTGCTTATGAATGTGGCACTGTTCATGAAAATGAAAAGGTATATAATATAGATATTATGTTCATGCTACAGGAACCTTCTCATATACATCTTGGAGTGCCTGATATGTATCGTGAAATAGACATCCAAAATAAAGAAAGAAAAGGTTTAAGAAGCTGCAACCATCTCTCTTGGAGTCCTTAATCGACCATGAAATCTAGAAGGACTAACTAAAAGAAAAGTGGATCAATATGATCTAGAAATTCATGGTCATATGAGTAAACAACATTATCATCATATTTATAGTGACTCAAAAGACTCCAGAGATCATGAAGGTCCTTGAAAATTTGTGAATAGTTAAAGTAGGGTTCAACATCCTCAAAATTGGGGTTGTAGACATGGTTGAATTAATTGGATGGAGCGACATGTCGAGAGCCTAGAAAAGAAATTATTGAAATACTTGGTCGGTAACTGATAATGGATGTCGGTCTTTCTAACTCCATCCTTATCCATCAATTTATCTACTTTTTTTATTAATGGGACATAGCATGTAACTTTCTAAAAAAAAGATATAATTATATATGATTATATAAATATGCCAAAGTAGGGTAGACCACGATGTATGGTTATATAAATATATATAATTATATAATTATATTTATAATTAGGTAGATATATTTTTAAATATATTTATTTATAATTATAATTATAATTATATATATTTTTAAATAATTATAAAATTACAGTAAAGATATTTATTATAATCTTATAAATATACATATTTATATATAAATATATAAATATAATTATTTAAATATATAAATGTTTTTATAATTATATAAAAATATCTAGAAATATATTTATTTTTATTTATACTTATATATATATAATTATAAAATTTTAATAAATATATCTATTATATTTATAAGTATATAGATATATATAATTATATAAATATATTTATAAATATATAAAAAAAATTAAAAGGTTTATTAATAATTTTTAATACAAATAAATATTATATATATATATATATTTAATATTATAAATAGATATAATAATAATAAATTATTATGATTTGATCTTTATTAGTTATTTTTATTGCCAATTAAGTTACCCCGTTATTAGCGCTAAAAATGCTCAGATAAAATGACACATTATTAGTGATAGAATTTTGGCGCAGATAAAGGCATGTTTTATCCACATATTTTTAGTGTTATTAAAGTGATATCTTTATCAGTGGTAAAAAACGTTGGTGAAAAATAGTTTTATCAAAGCATTATATTTTATCACCAATAAAACTACTCTTTATCAGCACTTGTAGCATATTGGTGATGAAGGAATTACCTGATCTTATAAAAAAATCTAACTATAGGACTGTCTCATACCATTAAGCTCTCATAAAACCATACTATTGTCACCACTCTTATTGAACCCTACTATCGTCAAAGTTCTCGATCTTCAACAAATTTAATGATGAATTGTTCATCACCAAATCTAAGGTATGTGACGAGTCCTTGAACCACATTACATCTATGCACCAAATTTCACCACCCATGCACCACATTTATCATTATACCACATCGCACAACCCCTGAACCACATCGCACCACCCTTGCTTGCCTATTTTCCACATGAAAACCGTACTATAAGGTAATGTGGGTGCTCCATGGGAGATTAAGTGACCGTGGGAGGGTTCGATATTCAAAAAAATGGATGGTGTGTCTTTGTGATGGATTAGGGATTTGAAATCATGTAACTATGTTAAAAGACCACATGATTAAGATTTAGTTGGGAGATCTCAAAAGTAGTGTCTTTTCCTGTGATTTCATGGATGGGATGAGATCACATGATCACACAATTGAGGCATGTAGTCAATGGATCTAGATTACTATCATCCCTCAATCCATATAAGTTTTAACTACTGGAAATAGAGAATTTCCCAACGGTTTTGAACCGTTGGGAAGGGCTGGGGAACCGTTGGTATGTGTTATACTAACGGTTCTGCCAGCCGTAGGCAAGTAAGCCGTTGGGAAAAACTTTTCCCAATGGTTTACAGTTAACCGTTGGCATAGGTGGAGAAAATTACCCTATCCCAACGGTTCTTCAAAACCGTTGGGAAAAAACATTTCCCAACGGTAGTCAAACCGTTGGAAAAGTGCTGAAAAACCCCTATATCTAGTCTTTCCCAACGGTTTAAAACCGTTAGGAAAATTGTTTTACCAACGGTTTTATAAAATCGTTGGTAAAACAAATCCAAGATATTCTATGCCAACGGTTTTGAACCGTTGGCATAGCCTCTGCTGGGCAAATTGCCCAACAGCCCTGCAATTTGCCCAGCAGCTCCCCCAATTGCAACCAGGTTTCCAATTTGACCACCACCTGGTGTGGTTTTGTGGGTTACCTCTCATATTTCAATCCAATTATTGTACCTTCAATAAACTAACACATACATATATAATTATTGTACCTACAATAAACTAACACATACATATATAATTATTGTACCTGCAATAACCAACTAACAATTACATATAATGGTGGAACTATAGACATCCATAATTAAATTAGAATTGATAACGTAATTATAAACATACATAATTCGTTTAGAATTCAATTTAAAATTTAGATGACAATTATATGTGGAATCCGGAAGTCAATTCATAATTTAATCGGTTTTTTGTATACCATATATTTTTACCTGAAATAATGTCCATTTTAAACATAATACATACACCTGGAGTTCTACCGGCCACACCGCTCCTCAGATTGAGGCGGGGTTGACTCTTACACATCACATATGACCCATTTATCATTGTGCTAATGTATCGACACAATCCGAATGCGTTTGGTTGGTTTTCCGTATGCCAGTTGATGTTTTTCAATTAAAATGACGTACTTTTGAAACAAAAGGCAGGCACTTTGAGTGGTTCCGGCCACGCCGAGCCTCGGATTGAGGCGGTGTTGACTCATACACATCACATATGACCTATGGATCGTTCTCCTAAATTTTCAATGGAAACCGAATGTGTTTGGTCGTTTTTTCGTATGTACTTAAATTGTTGTCCATTTTAAGAAAGAGAGAGCCACTTAGAGTGATTTCGGCCACACCGCACATCAGATTGAGGCGGGGTTGACTCGTACACGTCACATTTGACCCATGGATCGTTGTGCTAAAGTATCGACACAATCCGAATGCGTTTGGTCGGTTTTCCGTATGCGAGTTGATGTTTTTTCACTTAAAATGACGTCCTTTTGAAACAAAAGACGTACACTATGAGTGGTGCCGACCACACCGCGTCTCCAATTGAGGCGGGGTTGATTTGTACACATCACATATGACCCATGGATCGTTCTCCTAATGTTTAAATGGAATCCGAATGTGTTTGGTCGGTTTTCCGTATGTACTTAAAATGTTGTCCATTTTAAACAAAAGAGTGACACTTAGACTAATCCTGACCACTCCGCGACTCAGATTTATCCCAGGTTGGCTTGTACATGTCACATATGACCCATGGATCGTTGTGATAAATTATCAAAAGATTCCGAAAGCGTTTGGTCGGTTTTGCGTATGCCAGTTGTTCTTTTCATTTATAATCATGTCCATTTTAAACAAAAGAGACAGAGTTAGAGCGCTGTCGGCCACACCGCGTCTCGGATTAAGACGGGATTGACTTGTACATGTCACATATGACTCATGGATAATTGTGATAAAGTATCTATAGAATCTGAATGCGTTTGGTCGTTCTTCCGTATGTCAGTTGATGCATTTCACTTAAAATGACGTCCTTTTGAAACAAAAGACGGACACATTGAGTGGTGTCAGCCGCACCGCATGTCGGATTGAGGCGGGGATGATTCGTAAACGTCACATATGACCCATGAATCGTTCTCCTAATATTTCAACGGAAACCGAATCCGTTTGGTCGTTTTTCCTGTATGTACATAAAATGGTGTCCATTTTAAACAAAAGAGAGCCACTTAGACTTATCCTGGCCACACCGCGACTCGGATTCATCCCGGGTTGTCTCGTACACGTCACATATGACCCGTGGATTGTTGGGATAAATTATCAACAGATTCGGAATGCGTTTGGTCGGTTTTCCGTATGTCAGTTGATGATTTTCACATAAAATGGCGTCCTTTTGAAACAAAAGACGGACACTTTGAGTGGTGCCGTCCACACCACATCTCCATATTGAGCTGAAACCACCGTGCAACATTCTAATTATTATTTGTGATGTGTACGTGCAGACGGCACGTCAATCGGACGTGCGGTTTGCGCGGTACGACTCAAAATTCGTGTTTTAAGTGATGCACGCGCTTCGTAAACGCGAATGAGGGGGGTCCAAACAGGCCGAACGAAGTCGGAATGGCCTGAAATCAGACAAAAAATATGGGAGAGTAATTTATGAAGTGGTCGAGTAGACGACACGTCAATCGGACGTGCCGTGTGCCCGCGGTGACCGACAATGCAGTTCTGGTGTCATAAACGGCCAAAACAGGCGTCCAACGGTCAAATTCATAGCGGACGACCTCGGATTGACCTGAAACAACCGTGAAACATTATAATTATTAGCCGTGACGTGTACGCGCAGACGTCACGTCAATCGGACGTGCGGTTTGCACGGTACGGCTCAATATTCGTATTTTAAGTGATGCGCGCGCTTCGTAAACGCGCGTGAGGGGGGTCCAAAAGGGCCGAACGAAGTTGGAATGGCATGAAATCAGACGAAAAATATGGGTGAGTGATTTATGAAGTGCTCGAGCAGACGGCACGTCAATTAGACGTGCCCTGTGCCCGCGGTGACCGACAACGCAGTTCTGGTGTCAAAAACGGCCAAAACGGGCATCAAACGGTCAAATTCATAGAGGACGACCTCAGATTGAGCTGAAACCACCGTGAAACATTCTAATTATTATTCGTGACGTGCACACATAGACAGCACGTCAATTGGACGTGCGGTGTGCGCAGTACGGCTCAATATTCCCATTTTAAGTGATGTGCGCGCTTCGTAAACGCGCGTGAGGGTGGTCCAAACAGGACGAACGATTTCGGAATGGCCTGAAATCATACCACAAAAAAGGGTGAGTGATTTATGAAGTGGTCGAGCAGACGGAACGTGAATCAGACATGCCGTGTGCCCGCGGTGACCGACAACGCAGTTCTGGTGTCATAAACGGCCAAAACGGGCGTCAAACGGTCCAATTCATAGCAGATGACCTCGGATTGACTTGAAACCACCGTGCAACATTCTAATTATTATTCGTGACGTGTACGCGCAGACGGCACATCAATCGGACGTGCGGTTTGCGCGGTACGACTCAATATTCGTGTTTTAAGTGATGTGCGCGCTTCGTAAACGCACGTGAGGGGGGTCCAAACGGGCCGAACGAAGTCGGAATGGCCTGAAATCAGACAAAAAATACGGGTGAGTGATTTCTGAAGTGGTCGAGTAGACGACACGTCAATCGGACGTGCCGTGTGCCCGCGGTGACCGACAACGCAGTTCTGGTGTCATAAACGGCCAAAACGGGCGTCAAATGGTCAAATTCATAGCGAAAAACCTCGGATTGAGCTGAAACCACCGTGAAACATTCTAATTATTATTCGTGATGTGTACGCGTAGACAGTACGTCAATCGGAAGTGCGTTTTGCGCGGTACGGCTCAATATTCATGTTTTAAGTGATGTGCGCGCTTCGTAAACGCGCGTGAGGGTGGTCCAAACAGGCCGAATGATTTCGGAATGGCCTGAAATCAAACGAAAAATATGGGAGAGTGATTTATGAAGTGTTCGAGCAGACAACACATCAATCGGACGTGCCGTGTGCCCGCGGTGACCGACAACGCAGTTCTGGTGTCACAAACAACCAAAACGGGCGTCCAACGGTCAAATTCATAGCGGACGACCTCAGATTGAGCTGAAACCACGGTGCAACATTCTAATTATTATTCGTGACGTGTAAGCACAGACTGAACGTCAATCGGACGTGCGGTTTGTGCGGTACGGCTCAATATTCGTATTTTAAGTGATGCACGCGCTTCGTAAACGCGCGTGAGGGGGTCCAAATGGGCCGAACGAAGTCGGAATGACCTGAAATCATATGACAAATATGGGTGAGTGATTTTTGAAGTGGTCGAGTAGACGGAACGTCAATTGGACGTTCCATGTGCCCGCGGTGACCGACAACGCAGTTCTGGTGTCATAAACGGCCAAAACGGGCGTCAAACGGTCAAATTCATAGAGGACGACCTCAGATTGACCTGAAACCACCGTGAAACATTCTAATTATTATTCTTGACGTGTACGCGCAGACGGAACGTCAATCGGACGTGCGGTTTGCACGGTACGGCTCAATATTCGTGTTTTAAGTGATGTGTGTGCTTCGTAAACGCGCGTGAGGGTGGTCCAAATAGGCCGAAAGAATTCGGAATGGCCTGAAATCAGATGAAAAATACGGGTGAGTGATTTATGAAGTGGTCGAGCAGACGGCACGTCAATCGGACGTGCCGTGTGCCCGCGGTGACCGACAACGCAGTTCGGGTGTCATAAACTGCCAAAACGGGCGTCAAACGGTCAAATTCATAGAGGACGACCTCAGATTGACCTGAAACCACCATGCAACATTCTAATTATTATTCGTGATGTGTACGCGCAGACGGCACGTCAATCGGACGTGTGGTTAGCGCGGTACGGCTCAATATTCTTGTTTTAAGTGTTGCGCGTGCTTCGTAAACGCGCGTGAGGGGGGTCCAAACAGGCCGAACGATTTCGTAATGGCCTGAAATCAGACGAAAAATATGGGTGAGTGATTTATGAAGTGGTTGAGTAGACGGTACGTCAATCGGACGTGCCGTGTGCCCGCGGTGACCGACAACACAGTTCTGGTGTCACAAACGGCCAAAACGGGCGTCAAACGGTCAAATTCATAGAGGACGACCTCAGATTGACCTGCAACCACCGTGCAACATTCTAATTATTATTCGTGATGTGTACGCACAGACGGAACGTCAATCGGACATGCGGTTTGCGCGGTACGGCTCAATATTCGTGTTTTAAGTGACGTGTGCGCTTCGTAAACGCGCGTGAGGGGGGTCCAAACGGGCCGAACGATTTCGGAATGGCCTGAAATTAGACGACAAATACTGGTGAGTGATTTATGAAGTGTTCGAGCAGAAGGCATGTCAATTGGACGTGCCGTGTTCCCGCGGTGACCGACAACGCAGTTCTGGTGTCATAAACGGCCAAAACGGGCGTCAAATGGTCAAATTCATAGAAGACGACCTCGGATTGAGCTGAAACCACCGTGAAACATTCTAATTATTATTCGTGACATGTACGCGTAGACGACACGTCAATCGGACGTGCAGTTTGCGCGGTACAACTCAATATTTGTGTTTTAAGTGATGTGCGCACTTCGTAAACGCGCGTGAGGGTGGTCCAAATGGGCCGAACGATTTCGGAATGGCCTGAAATCAAACGACAAATACGGGTGAGTGATTTATGAAGTGGTCGAGTAGACGGAAAGTCAATCGGACGTGCCGTGTGCCCGCAGTGACTGACAACGCAGTTCTGGTGTCATAAACGGCCAAAACGGGCGTCAAACGGTCAAATTCATAGCGGACGACCTCAGATTGACTTGAAACCACCGTGCAACATTCTGATTATTATTCGTGACATGTACGCGTAGACAGCATTTCAATCGGACCTGCGGTTTGCGCGGTACGGCTCAATATTCGTGTTTTAAGTGATGCGCGCGCTTCGTAAACGCGCGTGAGGGGGGTCCAAATGGGCCGAACGAAGTCGGAATGGTTTGAAATCAGACAACAAATATGGGAGAGTTCTTTCTGAATTGGTCGAGCAGACGTCACGTCAATCAGACGTGCCGTGTGCCCGTGGTGACCGACAACGCAGTTTTGGTGTCAAAAACGGCCAAAACGGGCGTCCAACGGTCAAATTCATAGCGAACGACCTCAGATTGAGCTGAAACCACCGTGCAACATTCTAATTATTATTTGTGACTTGTATGCGTAGACGACACGTCAATCGGACGTGCGGTTTGCGCGGTACGGCTCAATATTCGTATTTTAAGTGATGCACGCGCTTCGTAAACGCGCGTGAGGGGGGTCCAAATGGGCCGAACAAAGTCGGAATGACCTGAAATCAGACGACAAATACGGGTGAGTGATTTCTAAAGTGGTCGAGCAGACGGCACGCCAATTGGATGTGCCATGTGCCCGCGGTGACCGACAATGCAGTTCCGGTGTCATAAACGGCCAAATACTGTCCATTTTAAACAAAATAGAGACACTTTGAGTGGTGTCAGCCACACCGCGCCTTGGATTGAGGTGGCGTTGACTCGTACACGTCGCATATGACCCATGGATCGTTCTCCTAATGTTTCAACAGAAACCGAATTCGTTTGGTTGGTTTTCCGTATGTCATTTTTTGTTTTCACTAAAAATGAAGTCCATTTTAAACAAAATAGAGACACTTTGAGTGGTGTCAGCTACACTGCGCCTCGGATTAAGGTGGAGTTGACTCGTACACGTCACATATGACCCATGGATCGTTCTCCTAAAGTTTCAACAGAAACCAAATGCGTTTGGTCGGTTTTCCGTATGTACTTAAAATACTGTCCATTTTAAACAAAAGAAAGTCACTTAGAGTGGTCCCAACCACACCGCTTCTCGGATTTAGGCGAGGTTGACTCGTACACGTCTCAAATGACCCATGGATCGTTGTCTTAAAGTATCAACACAATCCGAATGCATTTGTCTGGTTTTCCGTATGCCAGATGATGTTTTTCACTTAAAAGGATGTCCTTTTGAAACAAAAGACATACACTTTGAGTTGTTCCGACCACACCGCGCCTCGGATTGAGGCGGGGTTGATTCGTACACATCACATATGACCCATGGATTGTTTTCCTAAAGCATCAACACATTTAGAATGCGTTTGGTCAGTTTTTTGTATGTCACTTTTTGTTTTCACTTAAAATCTTATGGAAATTCATATAGAATATTTTTATATCATATTTAGTATGGATTAGATTTTAGTTGATCGTGCTATGAAACATTTCAGAGCTAATAAAATTAAGGAAGGTGGAGGGGCTATCCGGGGGGCTGTCCGAGGGGGCTGTCCGGTGGGTGTCCGGGGGGCTGTCCGGGGACCAAGGAGGAGGATGGGGGGGCTGTGCGGGGTCTGTCCGGGGGGTGTTTGGGGGTTGTTCAGGGGGTTTTTCGGGGTTGTTCAGGGGGCTGTTCGGGGGTTGTTCAGGGGGTTGTTCAGGGGTTGTTCAGGGGGTTGTCCAGGGTTGTTCAGGGGGCTGTCCGGGGGGTGTTTGGGGGGTTGTCCAGGGTCCAAGGGGGGGGGGGGGTTGTCCGGGGGGGCTGTCTGGGGGGCTATCCGGGGTCCAGGGTGGAGGGTTGGGGGCTGTACGGGGGGCTGTCCAGGGGGCTGTCTGGGGGGCTGTCTGGGGGGTGTTCGGGGTCCATGGGGGGGGGGGGTTGTCTAGGGTCCAAGAATGAGGGGGGTTGTCCAGGGAGTTCTCAAACACACAACCACTAAAAGACAACAACATCCATAAAAACAGACAATATATAAAAATAACTCAACTCCAATACTATACTACGAGTCTAGATAAAACCAACAACTAGAATAGATTAAACATCAAATATCAGTAATATAAGTCAAAAATGTAACGGATCAATATGCACCACATCAGCATCACCAGCACCATCATCATCATCATCATCACCCTCTTCATCGTCCTCCTCATCGTCCTCACCCTCCACAATGCCTTCCTCCTCGCCTTCGCCCTCCTCCTCGCCCTCCTCATCTCCCTCCTCTTCCGCATCAGACTCCTCGCCATCGTCATCTTCAAGCTGGAAATCGGCCTAACCACCACTGGAACTACCACCTGGTGCACCATATATAGAAGGTATCGACGACATGTATTCATCAATCGCTGGGCTGGCCTCTGCTGGGAGTGTTGGACGTAGAACTTCAATAAATTTCATAAATGCACTATTTTCCCTAGCAGACTGTTCTGCCGTCTCTGTGGCCCTTTTCTCAGCCTGTTCTTCCTGTGCACTAACTTGCTGCAGCTCGGTGGCACTACAACTCATACCTGAGGTAGGCCAATACCTCGTCGGGGCAATCCTAGGTCTGCAGTGTACTCTGCCAGAATGATCCTCTCCCAACACTAGATGTAAGTGATCAGATGGCCCAAAATTGTCTTCTTCTTGGGCATCGAGGGCCTCTAAATCATCCTGTTACAAATATAAATATATTATTAAGTTACAAAATAGATATTAAAATATAAAATCAACAGATTAAAACTTACAATCTGCTGCTGAGTCGCTTCATTGACAGCACTTCCATACTTTTTCGTCTACTCGAGCAAAACAGTTTTGCTCGAGGAACACATCCTTCAATATTTTTTACTTGCCTCTACAATGACATTGAAAAAAAAAGTTATATAAAAACGTTAGCAAATGATTAAATAATTGAGGAAACAAAAGAAAATGTAAGTCGTAAAGAAAACTTATAAACAATTGTCATACCTGCTGCATCTCATGATCCAGCATCGTCGTGCGTCCTAGTGTATGGAGGTATTTTTTTGCATCAATGTTTTTTTCCAGATGATTCCTAAATAAAATTCGATAATGCAAAGGATAATATTAATGCAAAACTTGAAAGTTATTATTTAAATACCTCAAATGTAATTCATACCTTAAACTGGGTACTCGTCCAATGAGTAATCATCTGACGATACTGCTCTATAGGACAATCATCCACGACTGGTACCGCCTCTAACTCAGTGCCAACTCTAGCACGCCATCCAATATACAGCTCATGCTTGTAGGCTCTCCAAATCTCGCCTAAATCCTTTAGACGTTCTAGTCGTTCACCCTCACCATCAGGAAAATTAAATCGAAGCTGAAATCAAAATATTAATTCATATAAATACAAAAATAATTCATGGTATTAAATACATCAGATTTTTTTACCCATATCTCTGCCCAAGCTCTATCTTTGACCTCATGTGGCAAATGTCTCCATGACAGCGGGCTGACGGGAATGATGTCAGAGTATTTGGCAAGCGTCGCCAAAAAACTCTAACATTGCTGCCCTGTTTTCTAAACCATCTGATTGTCTTCATTATATTCCACCATAACCTGTGTGCGACGGTTCCACACCGAACACATGCGTGTACGGCCTCGCCCCCGCCTCCTGTCAGTAGATGTATCTGTCATGAAAGAAAAACAAATATTTTATCAAAATATGTTATAATGAAAATAAATATTGCTATAAATTTTTTTTAGGGTTTTATAAATATACCTGCGCTAGTCTGATCAATGAGTGGCGTCGGATCCACAGAACCTGATGGAACACCCTCTGGTGGAACAGGAGTTGAAGACGATGGAATATAAAAGCTCGGAGAGACATAAGTAGAAGGAAAAGAAGATGGAACAGCTGTATGACATGATGCTGACTGGGGAGTGGGAATCATCATGGGATGTGAAAATGATGGGGCAGAAGATGCAGAAGGTAGCGAAAACATGGGAGGCCTAAATACCCCGTGTGTCCCTAACGACACACCGGGATCAGAATGTGGGAAGGCTGAAATGTCAGTGGGAGGGGCAGGGTCTAGTCGGGCACGCGCAGCTCTACGTCCACCTCTGGTACGAACCCTCCTCGTACCACCGGCCTGAGTACTAAGACCAGTACTAGGCTCCTCGTCGAATAACTGTCGACATAACGGTGGATCCTACAAAAAATTTTACAAAAAAAATTAATCACATTACATTATATATTCTGTAAATATATATATATATATATATATATATATTTGAAATAAATTACTCACTGTAGGCACTAATGGTGGAATGCCCATCTCCTCCATCCGACGATTGTTCTCCGCCATTTTTTTTCTTCTTCTCTCTTCAATTGGCTGCATTTCCTGCATTTGAAAACAAATATGTAATTAATTAGAAAAAGAAAATTAATGTGTAAACCAAAAAAACTAAATATATGAGGGAATGAGGGGATTCATTGGTAATTTAGCTATCAATTGTTTTAGAAGAGCTTGAATGAATTTAATAAAACATACAAGTTGTAATGTTCACCAAGTTAGAAATATTGTTTGATTTGGTTTGAATACAGTTCAATACCAAATTAGAAAATGAAATTCAAATAAAACAGCAACCAATAAACATTGAAAATTCACATAACGGTCAAGTCAGCTAAAACATATTTGTGATCAATACTAAATAAATATGAATATTACCAACCTTAACAACCCAAATCGAGGTAAACCAAAAGAATTGATAACATGGATGAATGATTATATATATTTCCAACCACAACTTCAGGTTCACAATCAACTCTGACAATTGAGCTATTGGAGTCATCAAAAGAAATAAATGGATTGGTTCCAATGGTAATAGGGACAGTGTCAATTCCATCATCAGCATCATCAAAAATATGTCTTGGAATTACTTCAACTATGACACCAAATTCAGGTTGAAGTTGATCTTTGACATAAAAAACTTTTTTAGCCATTGATTCCAACACATATGGTTCTTCGGTAGCAAGAGTGCGGGTCATATTAATTACTCGAAATCCACAATCATCAATAAATGTGCCATGTCACGTCGTCGAATCAAACCAATGGCATTTCATCATTGTGACTCGTCCATGAGAGTAATAATCCAATATTATTATTTTCTCAATGACTCTATAATAACCCACATTTTCAAGTCGTGGTCTACTATCTGATGCACTGGCATAACAATCTGTTGTGGCAGTAACCATAATACCATCATGTTTTGTTCTCATGTTTTTGGCTCGTTCAGTGACAATAAATCTGTACCCATTGATAACAATTGATTTACAGTCACGAACAACGGTATTAGGACCAAAAGCCAAAGCTCTTATTTCCTCAGAGACAGAGTCAGCAGACAAACTCAATACCTGCAATATAAATGACAGTTAAAGTTAAGTAAATATTGAAATAATTAATTTAAACAGTAATATTTTTACCTTCAATTTTAACCAAGAAGAAAACTCTTTGCTATGCAAAGTCTCTCTCCTTCTCAAAGATAAAAAACGATGCTTCATATTTATCATTTTTTTATGTTCCCTGTAGATAAAAAAATATGAATAGTTTAACAGATATATATGTAATATATACATATTCAATTTTGTTACCTGATATAGTCATCGAAAAAATCACAGTTGAACAAAACTGTGCGATGTGCCATCTCCCGCTCTTCATGGATTAATGTCATCAATGTATATGATTCAGGAATTCCTCCTTTCTGAGGAAGTGATGGAAATCTGGGTTCAATTTTCTCATATTGTTCTTCTTCATTTCTCATTGGTCTGTTCATTCTTGTAGTAAGATCAGACAAATACATCGAACAAAAATCCATACATTCTTGAGCTAAGTAACCGTTCACGATAGAACCTTCGGGATGATTCTTGTTTCGAACATAAGACTTTAATGTGAACATATTTCTTTCAGTTGGATACATCCAACGAAAAGAAATAGGTCCTCCGAGAATTATTTCAGTTGGAATATGGACAGTCAGATGTAGCATGCATGTGAAAAATGATGGAGGAAATATTTTCTCCAACTCACAAAAAATTAATGGGGCATCTGTCAACATTTTTTGCAAGAAAGACTTGGACAACTTCTTAGCACAAAGATCTCTAAACAAATGGCACAACCAAATAACACCCACCCTTACATTATTGGACAAAAGATGATGGATTTATATTGGAAGCAACTCATGCAGTAGAACGTGATAATCATGAGTCTTCAAAGATTTTAGCTTCAACTCTCTTCTGTTGACCCATTTAGATATGTTGCTTGAATAGCCATCAGGAACTCTAATAGTCTCTAATACTTCCAAAAATTGTTTTTTTTCAGTAGGTGTCATCACATAAGAAGCACATGGAAGTTTCCATTTATTTTCACTGATACGCACAGGATGCAATTCTGGTCTGATGCCCCAATCCACCAAGTCACGTCGAGATCGTAAATCATCTTTTGTCTTCCCCTTGAAATTTAGAAGAACTGAAAGCAACATATCACATATATTCTTTTCAATATGCATTACGTCTAAGGAATGACGTAGCAAATTGGCTGACCAATAAGGCAAATCAAAAAAGATACTCCTCTTCCTCCAATTGTAACAGGTTTCTGTGGAAACATTATTTCTCTTTCCAGATTTCATTTGACCCTTCCCGAACAAAAAACTGAAATCTTTCAATTCATTAAGCACATCAGTTCCAGACATACACTGAGGTGGATCATCGGTCTCTATAGTATTATCAAATCTTCAATGATTCATTCTATATG
The DNA here is from genome assembly GCA_963277665.1 of Viscum album. Taxonomy (NCBI): domain Eukaryota; kingdom Viridiplantae; phylum Streptophyta; class Magnoliopsida; order Santalales; family Viscaceae; genus Viscum; species Viscum album. Next base: position 1,134,084,937 of record OY728165.1, read on the forward strand.
GATGATCCTTTGGAAAAAAACGTCGATGTCCCATAAAACTGAAACTACAACGATGTTTCAGTCTTCTGGATCGTGTATTCTTCATACAAACTGGACATAACAGTTTTCCCTTCGTGCTCCATCCAGACATCATTGCATAAGCCAGAAAATCATTGATCGTCCACATAAGCGCAGCACGCATCTGAAATATGTCTTTCGAACATGCATCGTATGTGCGCACACCCACATCCCAAAGAAGTTCCAACTCTTTTATTAAAGGTTGCATGTATACATCAATATCAATGCTGGGATCAGAAGGACCAGATATGAGTATACTCATGAAAGTGAAAGATTTTTTCATACACAACCATGGGGGATGATTATAAATGTGTATAAAAACTGGCCATGTGCTGTGCGAAGTAAGCATCTTCCCAAACAGATTAAAACCGTCGCATGAAAGACCCAGCCTCACATTACGCACGTCAGCTGCAAAATCAGGATGTCGAGCATCAAATCTCTGCCATGCAAATCCATCTGCAGGATGAACCAACTCATCATTAGTCTTCTTTCTCTCGGTATCATGCCATCTCATTTTTATTGATATGTCATCAGACATAAAAATATTCTGGAGTCTGGGGATCAATGAAAAGTTCCACATTACTTTCTGTGGAACGCGGGATGGTGTTCCATCAGATTTTGACTTCCAGTGGGATGTGCCACATTTTATACATTCATTTCGTTCAGCGGTTTCTTCCCAGAATAAACTGAAATCTTTCGGGCAAGCATGAATTTTGTTTCTGGAAAATCCAAGTTCTTCAACTAACTTCCATGCCATATAGTGGTTTGAGGGAATATCTACATCATCTGGAAGTAAATCTTTCAAGAGGGTAAGAATGTAATCGATTGCTGTATTAGAAATCCCATACATTGTTTTTTCCTGAAACAATCGGATTAAAAATTCCAGCTTTTTCATTTTATCGCATTGTCGATATACTGGAGTCGTGGCAGCATCATTCAATTTTTTCACCCTATCAATATAATCATTTTCACTAGATTCATCAGTTGTCCTCATATCGACGTCTTCTTGAGTCAAAATCCTTTCTTTTTCATGATGACGAATAAACAGAAACCGATCATCTAACAAATTCTCCATTCCAGTCCTTTCATTTCGATCATCACCAATTTGAGATTTCATTTTCTCCCCATTGTGATACCACACAAAGTAGTTTGCTTGAAAACCATTTTTGGTTATGTGGTAGCTGACTTCTTCACGACTCAACCAAGGTCTACCAACACAATTGGAACATGGGCAGTGTATGCGACCACTATCTAAAGCATTGTGAAATGCAAAATCTATAAAGCTCTCCAAATTGTTTTGAAAATCGCTTGAGATACGATTGGTTTCATACATCCAACTTCTGTCCATTCTGTAAAAAGAATTCATATAAGTCATTTTGTCATAAACAATTCAATAGGATTTAACATTAATAGAAAATACATTTAAGTAAACGATAAAGGAAGAAAATAATCATGGTATCAACTACACATGTGAAAAAAAATACTAATGTGTTATTGAAAAAATGTAAAACCAACAAGAACTTAATGTGTTATCACATCAGAGCATGCCTCATCCCATAACCATATTAGTAGGGTACCCTCGTGGACAGCCCCACCCACCCCCATGGACAACCCACCCACCCCCGTGGACACCCCTACCCCCTAGACAGCCCAACCACCCCCGTGGACAGCCCACCCACCCCCCTCGACACCCCTTCTCCCTATGGACAACCCCCACCCCCTTGGATAGCCCGCCCACCCCCTGGACACCCCTACCCCCTGTGGAAAGCCCACCCACCCCCCTGGATAGCCCGCCCACCCCTCCTTGACAGCCCGGCCACCCCCGTGGACAGCCCGTCCACCCTTGTGGACATCCCGCCCACCCCCGTACCCCCCTGGACACACCGTACCCCCCTGGACACCCCGTACCCCCCCGGGATAGCCCCACCCACCGTCCCAAACAGCCCACACCCCCCTCCCATGCAACCCCACCACCACCACCTAGACATACCAACCCCCCTGGACACCCCACACGCCCCTCCCCCACCAGGACACCCCACCCAGACCCCCAGGACAGCCCACACCCCCTGGACAGCCCCGCCCACCCCCGTGGACAGCCTTTCCCACCCCTGTGGACAGCCCCACCCACCCCCGTGGACAACCCACCCACCCCCGTGGATGCCCCCTACCCCCTAGACAGCCCAACCACCCCCGTGGACAGCCTACCCACCCCCCTCGACACCCCTTCTCCATATGGACAGCCCCCACCCTCTTGGATAGCCCGCCCACCCCCTGGACACCCCTACCCCCCGTGGCCAGCCCACCCTCCCCCCCTGGACAGCCCGCCCACCCCTCCTTGACATCCCGGCCACCCCCGTGGACAGCCCGTCCACCCTTGTGGACAGCCCACCCACCCCCGTACCCCCCTGGACACCCCGTACCCCCCCTGGATAGCCCCGCCCACCCTCCCAAACAGCCCACACCCCCCTCCCCTGCAACCCCTCCACCACCACCTAGACATACCACCCCACCTGGACACCCCACACAACCCTCCCCCACCAGGACACCCCACCCAGACCCCCAGGACAGCCCACACCCCCTAGACAGCCCCACCCACCCCCGTGGATTCCCCCTACCCCCTAGACAGCCCAACCACCCCCGTGGACAGCCCACCCACCCCCTCGACACCCCTTCTCTCTATGGACAGCCCCCCACCCCCTTGGATAGCCCGCACACCCCCCTGGACACCCCTATCCCCCGTGGCCAGCCCACCCACCCCCCCTGGACAGCCCGCCCACCCCTCCTTGATAGCCTGACCACCCTCGTGGACAGCCCGTCCACCCTTGTGGACAACCCGCCCACCCCCGTACCCCCCTGGACACCCCGTACCCCCCCTGGATAGCCCTTCCCACCCTCCCAAACATCCCACACCCCCTCCCCTGCAACCCCAACCACCACCACCTAGACATACCACCCCCTGGACACCCCACACACCCCTCCCCCACCAGGACACCCCACCTAGACCCCTAGGAAAGCCCACACCCCCTAGACAGTCATGCCCACCCCCGTGGACCGCCTTTCCCACCCTCGTGGACACCCCCGCCCACCCCTGTGGACAACCCACCCACCCCCGTGGACACCCCCTACCCCCACAATCCATTTTCCAAAACATATCAAATTGGTTTGAACACAATCCATAATCCCCACAATCCATTATCCAAAACATGTAAACGCGATAGCCTCCCCCAACTCTGATTTACATGTTTTGAACACTCTCCTTCCAAACATAGAATACAAAAACATTAAATAAGTCTTCACAAACACAAACAATGTCCTATTTAGATATTAATTTCAATAATCAATTAAACCACCAACACCTGGAAAAAATATATTCATTAAAACAACTACAACAATATAGTTGAGATCAAATTTTACCTATTCGTATGGGGGTGTACCTGTTGGGATGGGGAGTGCTGGTGTTCTGATTCGCGAGAGCAGTGGAGGGATGGGGTTCGGTAGAGCAGCAGAGCGAATAGATTAGGGCTCTGTCCGAATGGGGAGAGGAGATGGCGATATGGAATTTGGGGTAAACCTTTGCCAACGGTTTATAAAAACCGTTGGAAAAGGCACACATTTTCCAACGATTCCAGTGAACCGTTGGGAAATGTGTGAGTTTAGCACCCCTTTCCCAACAGTTCCAGTGAACCGTTGGGAAAGGGTCCACCGAAATTGCCTTTGCCAACGGTTTTGTTAAACCGTTGGCAAAGGCTCACTATACCAACGGTTTAAGTAAACCGTTGGTATACTACCGTTGGGAAAAGGCCAAATTCCAGTAGTGTTTCCAAATTTATATTTCTTTTCTCATAATGTTTAATTATTTTAAATTATATAATATAGTTAAAATTTATTATTTAACTTTTTAATTGAATTTAATATAGCATTGTTTTTAAAGAAACCAAACAATTATAGTGATGTGAAAATGATTTTGATCCTAAAAAAATGATTGACATAAAACATTTAAATGAGTCGTATCAAGATATATTGTTTTTTTATACATGTATATTTAGTTTTTAGCAATAATTTAATTAGTTGTGTTTAAATTTTTAATTACAGGTTCTTGAAATTTATTTTTTAAAATATTTGATAAATTTTCTAACAATGTTATTGTTATAAAATTATATTAATGAATCGAATATATTTTCATAATATAATTTATTTTAATAAATTAAAATAAATTTAAACTAAAAAATTACAATAAGTTTCAAATAAAATGTTTTTTAATGTAACTCTTAATTAAACATTGAAATCTATTATAACATATATGTTATATTCAAACATATATTTTGTTTTATCATTTAATCTGTTTATATATTTCATAACTCTATGTATTTAATATTATTATCTAACAACATGTAAAAGGATTGGAAGACAATTTTAGTTATATAAAATTCAATTAAACGTTAATTTTTTTATGTAAAAAGATGATTGATAAAGTAATATCTTACAATTTATTAAACAAACATTATTATTGACCCCTAAATTTTGTGTTTTCATCCTTAATATATTATAATCATTAGAAAACTCAAATTCAATTATATCCTCTATGATATTCTATCTGAAATATCAATTATATTTTAATATTATAAAACATTTATGTTTTTTCTTCTTGGTATGTCCATCAATTCCATGTGTGGTTGAAACTTCACATCAAATAGTAAAGGGAGTAAACCTTATAAATATCTATTGATTCATGAAAATGGATCTTACATTTCATCTCATATTAGTGTAAATGACTCTTATGTACAACCCGATGAACTTTATGAAAACTCTATATTCACACATTCGTATCCCAATGTGGTTACATACTTTAATAATTTTAATATTTTATAAATTAATATAATTTTATAAATAATAAATTATATCATTTTTACATATATATTATAAATAAAATTTATTAATTGTTAGTACTTATATAGTTTTCATGATTTGAAAATTAATATACAATTATAGTTGTATTCATTATAAATTATTATAAAAAAACGTCTATCTAGAAGCAAAGATCTGAACATTTCTTAAAAGAAAGAAAAAGATAATTAGAGAACAAGACGGTTTCATACAGAGAGACATTACCTCATCCAATATACCTTTTTAGATTTCAAAATAAGAAGGATCATTACCATAATCACAATCAGATTCATCTAAATTTTCTTACTCTGACTATGAGTTACCAAGATTGAGAATCCTGAGGATCCCTAGTTTGGACCTTTCCTATTTTGGGTTGAGCACAACCTTTGAAGCCTTGATCTTTTCTTACATGCATCATGCCTTCATCACCACCTACATGAATCATCATCTACATCAACTCCTGCATAGTACTATAATGGTACCATCACCCAACATGGCTTGAACCTAAGATCTCTTATTTTACAAGAATGAGGCTTTACCACTCGGGTAAGATCTTGTTTGAATATATAAATTATATATAATTTTATACTTATCTATATGTCTATAATCTTATATACTGATATAAATATATATATATTTTTAATTTATACTTTTATACCCATAAAATTTATTCAAATTATCAATAGATTAAAACTTTTATACATTCATAAGATTTATTTATATAAATTATACGTTTATATTTTTATAATTTTGTAATAATATTATTATTTTTTCAAAAACATTATTTGTCTAATTAAGAGTTATTTAATTATATGCAATATTTTATGGTTTAAATCATAACAGAAAGAAGTTTGATGAATGATTTTAATTAAGTGTTTATTGAGTGTCAAAATTAGCATTGATTGTTTTATAGATTTCATGTTCAACAATGTTTATAAGGAGGGACTACTTGGATTCCTTTTTAATATTTCATCACAAAAAAGTAAGTTATCATATCACTAGAGTTAGATTTAAAACCAACTATGTGGTATGGCACCATAACATAGAAATATTTCAACAACTGGAAAATGTTGAAAGGCCGAAGAGGTTTGATTTGAAATACATGATATTTGGTCAATTTTATTTTCTTTCACAATCTGAATATGAACATAATGACATGAAATTCTGTGTCAGTACTGATTTTTTTTAAAAAAATATATAATAATTCTTTTAGGAAACTGTTATTAGATTCAATATCCATTTTTTTAATATAAAAATGGTTTTCAAATAATATTTCTTTTCATTTTTTGTATTTCCATTATTACATTCAATAGTCGTATTTCCATCAATTTTTAATAGTGAACATGAGATTTTAAGTGTAAATGATTGGTTTTAATGTTATGAAATTGGACTTATATGATGGTTCAGAATGAGGATGATATTTTGGATTTCAATGATGATCTAAATAAATTATCTTTTATATTTTATAGTAACATTAAAATGTATTTTTGTGATTTGAAATTTGATTGAATATATTATTAGGATTTTTTTATAATGCAGTATGCTCTATCGACTTCATGAGTGGTGTCGATAATTATAAATGAAAACATTTGTATGGAAAATGGGTTCTGTCTATCTATATGTGAACATATTAACATTATAAAACCTTCTAGATACATAAAATATCACCTCCTATAAAATATACATTAATATTAAAACAATTGAAAGGTCATGTCACTAGATCTATCCCACTCATAGGATATCCATCATGACCTCACTCCCAGAAAAAATAAATTAAGGTTTAACCCCATTGAAACTCCTAAACAAAATTTTCATCCAACCTCACCAAAAGGATTCAAATTTGGAGATTCCACCAAAACTACATCTTCTCTATGATTTGGTGTTAGCTTCTAAGGGGATGAGTCTTAGGAAACACAATGAAATAATAATTATAATCCTCATCATCTTTATATCAAGAGAAGTTATAATTTAATTTTGTTTCTGAAGACTCATTCTCCATATCTTCTAGAAATGAACATATGTTTCTTGAAGAACTCTAAGTATTAGTCATCCCATTCCAGGTACTCGTGAAAATTGTGTATGAATTCATCGGATAAAAACAACCAATAGTATATTTATTTTTTTTAAATTAAATTACCCATTTCTTTCAAATCATGATGAAATTACTTGAAACATTCAAATGTTTGGTTCCACTAATTTTGAATCCTCAATTTGGGTATATATTTATTTTTTAAAATATTAATGTAAATAAATAAAATAAGATTTATATGAATTGAAAATGGGTGTATTTTAATCGTATGATAAAAGTGTATGAATATGGGGTGAAAGAGTTCATCATGTTTGCAAAATATCATTCATATGATTATTTGAATGTCCATTGTCTATATGTAATGGCATCACATGAAGTAAAAGTATTTTATGTTCTAGAAACTGAAAACTGAAAGTGTTCAATTGCTCTGTTGTTGACAAAAACCAAGAAAGGTTCATAAAAAAATTCAACTGAGGTTGAACCTTTCATTGGTACATCACAATCATTTTGAAATGGTCCTAATATAGATAGGGTTTTTTATCAGAGGAGACTACAATAAAGGGATTTGGATACTCGATGGAGGGATCAAATCACTTCAATCATTAAAAAAAAGAGTGTTTAATAATCATATTATATATTATTTTTATAATATATGATGTGTTACTTGTATTATTATTTATTCACTTCTAAATTTATATAATCAAAATTAAAGGTTGAACCACTTCTACAAATAATCACTTCTTCACATTCTGATGCTCTATTTCCTAAGGACCAATTTTCAACATGCTAGTACTCTCAGTGTTTAGGAACAAAAACCTTTTGAACATGATGATTCTACCAATCCATAGGAACAATATTTGGATGATTACAAAAATTAATAAATTCTATATGAAAATAACCTAATGTCCCAAAAAATAGGATTATCATAGCGTGATAGTGAGAGAAATTATTATTAAGTTGAAAAAAGGCATGAAATTCATGGTCATATGAAATTCGTGAAGCCAACATGTTAACCCCCAACAAATCCATGTTCAGTACTTTCATTAGGATCCTCACTTGAAACATCATGATGAATGATGTAGATTTGTGGCACCATGTTGTTTCCATGCTTAAGACACGAATTTGGGAAGAGATTGGGGTATCATAATGATATCCTATATTTATTTTAATAAAATATAAAATAATGAAACATTGACTTCCTCTTCATTATTCCTTATAGAGTGCATTTAAAAAAGATGAATCCCATAAAAAAATTTTATTAATCCATGCTAGAAAGAATCATTGGGGATTTATCATAATTCTAAGGAATTTTCATCACAAATATACAAAAGGGAAAATAAACTCATACCAACAACATATGTATACACAACAGATAATCCAATAAGTGTGGGATACTTTTACTGGACATCATGAGGAGATATATTTTGAGGTAAGTTGTGGATGGTAATTTTTTTTTCTAAAATATGTGTATTAAAAACATTTATTTAGAAATCTTAATTTATGAAACAACAAATGAACAATGAAAATAATTAAAAGAAACAAAACCAATATACTCATACTATAAAACAAGGATGGGTTATGCCTCACCTAAAAAAATTGGTACATATTTTAAATGTATTGTAATACTTTTACGTGACATGAAAAAACAACATAATTTTTTCATCTATTTATTTAGAGATTAATGAATTTAATTCCAATGTCACTTCCATACCATATAATGTGCTATGGAAATAGGAAAATATAAATAATGATGGTATACTAGTATATGAAAACACACAAAATAAATGGGAAGCATGTGTATGTAAGACATAATAAAAAAATAACATTAAATCCCCATTACATAACAATTATTAATTAATTTTTTATATTTTATATCTAACATAGATATAGGAATCATCAATAGTTTTACCAGATAAACACCTATGATAATTTGTGTAAAAACCCCAAGCTTCAAGTACATGGAAATTATATTACTTTTTGAATAATATGTAATACATGTTGCAAACAGTTTCTTAAATACAGTATTAGTTTAGTGTCTATGGAAGCTAGTAAACATAAACAAATGGTTCATAAAAAATCTACTTCAAATCCAATGTTTCACTTCATAACCAAAACCCAGTTTTGACACATCTTAATCAATACCCTTCTACATATCTAGGGGGAAAGAAGCTTGAAAAGGGGTGAGTTCAAATTCTCAGTAAGGGTAAACATGGAACATTAAAATAAAACATAAAAATGATATTTTAGAAACATGAACATAAATTTTAAAAATCATATCATGTATAAAAAATATCAAAATATTGAGTAATGAAACAAGTCTTGGTAGTTCATAAGGAATAAATCATAAAGGGACAAGAGGTTTGAGAAAATAACATTTCCATAAAACATGGAAAATTGGAAAACACAAAAGTGAAAAAAAAATCCTTTCTATATTAGCCATAGCTCCTTAACAAGACCATAATAGTGAAAAAATTCCATTACTGAACCAGTTTTATATTCCATTCCATCCCTGTATTACTAAACATGATTTACTTTCCATTCCATCCCTATATTATTTAACTGGATTTATGTGCCATTATACTACTATCTATCTCATAAGATATAAATTTTTACCCAATTAATTAGAGAGATATATATTTCCCTCCCATCTTATAACAAAACCATACTTACATGTTCCACAAAAATATAAATCATTCATCACAACATAACCCAATGAATAAAATGGGTTTCTTAGACATCATTATATCATAACATAATCCAAGTAAAACGAAAGGATTTCATAATTATAATTCTATAAAAAAACATAATAAAACCATATGAAAAATAGGGGTAGTATACTTGAAACATATCCCTATTAAATAATTCAATCTTAGATGGATAAATTTTTTGACTGACCACATGAAATTAATTCATGAGGAAATTATCCTTTCTTCTTCAAAAACATTTTTTTTCTCAAAATGAAATGACATTTTTAATGAAAATAATCACTTCTAAAATAAACTTGAAATATATTAAATTAATATTCATGGAAATACAGTGTTATGAAAAAATCAAAATTCATTCATTATGTATAAGTTAAAAAATATTTTTTTTATACTTTTGTTCAAAATTCAAAAAGTACCTCGTATTGAATTTGAAAAAATATTTCATTCATACCATTTTATAAAAATTAAAAAATTGGTAAAATTGTATTTAAACTCTAGTATAATAATAAAAATATTTCTTCCTAACACATATGTATAAAACATGGAAATGGCTGATAAATATACCCCAGTAAATACCAATGTATAAACAATCTCAGATAAAAGCGAGGTTGTGAAACTATCTTTTAACTTCAATCCACTATCTTTTATATGTATATAAACCTCATGTATAATGATTTAAATGAATTAATTTACTTATAACAGAATCAATGTCATCATATATGGTCATATTATCATCCATTTTTTTGCAACATTATTACTCATCCATTAGGTATTAACTTTTTTATTTTCTTATGCATGTTTTTTAGATAAGTTCTTATTATTCTGTTATAGTTATATCATTCATAGAATGATATTAGTATAATATATACCATATTTATTCATTAAATTCATTTATATAATAATTTTTTAATGAATATCATGTAGAATGAATCACGTCGCATCATGGTGACGGTACGTCGTACCTACGCACGAATGTTGATATAATTCCCATAATTGTGAAATGATATAGAAGTGGTTGTTATATATTTTGTTCTAGAATCAATATAATGGTATTATAATAAAATATAATTATTATTTCCATAATTATACACATCCATGTAAGAAGGTGGGGACAAATAGATTCCACCATGGCGTGGAGATGGTAATCCATACGTATGCATTCGTTGTGATTTCATTTTTCGTAGGATTAGTAAAAAGTGGAATATAGTTATTCCATTGGCATAATAACATCTTATAATATATTTTACACCACATTTATTACTTTATAACTAAAATAACCCAAGGAGAGGTAGTAGAAGGAGAAATAATTGGAACGAATCGATAGAGGAGATTACCCCTTCTTCAACGTTCTCCCTCTAGATCTCCTCCTAAAGGCACAAGAGTTGGTCTTATGAGAACACAAAAACCTCTATAATGTTACTAGAGATGTTTATAAGGGAAATTTTCAGGTGATAGATGAGACTTAAGAATCAAAGTGAAGTGAATAGGTGAGGGAGGAGGTATGCTTTTGTAATCGATATGTGGGGCACTTTTTGGAAACTCCAAAAATATTAATTTATAGTAAACTCAAACCACAAAAATGTGCTTATTTAGAATATGATATGGGATAATGTTGTAATATCATCAACCAATAATTATTAGATAAGTTTTTATTTCATTTTAAAATATATCATTTCATTTACCCTTAATTATTCTCTATTAATTTTAACTAAGGTACAATGTTGTTCAATATTAAAATAGTGAAATTTTTACTTAATTGATGTCAAACAGACCAAAAATGATATTATATAATATTTTAGTTTAAAAAAATAATTATTTTATATTTTTTAAAGTATTTTATGATTTTAAAATAATTTAATAATACATTATTTTGATGAAATATCAATTGTGTCAATTTTAACACTATTAAGTTGATGATATTTTAAAAATATCATGATAAGATTTTAATGTAAAACTAAATATTTTATATATATAAAGTGTAAATTTCATCTATAATTTTTTTTGGATATATTAATTATAAAAATTAAATTTATTTTATTATTTTTAATAACATTAATTTTATATTTCTATTAATAAAATAATTACTACAGTAGTTTTGTGTAATTATTTAAAATACTAATTTATTGTGTAAATTTAAAAGTAAAATAATATTATTAAGATAAATCCTCTTTATTTCATAATAATACTTATATTTGAATATATCTTTTAGAAAATCATACATTAAAAAAGTTATATTTATTAAAACATGAATGTGAAAGCTTTAGGATCACTTTAAAGAAAATATTACAAGTGTCATAATAATTTTTATATATTTCAAAATTGTTAACAACTATGCCATTTTATGATTATGGTCAATATATAATCTACCAATATGAGTTGGTCAAGTGTTTTGGTCTTTTAAATAAATTTAATAATTTCTGTATCAACCTTGTATAAGCCTTTGAGGTAATTATTTATCACTAAAAATCCTAAATAAATTACCATGATGTAGATAATTTCATTAGATTTATGTAGACTATTTATTATCAATGTTTTATCATTTTTATCACTCTGTTACAACAAAGTTTACTTACAAGAAATAATAGGGTGACATTTTTTCCACTTTCATGTCACATTCTGTTATTTTAATAATATTTACTTCAAATTTATGGATAAAAGTCTATTAAACAAGTCAATATAGATAATTAGGCATTAAGGGTAGATGGTTACTCATCCAACAGAAAATTTTCTAGGGTTAGAGTAATTTTATTTTATTTATCATATTATGTTTTTACCTAAATTAACGGATTTACCATTAACCATGTTAAATAAAAATTATCATAGTTACTATTCATAATATCCAACTAATTAAATTAACCAGTTAACATAATTGGGACCCACTAATTAAAAATATGGAATAAATTTTTAAAAATTTTAATCACATAAGATTCATTTATTAAATTAAAATCAATCCCATTGAGGGAATGAGAAAATGTGTTTTTAAAAAGAAAATCCATCAAAATACTTACATGAGTTTTATCAAATTTTACTTTACAATAAAATATGAAAGTTTACAGAAAAATACAAAAAGTTTATCCAAACTAAATTTTGATGTCCAACAAGAAAACAATAAGTATATTTTTTTCAAATAAAATATAAAAACTTTCCAAAAACTAGATTTAAAAGGGAATGCCCCATCAAAAGGGGGTAAAACTGCATTTTTTTTTGAAAAATACATTTTTTATCCAAATAAATTAATTTAATTCTTTTATCACATATAGAAACCATATTATATGAATTTTAAACATTATAATAAATGTATTACATATATATTTCATTAATAAAATCTTTCATGAGTCATTCTATAAACATTATTAAACTCATCCATCTGTGAAATGAGTTCTATCAAAATGACTAGAAATTTGTAGTAACACAAGCCATAGAAGAGTGGGCTGTATACTATAAGCTAATATATTTTTGCATCTATCACATAATTACCTTGGTTTATCATAAAACACAATCCATTAAAACAATTATAAAATTTTATTTCATTAAATCATAGGGGGTTACATTTTACCCCTCATTAAATGAATTTTTCCCAAAAAATTCGTCGGGGATATAAAAGGATAGAAACTCGCATCATAAAAACAAATAAGAAAACATGATTTTAAAAAGGAATAGTTTGAAAAAATTTTTTACCCAAATTAAATCATAACTATGTCTCTACATAAGAGAACATTGGGGAAGATTTTTTCATGGAGGAAAAGCTTAAATAATCCGGGAGATTGATAAATATTACTGATCCCAAGAAAGTGGGTGATCCAGGTAAAGTTAAAAATAAAAAACATATAAAATAAAGAAGAGCTAAAGGGGAAATTGATATCATAAAAAATTATGAAAATAAGACACCTTTTACATCATGATCTGTTTCCTAGTATTGAATAATTTCCATGAGATGATATATTTACATGATTTTGGTACAATATCACTACTGGTCATGACTTGAAAAATTTCTACATCATCTCTTATTAATTAGAAATAAAGTCAAATTTTCCTTTACTTAAGCATTAGAAAATCATGTGGTCCATATATAGAATGATAGGTCATTCCATTTGCCTTTATCACAAAAAATAGTCACATGTTATGAAATATGAATATGTCCATCTATAGTGTGATAATACTAAAACTTCATCTGAAGTTTAACTTAAACATTCCATAAATTGATAACCATAAAATCCTTCTAAAAGATAAAACTCCAAAACATTAGAAATATTTTAAAGGAATTAGAATAACATGTATCCCCCATATATCATAAGATATCTCTTATTGGTCACATTCCTAACATGTGAACCCCTTCATCATGTATTATCTTGAGTCATAGTAGTAACCTAAAATACCATATATCCTTATTGAGAACATTCAGGTTTCCTTTTTACAAAACCTATTGGATACATTAATTATGTCCCAAATAGTTTTATACTTCATATATGATATCATAACCTTCTTGTCATCAAATCCATAATAAGATCTTAAGAAATGAGCACCATTTAATTTACTTATTCAAATCCAACATATTATTTCCCAAACATCCTTATCCTAACATAAGGGATATATTTATGGGTTTATTTCCATTAATTATTTGTTATATATTTATATAACATTCCCTTTAAATCAGTTTCCTAACTCCTTATAACTATTCAACATATCCTTTACAATCCTTTATGAAAAACTTATAGTAAAAACCTTATATATTTCTTGATTCATATAACTTAATTCTTGAATTTAAAAAAAATAAACTAAAATCATCCAACTGTATTCTTAAGCCATTACTCAGGACCAATCATCTTAGTCTTTCATAAAATATACTTAATTTCTTAATGTTACTAAAACAAAATCTAACTATGTTTATTAGGTGTAAAGTAAACAATAATGAATGAACATCCCATACCTTTCACATGTTGTTTACAATCACTTTATCCCCAAAAATACATGAAATACTTTTACCACCATCATGATTCTTTTTATAATATTTCGACTTAGGAAATAAATTTTAATAAATAGCATACTTTACAAATTTAATACATTCAAGGTTAACAATGTTCTATCTAGTTCTGGATATTTACTAAGACCATAAAGAAAAGTGTGATAAATATATATCAAATATTAAAAAATAATAATTAAGGTAAATTACTCATAATATTTCAATGAATGTTGTCTTAGGTGTAATCTAAGGTTATTCATGATTATCACAAAAACTCTAGGTTTGTAACCAATATATATACTTATACATAGGACATCCCAAGACATATCTATCAGAATATTTCTTGGGATTTCACTAAAGTTTTCACATCGTAGTTTCCAAATGTTAACTAAACCTTCACTCTAATTCTAATTATAAATATCCTATGATTGATGTACATGGAAATTACATTAATTTTTTGGAATAATTAATACATGACACAAATTGATTCCAAAATACCATATTATTTTATTATCTTTAGAAACCAGGAAACATAAACAACTAGTTAAAAAACATTTACATCGTCTGCTGTGTTTTGCTTCCTAACTAGAACCCCTTTTTGACACATCTTTCTTAATACACATCTTCATATCTTGGGGATGAGAAATATAAAAAGGGTTGAGCTCAAAGGATCTATAAGGGTAATCATTGAAAATATCAAACAAAACATAAACATAATATTTTAAAAACATTAACATAACTTTTGAAAATCATAAAATGTATATAAAATGTCAAAATCTTGAGCCATGAAATAAATCATGGAAGTTCATAAAACATAAATCATAAAAGAACAAGAGGCATGAAAAAATAATATTAACATAAAATATGGAATTTTGGAAAACACATAAGCATTGAAAATCATTTACATATTAGCCAAGGATTATTGCCAATACAATCATAGTGGGAAAAGTCCATTACTAAAATTGGTTTACATGTCATTTTATCCCTGTATTACTGAACCATATTTACTTTCCATATCATCCAAGTATGATAGAATTATATTTACATCCCATTCCAGTATTATCTATCCCATAAGATATATATCTTTACCCAATGAACTGGAGTGAGATATATATGTCCCAACCATCTCAAAATGAAATCATTCTTACCTTTTCCACAAAAACATAAATAATTCATCATAGCATAACCCAAGGAATAAAATAGGATTATTATACATCATTCCATCATAAAATAATCGATGTAAAACAAATGGATTTCATAAATAACATTCCATAAAAAACATAATATGTAAATAATAAATATAGGGATAGTATACATGAAACATACCCCTATTAAATAATGTCATCTTAGACAGGAAATAACATTGACTGAACTGTGGAAATTAGTTCTTGAGGAAAGTATCCTTTCTTAAAAAAATTCTTTTCTCAGAAGGATAAGAAATTTTATAAGAAAACAATCTCTTGGAAAATAACCTAGAAATCCTGTAAATGAATCTTCATGGAAATATTGTGTTATGAAAATGTAAAAATCTATTCATGTCTTATAAGATAAAATAAAAATATTTTCATATACTTTTTTCAGAAAGTCAGTGAGTACCTCATATTGAAAATGACAAAAGAATCCTTTCATATGATTTCATAAAAATATCCAATGGGTGAAGTTGACATTAAAAAATATTATAGCAATATAAACAATATTTTATAACGCATATGTATAAAACATGAACATGGATTCTAAATATACTGCGATAAATACTTAGGTATAAACAATCTTGGATAAAAATGAGATTGAAAAATTATCCCTTACCTTAGGTACAATATCATTTGTATGCATATGATCCTCCTGTATTTTACTTTTTATGATTTCATTAACTTATTCAGGAATAATAATCATTATATATGATCTTATTATCACCCATTTGTCAGAATTTTTTTTCTTATCCATCAGGTATTAACTTCTTTATTTTTTTATGTAGGTTTTTTCAGATAACATCGTCTTCTTATGTTATTGTTTTATCATTTAAAAAAATGATATTATTATAATATATATCATACTTATTCATTTAATTCATTTATATAATAATTATTTAGTGAAAAACAAATATAATGAATCGTATCGCATCATGGAGACAGTAGGTCGTATGTACGCACGAGTGATGATATCATTCCGATAATAGGGATATGATATGGAATTGGATGGTACATATTTTTGTTTCAAAATAAAAATCATTTTATAAAAATAATATATAATTATTTATTCCATAATTAAACCCATCCACATAATAAGGTGGTGAAAAATATATTACACCACCACGTGGACACTGTTTGTCGTACTAACGCAGGCGTGGTGATTTTGGTTTTCGCAGAATAGATAGAAGGTGGAATATGGTTTTTCCAGGACCATAATAAAATTTCAGAATATATTTTTTACTATATTTATTAATTTATTATTGAAAAAACTCATGAAAAGGATATAGAAGAATAAATAATTTGAAATAATCGGTAGAGGATATTAACTCTTCTTCGACGTGCTCCCTCTAGATCTCATCTTAAAGGCACTGTAGATGGACTTTTGAGATGAAAATAACCTCTATAATATAACTAATTATGTTTATACGGTTAATGGGTAGTGTATGGACAATGTTTAAGGCTCAAAGTGAAGTGAATATGTGAGGGAGAAGGTTCCCTTTTATAATTGAGGTGAGGCACACTTTTGTAAACTCCAAAAATATTAATTTATATTAAACACAAGAACTAATAAAAATCTATCCTAATGTTCTTACTTCAAAGGTGAAATTATATAAGGTTGTATTTCCATCAAACAATAATTTTTAGACATTTTTAGATTTCATTTTAAACCTTATCAATTTATTTACCCTTAACTATTCTCTTTTAATTTTAACAAAGGTAAAATTTCGTTCATTATTAAAATAGAGTAATTATTACTTATTTGATGTCAAAGAGACCATAAATTAACAATATATAATCATTTAGAGTAAATTATATTTATTTTTTGATTTTTAATATTTTTTATGATTGTTAAAAAATTTAATAAAATGCTATTTTGACCAAATAACAATAGTGTCAATTTTTACACTATTAATTTAATAGATTTTTAAAAATATAGAGATAAGATGTTAACCTCAAAAAAAATATTTTATATTTATATGAGGGGTCTATTTATTTGATAATTTTTTTATAAATATTTATTATGACAGATTATATTAATTTTATTTTTTCTAATAACATTAATTTCATATACCCATTAAAAAATATTTACTACATTAGTATTGTGTAATTATTTGATAAAATTTTTGGTTTTCTAAAAATTGATTATAAAATACTATGATGAATATAAAACATCTATATTTAATAATAGTTCTTTTGTTTTAAATTTATTCTGGAAAATAAATCATTAAAAATGATATATTTTTTAAAACATGAATGTGATAACATTAACATGACTTAAAGTAAAATATTATAAGTGTCATAATCAATTCCATATGGCTTAAAATGGTTAATAACTATACCTTTGGATGATTATGTTCAAGATATACTCTAAAAATAATATATAGTGAAATTATTCATTCTTTTTATGGTTATTATTGTAATAATGAATATTATTTCATTGATTTTTCACCAATTATATAATTTTTGTATCCTCATTGTATAATCCTTTAAGGTAATTATTTAATCTATAAAAAGTTTAAATAAATTACCATTTAGTATATAATTTCATTATATTTCTAGGGAAATTTTATTATTAAATTTTAATCATGCGAATCACTATATTACAATTATAATACTTATAAGAAATAAGAGGGTGACATTATTTCACTTTCATGTCAGTTTATTTTATTTTAATAATATATACATCTTTTTCGTGGAAAAAAGTCTAATAAATGGGTCAATTCTGATACTAAGGTCATATGGGTCGATAATTAATCATTCAATAAGACTTTATAAGGTTTTAGGGTAATTTTATATCCCATATCATATTAATTTATGACATAAATTAGATGATTTACCTTTTACCGGATCAAATAAAAAATATTGTATTTTCTATTCATAATATCCAAAAAATAAAATAAATCCATTACCATAATTTGGACCCACATATACATAATATGAAATCCTTTTTTAAAAATTTTAAATAAATAAGTTGGAGTAATTAAATTAAAATTAATCTTGATGAAGGAAAGAGAAAAAGGTTTTTAAGAAGGTAAAAACCTCAAAATATTGACCTGTTTTTATATAAAATTTCAATGTATAATTGCATCCAAGGAAAAAAATTGATTAAATAATAAAAAAGTAATCTAATTATACATTAAAACGAGTTAAAATAATATTCTAACAATATAAATAAATTATATTAATAAATAATTTTAAATTAAAATGTAGTATTTTCCACTTTCATTAAAATATGGAAGTCATAAAAAAATACCAGAAATTTATCCAAACTAAATTTTGACTCCCCACGTCAAAATAAAAATTTTATTTAGAAAAATATAAAATAAAAAAAATTATAAAAACAAGATTTAAAAGTGGGTGCTTCATTAAAATGTAGAAAAATTTCATTTTTTGAAAAAAACATCTTTTATCTGATAAATTGATTTTTTTTCTTATGCAGTGTCTAGAAAACATATTAGATGAATTTTGAACAATAGAATTAATTTATAAAAGATATAGTTCATTAATAAAATCAATCAATAGTGGTTTTATAAACATAATTAAACTCAATCTTTCGTCAAATGATTCTATCAAAATAACTAGAATTTATGTTTAACACAATTCAATCCTAGTGTTGCATTTACTGCAAGCTAATCAAGGTTTTCTTTAAGCACAATCTTACCATATTGTTTCATAAAATAAAATACTTCAAAAAAATTAAAAAACCCTATCTCATAAAATTCCTAGTGTGTTACAAATGGCTTTGATGTGGACTGAACAATATGGTAATGTCAAAGGTGTGGGTTTTGGGATGACACACCACACATATTTTAAGAAATGTAAATAAAATGGGGGTTAAAGACAAAAAATTAAAGTGATTTAGGAATGACTAGATTCTATTGAATTAATATTTCATTGTCATTCAGATTTTCTAGAAAATATAATGTGTCTAATCCAAGAGAAGAAACAAATCAAGAACAACCACTACATGAAGATCCCCCGCCCCACTAGCATTGAGGTGATCCATTCCCATAAAATAGATGCTATAAATAATGCAATAAATATTATAATTATAGATTTTTGAAATTTTAATTATGATGAAACGAATACCTTTCTTGTACTGATATTCTACACAGTGAAAATGAATGTGATTTATATTTATCAACACCCACCCATCACCCTATTTCGAGGGATATCATGTTCAATATCCATGAAGATACTCTACACAACAAACAACATCCAATAAGTCATGTGATTGTTGGGATTACTATAACCCATGAGTTGATCACTGAACTACCTATTCCAATTGATGATAAAGATGTCCGTATAGTCGAACAATATATTAGAAAATTCATAGCATGACCCTTAGATCTTGTAAAAATACATGTCGATAAAGAGGTATTAACTTACAAATTATTTTTCATGCTAACCCTTTACAAATTAATTAAAAACAGTCTTAACTGGTGAATTCTATTATATATTGATAAAGAGAAGTGTATAAATGAATGGTCCATTCCAAACCATATAAATGATCAACAAACCAATAAAAATACATTAAAAAATAACTAATACCCCACTCTATTAATATCAATATTTACTAACATTAATGGTTTAATCATATTTAAGATTATAAAGTGGAATTAATATCATAGTTTATTTTTATTAACACATATAATGATTGTTAATTATATATTACATTTATCTTGACAATTTAAATGAAATCCTCAAGTATGAATAGCTTGGAGTTTCAGTTGTAAATTTATACATGAGGTGTGTGTTCAAGATTTATTTCTACATTAGTTTTTCTACTATGTAAATCATAAATCAATACAATTCATTTTTTATAGGTGTATATATGAATACCAATTTAAGGTGTTACCCCATGAACATATATGGAACCATTAGTCCTCACGTCATATATACTATCTATATTAAAATAAAATTAGTTAAAATTGATGAAATAATGGAAAAATTGGTCACATCGTTTGAAAGAAAACATATAGATGAAAGACTCTTCTTAATTCCAAATATATATCGGTAAATATCTAAAATTTATTCTTATTAAATATATTTCCATTCTATTCATTATTTTTTTTAATGAAATAGTGGGTACTCATTGTAGTTAATTTGGATACTCTAAAGATTTAGTTTTTGGATTCAATGCATGGATACCCAACAAACCAACTACACATTATGATGTTTCTCAATTTATAATAAAATGAATCCAACATTTTAGGACTAAAATACATGTTATATATTTTATATTATGTTTTAATTAGAATTATGTTTTTATAGGGAAATGTTTAAATATCGTCAAAATCATTACATGGGGACAATCTATGTGCATAAGGATAATGCTAACTTCTATAAGGGGATAAGTATTAGGGTACATATAATATTATTTCACCATCAAAACGCATATCAAAATAAATTAGTTATTTTTCTCAATTTTTATGTAGTCCCAAAAAAACAATTGGAAATGATTTTGGTTATTATGTTTTTAAATTTACGAGATATATCATATACCATCAACAAACTAGCATCCCCGAAGAGGTATTTTCAAAGATAATTTCTGTTTAATTTAAAATATTTATTAATCTTTTGTGTATTTATATTTTTCTATTACTACAATGACAATCAAAAATCCTCATATTAAAAAAATAGGTTTGTTTAGAAATAAATAGGAAACTTACTTGATGTCAGAATGTACACATATATCATGAATATTTTACTTCCTAGTTCTTATTTTGTTTTGATTTTATCATAATTTTATCTACTATTTTAATTAATTTCATCATAATTTCTATCAAATACTTATTTTGTTAATTATCATAGAGATCAAAAAGAAATGAATTCATCAACAAGGATGATTCACTCATGTATTATGATCATGCACTCAATCTGATACATGGTGTACCTAGTACAATTAAAATTGTACGGTTTCAGTTTAAAATTATCATTTTATTAATTTATTGTTTAATATTTATGAATAATTTATTTAAATATAGTATTAATAACATAATAATTGTTTCTTTATACTGGTGGATTCTTTTTCACAGGCTGGCGTAGTCTGTTTAAAGCTACTCATTCTTTTATGAGATTGGACTTCAAGGATACGATTGAAATAATGAAAATAATGAAATGGGCAAAAAATGTATTAAACCATCATGAAAATTTGAATTTATAATACTAATTTAATTAATTTTGTCATTATTTTATCTTTTATTTATAAGTTAATTTCCTTATCCTTTTTATATAATAATTTTTTAGTTTTTCTCATGTATCTTTTGGGAATTCATATTTTCTTGTCAACTGTCTAAAACAATATTGAAAATAAATATCATGTTTTTTTAGGATGGAAGAGAATCCCACCTGCTACCTAAAACCTGAAGTATTTCATAAACCATGGAATATTAATTTCATCAGAATGTAACATTATCTCTCTATTATAGGTTTTTTAAGGTAGTTGAAAGAAAAAATCACATTGAATACTCAATTATTCACACCTCAATCTGATTCTCAGGGTGCTCGGTAGGACTTGTATTGTATGTTTTTAGTTTGTAATTTAAATTTCAGTTCAAAACATATATCACATTCTCAAAATATATAAAACTCATTAATATAGTTTTAATACTTTTGTAAAGTAATCTATTTGTCATTTATGAGATGTAGTTATTATCCTCACCTCTAAATGACGTACGGTGTGGCCGATATGACTCCAAGTGTGCCTTTTAATTTAAAATTGACATGAATTTTAGAAAAAAGAACAAGTGAAATGATGAAAACCAATAAAATGATTTTTTATTTTCTTGATACATTATTAAAATTATCCTTAAGTCATTTTTGATATATAGGAATAAATTTCACCTCAGTCCAGCACACATTGTGACTGATATGACTCAAAGTGTTTATTTTTATTTAAAATTGACATTAATTTTAGTAATAAGAACAAGTACCATATTTAAAACTGAGAAAATGAATTCGTGTTGTTTTCATAAATTAGGAAAATGATTTATAAGTCATTTTTTGATTTTTAGAAACCAACCGTACCCTATTCGGATTCATGGTGTGACCGGTATGACTCAAAGTGTCCACTATCACTTTAAAATGGACATTTTAGTTCAAAATGTGAGTCACTTATTGAAACCCACTAAAATTCACTCTGATCTTCTTATTAATTTAGTTAAATGATTCATAAGTCATTTTTTATGTGCATGAAGCATCATAACATTAAAACGAAACATTGGGTGATTGGAATGACTCAATGTAATGGCCTGGACCCCTCTGGTCCATTCCTTGTTGAAATCGATGTGGTCAACACGACGTGCGTTATAATGATAATTTTTAATACTGATGATAACGTAAAAATATGTTAAATAATAATGATGATGACATAAATTGTGTGATTAATTAAACTAAAAAGATAATAATCATGATAAAATGATTTAATGGGTGTTATTATTATTAATGATGTGAAGTGGGAAGGTGTGTGACCCATTATAGGTTGATAAATGAAACATGTGGTTGATTACTAATTGAGTAATTGTTGAAATTAAATTTGAATAATAATAATGGGTGTTGTGTTATTAATATTATTCATAATATTAATGAGAAATTAATAAAATGAGTTATGATATTTATTGCAAACAAATAAATGAAGATGCACAATGGAAGAATGGTGGTGCGTTAATAAAATTAAAGGTGAGTTCGTTATTATTATTATGTTAAATAATAATAAGAATGGTGGTGTAAAAATATGTTGGGTTTATTAAATTGAATGACTTTAATTTAATAAAAGCGGTTTCAATTTAATCAGTGTGAAATAAAAATAAATAGAATTAAATAATTAAATTGACGGATGTTACGCGACATTGATGTGGCATGGTCAGATTCAGATATCCAACGGGGTTTTTTAACGTGGTCAATGCGATGAGCATAAATATTATCATTATTAAAAATAATAATGGTGATGAGTTAATAAAATAAGTTGATGAATTGTTTTTATTATTGAAAAACAATAAATGACAATGATGGCGTAAAACTATGTGCGAGAGGTTAATGAAATTAAAGGTATTAAAAAGGGGTTGAATATTTAGTTATATTAATTTTGTTTTGTCGTGGATATGGTTTTAATTGAATGGAATGGTTTTAATTTAATATGAGATTAATCGTGGTAAACTAATTTAATGAGATTAAATTAGAACATTAATGATGGGTGTTATTATTAATAATAACATGGAAGAGTTAGATTGGAGAGAGAATGATATAATAGAAAATTGAGAAATAATAAAAGAAAAAAAAAGAAAGGCAATCAAGGAGGTGGGGCATGATTGACATGGAGCCAAGGAGGCGCCACTTTTGTGGTGGCATGGGTTTGAGGAGGTTCTTTTGTAAGTCATTATTATTATATATTATAATAATGATTATAAGGTATTAATGGGAATAAAATTAAAAGAGAAATAAATGTAAAAGGAGGGAGTGTTTGTTTCCAATGTGAAAGAGACCAAATCACGATTGATTTGGAGTTATAAAAATAAATAAATAAGTAATAATAATAATAATAAAATAATAATATTATTATTTTGGGTGATCAAAACTTAAAAAGTCTATAACTTCTTCAGATGGTGTCGGAATGACGAACCGTCAGCGGCAGTGTAATCCTGTAATTAAGACGGTCATTTTAAGACCAGTGATGGATACCTTTTTATGAGTTATGTCTCGGGTCAACGAAACACACATATTAATAAAATTAACGTCTTTTTTTTAAAACGTGTGGAAACCGTGTGACGTGTCGTGTGTTGACCAGTCAAAACACGTAACGGGTGTACAGTCACACCGTGTATTCATCAATACACGCTGCATACTGTTTTACCTATTCGTTGGCTATATAAGAAAGGGGCGCGGATTATTTCCAGACCAATCGCTTCTTCTTCGCACGACGACACTCTTGGATGATCAAGAAGTCTTCCTCCTCTAACTTCTTTGTCCGAACTCCAATCGTCGATCCGTCAGAGGCCACAGGATCGTAGCGACGAGATGAAGCTTCTAAGCCTGGACTTGTCATCTTTCCTTCCGGCCTTCCTTATCCAGCTTCCATCCTAGGAGGCGTTTGTCGGGTTTGGCGAAGGCGGAGGACACCGAAGGACGTCGTCGGAAGCGATGTGATCGGGACCTTTTGAGGTAGGGGTTTACCTTCGTCTCTCTTTTTGGTGCAACATGCGGGGTGGGATATTTTTATTTTGTTCCATGGGATGCAGTTTAACTTTAAATAAAGATAATAACCGGATAAAGAAGGGTTTGGGGTTTTGTACTGTTTCTATTGCCTTCCAGTTTCTTTATCTTCTGATTGTGATTTTGGATTGAAAGGCCTTTGCCTACTGAAAATCAAGGCCATTGGTGGCCTTTGCGTGCGCAATTGATATCTGAATTGTTTGTGGTTGGTTTTGTTAAAACATGGAAAATGGATAAGCACGTAAAGACTGGCTGATTAAATGAGAATGAAAACCTTGTGTGATCACCCCGATTGAACAAAGTTGGAATAATGAACATGTTGGTGGTTTGGTTGTTTTGTGGAAAATGCCTTTATTTATGAAAAGTGTTTTGATTATGAAAAGTGTTTTGAAGCAAAAGTTTTTTTCAAATGCGGAAATGTTTTGTGTGTGGAAAGGGTTTTATGTGTGGAACTTTGAAATAAATGAATGATGGAATGTTTTATGGTTGTGATAATCTCTTGTAAATGAAATGGCATGTGGTTGCTTGCGTTTTACCTAACCTTGGTTGTGGATGGCAGGGATATTTTTGTGAAAGGTTTTGTCTGGATGTTAGTTGCCCAGTAGTAATAATTTGTTAAACCGTTGCATGAAACATGAAAACCTAAATGGGGTTGGGGGATGATTGTTTGGTTTTTGATGCATGCTTCGTGGTAGCAGTACCGAGGCACATGCTCAGTTTCTCTTTTTAAGAAGCCATAGGTTGGGCTGTGTGTTTGGTATATGTATATATATAATTGTATCTTTGTGTTTTGTCTCACCACACCCATGTCAAGCACCTAGTGCCGAACACTCCCATTTTATGGGAGAGGGTGTTCCCCCTTAGTTACTAGCTCCTTCCTGCTCCTTCTTCCATAGGCTATGATGACTTGAGGTGACCTTACACCCAAGACTCTTCGGGTAGGTCTCGGAGGCTGTGATGGCTTGAGGTGACCTTACACCCAAGACTCTTCGGGTAGGTCTCGGAGGCTGTGATGGCTTGAGGCGACCTTTAGCCCAAGACTCTTCGGGCAGGCTTACCGTTCCCAAGAACCTTCGGGATGAGGCCCAGGTGTTTGCGGGAGGGTTAGTGGTTGTGGCCTAGGTGTGTGCGGGTGAGATGCGTGGTTGTGAGGCCCAGGTGTGTGCGGGCGGGATGTGTGGTTTTGCCCAGGTGTGTGCGGGCGGGAAGAGTGTGGTAGCGTCAGGATGTTTGCCGTTAGGAATAGCAGCATCTAATTAAGTGGGAAATGGTGCGGGGTACCCAATACTTTTGTTCTATATATATACTAAACATGTTTGTGTTACTTGGTGAGTGTGACCAGTGAGGCTGGGTGGATAGTTTTTCCTTGTTAGTTTCTGGTTCTTCTGTTTTCTCACGTGACCTTAGGGTGTCTCCCCACTTGTGCATGAGAGCTTTAGGTTTCCCTACTGAGTATACTTGTATGCTCACCCTACGTTTACTTTCAGGTTTCCAGGAGGACTACCAGGGCCGTGCGGGACCCTACTAGTTGGGCAGTTGGAGTTGTTGCAGTTGTTGTTCTCTTGTTTTCTTTGGCATTGTACTTTTGAGCTTCCTTGTACTTGTACCTTGTTATAAAAATTGTTTAAACATGCATGTGGGCTTGTTTTGGGTTTATTTATATACACTTGTTCTTTTCCCTTTTTGGTGGTTGACTTGTCCTATTTCCCGATCAAAAATAATAAAAAGGGTAATGCCTCCCATATTTGTGAAAACTCATACCCTTGGTGCTAGTCGCCAACCCGGGGCCTACTGGAGGCGGGACTCGGGGGTCATTATCTCCCTTTCACCATTGCCAGCTCAGGAGGGGCATCTTTGGTGGGAGGGGGTCATGATAGAATGGTATTAGAGGTGATGGTTGAGAGATAGGATGAAGTCTGGAGTTAGGCACAGTGAGGATTGCATGGGATGGTAGGGCAAAAGTGTTCGTAAATCTTGGTGTGTGACATATGCCAGGGAAGACCGGCTTGGACACGGGATTTTAGGGCCCCCCGTGATCTGATGCAAGGACTCTGAGCCTACCGAACGACCAAGTGAGACTATATTGATTGCAGGGTAGAGACCCTAGGGAAGGTACATGCATCATCATGTTTGTGTTTTACTTGATTTGGGTGTTCTGGGAAAGAAATTGAAATAAAATGATAATTAAAACTTTGAGTTTTTCCTTACTACTTGGGCTTAGGCGATCCTTGTTTACCATACATCTATGGCACTTGGACGTTAACAGAAATGCAGAGGAGTGGGACGCGGAAAATTTCACACAACAGAAGTGGCAACCCCAGCAAGGCGAAATATCGAGAGAGATGTTTCATGTTTTACTTAAATTCTCTCGTTTATGTTTTGTTTAAATCCAGGAGCATCACACTCAATCGTTGAAAGTCATTCTCGCCCATTGTTTGGGCCTGGACCTTGTTTTCCATGAGTCTATAATACTATGTTATTTCCCTCTTTCCTTTAAATGTGTGTGAAGAGTCCTTACATGTGGGGAGAGGAGGACCTGATCCCTAATCGAGACGCATTAATGTGGATGCGATTAAACCCGTGCAGGAGAGTCAGTGCCGCCTAAAGCGGATAATATCTCGATATGGGAGAAGGAATTCCTCAAGCCATGTGTTCAAGAAATTTATTGTTGTTGTGTATGGTGTTGGGGGTAGTGTAAGTTTGGAAAATCCTAATATATGGAATTCGGAAGACCTAATTCCTAATCGAGACGCATTAATGTGGATGCGATTAAACCCGTGAAGGTGAGTCAGTGCCGCCTAAAGCGGATAATATCTCGGTATGGGAGAAGGAATTCCTAACTCATATAATTAGGGTTGTCGGTTGTTTCCTGTGTTGACAAGATCCCTGAGAGGTATCTTGCGGGGTGGTTGTTCGGATCCATTCTTTTTCTGGGTTGGTTTTTAATTCTCGAGGACGAGAATGTTTTGAGAGGTATCTGATGTAATGGCCCGGACCCCTCCAGTCCATTCCTTGTTGAAATCGATGTGGTCAACACGACGTGCGTTATAATGATAATTTTTAATACTGATGATAACGTAAAAATATGTTAAATAATAATGATTATGACATAAATTGTGTGATTAATTAAACTAAAAAGAGAATAATCATGATAAATTGATTTAATGGGTGTTATTATTATTAATGATGTGAAGTGGGAAGGTGTGTGACCCATTATAGGTTTATAAATGAAACATGCGGTTGATTACTAATTGAGTAATTGTTGAAATTAAATTTGAATAATAATAATGGGTGTTGTGTTATTAATATTATTCATAATATTAATGATAAATTAATAAAATGAGTTATGATATTTATTGCAAACAAATAAATGAAGATGCACAATGGAAGCATGGTGGTGCGTTAATAAAATTAAAGGTGAGTTCGTTATTATTATTATGTTAAATAATAATAATAATGGTGGTGTAAAAATATGTTGGGTTTATTAAATAGAATGACTTTAATTTAATAAAAGTTGTTTCAATTTAATCAGTGTGAAATAAAAATAAATAGAATTAAATAATTACATTGACGGATGTTACGCGACATTGATGTGGCATGGTCAGATTCAGATATCCAACGGGGTTGTTTAACGTGGTCAATGCGATGAGCATAAATATTATCATTATTAAAAATAATAATGGTGATGAGTTAATAAAATAAGTTGATGAATTGTTTTTATTATTGAAAAACAATAAATGACAATGATGGCGTAAAACTATGTGCGAGAGGTTAAGGAAATTAAAGGTATTAAAAAGGGGTTGAATATTTAGTTATATTAATTTTGTTTTGTCGTGGATATGGTTTTAATTAAATGGAATGGTTTTAATTTAATATGAGAATAACCGTGGTAAACTAATTTAATGAGATTAAATTAGAACATTAATGATGGGTGTTATTATTAATAATAACATGGAAGAGTTAGATTGGAGAGAGAATGATATAATAGAAAATTGAGAAATAATAAAATAAAAAAAAAAGAAAGGCAATCAAGGAGGTGGGGCGTGATTGACATGGAGCCAAGGAGGCGCCACTTTTGTGGTGGCGTGGGTTTGAGGAGGTTCTTTTGTAAGTCATTGTTATTATATATTATAATAATGATTATAAGGTATTAATGGGAATAAAATTAAAAGAGAAATAAATGTAAAAGGAGGGAGTGTTTGTTTCCAACGTGAAAGAGACCAAATCACGATGGATTTGGAGTTATAAAAATAAATAAATAAGTAATTATAATAATAATAAAATAATAATATTATTATTTTGGGTGATCAAAACTTAAAAAGTCTATAACTTCTTCATATAGTGTCGTAATGACGAACCGTCAGCGGCACTGTAATCCTGTAATTAAGACGGTCATTTTAAGACCCGTGATGGATACCTTTTTATGAGTTATGTCTCGGGTCAACGAAACACACATATTAATAAAATTAACGTCTTTTTTTAAAATGTGTGGAAACCGCGTGACGTGTCGTGTGTTGACCAGTCAAAACACGTAACGGGTGTACAGTCACACCGTGTATTCATCAATACACGCTGCATACTATTTTACCTATTCGTTGGCTATATATGAAAGGGGCGCAGATTATTTCCAGACCAATCGCTTCTTCTTCGCACGACGACACTCTTGGATGATCAAGAAGTCTTCCTCCTCTAACTTCTTTGTCCGAACTCCGATCGTCGATCCGTCAGCGGCCACAGGATCGTAGCGACGAGACGAAGCTTCTAAGCCTGGACTTGTCACCTTTACTTCCGGCCTTCCTTCTCCAGCTTCCATCCTAGGAGGCGTTTGTCGGGTTTGGCGAAGGCGGAGGACACCGAAGGACGTCGTTGGAAGCGACGTGATCGGGACCTTTTGAGGTAGGGGTTTACCTTCGTCTCTCTTTTTGGTGCAACATGCGGGGTGGGATATTTTTCTTTTTTTCCATGGGATGCAGTTGAACTTTAAATAAATATAATAACAGGATAAAGAAGGGTTTGGGGTTTTGTGCTGTTTCTATTGCCTTCCAGTTTCTTTATCTTCTGATTGTGATTTTGGATTGAAAGGCCTTTGCCTACTGAAAATCAAGGCCATTGGTGGCCTTTGCGTGCGCAATTGATATCTGAATTTTTTGTGGTTGGTTTTGTTAAAACATGGAAAATGGATAAGCACGTAAAGACTGGCTGATTAAATGAGAATGAAAACCTTGTGTGATCACCCCGATTGAACAAAGTTGGAATAATGAACATGTTGGTGGTTTTGTTGTTTTGTGGAAAATGCCTTTATTTATGAAAAGTGTTTTGATTATGAAGAGTGTTTTGAAGCAAAAGGTGTTTTAAAATGAGGAAATTTTTTGTGTGTGGAAAGGGTTTTATGTGTGGAAATTTGAAATAAATGAATGATGGAATGTTGTATGGTTGTGATAATCTCTTGTAAATGAAATGGCATGTGGTTTCTTGCGTTTTACCTAACCTTGGTTGTGGATGGAAGGGATATGTTTGTGAAAGGTTTTGTCTGGATGTTAGTTGCCCAGTAGTAATAATTTGTTAAACCGTTGCATGAAACATGAAACCTAAATGGGGTTGGGGAGGATTGTTTGGTTGTTGATGCATGCTTCGTGGTAGCAGTGCCGAGGCACATGCTCAGTTTCTCTTTTTAAGAATCCATAGGTTGGGCTGTGTGTTTGGTATATGTATATATATAATTGTATCTTTGTGTTTTGTCGCACCACACCCATGTCAAGCACCTAGTGCCGAACACTCCCATTTTATGGGAGAGGGTGTTCCCCCTTAGTTACTAGCTCCTTCCTTCTCCTTCTTCCATAGGCTATGATAGCTTGAGGTGACCTTACACCCAAGACTCTTCGGGTAGGTCTCGGAGGCTGTGATGGATTGAGGTGACCTTACACCCAAGACTCTTCGGGTAGGTCTCGGAGGCTGTGATGGCTTGAGGTGACCTTTAGCCCAAGACTCTTCGGGCAGGCTTACCATTCCCAAGAACCTTCGGGATGAGGCCCAGGTGTCTGCGGGCGGGTTAGTGGTTGTGGCCCAGGTGTGTGCGGGCGAGATGCGTGGTTGTGAGGCCCAGGTGTGTGCGGGCGGGATGCGTGGTTTGGCCCAAGTGTGTGCGGGCGGGAAGAGTGTGGTAGCGTCAGGACGTTTGCCGTCAGGAAGAGCAGCATCTAATTAAGTGGGAAATGGTGCGGGGTACCCAATAATTTTGTTCTATATATATACTAAACTTGTTTGTGTTACTTGGTGAGTGTGACCAGTGAGGCTGGGTGGATAGTTTTTCCTTGTTAGTTTCTGGTTCTTCTGTTTTCTCACGGGACCTTAGGGTGTCTCCCCACTTGTGCACAAGATCTTTAGGTTTCCCTTCTGAGTATACTTGTATGCTCTCCCTACGTTTACTTTCAGGTTTCCAGGAGGACTACCAGGGTCGTGCGGGACCCTACTAGTCGGGCAGTTGGAGTTGTTGCTGTTGTTGTTCTCTTTTTTTCTTTGTCATTGTACTTTTGAGCTTCCTTGTACTTGTACCTTGTTATAAAAATTGTTTAAACATGCATGTGGGATTAGTTTGGGTTTATTTATATACACTTGTTCTTTTCCCTTTTTGGTGGTTGACTTGTCCTATTTCCCGATCCAAAATAATAAAAAGGGTAATGCCTCCCATATTTGTGAAAACTCATACCCTTGGTGCTAGTCTCCAACCCGGGGCCTACTGGAGGCGGGACTCGAGGGTCATTATCTCCCTTTCACCATCGCCAGCTCAGGAGGGGCATCTTTGGTGGGAGGGGGTCGTGACACTCAAAGTGTGTGTTTCTATTTTGAAATGAAATTTTACTATAAAAACAAAAGTGATGTTATAAAAACCAAGGAAATAAATTCATATTGTTTTGAAAATTTTGGAAATTGATCTATATATTATTTCATACATGTAAGAATCAAACCCACCTCAATCTAATACTCGATGTGGCTAATTTGACTCCAAGTGTGTCTTTTTATTTAAAATTGACATTAATTTTAGTAAAAACAACATGTGGCATACTAGTCACTGATAAAATGCATTTGGATTGTTTTGATACTTTAGGAATATGATCCATAACTCATTTTTATGAATTGGAATCAACCAAACATCTATATTATACACCGTGTAACCAGTATAACTCTAAGTGTATTTTTATTTAAAATTGACATTAATTCTTGAAAAAAATAAAAATTTATGTATGAAAAACCTTGAAAAATCATTTGGATTGTTTTGATATTTTATAAAAACAATATATATGTAATTTGTGATGTATAGGGATTAAACTCGCCTTAATATGCTGTGCAGTGTGACCACTATGACTCAAAGTGTTTATGCTTATTAAAAAATGACATTACTTTCAGGGAAAAAGCAATTGATATACTGATAACTCAAATAAATCAGATTATTTTGATACTTTAGAAAAGAAATCAATAAGTCCGTTTTGATGTGTTTGAATAAACCAAACATCAATCATACACATAGTGTGACTGGTGTGACTCAAAGTGTATGTTATGAGTTTAAATTTTTTATTTCAGTTTAAAATGTGTGTCACTCACTAAAATCTATGAAAATGCACTCTAATAGTCTTGATAGTTTAGGATAATGATTAATAAGTCATTTTAAATGTCTTAAATGTAACATCACATAAAAATAACACACTATGTGATTAGTATAACTCAATGTGTGTGTTTCTAGTTTAAAATGAAATTTTATTAAAAATAAAATTGATATACTCAAAAGTGAGAAAACTCCATTGGATTGTTGTTGACACCAAAATGTGGGGAGGAGAGGAAGACACAAACCCAATGGATGCCTCGTGAATCCCCTTCACGGAGTCCCACTAGCACTGCAGCGCCCCACGGAGCAAAGCGGCGGGACGCTCCGCGAACGCATTAGACATTCGCGAACCCTCCGCGAAGCAAAGAGGCGGTGATGCTCTGCGAACCCCTTTGATGTTCGCAGAACTGCCATGAATCAAGGAGGTGGTGAAGCTCTGAAAACCCCTTTGACATTCGTGAACCCGCCAAGAAGCAAGGAGGCAGTCACTCTCCACGACCGCATTTGACGTTTGTGAACTCTCCGTGAAGCAAGGAGGTGGTGAAGCTCCACAACCGCATTTGATGTTCATGAACCCACCATGAAGCAAGTATGTGTTGAATCACCACAAACCCCTATGAAGTTCATGAACCCACCGCGAATCAAGGAGGCAATGATGCTCTGCGAACCCCTTTGAGCTTCGCGACCCGCCGCAAAGCAAGGATGCAGTGATGCTCTGTGACCGAATTTGACGTTTGTGATCTACTTCGGAGCTAACTCTCACTTCACGCATAGTACGCGCTACTTCGCGGTGCCTCTCCCCTATAAATACCGGCCTTCCCCCAAGTCCAATGGTTGGATCATCCAACCTTTCAACTTCCTAAATCCCGAATCATGAAGCACCTTCGGCTCTGCAAATCATGAGTTGTGTGAGGTACTTCTGCTCTGTGAAGATCCTCCCCTTTGACTTGTTTTAAACCCCTATTTCGAGAGGGATTCCTTTCGCCGAGCCTAAGGGCCTCCGTGAAGGAAGGGAATCCCCAAGGGGACTCAAGTCATCACGGAGTGTTTATGCTTCGCGAAACACCCATCATGTACATGAGATCCACATGCTAAGGCAGGGTCACTTTACATCACGAAGCATATTGCTTCAGGATACCTTGCATCGCGAGGCACCTTTTCTCTCCAAGGAAATGCTCCATAAATGTATTTCCACTTCGTAAATCACCCCCTATATACACCTCTACCCTATGCTTAGGTCGGGATTCTCCACTACGCGAAGCACACCCCTTGGCATTTACCGTCCACCATGCGATGCACCAGAGCTTCACATGGACCTTGCTTATGAACCCCTATGCTTTTCAATACCATTTCCCTTGTGACCCTCCATGACTGCACGATGTGAATTCAAAGTCCCTTGGATGATACTGCCGGTTTTGTTGCTTTTCCTCATGCTTCTTCACATAGTAATTCTAACAGATATTGATTCTTCACATAGCCATAGTAACGTGGACCCCCCAATGGTTCGTTCCAGGGCACCCCCAAGCCCAGGCGTTGCCGGAGCATTCCCTTCACCAAGGTGCAGATGGTACCGGTTATGTAATTCCTAGGGGAGCGGAGTCAACCCACCTCGTCCGAGCTGCATGATGTTAAATTTCCAAGCACCATCGTCCTAAGCACATGATTTTAAATAGTGACCCCACCCCGTGCCTCGCACGCGGGGTGTCCCCACCTTCGACATTCTCTATGCCCAATGGTCTCCACGAGGATGAGATCTTCCCTCACAAGGGATGATATCCTCTTTATCGGAGTGGCGTTTGTCAGTAGGGAAAGGGAAACCTTCCAGGTGTAAGCCCCTAGCTTTTCTTTCAGGAGGAAGCACCCTTACCCCTTCTTTATTTGGTGCCAAATCCCTCTCCTACTGGGCTTTGTTGCCTTCGGGCCTCCGCCTTGGGGTAAGTACCAACCTCTTCGGGCCGCTAACCACGCATGAGCCCCACTTCACATCCCACGGACTCACCATTTACAACTTGATCGTCATGTCTCAACTTCCTCTTGTTTCTCACACCGAGCGTGACTCACGTGGGATTAGAGTAAGCACCGACCATGACATCCAGCACTTTGGGTAGCCTAGAGTGTAAGCCCCACACACCCCCTTAACTACGTGGTCTTTGATCCTTACCAAGGTAGGGTATGTAGAAAGCCTCCATTAGGTTCAAGACCACCACCCTTGGGACCCGAGGACCTCCTTCACATCGGTTCACTAACCCCACTTGAACTACGTGTTCTTTGATCCTTACCAAGGAGATGTATGTAAGAATCCTCTACGAGGTTCAAGCCCACTACCCATCGATCTCTCCGACCCCATTCACAACGATTCACCAACACCTTGGGCTGCCTTAGAGTGTGAGCCCCAAATGCCCCCAATACATGAACTATGATGTCTTTGATCATTGCTAAGGCAAGGTACGTAGGAATACTCCATGAGGTTCAAAGCCAACACTGGTCGTTCTGATCCCCTTCTTGTTTGATCGCCTCTGTCCTGCATGACGTTAAACTGTGGACCCCAATCAGCGGTAAGCCATTGTTTCCCCAGTCAGCGGTAAGCAATTGCACACAAACCCATTTGAAATATAAGGACGTTGATCTTTACAAGTTAGGGTACATAGGAAGCCTCCCTAATGTTCAAGTCCACCATCCTCAAGTCATCCCGTCCATCTTCACAACGATTCGACCACATCCAGTGGTAAGCCGTTGTCACTCCATTCAGTGGTAAGTCATTAGGACCTCATCCAGCGGTAAGCCATTGTCACTTTGTTCAGCGGTTAGCCATTAGGACCATCCCCTGTGGTAAGAAATTGTCACCCCGTTCAGCGGTAATCCGTTAGGACCTCATCCAGCGGTAAGCCGTTGTCACGCCATTTAATGGTAAGCTGTTAGGACCTCATCTAGTAGTAATCCATTGTCACTATGTTCAGAAGTATGCTATTGTCAAGATGAACTATATTCACCGAACTACGTGGACTTTGATTCCCTGCCACAGGGATACGTTGGAAGTCTCTTCGAGGCTCGAGCCCAACTTCACCGTCGCCCTTGTGTTGATCCTATTTCATCCCCCCTCCACATCATTCATCTACATCCATCGAGATTATTACCCAGACCACCATATCCCAGTGGGATCATGCCACCTCATACTCTATTACAGTTAACAACATTCGGGAATCCAACCACAAGTTGGCCCCAATATCATTGTTCCCTCTAGGGGTTTCACTCATCTCATCCACTCCGGTCAGTGTTCCGGTCAGTCTGATCCATCTCCGCTGGACGTTAAATTTGTGGCCTACCCTGTGTTAAACATGTGATGATGGGGAAAACCTCAGATACATTCCAATGGCATATGATTCCCCGTGTTCGATGTGGTATGCCTCGGGATTCTGTGCCCTCGAGAAGTCCTAAAAAAATGGATAAAAGATAGACGCGCCAATGTCCCAGCATCCAGACATGCCAGTGATGCCCAATGTGACTACTCCTCTGAACAAAGGATGCTTCCCAGACCGGACCCCTTGGAAGGTCCCAACAGAAGCAGTGTAATTAACTATTGTCCATGATGATATGTCGCTAGGAAGAGTTTCACGAAAAACGTATTAAATATATAATGGAGACCCGGACTATGTGACGAGTTCCGAGGAGGAATCCACGGAAGGATGAACCAACATCCCATTATCCTGTTTCGATCAAGGAGCAGATGCCCTTGAATATGGAGTGGATGTCACCCTCTATTGTAAAGCAGGAATTTGGGGCAACAAAATAGTGTTGTCATCCCCCCAAAAGAGACGGACGTGCGCGCCTCAGCGAAAGCATCAAAATGAGAAATGGGGAATCGACGTGAATCTCTTCTTCTCAATATGGAGATTAGTAGTGTTTGCGGCATCAATGGATTGACATGTTACCAGATCCGATTATCTGGCACCAGGCCTTGCCATGCAAATAACGGGGTTGGCATGAAACTCACCAAAAGTTGGGGTAGTAGAACGTTGAACATCCCATTCTTCAACATTGTCAGCATGGATCCCTCTTACCGGTCACGGAAGACGGGATGGTGATGGGGCATTGGTCGTTGATTCGTATTTCTACCAGCACTGATGAGTTAATCTCCCTGCTTCTCAGGAATCATGTTTCTACACCAGGGACGTGATCACCACCTACCCAACGATGCAGGGGCAAGGGCAGCACCAACATGGTCATCCCACATAGCTTCACCTCTTCCACGACAACCTCTACATCTATGAGCATAGGTCACCAACACCCCATCTCCCCATATGAGGTCATCCAAAGAAGGGTGATCAATG
Organism: Viscum album; assembly: GCA_963277665.1. Classification (NCBI taxonomy): domain Eukaryota; kingdom Viridiplantae; phylum Streptophyta; class Magnoliopsida; order Santalales; family Viscaceae; genus Viscum; species Viscum album. The sequence continues at coordinate 1,134,121,900 of OY728165.1, forward strand.
AACTTGTGTGTCGTTATGAGGAGGAAAAAATCCCAACCCAGGATATGGGCCGCCAAGATCGGGAGGTGTCTGAACATCGTCACCAACGCCGCCCCCGAGGGCCGCACAGGGAGCAATTGCTCCCCACCCTGACATACAGTTGTTTCGGGACCCTGTCCCCAAAACAATGCGATGACTCCCGGCCCTACGCAGATGAGGTAGGTGAAGTCTGAGCCAACCCCATCAGAGTCCCATTCGAGGGTCTCCCAGCGAGAACTCCCACCCGTCCGTGTTAGTGTCGCCGACCGATCATGATGGAAGAGGAGTAGGTAAGCTATATTCCTGCACCACCAGTTCCAATTCAGCTGACCCTATGCTAGCGTCAAGTGCAAGCTGAGGAGGACGCCTGCCAAGGGTCGTCAATGTCGGAAACATCTATGTCCTAATCCATAATCGAAACATATCATCAGTGCCCTGAATACACTGAGCAGGGGCACTTATACTCCTGGCTTGGATCAAGGCCCCAACCGCCCCACGGGTAGGCTAGGTCGACACTCTTGGTTGCTAGCACAAGCAGTGGCCGCCGCGAGCTAACTCCCAGCGATTCCACCTAGTACTGAGGTCCTCCTCATACCACTACCATGGGGAGTGTGAGACTTCCCCAAATCGAGGCTTGGCACAGAGGTATGCCTTGTGCCACCCTCAATTTGATTGAAGGTCTTCCCCACATCAGTGATACTTGGCGCATAATCATCTCTCATGCCCATTACAATGGGTTTGGAGTCATTCCTCCTTCCCCCGACCGCCGGTGTAGGGACATTGTCCATATGGTCTCTCTTCAAGATGGGGATCCACCCCGCATTATTTCAGTAGCTAGTGAAGGTACTCCTCACCTCAGCAACCAGCAGGTTGAAGGATAGCCTCGCTCCACCCGTACCCAACATGGAGGTCCTACACATGTGCAGCTAGACCGGTACAAGGTCCCTCCTCGTACGGAGGTCACCAGGGAAACCAAGAATGGAGGTCCTCCCCAGGATTCTGCTAGTTCCAGCGGAGGTCTTTCACACCCTAGTGCTACCCATGGAGGTCCTCCCCATGTCCCCTTTGACATTTTTCCTAGTGCTCCTCACACCCCGGCTTTCTCGGGTGGAAACCCTCTCTGCCTCAGCACCAGTGCAACCGAAGGACCTTGTGTTAGAAATAAGTCCTGTCCCGAGGAGCCACCCAGGCGTAGGAAAGTGGGTCCTCTCCATCATAAGAGGAATTTAGGAGAGGTCCGGGTGGAGATAAAACTGGTCCGCTTCTCAGACTCTGAAGCGGAATACGACTCAGCTCGGGAAACCTCCCCTCGCTCATCCATGTCAAGGTTCTGGGCAGGAACAAGTTGCATCAGACTTGTACTCCCAGAATGCGAGGCTCATAGGATTCCCACCTCCCTCCGTAGGAATATCCGGGAGGATGAAAATTTGGCGACCCCATAGGTTACGGTCGTGCAATCACCACCATCGTCATCAGAAGCGTTCTCTACCTCAACAAGAAATCATGAAGAACTATTCTGAAGGCCAATAGAAGGCTAGAAGCATCACGACCAATCACCGGCATCCCTATCCCCTGATCTAGGAACATAAATTGTCATCCCTTCTTATCGCAATGTAGTGGTCATGTTGCTACACTCTTTGGAGGACAACCTAAGATTCGACGACCAGTCAGCCCGTTCCCCATACTCTCCACTGAACAACCTGTCATCCCAGAAGTCTACCTTAGTACCCCTGCAACTTCCATAGCCACCCCTAGTTGATGAATGGGTAAACCAAGGGCCAGAAACTGAATTTGAGCTAAGGATCTTATGGAACATTCTTATGGCAGGCCACTACCCTAAGAAGTTCTGGCCCGTGGTAGTGCATAATTTTCGTAACCCAGAATCCCTCACCCAAGAGGTGGTTGAATGTTTCCTCCAAAACATATGGGTGATGCACTTCCACCATCATTATCGAATAGTGGTCAATCCCACGAGCTAATCAAACCTTGAATATATTGGTAAAAAATTCCGTCTTGTTGATCTGGTTGCGCTTCCTGTGGCCCAGCGTCCCGAGTCATCAGGTCGTTGTACGAACCTCTAGCAACAATGCGTTTAGAGTATCAAGGTACTCTGTAAGGTCATCAAGGTGGATACCCCCCATGTGAAAATCTGTGGATGGGGGTAGTATGCTTCCCTCCACTTCGATCCTATCTAGCTGTAGCATGACTCGCTAGGCGACATCGAGGACAAGCCCCCAGGAAGGGTCACTGTCAACATGGCTGATATAGTGGATGAGGATGATGAGTTAGAGCTTCTCGATGGAGACTTACCCCCTGAGGGAGGGCCACCACTATTGCACCCATCAGGAAGGATTACACATCAGTAGAGGAACCTACTTGGTCTCCCTGTGCCCATCGAGGCATTGGTACTTTGCCGAAATTCCGGTAAGGGAAAAGAGCACGTTAGAGCAGTGAAGCACTCTGACCCATCCGCCTCAGTGCAAAAGACGGAGGAGGACCCTGAAAAGGCCATGTTGCGCAAAAAACATGCCGAGCAGAAGAAGTTGGTTGATGAGATCCTGGCTGAATGCGCTACGGAGTGATGGCCCGACTACGAAAATATTAGGCTGATGCAGTAGGGGTAGGAACAACTTCCCCTCATCGAGCTTCCCCCAGGAAACCTTGATCATGTTGCTCCTATGGATAGGGTTGAAGATAGGGATCATAATAAGAGGGTACGGTATGTCTCACAAAACCCTCCTGAATGGCGCGATAATCCACAAACTCTAGCTTGGGTTCCCCCAGCTGCCCCGTTGGTCGCTCCACCAGATGCTCCATGAGCTGCTGAGCCTGTTTACCGTGTTGAAGAACCCGCCAATGCACTCATAGTTAGGGATCCCCATCATGATAGGGACCCCACCTAGATGATCTAATGGCAGCACTAATTGCTCACTAGGAGGCGTTGGAAACATGACAGGTGACAATCCCACTTGATGGAAATCCATATCCGGCATGGGTGGATTATATGCCAGCACCTCTACATTTCGGGAATCCTACATTCTCACCCTTTAAATGGACGGGGGACCCACCACAGCACCTGGCCCCATCTACTCTAGGTGTCGGCCCATGTTAGGGACTCTAGTGAAGCAGAGGCTACCAAGCTACGCTGTTTTGCCCAGACATTGGAGGGGCTGACATTCGCTTGGTACAGTCAGCTCCCCGTCGGATCCGTAACCATCTGAGAGGACCTTTGTAGGTAGTTCCTCTACTAGTTTCGATCTAATACCCAAAAAACAATCATCTCAGACATCTTCAAGTTCAAACGAAGTCCCGATGAGCGATTTTCATACTTTATCACCTGGTGGAAGAGGCTCACATACTCCCTTGACATGCCACTGAATCCAGAGAAAATACTGACGATGTGCATAGGAAATGTCTGGACGGAACTGGTTCCTTCTCTAATAACCCATAATTACCCAGAAGGGTTCCGAGACTTCTCTGATAAGGCCCAACGCCTGGATTAAGCCCTCTAACATGCCAACCACGCACGTCCGTTACCCACTGTAATTCTAGAAAAGAGGGATGCCAGAGATGAGCCCGCCACGGTGGCCCAAATAGAAGCCCCCAATAATCTAAAATTTTTACTAGTGGAACCAGCCCCGCATCCTCGTAGAGGCCCTCAACCTCATGCACAGCCTCTGACTCAATAGCGTCCTCCTCAGAATCGGCAGGTGCCCCCTCAAAATGTGTCGCCACCACCTAGGTGGGACAACCAGGCTCCGCCTCCTCGACAGCCGCCTCCACCTCCTCATCCGGGACATGCTCCAAGGGACCCCTTCCTGGACATAAGAAAATAGACCTACTCGTTCAATGAGAATTAGGTTCCTGGCTATTTTAGAAGATCCTTGGAACACGAGATTGTGCGGTTCCTGAGTGCAGTAGGCCAGAATAGGTAAACCTCACTAATCGCCCCAACTACTTCCCCTGTCATAAGATCCTCGGGCATACCCTCTAGCAGTGCTAGGTGTTTAAATACTGGTTTCAAAACCAGGTCGATAACAACATAGTCAGGCTGGGCCCAACCCCAACATAAGTGGCAGGTGTCTTCGTAAGGCCAGATAGTAGTAGCGACAATGAAGGTGAGTGGAAGTAGGTTTCTAACCACGTATCCAAGAAGTATGATAACTGGATGGATCAAAAAATGATCGCCCATTCCCATGGTATCATTCGGGCATGCCTGAATTAGACGATGCCTTCAGAAGCTACAACCACTACTTCTGTATCATCATCTCAACTGGCCTCTTCCCGGAAGAGCAAGAATCAGAGGCACAAGGGAAAGGAATGTGTCTCTCCAATTCCATTGTTTTCCCGCACTCTCTGTGACTTCATGCCATATGAGATGGGAATTCCTCCCAAAATCCACCCTGTAGTATATGACTCTTCAAGTGATAGTCAAGGGTATGATTTGGTTAATACAATGGAGTTGTTAAATCCCTATATGACTCCTGACAACGAGGAGTGCTAGGAGAACCTCCCCAACATCCTCAGTGGATGCCAGCATCAGTGGAGTCGCGGCCATATGGTTCATCGAGGCACATCAGTTGGAACCTCTAGTTAGTCCATGAACACCACTGAGACTAGACAGCTGGCCCAATACAGAACTCAGCATGCTCAGCCTTTTCATCTGGTGTTGTCAGGCCTGTCTCCCCCACTGTTTGTGCTATTGGATCAGGCATAGCTACCTCGACCTGGCCGTGACTATCCTCGCCGTTCTACAGTCCGATCTCAGTCGTCTGGTCCTCATCCAGTGGCTACTCTCTGGGCTTCGACTAGTGAACAATGGGATATGCCCAGCACCTTCTAGCCATCGGTCCAGCCGGTAGGGCCCGTCTTACCAACAGTCACAGAGCGCCCCCCTACAAGGAGAAGTTCATGCCTGTTAAGAAAGTATGATGCTCTCATGCACCCTTCCAACATCCTAGTGATGCTTTCCATCCTTGAGACCCTTCACCTGTCGTCATATATGCGTGAGGCCCTCACTGAGGCTTTAAGAAGCCCCCTCCAGTTTGAGACAGAGGTAGCAGCTGTAGAATCTTTTCATGATGAAGTGTTTGAGAATGATGAATCTCAGGCCATCATTTCGTTCTCTATAGAAGATGAAGGCTCTACCATACAAGGTCACATCCACCCACTGTACATCACCGGACAATATAATGGCATGGAGGTTTGCCGTTGTCTTGGTGACACCGGCTGTGGGCTTAACCTTATCCCGACACAGACATTGCGGAAGCTGTGGTTATCCAAAGATGACCTGACTACCTCTATTTTAAGAATCCAAGGATATGACAGGACCGAGAAGACCCCAGTATGTATGATCTATTGGATGACCCAGTTCGGTGTCCTAGTTTCCAGCACCTAGTTTATGGTTATCTCCCAGGACACCGCGTACAATGCATTGATGGGCAGACCATGGCTCCACATGCATGTGGCAGTACCCTCATCGTATCACCAATGCCTCAAGTACTCCCTTAATTGTAGAGTAGGTGTACTTAAGGTTGATGCATCTCCTTTTTACTCTTTTCATGCCCACTACCTGGACGCTGACTGTTATAAGAGCAAGGACAAGTAGATTCTGGAAAGTGAGGTTGAGCTAGTCACGGTCGTGACTGACCCCTGGGTAGGTCTGGATGACACCTACGTCTTCTCGATCCACCTATTGGAGGCCAGGACCCCCAACATGGGGAAATATTTTTTCGTCTCAGGTACAAGAGGGAATCATATTCCCAAGTCTAAGTGCTGAAAAAAGATCACCTCGCACTCCTACTCAAATCAGGCGTAGGTGATCCCGGAGCCTCTTACCCTCTTACTGTATCGAGATGTCTGCCCCATGGAAATGATAGTACATAAAACGTGTCTGTTTCGTGGGGATGTATTTAACCGGATCAAGCTGATGCACCCATATTGATTTAAAATTATCAAGTGTGGCCCCTTGGGCTGATGACTAGATGGGATCAAATCAACTACCTTCATTACTATGGTCTCAGCAGCAGGTGAATCTCCCGATATGCTGTCCACTGCTTCCCAGGCTAGTACCAGCCTCTGTCTAGGATCTACAGACCCAGAGGAACATTCACCCTTTAAGGATCCCGCCTCCGCAAGAGAAGAAGTGGGTATGGAGGATTCTCCCCCCACCTTAAAATAAGGCGTCTACACCACGGTCGATGAATTATTACATGTGAACGTTGGCAGTAAGGAAGACTTAAGACCCCCATTGATCAGTGCCGTCATGTCCCTCAAGGATCAGCAGTGGTATATAGATTTCCTGAATCATTATCATCATGTATTCACCTATAACTGAGAAAAAAATGCTAGGACTAGAACCTCAGGTAGCCATCCACCACCTCGACCTCCCTGCAAATCATCGCAGGTTCACGTAGCCTCCTAGAAAGATGCACCCTTCTCATGGTTCCATGGTTGAGGATGAAGTTGAAAATCTTATCAAATCCAACTATGTCAAGGAGGTCTAGTACCCAAAGTTGTTGTCCAAAAACATGAAAGTTAGGAAGAAGAACGGGAAGATCAGGGTATTCATAGACTTCTGTGATCTCAACCGTCACTATACGAAGGATGATTTTCTCCTTCTTGTGACAAAACTGTTGATTGATGTTATGGATGGGTTCCAAGATAACTCTTTCATGGAAGGTTACTCCAAATACAACTAGATCCTAATGGCCCCCGAGGATGAGGATTCCACAGCTTTCAAGGTTCCCCAAGGTACTATCTGTTACCAGGTTATTCACTTCATCTTGAAGAATGAAGGTTCCACCTATTAGTGGGCCATGCAACACATATCCAGGACAATCCTTAGGACATTGGTTGAATTCTATATGGATGATCTGGTGGTCAAATCTCACCAGCTCCAGGACCATCTCAAGGACGTTGAAAAATTGTTCGGCTTCCTTCATTCCCGCCACCTGAAGATGAACCTGTTGAAGTGTTCCTTCGGGGTCACCTCTGGAATGTTTCATGGATTTATTGCCAAGTACCAAGGAATCGAGATCGACCCAGAGAAGATCAAGGACATCATCCAGATTCCTCCCTCGAGCAATATCTAGGAGCTTCGAGGTTTCCAAGGCCACTTAGCCTACATATTCACATTCATTACGAATCTGGCTAGCATGTGTAAGCCCTTTTCTCACTCATGAAGAAAGGATCCTCCTATGAATGGGACGATGAGTGATAGACCACATTCGAGGAAATTAAGAAGTATTTGCTCTAGCCTCTAGTCTTGATTTCACTCGTCTCTAGAAAGCCACTAATCCTGTACGTGACTACCCTAGAATGATCTATTGGCTCCCTTATCGCCCAGAAGAGAAATGAGGGGATGAAAAATAGTCTCTACTAACTCAGTCGCATGCTCCCTGACACGGAGACTAATACTCCCCCATCAAAAAGAGCTACCTTCTGCTGGTATTCGCAGTATAGAAATTTCGACACTACTGGCAGCATCATGAGGTACAACTGGTCTCTTGGGTAGAACCGCTGAAGTACATTTTGAAATTCCCCATATTGACCGGTCATCTAGAACAGTGGGCAGTAATCCTCCAATAGATAGATATCAGGTTTGTCCCACAAAAAGCTATCAAGGGACAGGTATTGGCATATTTTCTAGCTACCCATCCAACCCTTACGGACTAATCCCTGGGCCTAGATTTTCCCGACGAGGCAATCCTCTCAGTAGATCATGACATCCAATGTTGGAATATGCACTTTAATGGTGCTTCCTAAATCCCCACTAATAGGAGACTCAGTGATCCCTTGCTCAACTGGATGGTCCAGGGTTTTTTCTTTATTAGCCCAGTGCAAGCCATCCTGTCGTACTCATTCATGTTGTCGGAAGGCTACACCAATAATGAAGAAGAGTATTAGGACCTCATTACTGACCTCGAGTTGGCCCCTAAGATCAATGTGCCCCATTTTTATGTGAAAGGGGAATCCGAACTATTCATCATGAAAATAAACACTGACTATGTCCATATAAATCCAAGGCTAGTACCATTGTTGGAGCGCACCTTCAAGATAATGGCCCAGTTTCCATCTCGGCTGGAAGTTACTCATGTCCCTCGATCCTAGAACTGTCAAGCTGATGCCCTGGCCAGCCTGGCTGCATCACTCGTAGAACCTGATCAGGACGATATGATTATACACATGGAACATCGGAGATTCATTACTCCCGTCACCTCAGATGATGACAACGACATGCGAGTAAGCCATCATACTATCGGAGCCTCCACGTCAGGAACCCAAGGTTCGTCAGATGAAGTGGTTGAAGCGACCCCTGACTGGAGAGCCACCTTTGTAGAGTATCTCCAAAATGGTTTCCTCCCAGCTGATCAGTCTGAGCGCGAGCGAATCCGATGATGCACATTGTAGTTTACCCTCCAGAGTGGTCCTAGTCTTGAGCAGATCCTCTACAAGCATGGATTGGATGGTGTTCCCCTTTGTTGCATCCAAGGAGTCGAGTATTTTCAGGTCATGAATGAGGTTCATGTCGGTTATTATGGCACCCACTGGACTGGGCCGAAGCTTTCCCATCAGATCTGATGACTGGAATATTTCTGGCCCTCGATGATCCACGACTACATCGGGTTTTCCAAGAGATGTCATGCTTTCCAAATTCATGCTAACTTCATCCATCAGCTTCTAGAACCTCTCCACTCCACCATGTACTCTTGGCCATTTGCATTATGAGGACATGATGTTGTGAGACCATATCCACCGGCGACAGCTCGCCAATGGAGGTTCATCCTGACCGCCACAGTTTTCTTTTCCAAGTGTGCAGAAGCAGTTCTGCTCAAGGAGTTCATGGCCCGTTGTATCATCGACTTCATGAGCTCCAATATAATTTACCGGTTTGGGGTCCCTCTTTCTGTCCTCACTGATAATGGCACCAAATTCGTAGCAGTCGAGTTGAAGAAATTTTACGCCAAGTACAAATCCATTCGAACCATATCTCACGCTATAACACACAAGTAAATGGGCAGATTGAGGTGTTCATCAAAACCCTCTCTCACATTCTATAGAAAATGGTTGGTCAGAACCAGAAGAGTTTTACCGACAAGCTCCCCAAAGCCCTCTGGGCTTATTAGACGACGACTCATAATTCCACCCAGGTGACCCCATATTCCCTCGTGTACGGAGCTGTGGTCATCCTGCCCATCGAGATCCAGTTGCCTTCATTATGCAGAGTGTTCTATGACCAGCAAGCACCGGATAAGGTAGATGAAATTCGTCTAGATTAATTGGTAGCACATTACTAGAATAGGATTCGTTCCCTACACAAACTAGAAAGGCATCAGAATAAGATAGATAGAGCCTTCAACAAGAGGGTTCGCCTCTACACTTTCCTGCAATGAGACTTGGTATTGGCCCTCCGAACACCAATGATCCCTGGGAGGAAACCACCCATGTTGGAGACCAAATGGTAAAAACCTTACATAATTTACAATGTTTACCGCAATGGAGAAAACTACTTGGTGACCATGGATGGTGAGAATATAACTACTCCCACCAATTCCATGTTTCACAAGCAATACTTTTCTTGAGCCAACTGTTCTGACATGACCCTCAACTGTTTGGTCCTGCATGACCTTAAATTGATGGTCCCACATGACCCTAAACTACTTCGTACCGCATGACATTAAATGGTATGTCATCCTACAAGACGTTAAAATGCACCCTTAGAACTATGTGTGGCTTGATTCCCATCCGGATGGGATACGTAGGAATGCTCAGATGTCTCGTCTTGAGCCCAGCCCCAAACTCTTTCCTTTGACTATACACCATGGGTATAGTTCTCTCGGAGGATCCTTTCAGGATATGGTGTAGTATTCCTTAGTCCCACTCATATTAGGATTATAACGGTCACACCATGCACTCACTCCCTGTTCTTCTATCCTCCCACATCCTCACCGCATGACATTAAAATGCATGGATTTCAATAACTATGTACGGCTTGATTCCCATCCTCATGGGAAACATATGAACTCCCAGACATTTCATCTGTTGGCCCAGTCCAAATGACAGAATCTCCCCACAGGTCAAGACATATGGTGTGGTGCAGGTTTTTGTCTTGATAGATGTCAAGCCCATCTCGATTCCGCCATACATCCCACTCCCCGAAGGTGTCCGCCTCTTCCACCGTGCTTCTCGACATTAAAATGTATGGGTACAGAAATACTTCACCCACTTCTTTGATTGGGACTTCATCATCCTTCCCATTTAGAAGGGCCCCCGAACAGCATGGCTGCTAGGCCCCAGGGCTCTCCTACAACATCGGGCCAACGCCCTTGAGGATGTTGAAAAAAAATTTGATACAAGTCCCACATTTTGAATATGGTCAGTGGTCGACGCTCATTTTTTGTTTCCATTCCAGGTCACTATAAGGACGACGTGTTTCGAACATGGTCAACAACTATCATTTGACATCAGGACCACCCCAAGATGTCTCAAACATCGAGTGTAGTGGTTCATTCTTCCCCATTGTATATCCAAGTGACAAACTCCCCTACAGCGATGCCAGTTACTAGACCCCTGTATGGAAGGGAGAGTTGAATCCAGAACATTGTTTCCCACACCGAGCCCTGCTCACATAGGCTTAGGAGTTGTGATAAGCCGATGATTTCCCAAGTGGTTGTTGGGATACCATTGGTCGAGACGCTCGACCTCATTCCCCGTGGCCTCTTCCGGCCCCTTGGCCCTTTCTGGCCCCTGTCCCAAGTTCTCATTTAGGGTTATGTGGTGTGGAGACTTAGGTCCTCACTCATGTTGGGCTATTTCTCCATGCCACGCATATCACTTTGAGACATCCCTCCCTTCATTTTTCATCCATACCATGAGCACATGCCCTGTCGTGCTTCACATGCCCAATACGGCCCCTCGGCCCAGGATCTCTCTTATGGGATTGTACGGTGTGGTATGAGATTATGTCCTCATTCACGTCGGGTTACTCATCGTGCCATACACATCCCCAGATGAGATAATTTATACATACTCTTCCTCATTGCAAGACGTTAAACTGAAAACTGGTTGGGCCTTTTCGACCAACGCCCAGCCTCAGGCCCCTCGCTCTTTCCGGCCACTTGGCCTTCCCAGGCCCCGACCCATGATCTTATGGAATTGTACGATGTGGTATGGGATTATGTCCTCATTAACGCTGGGTTATTCACCGCATAATATGCCTCCATTTTGTGGGGTATCATAACCATTTACATCATTATTGTATGAAGATAAATTGCACATTACTCCCTTCAAGAACTACGTGTGTCTTGATTCCCGTCCTTATGGGATACGTAGGACAGCCCAAACTTCTAGACATCGGGTCCAGACCCATATCTCAGAAATCTCCTTTTCTCCATGGCCCCTTGGCCCACCCCTTCCCGAGGGGGGGAGTATATGGTGTGGTATGGGACTATGTCCTCATACACGTCTGTAACAACCACACCACATATCTCTCTCTCCTGAGAGTTCTCTATCCCCTTATTCAATACCCATCCCTACAAATTGGTAAATCTCATGATGAGCCCCTAGGTTCTCTTCGAAGATTCACTAATGTTCCCAAGGATACTCTGGTTTAGCACTTGTAATGTCGGATTCTACCCGGACATGCTTTCGCCCATTATTCAGGCTTCGTGATCCCCTTAATTTGGGCTTCCAAAATCTTCCACACCAGAAGGGACCCCCAAATGGAAGGGATTCTAGGCCTAAGGGATATCCTACCATCACAGGACAACATCCTCAAGGGTTTCAGGCAAAAAATCGATACAAGTCCCGCGTTGCGAATATGGTCAGCGGTCGATGCTCATTTGTTTGTCCACATTACAAGCTAACGTGATATGGGTGTTGTGTTTCGAACATGGTCAACGGTCACCCTCCATCGTCACGCCAACCCTTTTAATCCTTGAATTTAGAGTACATGATTCACATCATTGTCCACCACATCAGGTCCAAGTGGAATTTTGAAACTCCTGACACTATCCCTCAGTGCGCATTTTAACATTGGGGGGACAAAGCCATGGTAAAGGTGTTATTTGAGGCTCTGAACTGACTTCCCTTCTCCATGGTCCAATCTCTAAGACCATAAACTAAGATCTCATTTAGAACTACATGTGTCTTGATTACCATCTTCATGGGATACGTAGGAACACCCATATGTCTCGTTTTCAGGTCCAACTCAATTGGGAGCTAGTTTCTCTTGGCCCGAGGTTTATTTCTTGGAATCACGTATGGTGTGGTATGGGAATATGTCCTCATTAACTTCGGGTATGTTTTAGTGCATCATGAACATTCCCCATTTATCCTCATCTCTACTATGTATGTGCCACATGAAGCTAAAATTCACGCCTGGACCTATCACATGACCTTAAACTGTGACCTTATCATCCTGACCGCATGATGAAAAATGGCACTGCATCGTGATGTCCTCACTCAAGGGACACCATGTTTGGTTTCATTCACATGACATACCATTTTTCAACGCCTGCATATGGATTGATTCTTGTGCTGATGCCAACACTTTCCATCCAAGGCTTGTCACTTCACAAAAAATCCATTCTCTTTAAAAGAAAGACAAGATACATCAAAAACCTCTTCTTTTAGTGTAGGTGCCACACCCGCACACCCCTTTTATCCATGGCAATGGTACCATACCATGACACCCATTATAACTACATATGGATTGATTCTCATTCCCATGAGATATGTAGGAACGCCCGAGCACTTCACCCACGAGCCCAAATTAACTCTAGTTTCTGGTCTATCGACCTAAAACTTTCCCAGGAAACACGTGGTGGTCGGGACACCAGGTTCCCATTCATGTCAGGTTTTATAATTACCCCACCAGGTGTCTCATGCGTTTCCTACCATCCGTGGTCCGAGCTCTATGACCATAAACTGAGACCACTCTTCGTCCTTGATGCAAGACATTAAACTGCATGACATCTTCCAGAACTACATATGGATTTATTCCCATCCTCATGTGATATATAGAGACACCAAGGCATTTCTCCTTGGGTCCATCCCTAGGAATCATAAATCCTATTCCTCATTATTTCTGGCCCCCTGGCCTGAACCCTTGTGGGGAACCTTGTAGCTGCAGCTTTGCGCTGAATAAATTTGGGATGCCCTATGATGACATTGGGAAGTGTCAACTCCCTCTCCTGAGAGGTCCTATCTAAAAGAAGGAATGATCAATGATCAAACTGATTCTCCCATCTAATTTACTTCCACCACGGTGGCGTAATTTTGAGAGTGTTGGATTCTGTTCGAACAAACCATCACTCCATATTCCACGCTTTTCATGCCTCTTATTCGGACCCTCGTCCTCTTTCATGTCTAAGGGAACCCCCTAACTGTATGGATGCTCAGCCTATGTCCCACCTATTTTCCTAGGCCAACACTCCAGAAGACTAATGGATGAAATTTTGAGTTAGGTCCTATGTTCCGAACACGGTCAATAGTCGACCCTCAATTGTTTGTCCCCATTTTAGGCTTACAAAATATGGATGCTATGTTTCGAACACGGTCAATAGTTATCTTCCATCACCACACCACCCTCATTGTGTTCCGAATCCTGGGTATCGTGATTCACACCATCCATCCCTATCTGTTCGGATTGATTCCAGTGCCCTTGGTGTTACCCCGTTCGTGCACAAGAGCACAGTGGGAAAATAGTAATTCGGATGTTTTGAGAGCTTCATTCTCCAGTTAGGTCTCTCCCATTACCTCCGAGAAATCCGGGCCATTTATTCTGACCTCGGATGACCGAAGCTTGGTTTGAACTCCAAAATTTGGATGGGGGTGATAAGGTGGTCATCCCTTGTTTCTCACAATGGGCCCGACCCACGTGAGCTTAGGGAATTATCAATGGATGCTCCATGAATATCATGAGAATGAAATAAACCAAGGTAATCAATGGAACTCATGCATGACACGGAATCAAACAATCAAAGAATGAAATAATGTTTGAGGGTTTGTAATTGTTATAGTACCTGAGGGTTGATTCCCCCCGTGGATTGGTTAACCTCATCAAAAGAACGTAGCTGTTCTGCCACCCTCTGGCTGGTGGCATCCCAGAGTTTCTTCCGCTTGTTCATCTACCGCTCCTCCTCGGTAGAGATGGGGTGAAATTCATCGGCCATAATCTGGACCTGCTCTACGTCAGTCTGAATGATGGTAATCTTCTTAGAGGCTCGATTCATTCCCTCTTCAGTTTCTGCTAACTGGGCTTTTAGCAGCAATATGAGCTATGATTGTGCATCAAGGGAAGCAGAATTCTCATCCACCCAGGCCTGCAGCCGTTGAATCTCATCTTCATCCTCTTGTAGGATCTTGATGTTTACCGCTCTCCTCTGTTGCTAGCCCACACTGAGGCCACATTCATACTCCCGAATCTTTTCTTCCATAAGATCTCAGATGAGCATGTGAGGATGCTAGGCATGCACTCCCCCAGAACACATTTCGCGTAGTCACGAGCGAAGTCTGTCCATATCATCGAACCATAGTGCTTGGGGTGTCATTGATGAAGCGCGTGATCAGATTCCATGATCGGCAACATACTATCTTGCTATCCTCTTCATTAATGGTTGTATAGTCCCATTCGGGATGATTGGAAAGCTCATACACGGGGAATGCCCCCAAGAACTCTTCAGTAGGGTCCACGTATGGTATTTGATCGGGCATTGCGGGACCTGGACTATCTGGTCAATCCTCATCATCAGATCCTACCTCGATGATCTTGGGTTCAATTTTGCAGATGGTCCCACCAATGATCAGTAGCATCGTTTCTTGGTCAGTTGGGTTCTTTGCCTCCATGATCATCGGCATTCCCCTGGGAAGGATGTCGTAAGAAGCCCCGACCAACCTTGCCAAGGAGAATCATTCCATTTGAAGAACTGTACCTGCCAAAAAAGGGGGCATGAGTGTTAGTTGGAATGGTTAGTGGGTGGCAGTCATGAAATCGATAGGACGTACTTAAATTGATAGAATTTCTGATCTCGATCTTGGGTTTATCTCGTCCGGACCCCAAAGAGTGTCCACTCGTATATGGTCGGAAGG
This sequence comes from Viscum album, assembly GCA_963277665.1. Taxonomy (NCBI): domain Eukaryota; kingdom Viridiplantae; phylum Streptophyta; class Magnoliopsida; order Santalales; family Viscaceae; genus Viscum; species Viscum album. The sequence goes on from OY728165.1 coordinate 1,134,137,011, forward strand.
TCTGAAAACTCCGGAGGGGTCGCTTCAGGTATCCTTGCCCTGCTGGACGCAGCAATAGATGCGGCGATAGGCGTAGATCCCGAATGTCCTGCATCTTCATCCCCTAAGGGATGAGAATGAGTTCGGTATATAAGACTCTCCTACATGGTTTAGTTGTTAGAAAGGAGTCCAGAGTGACCTCAAAGCAAGTCTCTGAGAAGGGGGTTTCAGATTTTTACCACAAGGGCCACTATGAACTATTCATGATCCGAGTCTTGTTCTCCAACTTTGCCCTCCTCCGCAGGCTCCCTCTCCCAGCCTCGTCTCCCTAGGAGGAATCTTCTGATTCTTTTAGTAGGGGGAAGTGATCTATTAAATCAGTGGAAGAAAACTGTGGGGGAGTAGTGCAGTCTAGAAGAACCATGAAACGGTCTGTCATTGGGCTAAGGGAACCCTAGGAATGAACAAAATTCTCGACCTCTTCCAGGTACCACTCCGCCTCCACCTCAGGCACAACAAAGTCGGCCCAGATAGGGCCTATCCCCGGTAAATCCATCCCGAGACGGTTCAGGTGCTTCCACAACTCCGTGGGGACATGTAATTGCCTATTGACTTCTCAGATATCTCAGGCCTCCATGAAGACAACATTCTCTGGCATGTCAATATGGCGCAATCGTTTCACCAGAGCCTGGGTGGGTATCCAGCAGAATCCTCTCGATGGCCTCCCCTATAGATGGCTCTGTTCTTCTCGAACCTCCGGGTCCACTACAACGCATGGATCTATAGCTATTTCCTTACCCTCAACTGGTGCGGGCCTCACCACCAAGGTAGCCCCACCACCGCGGGATTCCCTTGCTGCCATCCAGCTCTGGCCCTGAGGTCAGGGAGGTTAACCATCACCGAGCCGATTGGTTGGTTTCTTCAGCATCTCCACCGGATAAGCCGCCTCCCAGCTTATGGCATACTCATTCCCTAGCCTAAAGACGACGGTGGGTGGAGGCAGTTCATTCCACATCTTCCCATCTTCCCATGTGAACATGATCCACATCTGCTTCATCACACACAAGAGTTCCTCGTGACACACCTCCAAATAGACCCACGGGGTCAGTCGCTGCATGCACCAGAATTTCCTCACAAACCGGTGTGGGGTATATAGCTCGGAGAGTGTCTTACGGTCCACCCTTTCCACCAAGACTCCACCTCGAAAGGCCAATAGAGATGCCCTGTGATCTTCTGTTCCCTGTACATCATCAGTAAAAACCCCTGTCGACAATGAAAATAGGTGAAAATTGAACTCTTCCACCTTCCACACCCAGTTCAATTTAAACGGTGTGGCCAACTTGGTTGGAAAGCACCCCACAATGTTCTGAATTGATGGGAGGAAGTTCGAGCCTAGAGGAGATATAGGGTTCTGGTATTCGTAAACCCCCCCCCCACCCCGATATGTGCCGCTATCCACACATACACAAGGTGGAATGGCCAACATACCCTCTACAACCTCTTCCCCTCACTGATATTCCATATCATCTTATACAGTTTGGCGAGCATCAGGATTACTAGGTTGACCCGACCTCCTATCACCAACTTGGATGCCATGATAAATGTGCTTGGGCGTACTCCCATGTTGGTATCCCTCACAGGCATGATCCAACCATAGACAAGAGCCATGATAAATGCCACCATCCTGACTATTGGTAGGTCCTCAGTGCTGATGCTAACCCCCATGTCTTCCACTAGATATCCTCCAAAATCCACCAGTATGAGTGATCCTTGCCCCATTGAGCCCCAATTGGGAAAGTCTGAAACCTCATGGGAAGCTACCTATTTTCTAGGATGTTTAGAAATTGTTTGAATCACCGCCTGAAGTGGACATCCATTACTGCTTCCTTTTTCTCCTTGGGCACAAGCTCTATGAATTCCATCACCAGCCATAGCATTTGTTCTGGATCCTCCCACGGACTCATGACGGGGAGGAATTCTTCGTACATTGCCCCTAATATTGGGACCCTTGAGATCTGGTGGACATCCCAAAAGCTGATACTGACCTCCCCATGGTGTAAGTGGAAGGTATTGGTCCTTGACAACCACCTGCTCAACAACTCCAGCATTAGTTGTTTTGGTTGACAGATGTGGAATTGGGAGGCCAAAGCCGGCTCGTACAAACCCACTCTCCTCATCTCGTCCTCGAACTCCTTGTAACACCCCAAGATTTCATAGTGTGTTATTTCTTCAAAATAATTCAATAACTTGAACTACACGCAACACTGAGTTCAATTGCACATTGACATACCAAAAAAAAGCCATTAAAAGAGGTCATGAATAGTATTAACTAAATTTTAAACTTTATATAATCCTTATAATTTTAGAATCCATATTATGAGTTTCTTAGTCATAATGCAAGAACAGATTCATTTTCAGTATTGCACTTTTATCAACTTTTGATAGTGAAACCTTTTTAAATACAATATTTTAAACTTTTTGACTAAATGGAGACATCAAAAAATTTAAAATGAAACATCCCAAGCTTCCACGGTATGCTTTCCTTTGAATAAAACAGTAGCGTGTGTTGTACGCAACTTCGAGTTCTAACACACCGTAACCAATCAAACTAGCTGTTATGAATAGTAATACCTAATTTTTGAAGTTATATATATTTTATATTTTAAAATGGACTTCATTTTTGGATTCGGAATATCAAATTTAGCCTAAGGTGAAATTTTGGTACTTTTCGGATAACTTTCATATTTTGATGAATAGTGAAAATTACTAAATTTTAATTAAAAACAACTTTTTTAATCAAAATAATTAATAGTGATAAATTATGAATTTGAGTGGTTTTAAATTATATTTAGAATATATTTTTACTATTTAATATAATGTTGGTCATTGGACATAATTTTACAATTAAACCGAACATAAACAATTGTCAATCTTTTGATAGTTATTATCTCTTAAAAACACGCTTTTGGTTTTGACAGCGGGAATTAATTTTAAATTAATTTCTGCCACTTCTGTGTTTAGAATTTAGGAAAATGGATTCCATATTTGGAATCAGGATATTCAAATTGTGTAAATAGGTAACTTTTATTTTTAGACATTTTGAATAATTACTGCGGTAAATATTTTATTTACCATGGTTAAGGGTAAATCCGGTAAATAAGGGTTAAAAAAATAATATTATAATAATACTAAATTACCCTAAAACGTGTCTTAACCCTATTGGTTGATAAATGGTCGACCATGGGCATCTTTGTGTCAATTTTGGGACCCCATGGATCCACTTGTAAGTGATAATGACACTTTATTTTAATTAAGTCAAAATGAATACAAAAATGACACAAGCATATATCTTTTAGCAAAACAATTGTTACATAGAGTTATATAAGTTGGATTTTAGATTATAAATATTCATTAGAAATATAAAAAGATTTCCTACATAATGATATTTTATTTATAATTTTTAGACATTAAATAATTTATTTTATTTATGACAAAATGATGATGCAGTAATTACTATAATAGTGAAAAATTAAAATAATTGATATTATAAATACCCAAAAAAATATAATATGAAACTTTTAATGAATTAAACTAATTTTCTAGGATAATATGATATATTAGGATTGATTTAATTGACTTTGTTCGAAGTAATCAATCTGTTATGAGTTTCACAAAAATCAACTATTGAATAGTGTCAAAATTGACATAAAAGAGTTCTTAAAACAAATATTATATTATTAATTGATATTAAATTCCTAAAAATCTAAGGTTCGGCCAAGAGACTTATATCAGGATAGGTTCATCATTAATGGACCACTTGGGTGTCTCTTGGATGTATATAGTAAGTTTATTAACCATATTATATAAAAATACAAAGAGACATTGTAAAAGTGAAACTAATTAACTTAGAGTTAATACTTAAAGATAAGGTTAATATAAGTACCCAAACCTGTCTAAATTCTATTGGTTGAGTGGTTTTCGACCTATCCCTACCTTAGCCTTTGAATAGTCAACTTTGGAGCCATTGGAAACCGAATATAAATTTATTATAAATTAATATTTCTAGCTTTTCCAAAGGTGCCCCTCACCCCCCTTATAAAAGGGCACTCCTCCTTCTCATTTCTTCACACCTCTAAAGCCTTTTGGTTCGGCAAAACTCTACCCAAATACTCTCCCAACATCCCTCACTACAACCTAGAGGCCTTAGTTTGATCAGAAATACAACCTAAGGATCCCTTTTGATCAAATCAAAAGGAAGAACCCGAAGAAGAGGTAATGATTTCACCACCCTTCTCCAAGTTCATTTCTTCTTCCACTTCTTCTTCCTTTGTTCTTACCATTCTAAAATAATAACTACAGTATCTCACATATACTGTGATGTTATTATAAATATGGTACAACCATATTCAGTATTCTATCCACCCTTTGAATAACATGTCACCATACGTGCGTACGTACGGACTACCGTCTCCACGTCGTGGTGTAATTGTTATTCAATATAATATTATTTGGATGGGTATAATAATGATGTGTAACTCATGTAAATAATAAATATAACATGTTAATGATTCTGTATATATGATATAACATCCATTTATATATTATTTTAATATCAAAAGAATGATATTGTCGCTCGTGCGTACGTACGGACTACCGTCTCCACGAACGCGATGAGATTCATTCTCCATCGTATCCATTCAAGTATAATTATCATTCGATGATTTAAAAATGATGTTTAAGGACTAGATATCATTCTGGATATGAATAAGATACAACAACCATGGCTTATGTAACAAAACATATAAAAGAAAATGAGTAAGTTAACTCCCGAAACGACGATAATTCTAAGATATTATTAACAAATCAATGTTAAAAGATCATATATGATATAATATTATTATATATGATTCTTGTATAATTTAATAACAACTATTTAACCATTATACAGGAGGTTAACCTACCCCAACCAAGGAAAAGTACAAGGTAAGGGTTATTTCACAATCTCTTCATTATCCGAGGTCGTTTATATGTAATAATCTACTGGGATCTTGTTATCATCCACGTCCATGTTTCTTCAAAATGTATTTCAAAACATTTCTAATATTTAAAAGAATATGGGTTAAGGTCATTTATACCCATGTTTGACTTTTTATAAGAGGTTTATAAAGGAATCTTTCCGTCGTTTTCAAAACAAGGTCCTTTTTAACCTTTTCGACAGAATTCAGGTAAGAATGTTTTTTTTAACTTATACGGCGGGTGCGGCTATTTTCCGCCGTTATAAAATCTTAAAAGCTTCCCTTACAAGCTTATAAGAATATTTTCAAAGAAAATGTTTTATTTTATATGGATCTTAAATTATTTCAAAATAAAAGGAGATATTTCTTTAAAAAAAATTTTGATTTCATCTATGTCAACATCCTTTGATGGATTTTACGCTTATTTGAATTTGATCTATTGTGATACAAAACTTCTATATTGTATTGAAGGTTTTGTGATATGTTTGACTGTGGATGTGCTATTTTTATACCATTCATAGTTTATGGTGAAATTATTGACATTTCGTATGCTAGTTTTAATACGAATGTTTATGTTATGTTTAAACCTTTTCATATTGGAATGCATTGGACTTAGTAAGTGACGGGTGGAGCCCGCTATAGCTCCTCGATGCATCGGTAGGTCTCATGAGACAAACTAGTGTCTTGGCACAAGGCCTTGACAAAATCTTATTTTTAGTCTTGGCACGAGGCCTTGGCTATGTGGTTATGATAGTCTGGCATTATGCATTCCAACATTATGAAAGTGGTTATTGATTTTTGCATGTGATTATTCGATTAGTAGAATATCCATGTGAATAAGTAAATGGAATTATTTCATTTTATTTATGCCATACCATGATGAAAGTTCATATTTAAAAGGCTTTTGTTTTAGTTATACATTGCCTTAAATGTTTGTTCTTATTTATGAAAGTTTCCGCTATATTGTTATCCTTACTGGGCATTTGAGCTCACCCCTTTTCTATGTTTTATTTTTCCCAGGAAGTGAAGAAGTAAATTATGAATGACCGGCAGGGATATTATGTGGGGATATGAGTGTGGATTATGGAGACATTATGTTATTGTAGTAGTTTTTCATTTTATGATGTAATGTAAAACTTATGAATATATCTAGTGTTTCCAAGGCTACTAAACCAATCGGTCTTTCGAGATTTGATCTTTCTTGTGATCATGCCAATGTTATGTAATAATGCACCGACTCTGGGTAACTGGGGTCGGGGCGTTACAGTTGGTATCAGAGGAAGTTTAGTACAAACCTTGGAAGCTAGATTTAGATAAACTCTGATTAGAGCACGTAGACCTAAGATGAACTTTGAGGATTAGTATAGAAGAACTTCCTAGAATTTTGGTATTGTAGAGATTTTGTGAGTTTTCCGAGCAATACATCCCTGTCTGGATACGAGCAGGTAGAGGCGGCTCTGGCACATATGTACCTAGGGGTAAAACCCGAAAACACCGCTTTGAGCTAGACTCGAACGGGAACTGGTGCACGACAACGGGCCTTGCAGCACTCTTGGTTACGACACTCCCGGGGGATATACTTAGGATAACTCTCATTTTATTTACAAATCATTTTGAAGGGAGTATGAGTATATACTTCCTCAAAGAAAACATTCTTATGATTATGGATTATATCCATAAATAGTTCAATTTATGTTAAGTGTTTTATAAGTATGGGATTATGTATTTTGATTCATAAACTGATCTAGTGTATGCCATTGTTTAGAAATGGCGCCCAGTAGAAGGATTGTGAACTCCAGAAATGCACATGATCCAAAGAGAAGAAAGGATCATATCTTTCATGGTCTTAAGCTAGAATTTATAAGAGAAATAGTCTCCCATGTATTATCATCATATGAAGAAATAATATCATGTGTTGATAAGATAAGTAAAGAGTTTACTGAGTCCTATGGCTTTGAAGGGAAGCAAGAGAAGAAAAGGATGGAAGAGAGAAAGATGGATAAAGGGAAGAGGGAAAAGAAGAATTTTCTCATATGTGGTAACTGTGGAAAGAAACACCCAGGAACTTGCCTGAAAGGAATGGGAGTTTGTTATAAGTGTGGAGGAAAAGGGCACAAAGTACGTGACTGCAAGGGTAAGAAAATGGTTTCAAATGTACAATGCTTCATTTGCAAGGAGTTTGGACACTACGTGAACCTATGTCCCAGTCATCAGACTATGCCACAAATGATGCTATTGGATAATAATCAAGTTATGATACTACCACAGATGAAGAAGAATGATTAGAGTTCTTATGTTGATTATGTCAATTGAGTGTTGTATCAACAATGTACTTGTTATAATAATTATGGAGTATATAAGTATTGTACTGCAGTAGTATTTCATTAAGGACTTGAGATTGTGTGGAACAAAGAAAAGTGACTCAATAGCAGGATAAATTTTTGGAAAATATATGGTTGAGAGAATGATAAATCATAATATAGTTCTGATACTGAGATAGTGATTTTGGAATAATATGTGATTGTTTTGGATAAATTATATTGGATATTCTTGACTACCTTGGAACTGATTAATGATTTGTATATTCCATCATTGTTGGGGTTTAAAACATTTTTGGATTAATGAAGTATATCCAACATTCTATATGGAATAAGGGATCATGAATGTAATCAATAAGGAATATGGTAATACATGATGAAGGTATTTATATGCTATTACGGGGTAAAAAGGATCTATATTATGTTTACCTTCCTTATAAATGTTGGACTGTGAGTTTGGATAGAATTATTTTGGATAGTTCTTATTTGGATTATTTTGGATTTCCATAAAAGGACAACCCGGAGGTCGGGCGGCAACCTGTCGCGTCTGGCAAGGCTGTGAGACTTGAACCCGCAACCGAAGGGATACAAGGGTGTATCACCTACCACTGGCCCAAGAGATGTCCTGGATTAAATAATGTAGTTTTTTTAAAAGATCTGGTAGATGAATTATAAATTCGTTTATTTTGGAACCCTGTACGAATAGTATAAATATAATTTTTTTTACGAGTGAAAGATGAGTTTATGGTAGAAATTTATTAATGGACAAAACTCTAATTATAAAGTAAGTATATCTCATTATGATCTTATCCAATCTCATAAATAAATTCCTCAATATTAAGAAAAGCAACTTAGAACAAAAATGTTGTCCTAGATGGTACCTTAAATCATCACTAATTTATGGATTTGGGATTGTTGGCCTTTTCATAGCCATGTTCTCTACCACTCTCCATCAGATAATTGATGGTTAGATTTCTCTTCCATATCCATATTTTCCTACATGGAACCCTAGTATGTGTTATTTTCGGTAATCTTCATACATTCCACTCTTTATTTTAAAGAGAGGCCTCATTAATTCATTTTTCGATGTTGGATTTCAACTAAGATATTTTGAAACGTCAAAAATGTGTTATCCTAATACCCTATGTTTTGTTGAACCGATGGTATTTCAAATCATCATAGATTGATGAATTTAAGGACCTCAATTTTATACTTGTTTGTGATTGATGACCTCAATCACTACCTATAAATATTTACGTTTTTCCTCCGATTATATGTCTCTAATTGCCACCAATGTTCTCCTAATAGAGATCATAATTTGGTGGTGACCCTTTGATTTCTCTTTTCCTCGTATTAAGACTAAATTTTAGTAACCCAATTTCCGATTTGGGTTTTCCCACAAATATATTTTCTACTTTCAACCTTTTATTTTTGAAGAACAATTTCAAATTGCGAGGACGCAATTTATTGAAGGAGGGGAGAATGTAACACCCCAAGATTTCATAGTGTGTTATTTCTTCAAAATAATTCAATAACTTGCACTACACGCAACACTGAGTTCAATTGCACCATGACATAACAAAAAAAAAGCCATTAAAAGAGGTCATGAATAGTATTAACTAAATTTTAAACTTTATATAATCCTTATAATTTTATAATCCATATTATGAGTTTCTTAGTCATAATGCAAGAACAGATTCATTTTCAGTATTGCACTTTTATCAACTTTTGATAGTGAAACCTTTTTAAATACAATATTTTAAACTTTTTGACTAAATGGAGACATCAAAAAAATTAAAATGAAACATCCCAAGCTTCCACGGTACGCTTTCCTTTAAATAAAACAGTACTGTGTGTTGTACACAACTTCGAGTTCTAACACACCGTAACCAATCAAACTAGCTGTTATGAATAGTAATACCTAATTTTTGAAGTTATATATATTTTATATTTTAAAATGGACTTCATTTTTGGATTCGGAATATCAAATTTAGCCTAAGGTGAAATTTTGGTACTTTTCGGATAACTTTCATATTTTGATGAATAGTGAAAATTACTAAATTTTAATTAAAAACAACTTTTTTAATCAAAATAATTAATAGTGATAAATTATGAATTTGAGTGGTTTTAAAGTATATTTAGAATATATTTTTACTATTTAATATAATGTTGGTCATTGGACATAATTTTACAATTAAACCGAACATAAACAATTGTCAATCTTTTGATTGTTATTATCTCTTAAAAACACGCTTTTGGTTTTGACAGCGGGAATTAATTTTAAATTAATTTCTGCCACTTCTGTGTTTAAAATTTAGGAAAATGGATTCCATATTTGGAATCAGGATATTCAAATTCTGTAAATAGGTAACTTTTATTTTTAGACATTTTGAATAATTACTGCGGTAAATATTTTATTTACCATGGTTAAGGGTAAATCCGATAAATAAGGGTTAAAAAAATAATATTATAATAATACTAAATTACCCTAAAACGTGTCTTAACCCTATTGGTTGATAAATGGTCGACCATGGGCATCTTTGTGTCAATTTTGGGACCCCATGGATCCACTTGTAAGTGATAATGACACTTTATTTTAATTAAGTCAAAATGAATACAAAAATGACACAAGCATATATCTTTTAGCAAAACAATTGTTACATAGAGTTATATAAGTTGGATTTTAGATTATAAATATTCATTAGAAATATAAAAAGATTTCCTACATAATGATATTTTATTTATAATTTTTAGACATTAAATAATTTATTTTATTTATGACAAAATGATGATGCAGTAATTACTATAATAGTGAAAAATTAAAATAATTGATATTATAAATACCCAAAAAAATATAATATGAAACTTTTAATGAATTAAACTAATTTTCTAGGATAATATGATATATTAGGATTGATTTAATTGACTTTTTTCGAAGTAATCAATCTGTTATGAGTTTCACAAAAATCAACTATTGAATAGTGTCAAAATTGACATAAAAGAGTTCTTAAAACAAATATTATATTATTAATTGATATTAAATTCCTAAAAATCTAAGGTTCGGCCAAGAGACTTATATCAGGATAGGTTCATCATTAATGGACCACTTGGGTGTCGCTTGGATGTATATAGTAAGTTTATTAACCATATTATATAAAAATACAAAGAGACATTGTAAAAGTGAAACTAATTAACTTAGAGTTAATACTTAAAGATAAGGTTAATATAAGTACCAAACCTGTCTAAATTCTATTGGTTGAGTGGTTTTCGACCTATCCCTACCTTATCCTTTGAATAGTCAACTTTGGAGCCATTGGAAACCGAATATGAATTTATTATAAATTAATATTTCTAGCTTTTCCAAAGGTGCCCCTCACCCCCCTTATAAAAGGGCACTCCTACTTCTCATTTCTTTACACCTCTAAAGCCTTTTGGTTCGGCCAAACTCTGACCAAATACTCTCCCAACATCCCTCACTACAACCTAGAGGCCTTAGTTTGATCAGAAATCCAACCTAAGGAGCCCTTTTGATCAAATCAAAAGGAAGAACCCGAAGAAGAGGTAATGATTTCACCACCCTTCTCCAAGTTCATTTCTTCTTCCACTTCTTCTTCCTTTGTTCTTACCATTCTAAAATAATAACTCCAGTATCTCACATATACTTGATGTTATTATAAATATGGTACAACCATATTCAGTATTCTATCCACCCTTTGAATAACATGTCACCATACGTGCGTACGTACGGACTACCGTCTCCACGTCGTGGTGTAATTGTTATTCAATATAATATTATTTGGATGGGTATAATAATGATGTGTAACTCATGTAAATAATAAATATAACATGTTAATGATTCTGTATATATGATATACCATCCATTTATATATTATTTTAATATCAAAAGAATGATATTGTCGCTCGTGCGTACGTACGGACTACCGTCTCCACGAACGCGATGAGATTCATTCTCCATCGTATCCATTCAAGTATAATTATCATTCGATGATTTAAAAATTATGTTTAAGGACTAGATATCATTCTGGATATGAATAAGATACAACAACCATGGCTTATGTAACAAAACATATAAAAGAAAATGAGTAAGTTAACTCCCGAAACGACGATAATTCTAAGATATTATTAACAAATCAATGTTAAAAGATCATATATGATATAATATTATTATATATGATTCTTGTATAATTTAATAACAACTATTTAACCATTATACAGGAGGTTAACCTACCCCAACCAAGGAAAAGTACAAGGTAAGGGTTATTTCACAATCTCTTCATTATCCGAGGTCGTTTATATGTAATAATCTACTGGGATCTTGTTATCATCCACGTCCATGTTTCTTCAAAATGTATTTCAAAACATTTCTAATATTTAAAAGAATATGGGTTAAGGTCATTTATACCCATGTTTGAATTTTTATAAGAGGTTTATAAAGGAATCTTTCCGTCGTTTTCAAAACAAGGTCCTTTTTAACCTTTTCGATAGAATTCAGGTAAGAATGTTTTTTTTAACTTATACGGCGGGTGCGGCTATTTTCCGCCGTTATAAAATCTTAAAAGCTTCCCTTACAAGCTTATAAGAATATTTTCAAAGAAAATGTTTTATTTTATATGGATCTTAAATTATTTCAAAATAAAAGGAGATATTTCTTTAAAAAGAATTTTGATTTCATCTATGTCAACATCCTTTGATGGATTTTACGCTTATTTGAATTTGATCTATTGTGATACAAAACTTCAATATTGTATTGAAGGTTTTGTGATATGTTTGACTGTGGATGTGCTATTTTTATACCATTCATAGTTTATGGTGAAATTATTGACATTTCGTATGCTAGTTTTAATACGAATGTTTATGTTATGTTTAAACCTTTTCATATGGGAATGCATTGGACTTAGTAAGTGACGGGTGGAGCCCGCTATAGCTCCTCGATGCATCGGTAGGTCTCATGAGACAAACTAGTGTCTTGGCACAAGGCCTTGACAAAATCTTATTTGTAGTCTTGGCACGAGGCCTTGGCTATGTGGTTATGATAGTCTGGCATTATGCATTCCAACATTATGAAAGTGGTTATTGATTTTTGCATGTGATTATTCGATTAGTAGAATATCCATGTGAATAAGTAAATGGAATTATTTCATTTTATTTATGTCATACCATGATGAAAGTTCATATTTAAAAGGCTTTTGTTTTAGTTATACATTGCCTTAAATGTTTGTTCTTATTTATGAAAGTTTCCGCCATATTGTTATCCTTACTGGGCATTTGAGCTCACCCCTTTTCTATGTTTTATTTTTCCCAGGAAGTGAAGAAGTAAATTATGAATGACCTGCAGGGATATTATGTGGGGATATGAGTGTGGATTATGGAGACATTATGTTATTGTAGTAGTTTTTCATTTTATGATGTAATGTAAAACTTATGAATATATCTAGTGTTTCCAAGGCTACTAAACCAATCGGTCTTTCGAGATTTGATCTTTCTTGTGATCATGCCAATGTTATGTAATAATGCACCGACTCTGGGTAACTAGGGTCGGGGCGTTACACTCCTCACATGAGGTGCCTAACCAGTAGGCCCAGGCCCAGTCTTTTGTGATGTTTCCACCCTGGCACAAGTCCCATTCCTCAGACCACTCCTTCCTCGGGTTCCTTAGAGTTTCCTTCAGTATCGTGTGGTACAGAGGAGGAGGCATCTCTTGATGTAATGCCTTCCCATGGACGTTATTTTGGTAGTTGTATAGGCAATCGTCAACGACGGGTGTGAAGTCTTCATGGGAATGGCCATCAGCTTCCCTGAACCATTGTCACTAGCACGACGTACCCTTCAACCAGTAAGCTGGTTCTTCCCTACTTACTTCATGGATGAAGACGTCACCCCCCTGCCTGAAGCCATACGAAGGAAACCTCTTACACAGTGGGTAGTTCTTCTAGCTCTCTGATAGCAGCACCACCAACGAATTATGGTCAGAGTGGCTCCAGACTGACTCCCCTAGACCCAGACTATTCTCTATCTCATCTCTCTAGGTGTCATTTGCAAGAACCCCTTCAGTAGCTTCTCGATGAGCCATTCAGTTTTTGAAATTGGATGATTTTTGGGTTGGTTCACTAAGATCATTCACAGAGAAAGTCTGTGAAGCCTATTCACAGAGTCCTGCCTATGCCTTCAAGCGCAAGATTGTGAAGCACTATTGCGGAGTCAAAAACTCACTGTGCACCACAAAGAGAAGACCCGATTCGCGGAGTGCAATCATGGAGTATGTGGAGCTTCGCGAATCGAGAGTGCTATTGTACAAAATCTTGAAGACGAGAAAAGACAAAAGAGAGTTATGGTAACATATTTATAGGCGAGGGATCCTCAGAGCTTCGTGGTGTGTCTCGACTGAAGCGTGCTTTGCAGTGCATCCGGACGAGCTTTTCTTTCCGGCTTGGCGAGCCCTCTTCGCGAGGTAGCTTCACAAACGGTAAAGAATTCTATTGATTGACCCTAATAATTTGACCCTTGATTTCTCCGCTGCTCCATGTCTGAGGGAGGAAATTTGGTGAAGCCAAAATGTGGGGAGGAGAAGAAGACACGAACTCGATGGCTACCTCGCGAAGCCCCATCGTGGAGTCCCCCTGGCATCGCGGCGCCCCATGGAGCAAAGAGGTCGGGCGCTCCATGAACACATTAGACGTTCGCAAACCCTTAGTGAAGCAAGGAGGCGGTGAAGCTCCACGAACCCCTTTGACCTTCGCAGACTCACCGCGAATCAAGGAGGCGGTGAAGCTTCGCGAACTGCTTTGACGTTCGCGAACCCACCGTGATGTAAGGAGGCGGTCACACTCAGTGACCACATTTAACGTTCGAAAAACAGCAACAAAGCAAAGAGGCGGTGAAGATCCAAGAACCTTTTTGACGTTCATAAACCCACCATGAAGCAAGTAGGTGGTGATGCTCCGCAAACCCCTTTTACGTTCATGACCCGTCCTGAAGTAAGGAGGAGGTGATGCTCCGTGACCACATTTGACGTTCACGATCCACCACGGATATAACTCTCACATTGCACTGAGATTTAACTGCTTCACCGAGCCTCTCCCATATAAATACCAGCCTCCCCCCAAGTCCAAGGGTTGGATCATCCGACCTTTCAACTTCATAGCTCCCAAATCGCGAAGTACCTTCTTCTCCACGAACCATGAGCTGTGCAAGGTACTTCTGCTCTACGAAGTGCCTTTGATTTGCCTTATTTTATCCCCCTCATTCAAGTGGGATGCTTTTTGCAGAGCCTAAGGGCCTCCACGATGGAAGGGGATCCCAAAGGGTGCCCGAGTCATCGTGGAGTGTTTATGATTAACGAAACACCCTTCATGTACACGAGATCCACATGCTAAGGCAGGGTCACTGTACTTCGTGAAGCACATTTCTTCACAATACCTTTCTTACCAAGGTTCCTTTGCTCTGCAAGGAAGTGCTCTATGAATGCCATTCCACTTCTTGAATCACTCCCTATATACACCTCTGCCCTATTCTTAGGTCGGGATGCTCCACCTCGCGAAGCACACCCCATCGCAGGTACCCTCCACCACACGGCGCACCCGAGCTTCACATGGTCGCTGCCTATGAACGCCTCTCCTTTTTAGTTCCCTTTCTCTTGAGACCCTCCAGGTTTGCACTTTGTGATTTCAAAGTCCCTTGGACAATACTTCC
This sequence comes from Viscum album, assembly GCA_963277665.1. Taxonomy (NCBI): domain Eukaryota; kingdom Viridiplantae; phylum Streptophyta; class Magnoliopsida; order Santalales; family Viscaceae; genus Viscum; species Viscum album. The sequence goes on from OY728165.1 coordinate 1,134,152,033, forward strand.
CATTGTGTTGCTTCACCTCATGCTTCTTTGCATAGGCATGCTAACTGGTATTGATTCTTCTCATAGCCACGCTAATGTGGACCCCCAATGGTTCGCTCCATTACACCCCCATGACATGGCGTTGTTGGTGCCTTCACTTCACCAAGGCATAGACGGTACTAGTTATGTAAGTCCTAAGGGTGTGGAGTGAACCCACCTTGTCCGAGCTACATGAAGTTAAATTTCCAAGTACAATCGTCCTCAGCACATGACGTTAAACTGTGACCCCACCCAGTGCCTCGTACGTGGGGTGTCCCCAAGATGGACATTCTCCATGCCCACTGGTCTCTATGAGTATCAGATCTTCCCACACAGGGAATGATATCCTCCTCATTGGAGTGGCATTTTCCACAGGGAAAGGGAAACTATCCTGGTTTAAGCCCATAGCTTTTATTACAGGAGGAAGCACCCTTGAACCTCCTTTATTTGGTGCCAAATACCTCTCTTGTTGGGCTTTTTCGTCATCGGGCCTCTACCCTGGAGTAAGTCCCAACCACTTCAGGCCGCTAACCACACATGAGCCCCACTTCACTTCCCATGGATGGACCTTTCGCGATGTGCTCGTCAGGTCTCTACTTCCTCTTGTTTCTTAGACCGAGCATGACTCATGTAGGCTTAGAGTAAGCACCGACCATGACATCCAACACCTTTGGAAGCCTAGAGTGTAAGAACCCCCCCCCCCCGAACTATGTGGTCTTTAATCCTTGCCAATGCAGGGTATGTAGGAAGCCTCCATGAAGTTCAAGCCCACCACCCATCGGACCCCAGGTCCTCCTTCACATCAGTTCAACGACCCCCCTGAACTACGTGATCTTCAATCCTTGCCAAGGCGAGGTACGTAGGAAGCCTCTATAAGGTTCAAGCCCACCACCCATTGGTTGCTCTAACCCCATTCAAATTGGTTCACCATCACCTTGGGCGGCCTTAGATCGTAAACCCCAAATGCCCCCCATTCATGAACTATGAGGTCTTTGATCCTGGCTAAGGAAAGTTTTGTAGGAATCCTCGATGATGTTCAAGCCCAACACTGGTCATTCCGACCCCCTTCACGTCAGTTTTCCCCCGTCCTGCATGACGTGAAACAATGGACCCCAATCAGCAGTAAGTCGTTGTTTGCCCAGTCAGCGGTATGCCGTTGCACACAAACCCATCTGAACTATAAGTACTTTGATCTTTCTAAGGTAGGTTATGTAGGAAGCTTCCCTGAGGTTCAAACCAACCATCCACAGATCGTCCAAACCATCTTCACGATGGTTCGACCTCATCCAACGGTAACTGTTCAATGGTAAGTTGTTAGGACCTCATCCAGCGGTAAGATGTTGTCACTCCATTCAGTGCTATGACTTTAGGACCTCATCCAGTGGTAATTAATTGTCATCCCGTTCAGCGGTAAGCTGTTAGGACCTCATCCAGTGGTTAGCCATTGTCACCTCGTTCAGTGGTAAGCCATTTGGACCTCATCCAATAGTAAGTCGTTGTCACTCCATTCAACTATAAGTCGTTGTCAAGATGAACTAGATTCACCGAACTATGTGGACTTCGATTCCCTACCACGGGGATACGTAGGAAGGCTCTTTGAGTCTCAAGACCAACTTCACCGTTACCCTTGAGATGGTCCTATTTCATCCCCCTCCACTTCATTTATCTATATCCATCCTAGTTCTTACCCGGGCCGCCACATCCCGGTGGGATCGTGCCACCTCATAATCCATTCCAATTAACATCATTCGAGAATCCCACCACATGTTGGCTCCAATATCGGTTTTCCATCTAGGGGTTGCAGTCATCTGATCCACTCAAGTGAGTGTTTCGATTTGTCTGATCTTTCTCTGCTGAACGTTAAACTTTGGCATACACTGTGTTAAATATAGGAGGTCGAGGAAAACCTCAGATACATGCCCATGGAATATGAATCTCCGTTTTCAATGTGGGATGCCTCAGGCTTCCTCACCCTCAAGAATCCCTATAATAAGGGATAGAAGAAAGACGCGCCAATGTCCCAGCATCCAGACACACCAGTGATGCCCAACGTGACTACTCCCCTAACCGAAGGTTTCTACCCTGACCGGACCCCTTGGAATGTCCCGACATAATCAGCGTAATTAACTATTGTCCATGAAGATATGGCACTAGGAAGAGTTTCACAAACAACAAATTAAATCTTTAAGGGAGACCTAGACTATGTGAAGAGTTTCGAGGAGGAATCCACGGAAGGAAGAACCAACATACCATCATCCCGTTTCGATCAAGGAGTAGACGTCCTTGAAAAAGGAGTAGATGCCGCCCACCTTTGGAAAGCGGGAATGCGGGGCAAAAAAATTGCGCCACCATCCCCCTAAAATAGATGAATGTGCACGCCTTGATGAAAGTGTAAGAAACAGTTGTTTTGATACTTTATGTAAAAACCCATATGTAATTTGTTACTTGTAGGAATTAGTTGAACCTCAATCTGACACACGGTGTGATTGATATGAATCTAAGTGTGTATTTTTTTTAAACTGACATTAATTTTAGTATAAAGAACAAATAAAATACTAAAAATTGAGAAAACACATTCATATTGTTTTGATAATTTATAAAAATTACAAATAAGTAATTTTGGAAATGTATTAATCAACTTAACCTTAATACGATGCATAGTGTGACCAATACAACTCCATGCATGTCATTTTTATTTAAAATCTACATTAATTCACTATTGTAAAATGGGTTTATAGCCACATACTTATATCCATGGTTTATGAATACCATGGGGATAGAGGTCCTAGATAAATATATACTAATGGATTTTTTAAAAACCATTAGTATACCTTCCCCTGATTCCTCAATTTTGTCATTCTCATCCCATTTAAACTATCTTCTCTCCTCTACAAACCCTCTTCTCCCCCGATTACTCTATTATCCATCGCTCTTATTCATTTCTTACACCCTATCCTCGACCCTACCCACCATCTTCTCCCCTGATCCCTCTATCATCTATTGTGCTCATCAAACTCAAAGATGAAACCTTACCATGACACTATGATTAATTTCAATTATTCCATTCCATATTCAGCTTCCATCTTCCCCAATAATGCTTAATGACTTAGTGTTTTATGGTGGGATATTCATGGTTTATGGTTGGCTCACTAAGGTTTGGTCCTCACTTTCTCTTTCCCTATTTTCTTACAGGTTTCTCCTTACATGTTTGTCATGTTTGGTTTGGTCGAACACTAGTTGAAGGGTTTGACTAGATTTTTAGGTTTCTTTAGTGTTTAGGGTTCATGATAGATTCTTATTGGTTGTTTGTTTATCCTCCATCAGATGAAATTTATTCTAACTCACGTGTCATTTATTTGGGGTAGGTTTTCCCATTCCATAAATTTTAATTTTGAAACTATCGATTCCTTAGTGTCTTGAACTTATGTTTTAATTATAAAATTATATTTTTCATTATGTTTGTTGTATTTTCAATTTTAAAAGTGGTAATTCTATTAGATTTATTTTAAATAGAAATGTTTTTATATTTTAAGGGCTAGTAAAAATCTTATTTAATGTGATTGGTCATGCAGTGCATTTATGAGATTGCTCAAATGTTCATTGAAAATAGTATTTGAAATTTAAAAATATAATTAGGATTTTAATTGGAATTTCATGTGATATTTTAAATTCCATCTATTTTAAAAATATTTCAGGAATATTTTTGAACTAAATGTAAGTCTTTCAAATGGTTTGACACCATTTATGCCCTGAATTAAATTAAAGGGTGATGTTTGAAACTGTGGAGGCTTTGGGATAAATGTTCATTTCCCAAATTATTTTGGATAAACAAGGTGTTTTTATATGGATTTCAATATGTTTTAAACTGGTGTATTTTAGGAGGTGTTAGAAATGAGATTTTAAATCAGTTAATTAAATGGTTAAAGAAGCTAAAAATTACGACTATTATGTTTTTAATTGTCTATTTTTTACTTTATGTGATTTTATAAAGTGCACAAGACCCTCATTACCCCCTGTGAATATTGTATCGTCTCCATATTATTATATGTTCATCGTACATATGAAGAGATAACTAGGTTTTTGAGTGTTTACTAGCTAATTATTGCCTCTAACTGTAAGTAGTTGTTGAGTTTTTACTATTTTTCATTTGTTTACACTATAATTTCTACCAATATTTGTATTTATTATTTGAATTTTTTTATTATATATTAATTTATCTACATTTTATTATTTTCTATTACCTATGGTATTTTATTTCATCACATATTTCATAATAATTGATAAATTCCTACTTCAATCAAACCCACTATCAGCATTATCAATGGACTCTTGAAAAAAAGATAATCTTCATATTGATTTTCCATAACAACTCTACTCATTCGAAATTTCGAATTTTTTCCATGAATGTTTACTTTATTTATACTTTATGAACTTTTATTTTATACTATATACTATTATACACTATGATTTTTTAACATATAATGTTAATCATTGTAATTTAATATTGTCTACTATTATTTACTATTATCTTTTTACTGTCTATGGTTATAAATTTTCATTTAATACTCTATACAATTATAAACTAATTATTTAAAATAATGAATACTATTTTTTTAAAATACATGGTTCTTTTGATATTTATAAAATTCAATGGAGTTCCTACCCATAAATATTTCTAGATGTGTTGGATAATAAATCATGCATACATTTTTTTAATATTACATTGATTTATTGTGAATAACATCTACTAAAATGTAGAACAATTAATGGGAATTTCCTTCATCTTGTAGCTACCCCACCTACTATAAAATCACATTGAAATGTATAGGAATATAACCAAATTTGGTTATCTACACAATTACTTTATCTTATAAATAAATATTCCAAAATAAAAACCCAATGTATACAAATTTGATTTCTCGGTTTCTCTTAATATTTTGTTTTTTCCATCTTAATTTTTTACAAATGAAATTATAAAATGCTTTACAAGTTTTGACATTAATTTTCCATATTAAAAGTTCAAAAAACGATGTCTTAGTAAACTTTTCATCTGAATTACATATTGGATACTATTTCATGTTATCATTTTTGGATTTTGGAGTTTTCTTGAGTCAATTTTTAATATGATTTTTTATATGTGGTATTTTTTCTATAATCCACTTACTAAGTTGTTGAAGATTAGGGACACCATGTTATTTTGTTCTACTATTTTGTTTCTAGATTATAAAATTCTTGATGTATTTTTGTTTTTATTATCATGTGTTTTCTTTATAGTGGGTGAACATACGTGGCATTTTTGGTTTTTCTCAACGGTTTATTGCATTTCCGATCACCACAAATGAATATTTATACTTACCAATTCATGAAGAAATCAATTCCACACCAATTGAATAGGTCAAATCATCATCTTATCCTAAACGAATCCATTTTATTTTCCCTATTCATTCCTTTTTGTATTATCTATTTATTTTAAAGAAACATCATTCCTTTATGTTTATTTTCAGGATCAAAATTTCTATCAAATTTTGTGTTCCTATCCTAGAATTAGTTTTTTTTAAAAAATTAAAAATTTACCATGGGTTTTGGGTGCATATTATTCTATTTCAATTATTTTCCTTTTTTAATTTTGGAGTATTTGGGTTCTTGAATTTTTAGTGTTTTTTTAGAGTATTTTGGAACTCGCTTTAGAGGTTTCAGGTTACTATTGTCAAAGGTTACTTACATATATATATATATGCATAGCTAGGAATATAAATATATAAGTTCCCCAATATATATATATATATACACATATATATTCGCTAAATGGAAGTATGAATTTATATATTGCGTCAAGGTATACTTATTTATATATTTAAAAAATGTTTATGTGTGTATGGTAAAGGGGTATGTTAATGTATAAGCATATATGTAAGGATCCCCTTGTACATATGCTTCCATGAAAATATGTACATAGGGACTAGGTGTCATTTTATATATGTGAAAGTGAATATTCATGTAGGCGATGAAGGAAATATTTGAGTTTCCATTGTTATAAGCATAATGCAAGGAGTTTGAGGTAGGATCTCCTTTGGATTGGCCATTAAATTTAAAGAATCATTGATTTTTTGTATTTTACACCATATTTTTGTAGAAAAAAGTGATATAGATTTTTAAGAATAATTTTTTGGTATGAAATAAAGTGTCTTCCTCCTTTTATTGGATTGTATGAAATTGTTTTTACAAAACATTTCACACCCAATCAAACAAAACCAAATTAAATGAAACAGACATGAACATAATCAAACTGATATGAAAATAACTGAATGAAAATATAAAAAAATAAAATATACCAAAATAAAACCATAAAATTTTATTTTCTTGAACAGGAATGATGAAAACCAAACAAACTTATATAGAATTGAGCTATATGGAATTAAAAAAATTGAAGAAAATATGACATAATATATGTTGGAAAACCCAAAATAATCTGTTTTGTATTAACTTATGAAGAGTAAAACTGAATTTTCACAAATTTGTCTAGAATAATATAAATTATCCTATAGAGATCATATAGATTAAAACTAACGAAATCTAAAACAACTCATATCTTGTTGTACCAAAGTGAATAATAATTTACCAGTAAAATCTAGTTAGACCTCTCCTTACCTACCTTAATTAGGATTGCTTCAAACATAACAAACCAATATGAACCACATGAAACCAAACTGAATAAGATTTATAAGTTTCAACACAAAACAAGTTGAGGTAAATAAAGTTGTGCCATAAAAATCCAAAATGGATAGAATAAAACCCAATAAAAACCAATGAAGCATTTAAACTAACATTAAAAAACTAAACAAACCTTACTCGTATAAATGTAAATCTGATAGAACATAATAGTTCTAGAATGATAAAAATTAGAAAAGTAGAATTCAAATATAAAAAATTTAATAAAACTAAATTAGACCAACTAAAAGTAATCTAACTTGAAATAATCTAATATTACAAATGATGAGTCAAATTAGCCTAAATATAATGATTTCAACCCAATATTACTACAACTAATGTGATCTATACTGAACTATACCAAATATATATGAAACAAATTTAATAAAACTAAATTGATTAGAACCCAATTGAATGAAAAATTAAATAATAATATAAACAAAAATAAGACAACAAAATCTAATGAAAATTTCGGGAACACACTTGAATAGAAAAAATTGAACTAAACTGAAACTTGTGCCAAACTGATTATATACCATTAATATGAAAAGTAATTGTTAAATAATTTAAATATAATACTTGATAGTATCATTTTGAAACTTGGATATGTTTCCCCCTTTCTTGCAGAAAATGATTTGACTAATCCCACATTGTGGTTCTTATATGTTGGGTGGTAACTAGTATAGTCACAAGAGATAGGTTTTTTTAAGTTTAGTTTTATTTTATTTTATTTATTACATCGAACACTTAGTCCTTTTACTTCATTCTATATATGGAGGGTAGTTATATTCATTGAAGGGGGATAGAAGATCACAAGGGGCGGCTACACTATTTTCATTTTAAGGGAGGTTGAATGGGGTAGTAAAAGGATTAATTAGTGTGATTCACTTTTGACTCCCTTGATACATTGTTGTTTCTATTTAATTTATGTTTCTTTGGTTTGGATGTCTAAAGTACGGATGGGCCCTGCTGAAATTTTATTATTTTCCTATTTTGTTTATTTAACATCTCAGGGGTGAAATCATTCCCCAAGTGGTGATTCCTTGATGTTTGGACACTTGGGCTAGCCTATGGGAATAGCACATATTCTTTATCCCATCCTATTAATTTCTGTTTTAGAGTTCTACAAGGTCATTACTATATTAGAGTGTATTACTTTCATAGATAATGTGGTGATATTATATGAATAAATAGTGTAAGGGGAAAAACAATTCTATCACAAGCTAAAATCCACCCAATTTATTATGGCATGGTCATCACATTAAAAATGGAAAGAATCTAGAAGATATTTGTTTTCTCATGGAAGAAGTGGGGGAGGATATTGAAAACATATGATATATGTATTAAGAGGAATAAATACAGAGTGAAATAGAACACATTGAATAATAATGAATTTGTAATCAATTGTTATCACTCATTATAAATAACCACCACGCTTATGATATATGGCCCTCAAAAATAGAATAATTAACTGATATTAATGTATCGTATTACCCAAGAGGCACTCTAATATAAATTATATTTTAAAAAACTACTACTAGACCACCATTGTTCTCATATTACTTCCCATTTTCAATACATTACCAATAAATAGAATGTAGAATGACTAGGTACCCAAATCCTAATAAGTTCCAAAGAAAAACTAATCAGGTATCTAAAAATGGGTTTTTGAGTATTAGAATCATAATCAAGACACAACTCATTAAACAATAAATCATTCTCAGGTATAAAATATATTTTTCAAATAAAGAATACAAATTGGAATAGTTAACATGATCAACCAAAAAACATAAATTGATAATAAATAACATAATCCGAATCAATTAAGTGTTAGAGTGACATTAATTAATTAGATAATAACTAATATATGGGAGTAGATTTTCAAACATAGAATATAAAACAAACCCCACACATGGACTGCTTAACATTCTCTTTTACCATAGGATTTCAGGGACCTATGGGCCAAAACACAACCTTCAATTATTAATTTTCATATAAAGGGATATCAAAATATGATATAATAGTTTGATGGCACATATTCATAATAAAAAAATCACCCAAAACACACACAAATACAAAAAATGAAGGGAACAAACCAAAAATGATACTATACATAAAAAATAAAAATAGATGTTTCCTTTGGGTAAAATAGGGGAGGTGTTCCATATGTGAAATCCTCATGAAGACAGCCATGAAAAGCCCATGTGCAGCCTATGTGCATCAACTCTACACACCTGTCAATAACTTCAAGAGACTCCACCAAATCCCTAGACTAAAGAAGGGTTTGGATCCTTCGATTCCAATATCTTGAATAATCACGAACACTCCACACCTAATGAGGTACCTTAAAATCATAAAAATTAGAGATTCATTTCTATCGGATTATTCATATTGGGTGTGGTCACAAATGTAGTCAATATTGCACCACAAACAAGCCTTGAGATAGTATGAAATAATCTGGTGTAGGTGTAAACATGTCTACTAATTTAATTGCATATATAATAAAAAATTTAAGAATTTTTTTTATAAAATAAAAAACCAGAAGTTAATAGTAGAATTAGAAGCAATATCAAATTACTCCATATACTAAGAGGATCCTCACATGACATTTCCTTGGGTTTGCATAATATGGGAAAGATTGGTATTGATACCAAGCTAGAGATAAGGAATTAAAGTTGCCTTTCCCATCTAGGTTGGGGGTAGGAAAATAATTTAGCTTATCAATCCTAGGAGCACATGTAGAGTTGGGGCCAAATCCCATCCTATTAAAAGGGGAATGGGTATACAAATTATGGGCATTAGCCAATCCCATTGAATAGTTGAAGGGATATACAGATTCATTGAATTAAAAGACTATACCACTATCATCTCAAATAATAACATGTATCTAGTTAGAAAAAATTATCTGTTATGAATAGATATATGCTTACACCACCTCCCCATCATCCTTGTCAACTATCAAAGTGGTAACCATGCTAAAAATAAAATAAATCATTATTTTTTTAACTATAGAGGATAGAAATGCTCTCATACTCACTTTAAATAATGTAATAGCATAATGGTATTCAGTGTGGTTTGTTTTAAACATGTAGGGTGGTTTTTTATAGGTTCTAGAAGAGTAGTAGTATTGCCGGAAGGGCCAATTATGCCTGATGGGGAGAGGAGGCTATACCAATGGTTTTCTAAACCATTGTTATATAGTTCTGCTAAACAGAATTACCCACAGTTGTAGAACCATTGGTATAAATTTATACTAATGGTTTACATGTAACAGTTGGTATATAGTTATTCTGGACATAAGATTATACCCACGGTTGTAAATTTTCTGGCATATATTAATATCACTGGTTCACATCTAACCATTGGTTTAGGGTAATTCTAGATATCCTATACCAATGATTCTTTAAGAACCAATGGTATAAGAAAATATAGATTTTAGAATTACCAATGGTTTCAGGAACTATTTTTATAGCCTATACCAACAGTTCCAAGGGTTATACCAATGGCTCCAAACCATTGGTAAATAGATAATTTCTAGAAGTTATTTTAGTAAAAAGAATAATTGACATAATGAAAACCAAGAAAACATATTCAGATTATTTTTTATTCTTTAATAAAATGACTCAAAGGATATTTTTTATGTTTAGGAATCAACAACACCTAAATCGTATGCATGGTGTGACCGATATGACTCCAATTCTGTATTTTTATTTAAAATTGACTATAATTTTAGTAAAAAGAACAAGTAACATATTGAAAACAAAGAAAAGTAATTTGGACTAATTTGATACTTCAGTGAAATTATCCATAAGCCATTTTGGATATGTAGGAATCAACCACACCTCAATACAACAAACATTGTGACCATTATGACACAATGTGTCTGTTATGTATTTAAAATTGACATTTTTGTTCCAATTGAGTGTCACTCATTGAAAACGTAGAAAACATTCTCTAATTGTCTTGATAATTTATGAAAAATATTCATAATTAATTTATGATTTGTAGGAATAATTATCACATTAAAATGACACATTATCTGACTGGTATGACTCAAGGTTCATTTTTCTATTTTGAAATGACATTTTACTAAAAAACACCAGTTACATACTCAAAACCAAAAAAATGCATTATAATTTTTTTGTTACTTTTGGAAAACTATAAATAAGTCACAATAGAAATGTATTTATCAACTTCACTTCAATGTGATGCATGGTGTGACAGATATGAATCAAACAGTGTATTTTTTTATTAAAACTGACATTAATTTTAGTAAAAAGTAAAACCAGCATACTGGAAATAGAGAGTAAACATTTGGATTATTTTGATGCAAATTAATTTTTTTTCATTTTCTCATTGCCGGTTTAAGGTTTTCCAGTACCCAGTACAAAACATCACCGCTTACAAGGACGACATCGCAACATCCAGTTCAAATTCACATTTCAAATATGAAACTCAAGTAAACCAGACAGCTTTTGTCGATCCAGAAACCATCAATCCGCACACCTTTCCATGCACCCTCGATCTGCTCGCACCCTCGAGCATCGAACCCATCAATATCGTCAGAAGACTTCATCGTTCGTCGTCGGCGAGAACTCCTCTGGCAACACCGCGAAACCAACAGATTGTCGGTGAGAAAGGCGGAGCACCACGCGCCACCATTCTTCTTCGAGGATGCCAGAGAGAGTTCTGACCCCGCCAACATCTTCACAAACCATCGTCATGGCCAAAAAACAACCACATTCATGACCCATACACCCATCCCTTTCTATCCGTGAAATCCAATAAGCACTCACATAGAAGATTGCGAGAGGTAGAACATCACCAGAAACCCAAAAATCACCCAAAAGAGAAAATCAAAACAAAAAAATAGCACAGAACATCACAAGTTTCAAGAAATTACCAGCCTCAAATGATCACACACCAAACTCCAAGAACAACAGTTTTTCCGACAAACCCTCCTGACGTCATCCTCGTCGGCTCGAAACAAACCAAGCTCCCAACACCGCCATCCGAGAAAACCAGAGATGCAACGCTTGACCTCCAAACACCCAAAACAGTGGTCAAAGTGCTGATCACGAACCATTGGACCAAGGACTCAGGCGCAGAATCAACACCGAGTCACGAAGACCCCGGTGTGCGCAAGACGAGCCGATACAAGGCCGCTGCAGTATAGAAAACACCACCTCAAACCTCCGAGCTAGGGAAGAAGGAGCACAGATCCGGGGTGAGGGAGGTGGCGTGAGAGGAACCCTAGCCGAGCACAGTGCCCCTTACGGGCTCATCCACATATTTGGTGGATCCATATTCTTTTGATACTTTAGGAATATCATTAGTAAGTCATTTTTGATGTGTAGAAATCCAACCCACCTCATTCTAACACACAGTGTGGCTAGTAAGACCTTAAGTGTGTCCATTTATTTAAAATTTAAATTTTAATAATGTATTTTTTATATTTTTGTTTAATTTGTTTCTTTATATTTAATCTAACATAATATTTTTTTTTCTTATATAATTGGTTTTTTTTCTTGGGTTGGGGTAGTTTTTTCATCAACTGATATCATGGTTGGTCATTTTTGAGATGGGTTCACGGGTGTTCCAAATATGATGAAACATTAATGTGTTTAAAAAAATTCTCATAGTAATTGTCAATGTAATTGTACAAAACATTTTTTGAAATTTATATAGTAGTTTTTTTGTAATTTTTCATTAAAAATTATTTCAAATATGTTATGTAGTTTCATACTGGTTATTGGTGTATTTGGTAAAGTGTACCATTATTAAAATGAAATAATACATTAGGTGGGAATTTATTAGAGCATATAAAGGGGGTACCTTATCAGTTATTATTTCACTCATACAACCCCCCCCCCCCCCAACAGCCTTGAGGATAACACTACTTTTTTTAGAAATGATAAATCCCATTTCATGCACTATTAAGGGACAGATCTGTTGTATTGAATATAAAAATTACATAGGGTATTCGGTGTCCATAATTTCTTATCCCTATTTTTTGAGGTCTATCTTCCCATCAATGCCACTCACAAGTAAAACATGAACTTGCTTCCAAATATAGATTTAGTAGAAGATGTCATTTCCAAATTCTATATCATATGGTCATTTGATCATTTCATAATTCACTTTATGGTTTTTTTTCATTTGATTTCATTGTATTAGAAGTTTATTTTTCTTGTTTGGATCAGGAAATTCATTTTTTAAAAATATTTAAAACCTTTAAAACCCAATAATTCATTCGTTTTGGGCATTCCAAACAGTTAATGGATTTTTAGTCTACTCATATACATAATAAATAATGTAAACAGAGTTAACTATGATTTTACATCATTCTAAAGACATTTTCCTGGTATCTAACCATTATACACTTGCTTTGATGTATTAAAACAATAATAGTGTGTTTTTTTATAACTCAGAAAAACAAAAACATGGATTGATGTTTTGTATTCTCTACTATTTATAAAAATTTCGACATTTTTTAGTATTTTATTTCATAAAATTTATATATTTTTAGTAAATTTTGACTCCCTTGATGCACATTTTTAAAGAGTTTCAAACCATTAAAAACTGATTATTTGGTCATTTAAATAATACCTCAAATTAGAAAAGCACTGTATCTACTTTTCGATGTCACAAATAATACAAAGAAGTATTTCTTATTATTTCATGTCATTATAAGGTTTTTTACTATAGATAATACAGTTAAATGCTGGTTTTGTTGTTTTAAAACAATAAAAGTGAATTTTAAACCATATCACATAAACAAAGTCTTATATTAACATTTTATACTCAAAAATATAATAAATAATTCTATGATAATTATTATTATTTTTATTTCATGACATTTGAAGCACATTTTGTTTGTTTTGGCCACCCTAATGAATGTTTTTAAAGGACATCAAACCCTTAAAAACATTTTATTTAATCATTTCGGATAGATAACACATATTATTGATGTTCAGTTTTCACATACATATATAAAAATAATATAAATTCATTTTCATATGATTTTACTTCATTCTTATGTCATTTTCTATGGGTCTGACTACTAAATGCATGTTTAAATATTTTTATAAAATAAATGTTTTTATCTAGAAATATTGGGAAAATGGAACATCATATTGGAATTGAAACTATTAATTCATTTGAAAAATAATTTTATTGTCTTTTAATTCTTATATTATGAAATTTGGGGGTCGTTCAGTTGCTTTTGACCCCCCAACACATGTTTTTAAAAAATATCAAACCTTGAAAAACTTCTTATTTAGTCCTTTCAGGCATACCATGTGTATGATTGAAATGTATTCTCATAATGTATGTAGAAAATAATATAAGGATTATTTTTATATTATTTTAAATCTTTATGACTTTATTTTCTATTGATCTGACCATTAAAGTCACATTTTTGTGTTTAAAAACAATAAACCTCTGTTTATGATCATCCTAAGAAAATGAAATTTTGTACTGAAGATTCATCTAATATACTATTATAAAAATCACTATATAGTTGTTATAATTTTATTTCACATTATTCAGATGTTGTTAGGTTGGTTACCCCCCCCCCCCAATACATGTTTTTAAAAGGGCGTCAAAAATTTAAAAACCTGGTATTTGGTTTTTTTTGGGTAGAAAACTAATCTGATTGATGTGTCACCAACTCATACACATAAAAAATATTATTTATATATTTTCCTTTAATTTGATGAAAATTTGTGGTATTTTCTATCAATTCAACTCTTAAACACACTTTTTGGTTTTTTAAAGGACTAAAAGTTTGTTTCTGGTCATCTTAGAAAAAAATCACATCGGATTGATGTTTTGTCTACTCGGCCGTTATAAATTTAAATATAAAGTTTTTGTTCTCTGATTTGAAATAATTTAGTGGTTTTTGAGTTGGTTTTGTCAAATTAACACATGTTTTTAAAGGAAATTAAACCTTAAAAACATCTTATTCATTCATTCTAGGGAAACCACATTTTATACTGATGTTTCATCTACTCACACAGATAAAAAATAATAAAAATATTATTTTCCTATGATTTGATGTCATTATGAAGTTTTTATATGGAAATTACCATTAAGCACATGTTTTGGTGTTTTGAAACAATAAAAGTGTGTTTTCAGTCATTCGATAAAAACAAAACCTCTGATTGACATTCCATATTCTCTATAATTTTAAAACCAATATACAATTTTTTTTCTATATTAACTGTATTCAATGGTCGTTCGGTTGGTTTTTATACCCGAACATGCATTTTTAAACACTTTCAATATTTTAAAAACTGGTTATTTTGTCATTTTGGGTAGATTTCATATCTAATTGAAGTGTTATATAATGATAAATGTCACAAAAAGGAAAATATTATTCTCCTATGATTTCACATATTTCTAAGGTTGTATTCTCAAGATCTAATGGTTAAACACATGTCTTCTTATTTTAAAACAATACAAGTGTGATTCCAATAATCTAGGGAAATCCACAACTTGAATCTACATTCCTTCTACTCAGTCATTTAACAATTCATTATACGGTTATTTTCCTCTCCATTAATAGAATTAAAAGGGTTTTTAGTTGGTTTTAAACCCCCGAAACATGTTATTAAAGGGAGACAAACCCTTAAAACTACTTATTTGGCCATTTCAAGAATACCACTTGTCATGTTAATGTGTTATATTCTTATACATGCGAAAAATAATACAAATACAGTTTTCTAACTATTTAACATCATTTGAAGCCCATTTTTTATAGATCTTTCCCTTAAAAACATGTTTTAGTGTTTTAAATAATAAAAAGTACATTTTTTATTCTTAAAATACATAAGTTCATATTGATGTGTTTTCTCTTCAACCATTTTACAAATCACTATACTAATTTATTTTTTTGATTTCATGAAATTCAAGGGTCTCTCAGTTTTTTATCCTTTGATGTTTTTATTAAATTGGTGAAAACATTAAAATATTCTTATGTAGTTGTTGTGGGATGATCATACATTATTTTAAAATTAATTTTTTTTACACATCAACATTCTTAGAAATATGGTTATCCTATGATTTCAAATATTTATAAGGTCATTTGATATTGATTTTACCATTAAATGCACATTTTAGTGTTTTGAAATAATAAAATATTTTTTTCAGTCATCCTTGGAAAATATAACCTCATATTGACATATCATCTACTCTACTATTTTAAAATCTTTCTATGATTAATTTCTCTAATATCATGATTTTCAGTGGTTGTTCGTTTGTTTTTTATCCCCTAACACATGATTGGAATTGGTGTTAAACCATTAATAACTACGTATTTATTTTATTTAATTATAATTCACATTCAATTGATTTTTCCCTCTTATACACATCAAAAATAATATAAGGACTATTTCCTAGGCTTGTACAATATTCTATGGTCATTTGTTGTCGACATAACTGTTAAACACGTGTTTTGGTGTTTTAAAATAGTAAAAGGGTATTTTTGATCATCCAAGGAAAAGAGAATCTTATATTGAAATTTATTATGTTCTAAAATTTCAAATATAACTATAATATTGTTTTTTTCTAATTTGAAAAAATTTAGAGTTCATTCGGTAGGTTTGTAACCCTAGACACCCATTTTTAAAGGGCGTCAAGCCTTTAAAAATAAATAATTCTGTCTTTCCAGGTAAGACACACATATGTTTAATGTGACATCCATATTATGAAATATCAAATAATAGAAATACTTATATCCTACTATTTCCAATCATTTAGAGGTTTTTTTCTATGGATCTGACAATAAAATTCATGTTTTTATGTTTTAAAACAATAAAAGTTCCATTCTATTCATCCTAGGAAAGTTGAACCACTTATTGATATTCCATCTACTAGAAAATTTAAATTTCCACTATAATGTTGTTAAATTTTGATTTGATGGCATTCATAGGTCATTCAATTAGTTTTGACCCATTGATGCATGTTTTTGAAGGGCATTAGACCTTTAAAAAATAATTATTTTGTCGTTCAATGAAGACCACATATCATATTTATGGTTTGTCTACTCATACATTTAATAAAATAATAATAAAAAAATTATGATTTCATGTCATTTGCTGGTTTTTTTCTATAAATACGACCAATAAATTCATGTTTTTATGGTTAAAAATGACAAAATAATGTTCTTGTTCATCCTAGAAAAGGAAAATCATAGATTGATGTTCCTACAACACTGCTATTTTAAAAATCATTATATTTTTATTTTGTAGGATATTTAATTCAGTTCTTGTTCAGTAGGTTTTGACCACTAAACACACGTTTTTAAAGGATGTGGGTACTTTAAAAACTTCTTATTCGTTTTTTCTAGGTTCATTGCATGTTTGATTGACATTCTATACACTCATAAACATAAAAAAATACAAATATTTCTCTCTATGATTTCATTTAATTATGAGTTTTAAGGACTATGATGGTGTGGTATCCCCTATGAAACATCCATGATTCAATAATCCAGATACCGACTATGCAATTTTATTTCATACATTTCGATTATCAATTAAATAGAATAGGGAAATAAATACTAGATGAATGCATTGCATGCAAATAAATTAACAAAAAGAATTATGTGCTTCGGTCCAATGTGAACTTATATTCATGGTGGTAACACTATTAGTCAACTTTTATTAAAAAAGAAAATAAAACAACCAGACGTACAAGAGGTGAATATAGAAAATAAATAGATAAATCATCCAAAGAACTTTATAGATATAACTCATGCTATACAAACACATAGAAGGATACAACAAAATACATGGAATCAATAATTGAAAACTAGAAATGTGGAATAAAATTCTTACAATACCATGTTTCAATACATTAACCTAGAATAATCTTGAGTTTAACTTGAGATTCTGATGGTTTCCTTCATATGAGGGTATCTGATATTGAAGGTTGAATATCTAGAGCACTCTCTACTAAAATCATAGCCCATGTTTGGCCAACAATAAAGACGATCAACTTTAGAAGACTTTAGAAACCAGGGATTGAAAAATTATTCTTTCTCACAATATTTATCTCAATGGGGATAATAAAGTTTTCCCTCACAACTCACTACAAATTTTAATAAATGAACCAAGTTGATATGTAAATTAATATAATAATGGTTAAGTGACAATAATTCATGTGACAAATGTGGGATGTTGACAACATGGATTCCCAAAAATGAAAAGGCAGTTCAACCATTATGAAATATTAAAAAACACTTTCATGACTTTACACTTATGGGTATTACCATTATGTGAGATTGGTGTAACCTTTACATGATGTATTTATGACCTTTACACAAGACAGGTAAAGACCCTTATGTGAGAAGAGGTACCATTATGTGAGATGAATTACATTTACACGAAATAGGTAGTAGTTTTCCATGGCTAGGAATTACCTTTACACAACTGGGTATTATCCTCATGCATATAGGGATTACCCTTACACAATTGGTTTAACAATTATGCATTTTAGGCATAACCCTTATGTTTGTAAGGGTTACCCTTATATAGGTCAAGTTGTTTCATTTATGTGGATAAGAGTAACCATATGAATCTAATGTATTACCCTTATGTAACAACATATTGTCCTTATGAAAATTAGGGAATACCCTTATGTGGCTAGGTACTTAACCTCATGTAGTTGGGTAGTACCCATATGCATAAAAATTTACCTTTATGCAATATGTAAGTTAACCATACGCAAGTTAGATTGTACCCATACACAAATCTATATTACCCTACCACATCGGTCAATTTACCCTCACAAAATAGGAGTAACCTTATGCAAAGGGTAGATACCTTTATGTAAAATATATCTATAGGGTATGGAAAACAACTGAATTCAAAAGTCATAAAAAGAAAAACATATTCCAAAGAGAAACTTAAACAAAATTTTCCATTGAAATTCAATTTTATTACAAACAATGCAATTCATTCAAGAAACTCTTCATAAATCTTAACATTTTCAATTAAAAGAATTTAAAAAGGATGATGTTCTTGTAACCTAGGTCATGGAAATGGGACTATATTCATAATTCATAAGAAAATACTAAACATGGAAAATGTAATATACTTAGTCAAACTCTCTGATATATTTTCATAGGAACGTATCTTGGTGACACGTATTATCTCATTTTAAATTACATCCATAAAAATGAAATCTTTTTCCTATATGTATTGATCATCCATAACAAACATGATTTTTAGAAAGATTTAAAGAAGTCTAATTATCGCAAAACTGTTCTATATTAACATAAGATAAAAAAAATCTAATAAACTAATCCTTTAAGCTAAATCACTTCTTTTATTTCTTCCATTTAGGATATATACTTAACCTCGGTGGTGGAAATAGAAACAATGTACTTCATATTTCATCTCCTTGAAGAAGGACCACCGAAATCCAAGAATACATAACTAGTAATAAAATTTTCAGTATCTACATGTTCATCATAGAGGAAATCAACAATGATAACTACATTTTTACTATAAGAATCCTTATTTAAAAAAAACACAAATTAGAATACATTGATACATACTTGAGTAGCAGCATTAATGCATTCCAATA
This sequence comes from Viscum album, assembly GCA_963277665.1. Lineage (NCBI taxonomy): Eukaryota > Viridiplantae > Streptophyta > Magnoliopsida > Santalales > Viscaceae > Viscum > Viscum album. Next base: position 1,134,171,353 of record OY728165.1, read on the forward strand.
TGACTTTCCAAGACTTTTCATAATGTTTCTTATAGTATAGAAAATAAAATCCATATTATTCTTAGATCATACAATTAAATACATGAGGCCACCAAATACATTATCATAAGGTATTTTTCCTATAAAGTAAATTTCAAAATCAATTATAGGGGATAGGGACAGGGATAACATGAATTACTGACCAAAAGTCACACATACAGTTTTAGACTATACATTGAATACCTTTTTAGTACATTCTTAATATAATCTTATTTGAAAAAATAGAACACCTTGGAATTTCTATCCATTGTGATTTTCATACTATTAATTTTTTTTCCCAAATATTTAATTTTAAAACCATTATATAATTGGGTTTTCCTTTGATTTATCATCCTTATGTATTTAAAATGTATAATCATACCCACTACCTATATGATTAAATAAACTAAATCATGCTTATTATATTTAAATTAAATAAAAGCATCGTATTTACTTCTAGTGAAAATATTTTTGAACATAAAAGAATGAAACTCTATATACCACTATAAATATGTTTCCATAAGTCCATACAAGTGTTTTTCAAAATGAAACACATTATTTATTTTAAATTCACTTGAAAATACATTTGGTGGTTTCATATAAATATTTTCTTCTAAATTACCCTAAAAGGGTAGTTTTGACATCCAAATACTCAACATGAAAACCATTTTAGGATGAAAAATATCATAATAATTTGATTGAATAATGCTTGAAAACTATTGAAAAAATTCACAATATAAACTATTCATTTATATTAGAGGAATCACTTCCCAATTTCACTATCTTTGAACTTATTTTTCTCTTCATTGGTGTTGTCATCTTTATTCTTAAAATCAATTTATAACCTATAATTTTCTTCTATTCAGGTTCGTTTACAATTACAGAGGTTTGGTTTTTATGAATAGATTCCATCATCTTTCATGGAATAAAGACACTGAATAGATACAGTAGATTTAATAACTTATTTAAAAATATGTGGTTTATCACTACCTTAGTAAAATCCTATATTAAAGTAAAACGAAAAAACACTAGCCTCGGTATACCAGGATGTATGGATTATTTTTTCTTCTTTTCCTATCAAGATACAATTGATAATTTCTCAAGCTCACATATCTTTTATCCCCTTACATAGATTTAGGAACACTAGCAAGATCAGTTTCAATGTTCTCTGGTTAGGTATTATTAGTGGAGACAACCTGACGATTAGGATACATTTCAGTCTCTAAATTGATCTCAACACCTATATGTTCATCTTTTTTATATTGAACAAGATAATAGGGATTTGGTTTAGTCCCAAAAGCCTTATGTAAAACTACATCACAACTGATTATACACATCTAAAAAGTATTACTAACAACCCAAATCATATACCCTTTAACACCATGTGGGAATACAACAAAAACATATTTCACATCCATGGGTGCAATTAAATCGTCTTTTTTATGATTTTTGGTTGTATATCCAAAAATTCTAAGATGTCCTAAATTGGGGTGTGAACCGGTCCACATCTCTTTAAGGGTTTGAAGTCAATGGAACTAGAGGGTCAAATATTGGTCAAATATATATCATTAGCAACAACAGTGACCCAAAAGTTCATTGGATGAATTGATTATGAGATCATTCTGCTCACTCTTTCTAAAATAGTCATATTCATCTTCTCTATAATTCCATTTTTTTGCAGTATCCACATTATTTCTATGTCTAATAATACCTTGGCAACAATAGTACTCTAAAAAATTGATAGATAAGTAATCTATATCATATTCTATCATGATATTTTTGAGTTTATTTTCATTTTGGGTTTCAATACTATTTTTTTGAATGTTGAAATTTCTAATGTTTTAGAATTTTTCATGAGAATGTAGAACGGAACATTTTTTGAATAGTCATCTATTAAGGTCAAAAATCGAAATTCACGTATTCTAAGGTGATTTTATCTCTATATGTGGACCTCTTAAAACTAACATGTTTGTATGTTACAAAAACACATTCTTAAAAGGGGGAGGTTATCTGAGAATATATCATTCAATTTTTTTTGTTTTCATTGTTCATTCTTCCATTTTGAACTAAATCTTCCTAACTGACTACTCAATAACATAGTATTATCTATCATGGGGGAAATAGTTGTATTTAATTATTTTGTATGAGTCCTACCATCTTAGACATAAATACCCTTAGTGTAGGTTCCTATCATAATAGTGAGTGACCCCTTAGAGATTATAAGAATTCTTGAATCAAACCTAAATGAATTCCCATTGAATTATAAGACACCAAGGGAAATATTAATCTTAAAAAAATTGGGTACCCACCTAATCACCTATAAGGATTGGACTGATCCATGATATAACTCTAGATAAACAGAACCTCTGCCCAAGATTCAATAGTGTTATTATTACATAGGAAAACCTCACCATTCTAAATATCCCATAGATTTGTGAAGTACTCACATTTATTACACATATGAAATCTGAATTGTGAATATAGGACCCATTAAACACTAATATTATCTAAATAGACATTTAAAACATCAATAACAACAAACTCATTCTCAACCAACAACGTATTTTCACTTTTATTGGTGTGGTTTTTAGAATTGTCCCTTTGGGGACAATTTATTCAAATATGAACTAACGTTTTTCAATGAAAACATTGTATTTTCTTATATATATACCTAGATATACTCTTAGACGTTCTCTTACCTCTTCTTTTCCTCTTCTACCCTGACCCTCCCATAATTATCAACCCCTTGTATTCTTTCATAATATAATTAGGATTATTCTATTGGATTTCTTTACACCACAAAGTATACTTCACATATTCTAGGTTTAATGAATCCCTACTATACATAATTGAATCTTAAATTAAACTATTATAATCATCTAAAGAGTTCAACAGTATGATAGAAAAATTTTCATCATCTAATGTAACTTATATATTAATCATGTCGAAAAAGATTTTATTAAAATCATCAATTTGATTCCTGAATATAGATCTCAGATGAATATAAAAATTATAAGACCATGTCTTTTTATGTAGTTATCCTAATACAGTCTTTTTCATATATAAAGTTTAATGTTTCGACTAGCTGTGGGTAGAAGAAGATTCATCAGCTTCCTCTTGAAGGACCTTATCACATAAATATAAGATAATTGAAGTACAATCCTTCAAAATTACATCAACAAATACATCTATTTGAGCATTATCAGACTATCTATCCGTGGAAAGGGTAACAAATTTATTTTTGGGACCACACAAAGCACCAAGGAGCTCAATATAGTATAACAATGCATTCATATTTATCTTCCATATACTGAAATAATTATCCCCATTGAATTTGACTATATCAAGTTTATTTAATCCCATTATTATGGATTATATAGCTTTGATACCAATTTTTTGGTGTCATGCTGTTGTGGTAGTCCCTATACAACAGCCAAGATCCAATTAACTAGGTAATGGGTTGTCCATTTGATGTATAAAGTTTGAATAAAAATTAAATATAAGGATGGATATATACAATAGATTATTGTGTTTCAGGAAAATAAAATAACATGTACAAATTAAGTGTGTTGGTCCACTATGGAAATATGTGGATGGAAAGAACACCACAAAACAACTTTTATTACAATAAAAAAATAAAACTCCAAGGATTACAAGAGTTAAAAGTATAAAAGAAATAAAGAAATAATCTATGGATCTCCCTAGATTAATCCCACTTGAAAAAAGACATATAATGATACAACACCATAAATGGTAGAGAGAAATGAAAATAATAAATGTGGAATAATATATTTGCAAAGAGAGTTCTAATACCAGATCCTAGAAGAATCTTGAATGGAAATTTAGATACTAGTGACTTCCTTCATGTGAGGGAATATCATAATAAAGTATTAATATCTTCAACACCCAATTAAAAACCTAGAGTTGTTTTGGAAAACAATGAAGACAATTAGTTTTAGCAGAATTCAATAACCAGGGATAGAAAACTATTTCCTCTCAAACGTTATCTCTATTAGAATTTTAAATTATTCCCTCACATCAAAATAAATTTCAAATTGATCACTATAGATAAACCCCAAAGTAATATCATAATGGAAAGGTGGTAAAATGTCAGGTGGCGAATGTGGTATGCACGCCCCATGGATAGACTATAAGAGAGAGGCACTTAAATTGTTATAATAATTTAAAAAACCCTTATTCTGATATTAAATTACATGTTATTACATTTACATGATATAGGTATAACTATTATGAAATCCAGGTATGTCCTTACATTATCTCGGTTAAGACCCTTATATGAGAATAAATACCCTTACATGAGATGGTTTACCTTTACATGTCACAGTTAGTTATCTTAAATGACAGGGCATTACCTTTACACAATAAGGAATTTTCCTCATTCAAGTAGGGATTACCCTTCTCAAGAGGGTTAAATATTACCCATTTTTTTCGCATGAACTTTGCATATATAAGGAGTTCCCTAACACGAGGAAGGGGTAATGATTATATGGATAGGATTATGCTTATATAGGTAGGGGCGTACCCTTATGTAATAATTTGTAACCCTTATATGAGTTAAGGAATACCCTTAAATTTCCAGGGACATACCCTCATATTTTCAGGAATTACCCTTGAACATATTAGGGTATATTTATGATATAGTTAAGTTACCCATACAAAAGTTATATAGCTCTCTTATTCATATCCAAAGTAACCTTATGTAATCTATAAATTTACACTTATGCTAGGGGAGGACACATATGCAACATGGTATCCAAATATTTGTGGCATCCAACTATCGAATATGGGGAAAATTGAATTGGAAAGAAATAAAAATGATAGAATATTTAAAAAATAAATTTAAACAAAAAAGTCATGGAAATTCAAATTGATTTCAAAAACAATAAATCCAATAATAAAAAATTTCACGTTGAGGTCATTGGTTTAGATCTAACCATTAAATGCATGTTTTCATACTTTAAAACAATAAATGTATGTTTCTAGTCATCCAAGAAAAAAACCTTGGATAAATGTTCATTCTTGTTGAACATTTTTCAAATCACCATTGAGATTTTTTTTCTCTGATTTCACACCATTATGAGGTCATATTATGAATATTTAAGTGCTAAACATGCATTTTGGTGTTTTAAAATAATAAAATTAATTTTTTTAGACATCTCAAGAAAACATAACCTTATATTAACATTCTGTCTACACCACAATTTCATAAATAATAGTATGGTCATTATTATCTAATATCATGGTATTCAGAGGTCCTCCAGTTGGTTTGGACCCCCAGAAACATGTTTTTAAAGGGAACCAAACCTTTAGATACTTTTGAGTATGTAGTTTCTAGATAACCACACATCTAATTTAAATTCTATCTACTCATACATGTCAAAAATAATACAATGGGTTTTCCCTTTCCTGTCGCATCATTTTGATGTTTTTTTCTACATATCAAACAAAAAATTAATATTTTGGTGTTTTTAAAAAAGGAATTTTTTTTCTTGTTATCCTAGGAAAATGGTACCTCATATTGAATTTATGTGGTCTTTAATACCTTAAAATTTAAAATATGTTTTTTTATTTCTTAATTTTAGGTAATTCAGAGGACATTCAATTGGTTTTGACCCATTAATGCATGTATTTAAAGGGCACCAAATCATTAAAAAAATATTATTCAATCATTATGGGAAGACCCCATGTCTGATTGACATTTCATCTACTCAAAAACATTAAAAATAATACAAATATATATTTTCTATAATTTCACCGAATTTTGAGGTCATTCTCTATGGATCGGACCGTAAAAACATGTTGTGAATTTTTAAAACAATAAACGTGTGTTTCTAATAATCATGGGGAAACTGAACCTTAAATTGTAGTTCCATCTAATCCACCATTTACCAAATCACTATATGTCTTTTTTCTTCAAATTTAATGGAATTTAGAGGAATTTCTATTAGTTTGTACCCCTTGACGAATATTTTTTAGGGCATCAATCCTTTAAAAACTAAATATTCAGTCATTCCAGGAAAACAACATGTTTGATTATCAGGTATTCTAATGTTAGATGTTTAAAAAATATAAATTTGGTGATCCAATTATTTAACAGTATTAAGAGGTTTTTTGGATCTGACAATTAAACACATGTTTTCATGTTTTAAAACAATAAAAGTTTATTTATAGTCATCTAAGGAAAACAACACCTTAGATAGATATCTTTCCTACTTAACCATTTACAAATTCACTATATGTGGATTTTATCATATTTTTTGGAATTTTGAAATTATTCACATGGTTTTTATGTCATAACACACTTTTTAATGTGCTTAAAACCTTTAAAGAATACTTATTCATACATTCCAAGAATACCACACATCTGATTATTGTGTTGTCTAAACATAAATTTCACAAGTTCTTCTATACATTTTTAAAAAACATATAGATTTTCCCAAAGAAATTTATTCACGTCAAAATATAAAAAATTAATGTAATGAATTTCATGGTTTTATAAAAGTAGGTGGATTCATATTGAGGGAATCCTTTTGGCTGATAAAGTCAATATGTATCAGACAATGTTTTAGAAATATTATGTACTGTTGGGGAAGATAAATATTATATGTACTTATATAAAAAAATTAATCAAATTTAAATACATAAGTATCCTAATTAAAATGAATAAATTCATTAAAAGATAATAAATGAATTCTATGTTTCATTGATGAGAATCATTAATATAGTTAAAATAAATGATATCCACATATTAGGAATCCATATGAGACTGATATATTGTTGAAACCATATCAATGTATTAATGTTGGGTGTTATGTTATTTTTAAATGGTTTTATAAAACAATTTGTATATATTTGGTGCAGGTTTTTGTCATATTTATTCTAAAGAACTTGATAAGGGAAGAGGAGAACAAAAAAATCATACCATATAAAAAATTACAAAATTTGATAGGGGAAATAGATTTCAATCCATCCAAATCATCTGATTTCCCCCAGAATCATCCCAACCAAAAGACTAGTAAGAAGTAGATATAATAGGTGGTTTTGGGATGTTTTTACAGGTATGTGTGAGGGACATGACATGAATCAAGTGCAGTATAATGAAACTGATAAATGAGATGAGAGAAAAAATAATAATATGCCTGAATTTGACAGTGTTGATTCATCTGAGAGAATTTCACGGGGTAGTGGTGGCAGCATTGTACTTCCATGAGATATTGGTCAATATGTGAGAAATCGGTTTTGTTATGGTTAACTTTATAAGACCGGGAATCATTTTATCAACACTAAAATGATATTTTTTTGATAAAACCCCTCTTTATCAGCACTTTTATAGCACTAATAACATTATCACATTATCACTGCTAATGAGGTCCTGATAACGATAGATTTTATCAGAACTTTATATTATAGAAATCATGAAAAACTATATAATTAATATTTAATAATATATTAATATAACAAAATAATATAAAGAAATATAATTCTAAATAAATATTTATAAAATATTAAATATGTATAATGAAATTTTAATATTTATTTATAAATATAATTATAAATATATAATTTTTTTAAAATAAATAATTGTTTATTTAATTATAAATATATGAAATTGATTTTAAATATTTATTTATAAATATAATTACAGATATATATTTATTATTATAATTATACCCAAATGATGTGAATCATGGATAAAATACATGGCCCCAAAGTATTTATTAATGATAAAAATGTATGAGAGAGTGAAAGAAAATGGAGAAAGGGTGCGATGTTTTACAAGGTGATCATCAACCAAACACAATAAGAAAAAAACAATCATCTTCTATTGTGTTTACTAATTCTTACTTGAGAACCTCCCCAACCTCTTAGGTGACTTCCTCACTTACACTGTTTTGGATCCATCCAAGTGGTATCCTTATGACCCATGCTCAAGGATGGATCTTACAAATCATCCTCATCAGTGGTCACAATTTCATTGGAAACTTTCATGGAATTCGCTTCATCTTCTGTCAATGTGTTATACTCAATAGCTACCCATTTAACATCTACTCGATCATTGAAAAATTCCTCACAAAATGCATTCATACTGCGTTATTTGATAGGAATGCCATCCTGGGTAATCCTATTTGAAATGATTATAGATTCTTGAGGAGCACTGGAACCCTCTCTGGCTGTATCCTTATCCTCCAGAGTATCACCAAACACACGGTCCCCAAATAAACCTATAATTAAAAAAATTATATATTAAATATATTATTTTTCTAAAAGAAATTATAAAATGAATAGTAACATTTGATTAAATCCATTATATATTCTAATGGGAATTCCACCACCTACATGTGTGTCCTCCAAACGACTCCACCATCTACGTGTCAAATCCTCCCACACCAGTGCCCATCTTTCCATATGTATCTTTTTTCACCATTTCTTATCTCCTCCCCACATGAAACCATATTGCAAAGATCTACTTATTACATGAAAATTCTTTCCTTAAAAAATTCCACATCAACTCCACATCTAACTTCACCATTGCCTCCAACTTCACCTTCATATCGTCTACCTTCATCTCCTCTTCTACCTCAGTCTCTGCCTCTACCTCCTCCTACCCCTCCACATCGATCTATGCCTCACAAATAATTTCACTTCTGCCTTTAAATTCACATCCTCAACCTTTCTCTCCTCCAATGTATATGTCTCATCCTCCACCTCAGTTTCTTACTTCAACTCTGCCTCAATCTCTACCTCCACTTATTCCATACCCTCTCCTGTAATAAAATCCCAATTCTATTATTTCCACTCCTCCCCACCTTTACCCCCTCATAATCTAATGTCTCTCTTTAATATCTAGATCCATTTCCCCTCTCCATTAATTAATTGTTTTGAGTTTCATTTTTTTTGTTCATTGAACATAACAGATTGAGCATTCTTGATTTTGGTCAATAATCGATCCATTAAACATTTTGGTTTAGTTTTTTGATTCAGAAATATTTAATGATTCATTTCCTTCGATCACTTAGGAAGAATTCATGTGGTATATATTCTTGGATCTTAACCCTTTTTTATAATTTAGATTCATAAGATTAATTCATATTTCGGATAGTTTTGGTTCTATATTTTCATATCTTGGAATTAAATTTTCAGTTCAATTCCCATCCTATATAATCTTGTTATAATTATGAACATATGGTTTGGGATATCATTGTAAATCAGCATGAATAAATTCAAACAATGGTTTATTAGATAACTATTTCACAAAGAATGAAAAAATTCTATTTAATGGATGGGTTTCTTTCAAGTGCATAAAAAATCTTCCCCCACAATTGTAAAGTAATTATATTTTAAATTATTATTAGTATTGTTAGAATTTTTATAATATTGAATCTATAATTTCTTGAAAAAGAATATTTGAAAAAAATATCAATTCACCTATATTTTAAATATGAGTACCTATTTATTTTAATGTTTTCTTTCATTGTTTAAATATTTACTCTTATTGTTTCTCTATATATATTTACACATATTTGAATTGTTTTACAATAAAATTTTCACCATATTTCATATTATAGTTGTGATCTTATTATAATAATTTCCCACTAGATTTCCCTTTGACTTAATTTTACAATGTCCTTAAATTTTTTATATTTTTCTTAGATTTGGCATAATGTATACAATATTTTTATTATAAAATAAAATCTCATTTTTCTATATTTAATCATTTTTTTGTCTGAATTTTAATAATTTTCGATTTTATTATTATATTCATGTTCACTTTTTTAATATTTTTTTGTTTGAAAAGCATAAAACACATAATGTTTCATTTATTATAACTCATTCTAATGGATAAAAATATTTTATAATAGACTATATAAAAAACTTGAATCTAATATTTAATTAATTTTTCAATTATAAATTTAGTTAAATTCATTCGATTCTATTTTATAAATATCTGTGTGTACTAAACATTTTTCTCATGTTAAAAAATTACAAAAAAAAATCCTATTTTCAATTTTATATTTACACTAAATTTTAGTGATTTATTTAACTAGAAATATACTCTAATGAAAATAATTAAATGATAATTGTATTTAGTATATGGATAGAAGGGCATTTAGAATTTAACATTTTAGAGGGATAAATTTTACTATTTTATAGTATTTAGTAATTTACAATGAATTTTTATCATTCAGAAGCATTTAAAAAAATCCCTAAAATATAGAAATTATTCAAAAAGTTTCATTAAATTTTCCATGTATTTGTTAACCAAAATTGTTCATCTTATAAATTTAAAGTAATTATAAATTGTGTTTCATTAGGTTTTCTATATATATTTAAAGTTCAATTCATATGATTTTTTGACATCCATTGTATTTTTCATATATTGATGCTTGAGATATTAAGTTGATTCAATTTATCCTCTTTTTAGTTTCACTATATGTTTTTTGATATCATATCGAATCTCTAAATTTTTGAATATATTTTTTAAAACATAATTACTGTTATTTGTTCTCTATATGTATATAATAATATAAATTTGATTATACTATATAAGTTTCACCATATTTTAGTTTTGAGATTCCTATAATCTGGTCATCACCTCTCAACCAACTATTACCTCTTAAATGGCATAAAAGGATAGACTTTTCTAATTTTGATAATTCTATACTTCCCAAATTCCCTAATCAATTTGAGACTTATCTCAAAATTATACCATGTGACTAACCTATTGTGTTATGTTATTTTCCATCAATGAATATGGTATTTTTCATTTTTATACTATATGATATAAATTCTAAAATACATTCCTATACTGTAATGTTCAGAAGTATATATTACTGGAAATAATTCATTTATTTTTTTAATTTTCTTCCACATATTTTTTTTTGTAATTTCATTTTTCTTATTTCCATAACCCTACATGGATATCTTCGAAGACCAGGTGGTGTTATAATAGAATATATTTTTCATTTACTTAGGAACTTCCTGTAATTACAAAGCTTGGGATTCATATAATATTTGTATACAGGATTTTGTTTTTATGTAATTCAAATTTTCATTTTGTTAGGATATTCTTATAAGGAAAAATATAATATTTCAAATTATCTTCATATTTTATTAATTTTTATTCCATTTTCATGAAGTTCCTACCATCCCCATTATTTATTTTCTAAAAAAGGCTCTTCATGATTTTACCGAATTGACTACTCTTATTATATATACATCCGAAACTGTCTTTTTGTTTTTAGATATGATGAAACCATGAATATCATATTTCATATTCTAACTACCATTGTTACTTATTTTTAAAGGCTATATGTGGTCGTGTAGTACTATTTTTCTTACCAATCAACTCTACTATGATATTTTCTATCAATTAATTCTAAATTAATAGTTTATTAATGTCACATGAATGATTGGATTTTATTTTTTATATTAATTTACTGTGTTTGATAAATTTAATTGATGAAAAATATTGGGTTAAGAATAATTATGTATCGTTATTATTAAAGTTAGTGTCTGAGGAAAAACTTTTTGTACTTTTAGTACATGTATATTCAATGTATTGATTATTAATGAAACTTCTTATTACTTATTGTTCATTTTCTATCATGGATTTAAAGTACTAATGTCCTAGATTATTTAACACATTGGTATGTTCATAACAGTTCTCTGCTATGATGAGAACATTGAAGTTCCATGAAAATATTATTAATATTGTTCTATAATTGTAAAACCTACTAGGATGGGACACATAGTATTTAGATCGTTAGGTGAAAGTACTCATATGAGGACGAGGCTTATTCTCATGAAGTTTTCACTTATAAATCTCCATGATATGAGATATAAGAATAGGCCCGCCAGTAAAAATTCATCATATTTTTGTGTCATTGGATATTCCTATCTATGAGAAAGTCTAATCTTATATAGACATTAAAATTATCACTGGTTAATGTCATGACTCATACACTTAGGTTTACTAGTGGAAATTGTCACATCGTATGTTGGTGGGATGTAGGGAACATTGGGTGAATCATGATTGATATGTCATTAATGGATAATTTGAGGGAGTATTTTTTCCGTTCCATATTTACAGAAGATGGTGTCAAGAACCATGGATTGGTATAGAACTATAATCCTAAATTCCACGGTCATGGTGTACCGATGTGTTTATTTTAGATAATCAAAAAGTTATGTGTTGATCATATAGTTTGTTGACACTATTGTAGAACTTTCTTGATGAGATATTGTGAAAAAGGTATTATATTTCAATTTGAGTGCTTGTATGTGGTTGTCTATGTTGTGACATTAATTTATTTATCTTGGGCTCCTTAACCCATTACTAGAAAATAATCTTGGAATTATAGGAAACCCCACCTAATTCAAATTAGAAACATTCTTATAGGGTCACAGACAAATTGTTTCCATTGAACGTGATTAATTTTATTTCAATTTAATCAATTGAGTAAATATTATTATTAGTATCAAAGAATAATTTTACTCATTTCATATTGATCTGAAAAATTTAGAAAATATTTTCTCATATCTATGTTAATATAGATATTTTTATTTATTTTATTAAATATTTGATAAATATTTATTCATCAATATGTGAATGAAATATTTATTTTATTAATCAATAAATATCAAGGAGTTTGAATGGAGCAAGATCACATTTAATGATAAATATTTATTTACAGATAGTAAATATTATTTATCAATTTACGTATGTTTTCATGCATTAAAAAGTAATAATAAAAATAGTATTATGTGCCATGGGGTTTCATTAAAGGTTATAATATTATTTAACGGCCAACATGAAATTAAATTATTATTTTCACCTAAACCCAGGCTCTATAAATAGTTGGTTATATTTACTGTGTGGACCATTTGTGTGCAATCAAAAAAGAGATAGTTGTTGCAAAAAATTAATTGTCTCTTGAATCCCCCTTCTCTATCCCTCTCAAAAATGAGAAACACAAGATGTGTTTTATCAAGACTAATGAATGAGTTCTTATGAATGAACAACGCAAGACATTCTATTCACCGTGCTAGCACATGAAGATCGATTAATGTTGCTCAAAGATCATAATGGAACACATGGATCACCTGTAGTGATATTTTATCCTTATATCCTCACAACAAAATTAAGGAAATCTAAATATATATTTTCAGATGATAAAAAATCATCAAGAAGAATGTTCTTAAGCCCATGTATACATTTCTTTAGATTTTAAGGGAATTAATTTTAGATCAGATGTGAAATATTCTCACTCATTGTTTTGGGAAAAGGTCTCCTTTATTCCTCCTAATCAGGCTCAAAAATCTCAGTGTGGAACTTCCATCCTTTGTTAAAGGGGGGAGGGATTCGGTGGAGATGTGTAACTTCCTTAGGAGACCTTGAATGCCTCAAAGAAGGGATGGCATTTGGATAAAGTGGAAGCCACCTAACCAAGGGTTGAAACTTAATATCGATGGTTCTTGCATAGAGGGAGTAATGAGGTGTGGAGGTTTACTTCGAGACTGTTGGGGCTCAGTGTATGTTGCCTTTAGTGCTTTTTATGGTCCTGGTAACTCCCTGAGGGAAGAGGCTCAGGCTCTTCTTTTAGGCCTTTTGATTTCCAAGAGGAGGGGCTTGAAGCTGACTGAGATTGAATCTAATTCAGAGGTCCTGGTTATGGCAGTGCAGGGATGTTTTTGGATTCCTTGGGACCTGACATATATTATTCGAAGGTGCAAGATAGAAACTAGTCATGGAAGATTTATTCATCATAACTGGAGAGAAGCTAACTTTGCAGCTGACTCGCTAGATCGTTTGGGCATACAGGAGGACTCTCTTGTTTTTTATGATAGTCTTCACTCCCTTCCCTTGGAGTGTTTATGTGTGGTTCAAGGGGATTCCCGGGGACTGCACCACTTTCGGCCCCCTTGAAGGGATTTCCTTGTTTTTCCTCATTTTTCTTTTAAACTATTAATAAAAAATAACTTCCAGACCAGATGAAGAATGAACAATGATAACATCAGGAAACTACTTTGTTTTTTCTAGTTAGACATGGTTACATGACATGTTCTTAAAATTACACATCATGTACCCTAGTTCACTACATCTGGTTTTTTTGAGGGAAACACAATCCACCGTTTAGTAATTATATGTGGTGTACACTACCTATTGACTAGATAACATTTCACATGGTTGTTTGAATACACGACATGTATTTATGTACATTTCATATGGCCTACAGGGTTTAATTGAATTTAGCTTAAAATTTTTGTGGTCAGTATACATTTTCAAAACCAAGTGAAATTGAAAATCAGGAGCATTTATGATATTAATGAAATGTATGTGGTATACATGGAATGTTTTTCAACCAATCCCATATCCAAAGAACACATCGATCCAATTAGCAATAAAATAGACACATGGCTCAGTGAGACCCACAGTGTATATCAAGCCTGTTAATGTCTTGCAGTCTGCTAATACACACAATGAAGACCCAATTGTGCATCTCAGAGCCAGAACACACAATGTGTAGAGGGTATGAACATTTCATGCAGTCTATCATATTTATTTGTTGTTGACTAGAGTGTGTATTTTGGATACTTGTAAATCAATATCCATGGCGTGTAGTTGAACATACATTCCATGTAGTCTCCCATTAATGAAAAAAATTAAATTGAAAAATTAAATTGGAAAATTTCTTCATTATTACCTTATTTTATTTATTGGAACACCATTTTGATTTTGATAATTTAATAGTGGTTTTAACAAATTTTAAATGGTCAATTAATTTATTGAAATAAATATATGACATCATTTTATCTTTCATTTTTTCCCTTGAATTCCATAAATATTGGGTATCCATAATAATGTTCTAACCATCATTAAGATGAAATAGAATTAATTATTTAATTAATTAACAAAATCACAATCTACATAATAATAGATAAAGAATAACAAAATGATTTATATCAAGTTAATTTTTCATATTTTTGGCTTGAATGACCGTTCATGAGTTTGACCATGACCTATGTTTGTGTATGATATATTAATTTAATTTATATCATTGGTTTATAATTATTTATTATTTAATTAAATAAGGTGTAATGTGATTCATCCTTACCTCCATTATTATATATCACATGTGTGTCCAAGTATGTTTATGAAATTTCCTTTTAACCAATATTTTGGATCCCCTCACCTATGTGTGAGTCTTAAATACATCAAATTAATGGAGTATCCCAAGGTATGTAAAGGCAATTCATGATGTAAAAATTATGATACCAAATCAGGTGATATATAAGGGGTCATGTGGGATGCTGTAACTCAGGCCTAGATTAGAAATAAGTGTTATTTACCCTTGGTCAAAGATTTATTTAATTTATATTAATTAAATCAACCATTGTATAAATCCCGTGAAAGGTTCATTTAATTAATAATTTATTTATGACTATTCAATTATATATTTTATAGATTCATGTTTGTGATCATATAAATGAATAATATATTGTGAGAAGAAAGAAATTAAATAAATAAATTATGCGTAAATGTTTTATCCAACATGGTTATTTAAATAAATAAGATCCAATTCATATAAAGAATACATATAAAGGATAAAATAATATAAAATTAATTCATGATAAATTAAAATTCCTTAATTAAATATTTCATCATAGTTGGAATTCCATTACTTGATTGGGAATGAAACTCACCAGATCTAAGTGTCTAACCAACCTTTTTTGGGGCACTTAATTTTATAAGGGGGTTATTATGAAGGTTTTGGGTTAAATTAACAATTTTATATCAAGAGGAGTATCCCTTGATAGACGTGGTGTAATATTTTAGGTAGGTTTTGAAGAAGTCAAAGTTAGGATTTCAGGACAGGGGAGTGTACTTAATGGATCATTGAGTTGCAATCCAATTGTTGGAAAATTAATTCCTACCTAAATACCTTCAAATATATTTATCAACCTTTAGTTCAGTTATTATAAGGGGAATATTTATATTTTCCACTATAATTTTCTAGAAAATAGATATTACAATTTCAATGGTGAGGGATATTTGGACTTATTAAGATTGTGGGAGATTTAATAATTAATAAAATCAATGTATTTATTATTTCTAACAAAATTTTTAATCTACCAAAGTACATTTAGTATTCCATCTTAATTGTAGAATAAATTTTAAATCTCCTCATCCACATTATCCCTATTGTCAATATTGGATAAATACATGCTCCAAAATAGCAGTAACTTCCAGGAATGGTAAAGACAACATTAGTTTATTTGCACCATAAATACAAATCATACATTCTAGAATCATAATTTCACGACCTTCCTTATAAGGAAGAATGTAAGGAATATTTCATATTCTATGACAAGCATATGACTAACACAGTCGATGTTAAAGGTTTAATTTTTTCATTCTAGGTCTATTGAACTCATGAAGTCTCATAAAAACATGGATATGTATATAATTCTTAAGAACCTATGTGATAATTACCAAGATAGATCTAGATATGAATAGTTTTAGATTTATAATGTTCTATTTCAAATAAATCTTGGATATGGTCACCTATCTAGGACTCATGTATTCCGGATCATTGGATAAATTATGCATTTAGATATTATATGGATTAAACACCTTGAAGAACTAGGAACTAATATCCATCTGGAATCACTCCCTCAGTGCTTCTCTATCTTTATTGATAATTTTATTATGAACAATATTGATAAGTCTTTGTCATATCTTTTTACTCTTCTTAGTAATGTAGACTAGGATATGATGTGTGAAAAAACCTTATGTCCTTAAGGTGAACAAATGTAAATGGAAAGTGAATATCTTTAATACCAACACTTTTTCATGCCCTTCCAAGAAGAAGAAGACCGAGGGGTATGGAAGGGAACAAGATGTTTTCTAATTTTGATGTGGAAATAAGGTCCACTAGAAGGAAAAACATCACCAAACCAAAGAATTAAGAGGAATCTTCAGGTTCATTTTTTATCAATTGAAATTCATCTATTTCTAAACAAATTAATTAGATAGATATTTTGGATCTCACATATGTATTAAAATATAGTAACTAAGTTGATTTATAAATATTGATTGAGGGAGGTGATATATGAGCATCCAACAATGATAAACTTGTTTTTGTTGCTATTAGTGACTACCACCACATGTTGTCAACTGAGATGATCTTGTTTCTAAATAATTTTATTATGTGCCTTCAGTTACCAAAAATATTATATAATTATCCAGACTAGATACATGTGGTTTAGTTTTGAAATTTGGAAATAAATGTTTCCACATTTATAAATATATTGTTTTTCTAGTAAGGAAAAATTAAATAATAGTCTTTTTGTGTTGGAATAAGCAAAGAAAGCAATAGAAATAGATAATGAAACAACCTCACATGTATCATACCACAACCAAATTTGGAGTCATTTGATTTGTCATGTAAAAAAGTTATTGAATAAATTAAATCAAGTTTGATATTTGGATTCTATTGAACGAAAAAATACTTGGAGTATGTTACAAATGTTTACAAAGAAAAATGACCAAATCCCCATTTAGTGGGAAAGCCAATGAAGAAAATTTGATTCTTGAATTAGTTCATACTAATATGTATGGACCATTTCCAATTAAATCATGGCATGGGTATGCAAACTTCATAAATTTTACTGATGATTTCAATAGATATTGATATATCTAATTAATGAAGTATAAGTTAAATTCATTTGAAAAATTCAAGGAATATAAGAATGATGTTGAAAACCATCTTGGTATGAATATTATGAGACTATACTCAGAACAATGTCGATATTCTCTTAATCAAGATTTCATTAATTGCTCAGGGGAGTTTGGGATCCTATCCAAACTCACTTATCCTTACATGCCTCAATGGAATTGTGTTAGTAAAAGGAGAAACCACAACTTATTGTACATGGTGAGATAAATGAAGATTCATTTGAGTCTTTCATTATATTTTTAGGGATGTTTGTTACAAACAACCACTCACATACTAATGTAAATACCATCTAAACTAATAGATGGTATTCCATATGCTTTTTAGATTGAAATAAAACCATTGTTATTGAATTTACATGGGTGGGGAAAAAGAAACATTTGTTACGTCCTCCTCAGGTAACAAACATTCACCTCGAGGAATAAAGTGTACCACTACCAAATATCTCATGGAAACAAGGAGATATTACATATATAACCCTATATAAAATATGTTTATAGTGGAAAGAAATTATATATTCCTTGAGAGGGAAAATATATAGAAAAGGGATATGGGGAGAGAAGTAGACTTTGATGAAATCAAGGTTCAAGATACACAAAAGTTGGTTTAGGAATAGATTCCAAAAATCCCCATAAAAGATTAAACTACCCTAGAGACACATTTATTATATAGGATTAAAAGGGAGGTTTGAGAAATATAACGTTATGGATTTAAGTCACTAAAGATGATGAATCATTATTAGTTGATAATAATTATCCTATAACATATAATGAATTAGTAACTGGAACAAATATTTCTAGGTGGAAAGAATCCATGAATTCTAAAATGGATTCCATCTACCAAATCCATGTTCGGATTTTGCGAGACCCTCTAGTAGATGTAAATCCCCTTAGTATTCATTGGGTATTCAAGAATAAACTCGACATTGAAGGAAAATGCAGTTCAAATAATATCTGACTCATTTTAAAATGGTTTAAATGGAGTCAACACATTGATATTGAAAAACTATTTCAACATTTTCAATGCTAAAATACGTTAGAATTATACTTTCCATTATGGTCATCCAAGATTGTGAGGTTTGAAAAAATAGATTTTAAAATAGCTTTCCATAATGTGAAAAATTTGCAATATTTCAATATACCACAACCTAGAAGTAATATGAATCCAAATGAATCCAAAATGGTATACAAGTTTCAAAGAAAAATTTATAGATTACAATAGGCATATTGGTTATCAAATAACTTTTCTGATGAGTTTATAATGGTTTTTTGTTTCATAATGAATTAACACAATCTTTGTGTATATAAATTGTTTTTTAGGAGTCTATTAGTTTTCTTAATATTAAATTCTATTGAAATATTAATCCTAAGAAATGAAATTCCAATCATGTAGTCTGTTAATTTGTGGTTGAATAAATGCTTCTCCATAAAGTACATAAATGATGAAACCTATATTCTTGGGATCAAGATCCTTTGTGATAAATCTGATATACTACTCAGACTAAGTAAAGTTAAATAAATTTACAAGATAATAAAGATATTTATTATAGACTAATCTAAGAGGGATTGTTTCTAGTGTCACATGACATTCATATTTCCAAGAAAAAGTGTCCCCAAACACTTGAGGAAACAAAAAAGAATGGAAATGATTTTATGCATGTCAGTGATTGTTCCAATCATGTATGTTATTCTATGTACTAGGCTAGATGTTTCCTATGAATTGAGTGTGGTTGTTAGATATCAAACTACTCAAGGTGAACTCAATTGGATGTGGGTCAAGACTATCCTCAAGTATTTGAGGTGTACTAAGGATGTGTTCTTGGTCCACAGAGGATATGAGAAACTAGTCATCAAAGGATATGTAGATTCTAGTTTCTAAATTTATCATGATGACATGAAGCACCAAACAGGATGCATATTCACTTTTAATGGAGGTTTTGTGATCCCAAATTGCTCAAAAAAGGTTGTGATCATAGATTTTACTCTAGGTCCTAAGTATATTACAAACTCTGAGGTAGGTAAAGAAGTAGTATGGATGCACAACTTCATCTATGGGCTTGGCAAGGTACCTAGAATTAAAGATTCTATCACACTCTATTATGATAAGAATATTGTAGTGGCACTCTCAAAAGAGCCAAGGTCACATTAGTAGATGAAGAACATACTATATAAGTATCGTCTATTATAGGATTTTTCTAAGATAGGTGAGTTTTTAGTGAG
Organism: Viscum album; assembly: GCA_963277665.1. Lineage (NCBI taxonomy): Eukaryota > Viridiplantae > Streptophyta > Magnoliopsida > Santalales > Viscaceae > Viscum > Viscum album. The sequence continues at coordinate 1,134,191,349 of OY728165.1, forward strand.
TATTATATCCACATAAGACAATATAGAAGTCCCCTTGACTAAATATTTAACATAACCGGTACATTATTATCATGTGAGGTCTAGTGGACTAAATGTTATAGGAAGTTGGATTTAATGAAAGGGAATTTTTTTGGGATTTTGTGTCCTTTGACCAACTATTTGTACTTTGATAACATGAATATTCATTTTATTTTATATTAATTAGTCTTTTTATATTTTATGGTTCATTAATATACAATGAATTAATAAAATAATATCTTAGTGTTTTTTTCAAATTGATAAGTTCAAAGAAATTCCATTTTATGATGAGAATATTTAAGTGTTATGACAATATTATTAATTAGTTCTATGTTTGTATAATGTACTATGATGGGGAAAATAGTATTTAGACTGTTAGATGCAAGTTATAGTAAGATTATGAGGCTTCTTATCATGAAGTTCACGCTTTCTAATCTCTTATAGGATTGATTATGAGAAAAAACCATCCAATAGGAATTCTAAATGTTTTCGTGTTATGGGATATTCCTATATGTGGGCATGTGTAATGGTCCTTATAATTAATGATTTTCATTGCTTTATGTCATGAATCATGAACTTAGATTACTGATGAAACCCATCAATCCATATGTTTGAGGAGTGTATGGTTCGTTATGTGTGTCATTATTTAAATGTAATTAATGGATATGTCAATGAAGGATTTTCCATTACATCTTTATGGATGTTGATATCTCAGTCCTTTGGTTTGAATAGATCCATCACTTTATATTCCATGGACATGGTGTAACGACATGTTTATTTCAGATATTCAACAAAAAACATATTGAGCATATAGATTTACGACACCATCATATAACCTTCTTGATGAGAAATTGTGACAAATGACTTATATTAACGAGTGATCATTCATATGTTGTTATCAATGATGTGACATTATGGTATTTCCTTTAGAGGCCTTATCCCATTGCTAAATTGTAATCTTATACTTTAAGAAATCACTCCTAATGACAATGAAAAAGAATCCTATAGGGTCACATGTTAAGTGTTTGCATTGATCTTAATTAAATTATATTTTAATTTAATTAACATAATAAATATTACTATTGTGACTGGGGAATAATTTAATTCCACATATATTTATCACATCAATTTAGAAATATTTATTCACCACCATGTTAATAAAAATGAATTTATTTATTTTATAGAATATTTATTGCATATTTATTCACCAGTATTTGAATTAAATATTTATTTATGAATAAAATATTTGTTTGGGTATTAAATAAAATCTAAGTATTTGAATCAGACTAAGACCACATCTGGTGATAAATACTTATTTACAATCTTGTAAATAATATCTAACAATTTGAACAAGATGGCGTGTGCCAAAACATAATAATAATAATATTATTATTCATGGGGTTTCATTTATGGTTATAATATTATTTAATGACTATTATGAAGTTATATTATTATTTTAACCTAAACTCTAGTGTGATAAATAGACGGTTTTGTATATTTTATGGATCATCTGTGTGTAATAAAAAAGAGAATTATTAAACACAATTAATTACCTATCGACTCATCTTTATCTCTCCATCTCAAAAATGAGTAACAGTAAAGTGATTTGTTTAATACAGAAGAACGAATTATCATTAATGAATAGTGAAATACATTTAATTGACCACGTTATCACCCAGAGATCAAGTGGAATCGCTTAGAGATCATAGGATAAAATGTGGATCATCATTAGCAAGATAATATCTTTAGATCCTCACAACACAATGAAGGAAATATGAAAGATACTTTTAAAATGATCAACATTTTTCAATGAATAAATCACTTAGGCCCTCATATTCATTTATTTATATATTTAAAATATTGTTATAAATTTGACATTCAAGATCGTCACTCATGGTTTCAGGAAAAGATTATTAAAATAAATTTTATTATATCACCAACAATTTTACGCTTCTATTATTCCCAGAGCTAAAATTTTATTGATGAATTAATAAAAATGATAAGATTTATTAGGTATGTGATATATATTTAGGTTTTCTTTCAAATTTGAATCCAAAATTGTAATACTATCATTTTACTCATATTCAATCAACATTAATTTTATGTAATATTGTTGTTATAATGTATTTGGGAATTATTTGATCATTCTATTCCATGTCAGTTCTCTATAGAATAATGTAATTTTATGACATTTGGGATTTCAATTTTTCCGTTTTATTTCTTATCAGTAAATATAATCATGTGTTTTTTATATTTCTTGTGTGTGTGAATTTTCACTATTTGTGCATGTGATTTTTTAATAATTTCATTAGTTATAAGTTCTCTTTCAATTCCCCTTCCACTATTCTATATTTTTGGTCACTAATTATGACTAAATCTATAGATTTTTTCTCTATGTTCGATAAATTATGTGTTTTACTTATAATTGTGTTCTTTTATATTAATAGTTATTTTTTTCCATATTAAAATAACATAATTGTCCGTTCAGGATCTTTCAATGCAATGAAGGCAAATAAAATGTGCTTCTAACTTTTGGAGGAAAATTATAAATGTGATATGTGATATTAACTTTATCAGGAAGATTAAAATCCATTTTATTGTCTTAATACTACCCCTTTAATATCTAAATGTCTCGCTCAATGGCCAATAGAGTTTGTTATTTAGATACCCCTCTACTGATTTGGTATAATTTTTTGAATCTCATCATGTTGAATTATTCAGGTTGCATGAAATTCATTTTTTATGAAATTAAAAATTTCCAGCATAGATTGGTCCGGAAAAAAAATTAGAAATGAGTCTTTAGTGAAAATTTAGTTCTTACCATGCAAGCCTATCTGTCTTTCATGTCATTTCCCATGCATGAAACTTCACATTTATTCATGCGTGTTAATGCTATGAGTTATTATATTACTGATGTTTCTATCAACATGATTACTATTCATAATTTTTATAATTTAATTTTGAATATTGTGTATATAGTATAAATGATTTAAATTATAAAATCATTTTTCTCACTATTTTCACTTTTTATATATATAATAAGATTGTCTAAAAACCAATTCCAGGATACGTGACTTCATCAATATATCATTGTTGTTATTTTATTAAATGGTACACATCTATATTCTCTATTACATTAGTAGCCTTAATATTAAATTCACAATTCTTGGATAATCATTTGATATTCCTTTCCCTGAAACAATGTTTACAAATATATCATCAATAGTTTTTTATATTTTTATCCATTACATAGTGGTGACATATTTTAAAATTATATATACCTACCATGCCTCATTTAGATTCATAATATGTGCAATTAAAATATGAAAAGATTATAACTGTATGTGAATTGGTGTATTCAATATAAATATAACATAATTTTTTAAAAAAAATTACATAAACCAGTGTGAATACATTGATTAAAAGTACACACAACTATACACATATAGTATATTTTATTTTTTATGCAATTACATAAATCCATTCATCTTCAAGGATCATATTTTATATAATTAAAGTATGAATATATTATGTATAAAGTTTAGTATTCCTCTTAGGAATTTTCTATATTAAAAAACTACATACAGTATGCATATCATATACAAAAATTACATGAAAATAAACACTCTTATACATACACTTCATAAATTTTTTGATTTTACTTTCACATGTAAACATATATTCACATTGTTTAAAAAACTATGTGATGGATAAACATGTATTCATACATTATGAATAGAACCACATGGTCTAAAAAATATTATATGTATGTTTACACGTAGTTGTCTATATATATGCTCATATTGGAGTACACATCATAGAGGTGAATTTACCAAAAGTCATGAATATACTTGCACATATATTATTCCATATTTATGATCATATACCCTAAGATTACAAATGTGTTCTTTGAAAACCCATCTAATTTATATAAATCATGGTACAATAGGAATCAACTAAAAATAAGTAGGAAAATTATAAAATAATTTTTTTATTAGTGATTCTAATTTAATATATCGATCCCCCCTCAAAACTAAAAATAGTGATCCCTCACAGTGTCATGAGAAACAATTTACATCTGTGATTTTTTATATTATACCAATTGTGTTTAATTCGGGTGTTTTTAATGACTCTATTTACAATTGGTACATCTGATGGTATTGTTTTTTAAGCTGGGTTCAATTATACTTGTGCACACTATGATTTTATTCTGTGAACATTGTCTGATATTTTACTTAACATTTTATTTCTAGAGGCATTTAGATACAGAATTCAATCAATAAAGATTTGATATAGGTGAATAAGCTGACACTGAATTTATCACATATGGTACAGCTCTAGAGGATCTTAAAAAAGAACATCAATTTTGGATAAAGATGGATTTTGAATTGACCAGCCAAAAGTCATTTTATATGTTCAACTATTTACTTGTGATTCAGTTTTGTTTTATAAATTTACTGTTATTTATTATTATTTTATTTATCTTCCAATATTGAATATGTTTAAAGGTTTTGATAACTCCAAATTATGATTATTAATATGTAAAATGTTAATTAAATGATTATTTTGTCAAAACGCATGAGTTTGGTACTAGTTATACAAATATTATGTGTGTGGGTTCTTATATAATATTGCATTAACTGCGTAAATGTGTGTGTAATATTAATGTTTTTATATATATACAAAATAAAAGTATAATATATGTTAAATTAGAAAATTAAATTATAAAATATGCTATGTCTATTAATTAAATAAATAATATTAAGAATGAATTAATTTGAAAATGAATATGTTTTATTAAAAATGTAGATTCATAAAATAATTAAAAATGGAAATATTTTAATGATTTTAAATAAATTAAAACCATATTCAAATCATTAAATGTTAATGAATAAATTTGTATAAATAAATATTAAAAATTGGTAACATTACAAAAAAAATAAGTAATAAAAAATTAGAAATAAATAAATTAAAAAATTAAATTTATTAATGAATAAATGATATTAAAAATGAATTAATTTGAAAAAATATTCAAAAATAATAAATAACATATGTGTGTGTGAAATTAATGTAATAAAAGTATGATATATATAAAATAAAATTGTATTAAAAACATATTAAATGTTAATAAATTGATATAAATAAATTTTAAAAATAATTAAAGTTAAAAATATATTAAACAAATAATATTTTAAAATGAATACATATTATATATATATATATATATATCAATTAAAAATATTTAAAAAATTACAAAAAAATTAAATAGGTAAATATTTGTAATATATAAATTATAAAAAAAACAAACACATTATATTATTAATGAATAAATAATATTAAATTAATTCATATAAAGAATTAGTGAAAAATAATTAAACATGAAAAGATAAAAAAAATATTTAAAAAATTAATAAAAGATTAATTATATAAATTTTAAAAAATAAGGTTGAATATATGCTAATTGAAAATGAATATATATTAATTATATAAATTACAACTGTATTAAAAAAATTAAATGATAATTAATAAATATGAAAAATAAATAAAATTAACAAAATTATTAAATGAAAAAAAATTAAAATGAACAAATTAAAAAAATATTATAAAATTGTTAAAGATAAAATTATTAATAAAACGACTAAATTTTATATATGTATATATATATATATATTAATTTTAAAAAGTAATAAATAGTATATGATAAATATATTTTTTCTTAAGCAGGTCAAGAAAAAGTCCATTTATTAATATAAAAAGAAGTGACAAAGAGGGGATGGGTCAAATATAAATCCACCCACATCCAGAATGTAGAGAAATGTCAAAGTCATAATAAAAACAAGATAGACCCAAAAATGATATGAGCAACGTAGAAAACTAAACCATGAGAAAGCATCTGGTTTCTTATAAAACATAATAGATTTGACCGCATGAGAGGGAGTGTGCATTCTAGGATAAGAGACTCATCAACCCCGACCATGAGGATATCATCCCCTCATCCATAACTTTTCTCACTGCTTGGGTTCACATTCTCCATCAATGTACTCATATTCTAAATCAATTTTCATTTTATACACATATTAGGAATCAACACATCTTTTTTTATCCTCTTCACTTCCTTAAGTGAAAAGTCGTTCAATGAATTTGTTTGTGATACCCTTACCTCTAACCTCAGTATGAACTATTTTTTATGATATCAATGTATATAGAGTAACTTTATCACAATGACCCACTACTGGGTCCCAATAACATTAACTTAATAGCCCAAGAGGAGAACATACCACCTTAGTAATATTTTCAACAATATAGGGTTCTTAACAACTGACCCTAGGATCATCCATTTTTATGAAGACTCCATCATTAAGACTCCTTTCTTTCATAGGATCGATATCCCTTCCCACTGCACATGTATCATTTGCAGTAGGTTCCTCTTATGGGTGGGATTCCATTGTCACTTGAACATCCCATAGAGTGGAGGGCACTCATTTGTTGGAAAATAAAAAAAGAAACAAAGGAACCCATCAAACTCCATTGATACTTCTTTGAGTTATTCTCACTATAATAAATTATTGAGTGTTGGGAAACCTTCTTTATGTACGATATCCTGGAAATTTTCCAAATATTAGGTGAATCAATCACCTTTAGAACGCCAAGAGTCTAATATAATTTACCTTCTTGATCTAATTTTTCACCTTGATAGGGAATTAAGGGTAATGTTTTCAGTCATCCCAAATATTGATATGGGAAGGATGATTTTTAGGCTCAAAATGGTGATAAGTACATCCAATACTATTATTGGAGACCATGGATGGCATAGTAAAGGCATCGTTCATTTTACCCATTATGTTTCTTGAATACACTAATATATTCTCCTTCCCTAATTGCTACTCAGAATCCTATTGTACTTAAATCTCACATTTAGTCAAGCCATATGCATCCTCACATATATCAACCAGAATTTCGTTAATATGAGATGTATCCTTTTCAAACACAATGTCAGCCCATAACCTTGTATAAATATTTAAAAGGGAATTCCTATCCTTTTTCATCTCAAAAAAACAAACTACTATGACCTGTAAAAATAGAAATATTCTCTGTCTAAAGGATAGAAAGTGACCTTACTACAATATGCTTGTTTGGACCATACTTTAAATCGCCCTGTGAAGGTCCTACCTTTGATATGTTAATATGCCTATAGGGAGAAGTGGAACACTCATGTTTTCCTTGAACCTTATCTATAGTGCATTGGAACAATTATTTTTTAGATTCATATTCCATTAATTGATGTCCATTATCAATGATACTACATACATTTGATAAATGGACTCTCAAATTACAAGCACAACAAATTAGATTCCTATGAAAACATCTTTAGAATTCTTAGTCACATTACAATCCATGCAATAATGAGGATATTTTTGTACTCCACATGAAAATGAATATCATAATTGGGGAGTAAATAATTACATTCTCAATGAGGGTGGCACTGAGGTCCACCTCCATCATCATTCTTACAAAATTTCTGAATTTAACATTCTCAGTATCACTATCTAATCTGATTAGAACTCCAATGAACATGGGAATGTAATATAGAATCTTCAGATTCCACTCTATCCAGTTAATCCCATGAATCCATATTCATAACAATTGAAAAATAATTCCTATATTTTGATAAACTAAAATTAAAACTCCATTCATAAAGGTCGAGATTCTTAGGATTAATAAATAAGGACCCAAAACCTCATACACACTACTTTATATCATTTGTGATAAATTAGAAGTGAATGAATCCACAACTAGTTGAAACACATTTCCATTATGAAAATATATAAATTTAGGAAACCATAAGGACAAAATAATCATGGTTCCGTAGTTTCTCACCTTTAGGGATCATGAGACTTGCAATAAGACATTTCTTACCCATGTAAAGCCTTTCATAGATAGCTTCGGAGTTAGCATCAACGAGATGCAATGAACCCTTCATGATGATCTTACTGTTGGAGAATCCCTAAAAGTGGAAAGGTAACACATGATTATATCAACAACCAAAATGAAATAGTCACCAGAGATTCCATACAATGGGATGACACAATCACTTGGAATATCCCTATTGAACTCAGATGGATTTCCTCCAGTGAACCTCTATTTTCTCAAGACACTTAGGGTTTGAACACCCTCCTTTATCTTAAATATAAATATTGAAAATGAGAAAAAATTAAATATTTAAAATCATATTATATTAAATATAAAAAATTGATAAATAAATATATAGAATTTTAATATTAAAAAAATTATTTCTATACATTTTTTTCTATAAAATTAAATTAATTTCATATATTTAAACATGTGAAATTATATTATGACATATTAAGTGTAACATATGTAGTTATGTTTTTAATTATTAATTAAACATTTATTATTTGATATATATGTCACATTGTTAAAAATTACATTGATAAAATAATATTTCTTAATTAGTAAGTATTTTTTTATTTATATTCGATATTATAAATTAATTTAATATAGTATTTTTACTAAATATATATCATATTAATTTTTATGATTTATAATACATACTTCACATTATAAAACAATATTTAAGAAGATTATATATATATATATATATATATTATTTTATATGAAATTGTTTACTAAATACGTTATATATCATGTGAAAATGTATATTTAGTCATATATACATCATATTTATTAAAATATATTATATTTTTATTAATATAAATGTATTTATATATTAATATGTAATTTTTAATGATATTTTTTTTTCATGTAATTTAACCCTTACTAACACTTTTATCTAGCACTAATAAAGGCTATCACTACCATAGATTACACCTTGCCTTACAATATATTTTATTACTGCTAAACATGAAGTGCTGAAAAAGGGTAAATTTTATCAGTTCTAGAAAAATCACTGATAATGGTGATCCATTTATCAGTGATTTTTAGAGCAGATAAAGGCGAAGCTTTATTAGCGATATTATTAGTGCTGATAAATTTTTTTAATAAAAAATAATATTAATATATGTAAAATTGTCATATTTATATTCAAAAAATATTGTTTAATTATATACATTAGATTAAAATGCATTTATTTTATTAATATAAATATGATATATTAATATGTATTTCTTAATAATTCAAATATATATGTATAATGTTTTGAAAAGTATTTATATAATTGTAAATATATATATATATATATATTTAAATAATTATAAATTTTTAATATAGAGGGATCCTTGGATCATATTTACAATAGGGGATCAACTTCCCACATTCTTTCCAACCAGGAAGAAATTGTTGAATGCCTGAAGCTTCGTAATTTTTCTGTTATTTCTATGGTAGTCTTGCCTTTGGGATTGCGACCCTGGGGGTGAATGTTCTCCAACATTAAATTATTGTAACATGGTCTTTGATGGTTTTATATGCATTCTAATATACGATGGTTTTTTCATTTTATCTTTCTTTATGAGGATCTAAAAATGAGGGAATGGGGGTGTGGATCAGTTTCTCTTAAACTATGTATTCATTGTATCTAATATCATGATGCCATTTTTAACACAGTTTTTTAGCCATAGTAGAGAGTTGGTTTATATTTGGTTCATCAGGATGAAATGGATTCTATGGAACCCAAGAATTTCATTCGATATCGCTTCAGCGGTTGGAGTACCCATGAAAATAGACAAGGAAACTGAGGAGGCATATTTTGGATATTTTTCACAGAACCTAGTTGAGGTAGAATTATCTTCTATAATCATTGGGAAATATTTTATTTCAACACATAATGATGATATAAATAGCAAAATTAAATATGATAAGTTTCCTGTTTTTTGTGATGGAGGCAAGATGATTGGGAATTTGAAGGATAAGTGCATCACAGAGATGATCAGTTCCCCCTTCCCTTAGAAAGGGAATTACATAGATTTATTTTTAAAATGAAACAAGGGAAGGGGCCTACTGAAATATTGTGAATTTTATGTGATGGTGATAATGGGATAGTTTTTTCTAATGAGGAGAGAAAATATCGGGTTTCTGGTGTAGGGTAGAATTATTTAGACGATGGAATGTACATGCAGCGGGCTTTACTAGACCGTAATGTTGGTCTTGATGAAAGTGAGGTGAATGAGGATCTTTATCCTACTAAACAATATGCTCTTGATGCTACTAAATTTGTGTTATTAGAGAACACTATTACACAACCTCAGATTATAGAGAAATGTTGCATATAGCCAGTGGAATATGATCATTCATGACAGGCTCCATAGGATGGTGAGCTTAATCTGGATGCTCAAAAAAATTCTAATTATCATAAGTAGATCTAGAATATATTTAATTCCTTTGGAATCTCTAATATGTGGGTGAATGTTTCTGATTATTAAAGGGTGAATGAAAATACTACCCTTAAGGACTCAGGCAGTGGCCATACCTCATTTAAGGATACTATCATAAATGTAAAGAAAAATCTGATTGAGAACGCAGTTTTCACTCTTACTCCTATGAAGAGAAGGTTCTTAAAGGACTATTACAACCTACCTAAGATCATGTCTACCAAATCATCCTTTATGATTACAAGAAGGAAAAATGTAGGGATCCTTAAGATCTCTAATGAATGTAATTCTCAGTCTGAGAGGGAAACAACTAATGATTATGATTTTGAAAATGATCTGTCATATTCTAATTTTTAACTCTTCTGTTTGCTCGAAGAGGAAAATTTCCTTTGTTTGACTATGTCTGCTCTTTTGATTACTTTTAATTTCGTCATAAATAAATTCTTAGATGCTTTTTCTTCTAATGTGGTATAAGACACTGTGCAGATTTGCATGAAGCAATGCTAGCCGATCATCCATACGAGGTGTGGAACTATGCACTTTCAATGTTGAAGATACTAGGGAAGGGAAGTTCTAAATTGTAGTCAGGTCATGGTCCGTCAAAGGTCTAGTAGTGGGCCTTGTTCCTGTAGGACATCAGGTCTTATAGGAGCCTTCTACTTTTGGGCCTATATGTCGTGTAAGGGTTCCCCCTCAATCCTTAAAAGGGAGATTATACAATAATAAATAAAAATCTAAGGCCTTCGATCATTCAGATAAAATTAATAATTCTTATATATGAATAAATATATATTATGTTTTAATTATATATATATATATATAATTATATAATTATATTAATAATTATATACAAATATTTATAAATATACTTATTTATAATTAGAATTATATATATATATATTGATTATTATAAAATTATAACAAATATATATAAATAATTATAACAGTATATATAACTATAAATTTATTGTATTCATAATTATATATAATTATATAATAATAAATATGTACAATTCTAAAAATATATGAACTCTAAAAATATATATAATTATATAAATATTTGTATATATTTATTAATATATTTAAATAATAAATATACTTATTATATTTATTATTATATGTATTTACATATTCATTAATATATATATATGTATAATTATATTAATATATATATACTTGTATATTTAAAAATATATTTATAAATTAATTAGATATATAAATAAATATATATATATCTAAATAATTATAATAAATTTATTTAAATAATAAATTTATTTATTATATTTATAATTATATATACTTATATATTAATAAATTTATGTATTTATATACATATTTATATATATATACATAATTATATAAATATATTTACAATTATATACAATTTTTTATAAATATATTTATTTATAATTACATTTAAAAATATATATATATATATATTTACAAAATTATATTAATTATATTTAACTACGAAATATATTTGTATAAATTTTAATCAAGAATGAATCATATTTCCATAATTTTATATATAAAAAATTATTAAATTTTTATTTGTAAAAATATTTAATATTTTTTATATATATATTAATTACAAAATGTTTATATAATTAATATAAAATAAATATATTAATACTCAGTTTAAATAATTATTTAATATATGAATGAATATATTTATTTTGATATATATTTATATTTCTATTGAATAATCTAAAATACATGTTCATGTATAACAACACATATGTATGTGTATGTGTGTATATACATGTGTGTATGTATATGTGTCTGTAGATGTGTATGTGTACAAATGTATGTGTGGAATGCCCATAAATATTACTAATTCACTTTTTAATATTTTTTGTAATTTATTTTATTTTATTTATTATTTATTTATTATATATTCATTAATAATGTTAAAAATATATTTAATCATTTTGAAATACTTATTTGTACATATTTTTTTACTACACATGTAATATTTTTAATACATTTCTAATTTATATGAATAATATTTATTCTTTATTATTTATTATGTTTTCAAATTTATAATATGTTTGAAATTTATATAACTAAATCTATTAAAATTATTTTTTTTTCAATTTTATAATTAATATATTTAATTAAAAAATATAAATATATATAATTTTAAAAAAAATGTGAAATTATAAATAAATAAATATATATATATATATATTTAAATAATTATAAAATTATAATAAATATTTTTAAATAATAAATATATTTATAATATTTATAGTTATATATAAATACATTTAAAATATATTTATACCAAAAAGGTTCTATCATGGATTTGGAAGCAAAACCCATGAACCCCAATTTAAAAATAAAATAAACAGTACATGAATGGAGATGGGTCATATAAGGCTTAAATGATCACATAATACTGATTAAACTTCTGTTTGTCCCTCTAGATCCCATGCTCTAAGAGAATTACCTCTACCTTTTGGGTGTCAACCTCTCTACCATGTCTTGACTTGCAGGATCTCATCTTCCTAACCAGATGACAAATCAGAGGAGTCCTCCGGAAATGGGTAGAGACTGAATTTCCCAGATAAATTTCTAAAATCCATTTTGGGTCAAATCGTATCCCATCATCGATGTTAACAAATAAAAATTTATGGACTGTTATATAATCTTTAAAGTCAAATACTTCTATCCCCATCAATGAATAGATAAATTCAAGCTATGAAAAAAACTAATCAGCAAATTCCATGTTATGACCTTTATTAGGTCATTAACCATCTTGTTCATTAGAGGAATAAAACTGGAGATCCTTTCATGTTCATTATCACATTCCTTTGATTCTTTACGAATAGGGCAATATGATTTTTTTGATTTGGTCATTAATGTGTGGTGGGTAAGTCCACTCATCTATTTCGTCTTCACATGGATGTACATCCTAAAAGTGTGTGACCTTCTAGGAATTACAACCAAAAGGGCCATTTTTTGGATTTCTGAGGGATGTCTATTTGGAATCCCTCTTCATCCACAGAGATTTTCATACCATTATGGTTCTTTGGTGCAATTATCTTTTCCTACCTTAACTATTGGTCAACAAGTTCATGTGCAGATCTTTCATCAATTGGTTGAACATCCAGTAGTTCCTTACTCTATTTCCCATCTATACCGTGGTGTTCATCCATGTTCCTTCTTGACGTTACCTTCATAGAATGTGTCATTACCTCTGTTGAAATAATTTTAACTACATAATTTACCATTTCCAAAAATATAGAAGTCACAACTGTAGAAGAGCCACTTCGTGGTTCTTAAATAAGTATTCTATTACCCTTAGTGGGTAAGATCTCGTTAAGGGATAAACCACTCATATGTCCCTATTTTTCGTATATTAAAGGCATGTATCCCTAACATTGGATGGCCTGAAGGCCCCATCATTTTGTTGGCCCAGAGGCTTTTCTTGCATCAACATATACTTGGGTATACATCCATTGTATGTGTCATTGCCTGCCCAAATCATGCCTGTGTCACTGCCACCTTTTTCAGAACATGCGTCATCACCTACATCATAAATCACTCATAGGGATTTCCCAGATTTAAACCCTAGTCTTTTAGATATAGGATTATGGGGTTTACTACTTAGGCACCACCCCAAATACATAATATAAATATACATAAATATATAAATATATTTATAAATATAGAAACATATTTATAAATATATAGAAATATTTTTGAATATATTTATATATAGTTATAATTATAAATAAATATATATGTTTTTAAAATTAGATCATTATCAGAGATAAATAGTTTTGATAAAATCCTTAGCTGTTCTTATAAAAAGAAACCTAACAAAGTCTCCTCTCTCATGCCTTCAAGCACTCATTGAACCTGACTTATAGCACTCTTCTTGTTGAACCCCACTACTTCCCCACTCCCAATTTTCATTATATTTCTAGATGAATCAACATTCTCCAAATCTAAGGATCTGATTTATTTTTTTAGATCCTCTGACCACACTCAATTCTTCAGTTGTTTCACCTCATCTTCACATCATCTTCAAGATCAGAGTTTAAATTTGGTCATCCTTGATTCTTTTTTTGGGTAAGAGAAATCATGATTCAACTCAATATTATTTTATTCACATATTTATTGACCCAAAAATCCCTATCGACCATGATGTATATCTTGAACATTAGAATTTTCAAACACTGTGAATCAAAATCGTTTGTTTTCTTGTAATATATTTTAAAAATAATGTTTATTGTTGATTATTCCACCCACCATTGTGGGTGTAATCTAAAAGCGTCACTATCCACCATCCCCCTCTCATCCCTTGTCTTTATTGGTCCTCACACTCTTCGGGATATAATCCCAATTATCAATAATTTTTCCCCTATTCCCATCATCCCTGAGCCTATATAATTTTTCCAAATATCTATTATTTCATTGATATTTTTAATTACATGAAATTAATTGTTATAGTTAGATTTTAGTATTGATGGGTAAAATTGAATTTACTCTTGAATTTTTTTAAAGGAAAAAAATAATATTAGTTAAGTGAAATTTTTTTTGATCCTACAATATATTTTTGATATAATACATTGAAAAGAGAAAAATAATCAACATGTTAAAATATATGACTTCTTTTATACATGTATATTTATTTTTAAACATGAATTTAATAAACTGTTTTTAAAAATTCAATTATATATTCTTGACATATATTTTTTTAAATCATATTAAAATCCAAAATTGGATGCAATTGTTGTATCCTTATATTAATTAATTTTTTATATTTTCATCATATTAAGTATATAAATAAAATAAAATAAATTTTAACTAAAATAAAATAACAATATGTGCTATATAATTTATTTTTTAATGAAACTCTAAAATAAATTTTGAAATATTTTATAACATTATATGTTTTGTCCAAATATATATTTTTATTTATTACTAAATCTATTAATATATTTCTATACTCTATATAATTAATAATTTTATATAATTGTATGTAAAAGGATTGGAGGAAAATTTTAGTAATATAAAATTCAGTTACACGTTAATTTGTTTTGATGAAAAACTTATTTGATAAAATAATATCATACTAAAATTTCAAAACAAACATTATTATTAATTCATAAATTCAGGTTATTATTTCATCTTATATGAAAATAACTAGTAAACTAAAATTAAATTGGATCCTACCAGATCTTTTGAATGAAATATTAACCAAATTTAAGCATCACTTATTTTCAAATCCAATAATGAAAATCACATAAAACATATTTTATTTTTATAAAAGATGTTATAGATTAATTTAAATTATGGTTTTAAAAATAAAAAATGTTCAATGTTATTGACTTTATTAAAAAATCAATAAAAGTAACTCCCTTGGAATAAAAAAATAGATGAAATAATTAAAAATTTCCAGAAACAAAATTAAAACAAGAAAAAAACTAAATTTTGTGGTTTCTTTTCTTTGCTTGTGGTGGTTTCCTCTAAATCAAAATATAATTTATTAATATTAATTTTCTTTTAATAGAATAACTCATGTTCTATATTAAACATATTTTAATAAATCTCATATAGAATCTTTAATATTTATACTCTATCTGATGAAGATATCTTATAAAAGAATAATCAAATATATATATATATATATATATATATATATATTTGTGTGTGTGTGTGTGGAGAAAACAAATCATAAAAAAACCCAACAATGGTAAATATTAAAACTCTTTTTAAATTTGTTTATTATAAAAGAAACTTTAAAACCCACCATGAAAAAGTGATCTGTTAAAAATTAGATTGGGGTGTTGTAAAAAATATTACACTCAATATATATTATAAAAATAACTAACATTAAAATCATTTTTTATGTTATTTATAACTAATATTAAATGTCACATTTAACATTTATTGTTTAAAAATTGATGTCAAAACCAACACTGATAGGGGTTTAACAGTGATGATTTATATAACCAAAGTTAAACTCCATACAAAAAGTGCTTTAACACATATCATTAATCTAGTTATCTATTATATAATTGGATTCCTATGTTAAAAAATATGTTGAATGAATTTCCTACATCATCCACCTTAATTAGATTTTCACTTTTGTCACTAACCTCTTTTCAAAATACATCAATAAAATTTGGATGTTTTTGTTTTTTTAATATAAAGTATAAAACTATAAAATGGATACAATGTGTTTCCTTGGAATGTTTGGGATACAATAAAAATGATTAAGTTAAAGAATAATATTATAGGAGGGAATATAGGATTACCTTTTGGATGAATATCCCTTATTGAATATTCTTGGGAAATGGCAATTTATTTTTGAGAAGGGGAAATAAGTAAGTGATATGCTTTTTATTTTACAATTGATATTTATAAATTAACCTCTGTTATTGATTAAATTCATAATCCACTGACTTAATAGTTTACTTTTACTTTTTTAACACTTCTTAAAATATGTGGAAGAATTTTTATTAATATCTATATTTATAAATGAAATGGGAGGATTGGTATCTATATTTATAAATTCATACATGTTTATGAAAAAAGGGTGGCATCTAAATTAATATGATCATATTGAATTTCAGATACCTCCTAGATACACATAATATAAACTTCTACAAAATATATATTGTTAATAACACCATGGAAAAGTAATGTCACAAACTCCCTCTAACCCATTGAATATAAATCATGACCCCAATCCCCCCAACATTGGCCTCATTGGTAGATAATCACCACTAAAATTTAGTCCTTAGCCCAAAATTATTTTCCTTTTCATTGAGTATTTGAAGAATATATTTGAATGTTGAAACTGTAATGTTTTTCATGGCCTAAGTGCGTATAAGACCATTTAACTGATCCTCATCACATTCACACCAACAAAGGATCCCCTTATAGTGATTAGACCATTACAGTTGATTTTTTCATATTTAGACAACATACTAAGAAATGTTTTCCAGTGATTCACCAACTCCCCAGCTTATGAACATTAACATTTAAGCATATAACTGTCATCCCCATAAACATTATCTTCTAGAAATTTATTTTTCTATTTTTTTAGTATGACTCATTCCATATATCTTATAGAAACACACCTATGTTTCTTGAACTAACTTGATCAATATTCCTTCAATAATATGTACTAGTAATCACTGTGGATGAATTCATAGGATAAAAACTACCACCAATGGATTAATTATTTTCTTAAATACAATTACCCATTTTTTCACAGCTTGCTAAAATTATTTGAAACATTAAAATGTTGGGATCCCTTTATTTGAATGTCCCATTTTTGTATTTATTTATTTATTAAAATATAAATATTACCAAGTTAATTAGGTTGGATATGAATCCAAAATTAATGGATGCCAATAGTATTCCAAAAGAGTATGATGACAGGGTGAAACAGTTCAAAATGTTTCAAAGAGAGCATGCATATAACTATTATGAAATCCTTTTCCATGTTTTTTAGTCATTATTCAAGAAACATTAGTTCATATGTGATAGAAGAAAACTTGATCTATCATGGAATAGATCAATGATATAAATGTTGGACTAAACATGGGGAAAAGTGAATATAGATTGTGAATGGAATAAAACTATAGTTTATGGATCATCTTATATGATTACAAGTGTGGAAAATGAAGAAGATTGTATATACGATGTGATTACATGTGGGAATGATGATGAAAATATTTTTTAGGAAATTAAAATAATAATTAAATATGAACTTCTTGTTATAAAAAATTATTTGAGATGTAAATGATTTGTGAAATTATTTCATTGTATTCTAGTTTAACTAAATATACAACATTCTAAGCTATAATGAAGCTATATAATTTAAAAATATGGAAAATTATGGAGTGATTATAGTTTTACTAAAATACTTTCTCCCTTGAAGGATATGTTTCAAGAAGATAATGATCTTTATATCCAAATATATGAGGCTAAAAGAATTATATGTTCAATGGAAATAATCTCTAAATGAATACATGTATGTACCAATGAATATATACTATTTTAAAAAATATAAAAAAACGTAATGGATGCCCAAAGTGTGGTTCTTTTTTATACAAGGAATGTTTAATTAATTCCTATGCATGTTTTATAGTACTTTCTAATCATTCCATAGTTTATAAACTTATTTTGAAGTTATGAGGCTGCAATTCAATTGGTATGGGATGCAGAAAAAAATAAATAGATATGAGAAACATTGTCGCCAAGTACAGCCTCCACATTGGAATTGAATTGATCCTGACTATCCTGAATTTAGAAACAGGTTGAGAAACCATCATGTTGCACTATCTACAGATAGAGTGAATCCTTTTGGTTTTCATGGAATCACTGACAATACATGGATAGTTATGTTGGTAAACTATATATTTAATCAATTTTTATACATAAAATGAAAATATATAATGTAATGTATTCTTATATTTGGGCCAAAATAGTCGGGTAATAATATTGATGGTTATTTGGATTCATTAATCGATTAATTGTAATTACTATGGGATTCATGTGTTATGTAGTGTGATGCTTACAAAAAATAGGATTTCACTTTGATATAAATGTTGTATGGGATGATAAATGAATTTCCTAATTATAGAAATTTTTCAGGGTATAGAATTAATAGAACTCAAGGGTGTCCCATTTTTGAACAAGGTACATAGTTAATTAGAATGAAAAATTCAACAAAGACTATTTTTATAAGACATAAAATATTTATACCCTGATGACATAAGTATCAATATTATATGACATCATTCAAGGGGTGTTTAGAATAATGGACAACACAGACTCTCCAAATAAGTGATCAAGTGTTTGATAAATTAAAATATATGGACACTTCTTTGGGTAAAAAAATTGAAGAACTATATGAATGCATGATGGAAAAAAGCAATCCATTTTTTAATTACATGATATTACTCATGTTGAAATAATATATGGGATAGTGTCATTGGAATGTTACTAAATGCTCATAAAAATGACATTAAGGCTATTTTTGACATGATTGACATGCGAATATAGGAAGAGTTAGTTCATGTGAAGGGTTAGAACTGAATTTTATTCCTCTAGAAACATACAAAAATTCCTATAATGAGATATACAAGATTTAAACTTATTTAATGACGTAAAGGTTCCCTAAGGGTATTCAACGAACATATATAATATCATGTAAATGAATGAGTAACTGATAAAGGGTCTAAAATCACATGATTGTCATGTTTTAATGACATATCTAATGTTTGTATCCTTACATTGCATTTTTTTCCAATATTTTTTTGTCAGGAATTAACCATGCTCTTTTTCTTTTTCATATATATATCTATAAAATTAATATACATGGTGAAAGTTCTAACTATGGAAGAATAAATTTCTCTAATATTATGTGAATTGGAAATGTTCTTCCCACTAACATTATTTTAATATGATGGTTCACTTAATGGTTCACTTGGTATGTTCTATTTTTCTATGTGGTATTATATATTACAGATATATGTACCCTTATTGAATTGTATATAAATATTTTTAATGGTTATATTTACACTATCCTATTTTGGGGGTGTGAAAAAATCAATTATTTCCTAAGCCAAAATATAGCGTAGTTGTTAACCTAGGTTGTCTCTAAATAATAACGCACAACAATCAAGTTTTCACCTTGAAATTTTAAAAAAAAAAGCAGTGGTTTTTTTTTGAAATTATATGGTTTTAAAAAGAAAGAAAATAATTAAAATAATTTTTGAACACAATTTGGTGATGTTGGTGATGGGTTCAGGGTAGGATCACCTTTTCAATGTCATCATTTTCATAAAAACCATTCCATATTTCATCCAATTAAATGATAAATAAATGACTCATCAATCATGTTTTCAATCACCCTTAGTGGATGGAAGCAATTGAAACCAATCCCATGTGAATAAAAATTCATATACCATTACCAAATAACAAAGAATGACTATATTTGGAATTTTTTCTCCTCATAAATATAAAAAAATTCACTTATTCCACACATGTTCCAATGATCACTAGACACTCACCGCTTTACACAATCTTCTAGATAGAGATAAACTACACTAGGAAGGGGGGTTTAAAGAACATAAAACAAAGCTGTAAATAATGAATAACATCCAAACCCTAAATACAATCTCATTAATAGAATTATTAACCACTTTAAATAGAAATCATTCAATGTGAAAATAGTGTTTTAATTTAAAGAACAAGACTTATACATTACATAATAAAAACTCCCCCTTCCCCAATCACTCAAAATCTTTAGACCTCTATGTGAAGGGTAATAGAGTCGGATTGGGAAGAAGACATAATTATGATTCTAATAAAAGAAAAAGAATAAAATATAAGAACCTCAAGATTCTAATACTTCATTGAAACCCCACATTTCCTTCTTCAAAACCAATGAATGAATGTTGATGAATGTATTTATCAGGTTCAGAGGTGGAAAAATTACCCTTTATATTCTATCCACCCTAGGTTTCATTTTATTTAGATTAATAAATGGCTGATTATAAGAATATTGTCTTCATAGAAATTTTTCCTCTCTAACCTAGACATACTTATTCAAAATATCTGAGTCCTTATATAGGAGTCAAAAAAGTTACTCCATAATTATAAAATGAAAAAAATTAGTTGAGGAGACTCCTCAACTTCTTACACTTCGATGCATTTAATGAAATCCTTTATGTATCAATTTCAATATAGAATTTATTGGGAAAATAATTATCATAGTTAAATTTTCAATATAGTAGGAATCACCACATTTATAGGTCTTTAGGCTGAGATATTCCCCATTTACTAAGGTGGGGTCTATTTTTTCTCCCAAAAATATTTTTCAAATTTATTGATTTTTATGGGCCATTGGGTTTTGAATTAGCTTTGGGCCCTAAAGAAGATGTTGTATCACCCAGAAAAAAGGGTGCCGAAAAAAGTAATCATTCAAATTGGATCAATATTTTAAATGTTATTCTATATAAGTAGATCTGAAATAAAACAACTATAATTATAGAATTAAGAAATTTTCACATTTTATACCAAAACTCATCAAAAATACTAAAATGATAAAAATCATCTCAAGTTGTAAAATTTCTTGCGGTTAAAACATTTAAACACAGATTAAAAATGATGTAAATATTATCTCTATCATATGTAAAAAAATTAATTCATCTATATGGTAGTATTTTGAAGTGATATATTATTGAGGAATATGTTGAATTCTATACTTGCTATCTGTCTTGGGTAGAAATAATTTTTCTACAAAATCTCATCACGGTCAGTGACTTGTGGGTGAAATAATTTATAGAATATTTTTTGACACAATCACTAAATAGATTAGAATTAGTCCCACCATTATATTTTTCATAATAGTTCATAGGTTTCCTCATATGTTGAAACCCACAAAGAAATTTATAGGTATTTAAATAAATAGAGGGATGAAATCTAGATATCAAATACAAATAATAAATATTTTATAGAATGGTTTTGAGACTATATTTTTAGAGAGTATCCTGAAAATACAGATTCAATTTTAGAATAATGTTTATGGCTAGCTAGAATAACAAGTGTGTGTGTGTGTGTTATCTTATAATGGATATGTAATCAATGGTTATATATTCTATAAAAGTGAACATTATTAATGTAGTGCCACGAAAAATAATGGATTTACACTTGTGGATGAAGTTATGCATGTATCTGTTACCAAGGAAATAAATATAATTTATGTGAATATGTATTACTTTTTCATCATCAAAATAATATGGTAGTTGGATTATACAACATGCCAACTACCAATTTCTCAATGAAAGTGGGTTAATAATAGGATTCATAATAAAATAGATTAATTTGGATTCATGAAAGTGGGTTTTAGAAAGGAAACGTACAAATATGAACCATTTAAAACTGAATCGCATGTATTAAATGTTTTTTATATTTGAAATCCAACAAATTAAAAGTGATCAATTTTTTTCATCCACCAATAACATTGAATGGTTATATGAAAATTCAATTAAGGATGATCCTTTTATTAGGATTTCACAATCATTTCATAGTATACCCAGTGTAGATGGGGTCTTGTATGTCAGAGGATACCACAATGAAAGGATTTGGATGCCCCATAGAAGGGAAAATCCCTTCAACCATTAAAAATAGAGTTCACTAATAATGTTATCAATATATATATTTTTGTAATATACATTGTGTTACCTCATATTATTAACTCATCACTACTACATCTGTATAATCTAAATTAAATTTTCAACATCTTCTATAGATAAGGACTTCTTAATGTATTGATGAACCCAATCTTAAAGAATAAAAAGTTTCTCAACATTTTGGTGCTCCCAATGTATAGAAATAGAAACCATCTTCACATTCCAATTCTACCAATCCATAAAAACAATATATTTATGTTATTTAACCTATGGAAATGGTATATGAAAAAGAAATAATATCCCATAAAAAAATAGGAGCACCATATCTTGATGGTGACATAAAACATTATTAAGGTGAGAAATAAATTCACCAAATTTGAGATTGGGTTGAATGGATGTGGTTAGGATTCTGACCCCAAAAAGACACCATGTTTAGTAGTTTCATTGGGCTCACCAACCGATAGTGTATGCCGATTGATATATATTCATGGAATCATTTTATGATATCTCTTAAGACACTAATTTGGGAAGAGAAGAGGATAAAATTTTGATATCCTTTATTTTATTAAGGCATAAAATAACGAAACATTGACTTACACATATTTATACCTTATAGAGTACATTTATATTAGATTACTCCTAATGGAATTTTGTATTAATTATTTTTATAATGGATCATATAGGATTTCTCAGAATTCTAATGAAGATTCATCTAAAAGGTTTAGAAGATAAAAAAACCCACACTTACCACATATATATACACACCTAATAATATAAGAATAATTGGATGTGTTTATTAGACATCATGAATAGATATTTTCCAGGTATATTTTTCCTGGTAATACATTTTTTGACAATACATATATTATTCACATGGATTAAGAATGGTTAATTTAGAAAACTACAAATGAGTGCTAAAAATAAACAATAGAAATCAAAACTAATATACCTATACTATGAAGAAAGGATGGCGTATACATCACTTGAAATTTTTTTACATATTTTAAAAAAACCCTAATACTTTAATGTAACATGAAGAAACACCATAATTATGTTCCCCTATATATATGCAGATTGAAGAATCCAAATCAAAAGCTAGTATCATCCTATAACATGTGCTATATAAGGATGAACGTGTAAATATGACGTGATACTAATATATGAAAATAGACAAATATTGTGGGAAACTTATGTAATTATGACATAATAAAAAAATATTTAAATCAGTGATATATAACAATGATTAATTATTTTAATATACTTTTTATCTGACATAGAAACATGAATCATCATCAGCTATACCAGATAAAAAAATACTATCACTGGCCTTGAAGAGTCTACAATAGTATAGCCAGGTTAGAGGTTCTAGGTTTGGGGTGACACCCATAGCATATTTTTAGAAAATAAATGAAAAGGTGGATAAATATAATAAAATGGAAGTGATGCAGAAATTATTAGTTACACTTAAATAAAAACATCATTGTTAGTCTAGGTTTTTGGAAAAAATTATGGGAAGTAAACAGAGTGAATAAACTCAATAACAACCACTACGTTAACACCCCTACCATCATTAAGGTAATATATTCCCCTCAAAGAGCTTCCATAGATGAGTTAATCAATATTTACATAATTGTTTCTATGAAATTTGTATCAATAAGAAAATAATACCTTTCATATACAGATATTCTACAAGCTGAAAATGATTATGATTTATATAAATCAATAGCCACCAATCACCTTTTTTGAGGGATAGCATGTTCAATATCCAAGGAGAAAGTCTACAAACCAGTCAATTTCTCAAAGGACACGTGAGGGTGGGGATTAATGTATATTGTGAGACATGAAATGGGCTACATATTCCTATTGATGATGCATATATTCATATAGTCGAGCAAGATATTGGAACATTCCTAGAATGGCTCTCAGATCTTAGCAAAAACATACTGATAAAAAGGTATTCATTTCTAATTTATTATCCTTGAATTTTTTTTAACAATTAATAAAAATAGGTTAAAACAGATAATTTTTAATACATATAGAAAAAGGGAAGGGGTGAAGTTAATGGTAAAATCAAAACAATCTAAAAAATAAACTGACTAATAAAAAATATTTTTACAAATCACATATACCCCACCCATTCAATATCTAAATTTACTATAGTTGAAGGTTCATAATGATACAATGTTAGAAAATGGTTGTAATTTTACAGTTGACTTAGAATAGAAAATATATGGAGAGGCCATTATATTCTACATTTCTCTCAAGAATGTAAATAAAATCCCCAAGTATGATGAGCTAGGAGTCTTAGTTGTAAATGTATATATGGGGTGTGTTTTCATGATTTTTTTCCAATAGCTAATGTACTATATTAATTATGAATAATATAAATAATATCTTTTAAAAGGCATTAATATTAACATCATTTTAAGGGAAAACACTCTGAGAATACATATATACCAATTATTCATCACATCACTTCTACACAACAATCCTCATTATATTTAGATCAAATTGATGCAATAGTTGAAAAAATGGTCAGGGTGTTTGATATAATACTTGAGATCGATAGAGTCATCTTATTACAAATGATACAGGGGTAAAACTCTATAGTTTAATCATATCAAATATATTTTCATTCCTCTCATTACTAATTACTTATTTAGGAAGCATTGGGTACTCATTATAGTAAATTTTATACACCAAAGATTTATTTTATGGAACCACTTAATGGATACTGAACAAAATGATCACACATGATGATGATTTTTAATAAATAATTCACTAAATCAATCATTTTAAAACTATGCATCATGTTTTATATTTTACATTTTGTTTTAATTAGAATTCTATTTTGACAAGGTAGTGTTTAAATACCATCAAAATCATGGAACGAGGATAGTACATGCCTAAAAGGATCATATCGACTTTTACAAGTTGATAAGTATTATGATATATATAATAATATTTCACTATAAAAACAAATATCACAACAAATTACTTATTTTTCAATGATTCTATAGTGTCCTAACATTGAGTACAAAATATTATCATTATTATGGTTGAAAATTTGTGATACAAATTATATACCATCAAAAAACTAGCATCACCGAAGAGGTATATTTTAAGATAATTACTATTTCATTTAAAAAATTTCTTATTATTTTGTGTATTTAGATTTTTTCAGTGATACCATAACTATTAAAACTCTTCTTATTGATATGAAAAGAAATATTTATTTTATAAATGACTAGGAAACATTCCTCGTGTCAGAATGTACACATATATCATGAAGATATGACTTCCTACTACTAATTTAGTTTATTTTATCATCATTTTATTGATTTCTATTAGTTAATTTCCTTATAAATTTTATCTGATACTTATTTAGTAAATTTTCATTGAGACCAGGAAGAAGTTTCTTTATCAACAAGGATGATTCACTCTTGTACTATACTCATGCATTCAACACATATGATGCACTCATGATGACACAATTTTTTTTATATTATACAATGCATTAAGTATTTTGGGCTATTAAACCACAATAGAGTAAGATAACTAAAAATGTTAAAAGCATTTATGGATAAAAAGAAAGGGTGGAATCAACCATTCCTTAATTAGATACATTGTGGACCTGGTATAACTCAAATTGTGTGGTTTTCGTTTAAAATTTACATTTTATTGATGTATTGTTTCATATTTAAGTATATTTTCTTTATTTATAGTGTTATGAACATAAAAAAAATCTTATAAAGGTGTATCATTTTTTTCAAGTTGTGATATCTTGTTCGAATCTTCTCATGTTCATGATATATCAGACGTTGAGGATGCAACTGAGATAATAAAAACAAGTAAATGGGTTAATAATTCACACATAAATATGATATATAGTGTTCTTGGTATGACTTTAATTGTATGTTTTTAGTTTATAATTTATTTTTGTGTTCAATAAAAAAATAACAATCTCCAAAATGAGAAAACACATTCAATTTTTTTGATACATAATGAAAATGATGAATAAGTTATTTGTGATGTGTAAGAATTAGCCACACCAAAATATGATAGACAGCGTGACCATTATAACTCCAAGTGTTTGATTTTATTTACAAATTTAATTTTAGAGAAAAATAATATAAGTGACATACTAAAAAAATATCATACATATTTGGATTGTTTCGATACTTTTAAAAAACATTTCACAAGTCAATGTTTCCAGGTAATAATCATCTGCACCTCATTCTGATACAAGGTGTGCCTAATATCTATCAAAGTGGTCTTTATTAATCTAAAATAAAAATTTTATTTAAAAACATGTGTCACTCACTGAAAAATAGAAAAACATCCTTGTATTGTCTTTATAATTTATGAAATTTATTTACATGTCATTTGTGATGTGTAGGAATCAGTCTCACCTAAAATCGATACATGATGTGGCTAGTATTCCTCTAAGTTCATTTATATAATTTAAAATACAAAATATAAGTGACATACTCAAAACTAATAATACACATCTGTATTGTTTTTATACATTATTAAAATTATTAATAAATCATTTTTTATGTGTAGTAGTTATTTAAACCTCAATCTAACACATAGTGTGACCGATAGAAATCAAAGTGTGTTTTTTTATTTAAAATTGACATTAATTTTAGTTGAAAATACAAGAGGCCTACTCAAAATAAAGAAAAATAGTTGGATTATTTTTATACTATATAAAAAATATCCACATGCCATTGTTGATGTGTAAGAAACCACCTCACCACAATGTGATACACGGTGTGCTCGATATGACTCAAAGTGTTCGTTATCAGTTTAAAAATGAAATTTTAGTTCAAAACGTGTGTCACTCCATGAAAACAATAAAAACATGGTCAAATTGGCTTGGTAATTTAAGAAAATGATTAATAAGTCATTTTTATGTTTCAGATTCAATCTCTAATAATGTTCTCACATGATGTCCCTGTATTGACTCAAAGTTCATGTTTTCTGTTTAAAATAACATTTCAGTAAAAAAACACAAGTGGCATATTCAGAACTAAGAAAACAATTATGTATTATTTTTATACTTATGGAAAATTATACATAACTCGTTTTTAGCATGTAGTCATTATTTTTACCTCCATCGGATTCATGGTGTGACCGTTATTACTCCAAGTGTGTCTTTTATTTAAAATAGGCAATTCAGTAAAATAAAAAAGTGACATAGTAATAACCAATAAAAATTATTTTTATTGTTTTGATACATTATAACAATTATCCACAAGTCATATGTGATGTGTATAAATCATCCTCACCTCAATTTGACACAAAATGTACTTGGTGGGACTCAAAGTGGTCATTATCAGTTTAAAATTGGCATTTTTGTTCAAAATGTGTGTCACTCAATGAAAACCAAGAAAAGGAACTCGTATTTTCGTGATAATTTAGTAAGACTATTCAAAAATCATTTGTCACATTTAAGAATCATTATCGTGTCAAACCGACCCATGATGTGACTGGTATGACTTAAGGTGCGTGTTTCCAATTTAAAATTATATTTTAGTAAAAAACAAAAGTGACATACTACAAACTGAGAAAGAACATTCAGATTGATTTTATTATTTATTAAAATGATCCATATATAATTTCGGACATGTAAGAAACATCCTCACCTCAATTTGATTCAAATTTTCATTGGTAAGACTCCAAGTGTTTCTTTTTCTTTAAAATTGACATTAATTTTAGTAAAAAGGAAATTTCGAATACTTAAAATTAATGAAAAGAATTTGTATCAATTTGATACTTTATAATAATGATATATAATTAATTTTGATGTTTATGAATCATCCACACCTCAATTTGACACACATTTTTCTCAATATGAGTCGAGGTGTCCATTATGAGTTTAAAATTGACATCTTAGTTCAAAACATGTGTAACTTATTGAAATATAAGAAAGAATGCTCTGATTGTCTTGATAATTTATGAAAATAATTCATGAGTCATTTTTACATGTAGTAATTAGTCTCATGTCAAATAAATCCACAATGTGACTGGTATAACTCAAAGTGTATGTTTTCAGTTTAAAATGACATTATATTAAAAATATAAGTGACATACTCTAAATCAAGTAAATTCATTTGGATTGTTTTTATAAATTAAAAAATTATACATAAGTTGTTTTTTATGTGTAGGAATTAAAATCACATCAATCTATTGCACAGTGTGACTGGTATGACTCAGAGTGTATCTTTTTATTTAAAATTAACATTTTAGTACAAAACACAAGTGAAATTCTCAAATGCTATCAAAAAATTTTGGATTATATTGATGCCCTAGGAAAATCATCCATAATTATTTTTTGATGTTTAATAATCATATGAACCTCAATTCTAAACACAACATTACTAATATGATTCAATGTGTGTGTTATTAGTCTAAAATTTACATTTTAGTTCAAAATGTGTGTCACTCACTAAAAAATGAGTAAATACACATAGATTATCTTAATAATTTACAAAAATGATTCATAAATAATTTTTTATGTATATGAACTATTCTCACATCAAACCAAAACACAATGATATCAGTATGACTCAAAGTGTGTGTTATCAGTTTAAAATGTCATTTTTTGTAAAAAAGTCAAGTGACATACTTAATACTGAGTAAACATATTCATATTTTTTTTATACTTTTGTAAAATGATCTATAATTCATTTTTGATGTTTAGGAATCATATCTACCTCAATCTGATGTACGGTGTGACATGTAGTACTCCTAGTGTGTCCTTTTTTTTTTAAATTGACATTTTATTACTGTATTTTTTCATATTTACGTTAAATTTGGTTATTTTTAGTGTTACTTACACAAGAATTGTTTTCTTATATAGGTGGATTCTTCTTCTCAGGAAGGGTTTCTTGTTTGAAAACTAATACCATGATCGGGTTTTCTGTGTGGGGCTAGACGCCGACTGGGGCCGATACTGATGACAATGTGATAGCGATGGATGAGGTAATTAGTAGTGATTGGCACTACTAGATGAGTTTAATTCATAATGGTGATGTCGATATTTTTGGGAAAATGTGGTGGGGGCAGATGGCGATTACACTATTGAGATGGAAATAG
Organism: Viscum album; assembly: GCA_963277665.1. Lineage (NCBI taxonomy): Eukaryota > Viridiplantae > Streptophyta > Magnoliopsida > Santalales > Viscaceae > Viscum > Viscum album. Next base: position 1,134,220,984 of record OY728165.1, read on the forward strand.
AAACGGATGTGATGGGACGATGCAACATTGTTGTTATCGATGTATAAGACTTTTGTAAAGTGATTAATACCTCAATGGGTCTTCAATGACCACGCATTGGGATCCCTATACCTAGAATAACAAGAGAAAGTTTTTCAATAGATACATTAGGGGGGCTTCCCCCGCCCCCCACCTGTTCGAAAAAATATAGGTATATGCACACATGTGTATTTGTTGTAGTGTTCTATAATTCAAACAATACACTAAAATAGTAGGGACTTTATCAATGTTATTTCTATCAATGATAAAATCTCCCATTCAGTAGCACTAACAAAATCACGGATAAAGGGTTCCCTTTATCAATGATAAGAATAGCATAAAAAAGGAGGTCCTTTATCTTCAATAAAATATCATTAATAAAAGACTACTTTTATTAGCATTTATTTAGGGTTGATAAAGTTCTGCTTTTATTAGAGTTTTTTTAGTGTTAATAAAGGGTTATTCCTTTTAATAGTTCTTAAAAGAACAACACTTTTTAGCACTGTGAAGTCACATCTTTTTCACTGGTAAAGGGGCTATTTATTGTAGTGTGCCGGTTTATATTTTGTATTTTGTAGTAGTGAACAAAAAAATTTATTTTTTACATAATTTTTTCAAAGAATTACAAGTGTATTGACTCAAAGGAAATTTATTGGTTTATGATTAATAAAAAGGGGGTTATTTAATTTTCAAACCGAGAAAAAACTAAAAAATATCATTTGATTAATTAATTAAATAAAAAGGATTGAAAATAGTTTTTTATTAACATAAAATATAACATATGTTTAAAAATGTAAAATTTATGTTTCAGAATTAAATATATTATTTTTAAATGAATTATATGGATTCATATAATCATATGGTTTTACAATTTACATACATATCAACAAGATTAATTTCAATATTAACTTTAAATAATACCAAAACCTGGTGTATATATTGGATGCAGAGCAAAACACTTGTTGGATAAAATGGTTAAACTAGAAGAAGCCTACATGTGACCCTAATAATTTAAATTCATATGATTAATGTGAGAAAAACCACTATGATATATTTTTATTCATAAAACCCTTGGTCTTTCATGAAATCCATGCACAAGACTCCTCTAATTGAAATCCCCCCCCCCCATGCCTAGATGAAACGTAGGTCATGTAGTAGGAGAGACAACATTGTTTTGGGAAGGAAAAATTTATCAAAAAATTTTTTAAAAAAATATTATTGATTTTCACAATAGTCATTAATTTAATTTTAATTAACGTTTTATGTTTTTTAAAATATGTTTTTTTAATAAAACACAAACCATGGATATTTTTTTTAAAAAAAATTTGGTTAAATTTTAAAAAAAAATTGTGAAGAGAATCTTTGATAGTAAGTATGTCTATGACAAGGAGAATATTGGGTAGAGCATGATCCAGCCCTATCTCATGAAGATATGAACAAGGATTATGGCTCGAAAAACAGGTTCATATAAATTCTTGATTTGTTTCTTCCACATTTGGGAGGATTAGGAAAAATGGTTCACTAGGTTTTCTTGAAGAAAATCGCTCACTTATTTCTCAACCTATTGTTGAGTGTAAGGACTTGGTCATCAATTGGCTAGTGGGAAAGCAATGGATTAATCCATGGAAAACTGATGACTTGTGATGTTTCATTCACCAATTTGGGGGGATTTGATGGATGTAAGACTATGTCACTCAGTAAGGGTAACTTCCACATTATTTTCCCTTCATCTGATTTGACAGTGAAATATTGGGTAATGGGATTTGTCACTCTGAAGCCTAAAATGACATGAATTCAAAACTGAGATCCCAACTAAAACCAGATAACTATTGGAAACTCAACCACTCGTGTGAGGGTTTGAGTATATGGCCTCAGCAAGTATTTCTGGAATCCTAAAAATTTGTGGGATGTAGGATCTACTATTGGGGTTCCAATCAAATTTGAGAAAGAAATAGAATGTGTACGGTTTTGGATTTTTTATTAAATAGTTGTGGAGATTGACATGTGTATGAATCTCATTAATATAGTGGTTATGGTGGATGATGCATACAGATTTTAGTTGCATGTTACTTTTGAAAACATACTTGATTTGTTTTAAAAAATAATTCAATATTGGACACTCTACTGACATTTGTAGTAAATACATGATATGTATGAACTGTAGGAACCTCGTTCATGTTATTAAGAAGTGAAAATTTAAACTTCCAGCAAAAAAATATTTGATTGGGGAGGCCAATCCATCTAATAAAGGTAGCACCTTCGGAATTTTCCGGGACAAGGCACCTAAACATAATATTGAAGAGGAATATAATACTAGTGTGAAAACTTATAAAATTAATAAAAGTACACATGAAATTCATCATAGTGTTGAAGTTTTGTAAAGAATACAGAGGGATCTTATAACCTACCAGCCAGGCTCTAGTAGTCACTTGGGTCAGACATAATGAGGTACTACATGCATAATATCCTAGACTCCCAAATTTAATCAATTCAACCGATGAGATACATTTGGTCCTAGAAACACCTAAAAAGAAGAATTGTGCTTGGACTTTGACACATAATAATATCAACATACCTCATTCTCAAATAAATATGATTAAGGCATTGGACACAAAAGGTGAATAGAAACCTAAACCAGAAATCATAATAAATGTATCTGAATCTACATCTGGTTTTTTGGAATTCATTATCCACTTCAAAGTTAAGAAGTTATAACTAATGAAATAGTATACCTATTAGATCCTCAAATTGAATTACTTATGGGGAAGTAAAGTGGGGAGTACTATGATTATTATCATGATGAGAGTGATATTGAAATTCCTTCAAAACATGAGAAAACATGGAGGGGTCAAAATCTTAAATATAGGGGTCTTGGACTTGGTCAAGTCAATTAGGCAACTCATCATGATGAGAGCCTGGATTCTCAAATAAAAATGATTAAAAGACCCATTCACTAATTGATGAGGGTATTTTTTTTAACCTCATCATTATCATTTTTCTTACATTGTTTTTATTTAATAAATAGGGCAAGGGCTGATATTTTTTAAACAAACATGCCTATTTTCTATGTAAATTCATTTCAAATTGTTTAACATATGTGATTAAAGCATTTGGATGGTCATCCTATTATGTCCTCATGGAAAGGCCAAGGCGATCCACCATAGAGAGGACAATAATAAAAAAATGGTCTTTAAGTTGGAACCCATCTCTTATCATTGTTGGAAGGGAATTAGGGTATGTAATCCAGATAGTCAAACATGAAGTTGAAATAAATCTCTAGATCCACCATTAGGTTTTTCATGCTCTTTGCCCTAGTGTTCATAGATATCTTCGTCTCTAATGAACCAGTCCGTAGTGGATGTAAGTCCCCTGAAAGTGGTGCTAGGAAGTTACATGGTCGGGAAGGCATTGTCGAGATGAAGGACGGTGTGAAGCCGGGTTCCAGCATGGAAGAAGAAGAGGAGAGGAATCCTCATGGATTACGAGATCTGAGGGGGATGGGATAGTGAAGGATCCATAAGGGGACTTAGTGTGCAACCGAAGGCATGGGGATCCCAAGCCATGGTCCAGGATGCAGACTTCTGAACGGAATTCGATGAATATTCATTGGCTTTGTTTCAGATCCGGCGGAAGCATCAGTGGTGAGGGGGGATGAGTGGGATCCATGTTGGGGGTCATGTCAGGAATATCCCAGGTCGCTGTTGGGATCCCCACCACAAGGAGGGTCTCCTTGTGGGTGAAATTTTGGGGGCCATGGTAGGTGATGTTGCAGAAGGTGGGGTCATCGTCGAACCTATAGAGAGTTTTTATTAAATATGTTTTTATAAAAAAAATTGAAAAACTGCTTAGGTCAATTTTTGTTTAAAAATACACTACAAAGGCGGCATCGTAGATGCCGCCTCTGTTTTACTGCGCAAAGTTGGCATCTGCGATGCCACCGTTGCGACCCCGCGCCACCTTTGGCCAGGATCGATGACATGGCAAAGGTGGCCGGGGGGAGGCCACCTTTCGCCTCAGGGTAAGATGAAATGCGGCTACTGCGATGCCACCTTTGGCCATACGCAGAGGTGAAAGGCAGCTTCCGTGATGCCACCTTGTCATGAACTCCCTATAGAAGGGTGGCCACCCCCCCCCCCTCTCCTCACTTGATCATTTCCTTCCTCTCTCCCTCCTCACTTCATCTCTCCAAATTTCTCTCTCTCTCTCTCTAAAAAATTCCTTTGTTGTGCGAGTTTTTATGAAGCTTCATTTAGAGGTATGTTTCTTTATTTAATTTAATTTTTTATTTAATTAATTTAATTTTTTTTAGTTTTCAATCATTCAATTGTTAAGTAGTTTAGGTAGTTCTTAATATTTGGTTATTTAGTTTCTGTAATTAGTTATATATAGTTTTAAATAATTATTTTTAGGTAGTATAGATTAAGTATAGATTAACCTAAGATTCAGTGTTTAGAAATTTTGGTAGCTTAAAGATTATGTGGTTATCTACACAGTTAAATTCATGTCTAGATACCAACAAGTGGATGTGGCTCTGGCACAGATTTACATAGGGGTAAAACCCGAAAACACCGCTTTGAGCTAGACTCGAACAGGAACTGGTGCACGATAACGGGCCTTGTTGCATCCTAGTTTGACACTCCCAGGGAATATGCTTAAGATGATTCATATTTTATTTATAAACTACTAAAATTTATAAGAGAATAAAAATCAAATCGGAATATTTATCAATGATAAATGATAAATATAATGTTATAGAATCAAATAAGGACATAAGAATTAACAAATTAAAGTTATCATTAGTTAATTATAGAATAATAGAATAATTAATGATTAGTTATTATTAGTTAATTTTAGAATAATTAATAAATAACATAGCATTAAAACATGGATCCATATAATGATTAGCTAACAATACTGATGAACATATAAAGTGAAATGAAGAAGAACAAACAAAGTAAATAAAAAGGCACTCTAAAATTACATTCTAATAAACATCATATGGTCAAACATCAGTAACTTAGTTTTGGGTATAGAAAGGTGCCCTAAAATTACATTCTAAAAAACATCATATGGTCAAACATAATTGTTAATATTTTTTACAATATCATAATTTTGATGAAAGAATCATTTTTGACATAGAGAGACATGTTTGCCTGTGTGTACTATCATGGGGAGATTATTCAAACTGAGCAAGGAGCTTCTTATAGTACACAACCAATTACGGTGGTTAGTACAGTTGATTGTGTTACCATAATTGACCTTCAATAGAGAATTCGTGTTTCCTTAAATCTAGGACCCGATCAAGAGATCATGTCTACGAGCTACAGACATTTGCAATTTCCAACAACACTGTGGCATATAGCTTGTCCATTGGTTTCTGATGTGCAGTGGGTCCAAGCAATTAATTTATTTTCTCAATGGTTAGATGGTACCATTATGGAGTTATACGTTGTTGTTGCTAATGTACAACAACAACTTCCACTTGTACAAAGACGTAGAATTACAAGAGTGGATGAAGACAGTCTACCCCATGAAATTGATCCTATTCCAAATGATGTAGCAGAAGAGGACAACCTAGATGATCTCCTAGATATACATGTCAATCCAACTCCTGATGAGGAGTTTCGTAATGATGGATCAGATGGCGACAATAGTGCTGATGAGGAGCGACCAACAGAAGATAGAGAGGAGGTTTTGAGAAATGCAATTGATGTACATCAACCTCGGTCAATAAATCATCCACCACTCTTTTCATCTTGGTCAGAAGCAATGACATGCATGCCTGAATTCGATAATACTGTTCTCACACCGACAAATGAGTTCCCTGGAGTTGTACCAGATAGGTTTAGTGAGGTGGACAAAACCTTATATATTGGAAGGAATTTTCCTAGTAAAGATGCCTTAAAAGTACATTAAAGAGATTTCATATTGAGAGACACTTCATGTATATAGTTCACGAATCATGCCATAGTAAATATGTTATACGGGGCATGAAGTATGGGGATGATTGCAGATTTCACTTAAGGTTTATTCCAGACATTACATTTGGAGGATGGGGAATCTCAAGGATTGAGGCGGCTCATACTTGCGTTCAGCAAAGTCTCACACAAGATCATACTTCATTTGATGCAGAATTTGTGTCATCTATTGTTGTTGAGATGATTAGGACATGTCAAGATGTTCCAAATCCCTTGTGCAAGAGAGGATTCTACAGACATTCGGTTATAAGATTTCCTATAAGAAGGAATGGATGGAGAAACATAAGGAAATTGTGAAGGTATATGGTGATTGGGATGACTCATATCGAGTATTTCAACAATTTCTAGCCATACTGAGGCATCATGACCAAGCTGTCTTCCATCTGGATACAAACGAACATGTGTCTGGTGATAATCGACTTGATCCATCTCATGTTCAATTTCATCGGTTGTTCTGGGCATTCCTTCCTTGTATCTCCGCATTTCGTTTTTGCAAACAGTTTATTCTGATTGATGGAACATTTCTATATGGAAAATACAAGGGCATATTGTTGATTGCGGCAACCCAAGATGGAAGCCTTTCTCCTCTTCTGCTTGCCTTATCTATTTTAGAGAAAGAAAACTATGAATCATGGAGTTGGTTTCTGGCATGTATCAGCAACCATTTCACCAACATTCAGGGAGTTTGTTTGATATCTAATCGCCATTGAGCAATTAATGAGGAACTCAATGCAGATCCTGATACATGGAGATACCCAAATTCACATCATCTGTTCTGCATTAGACACATTTCTAGCAATGTGCATAAAAAATTCCACAATGAACCGATGAAGAAGGAAATCATGAGGCTTGGTATGTATTTTATTCTTTCTTTTTTACTCTTTCAATATAAAGATAAAATCAATTTATGTGAAATATCATCTATGTTTTGTAGCATATGAGTCGGACCAACGACGATTTGAAGAACTTTTTGAAAAAATTCGTCAGGCTAATCAAGAAGGTTATGTTTATATGATGTGGATTCCAAAATAGAAATGGACATTGGCATACGATTGGGGAAGAGGTACGGACACATGATGACAAACATTGTGGAGTCCATAAATGGTATCTCCAAAGGACTTTGCATGTTACCTATAACTTCCTTAGTTCAGGATAAATTATATCGATGCGTGAAGTACATTGTGGATAGACAAAAACTTGCCTCAGACGGAATACATCAAGGGCTATGATATGGAAGACACATTCAACGAGAGATTGAAAAAAATATTGAAGAAGCTTCTGGTTATCACATCTGTCTCATTCTAAGAGAAGACTCCCTATTTTAAGTTCAAGTGTGTTCAGACCCCATCACAAATCACGTCGGTGAAAAATGGTGGTATGACTGGAAACAAGGCAATGCCAATGTGGAAACTTTCAGGCCTTACGGTTTCCATGTACACACTCCATCGCAGCATGTGCCTCTGTGAGCATCTCATGGGAAGCATATGTTGATCCAGTGTACCGGATGGATATCATTTCTAACTGTTATGTTGCACCATGGACACCTATTGGGGAGTATCGTTATTTCCCAATGCCTGAAGGACAATCGATAGTGATACCTGACATGAATCGCTTACATCCTCGTGGGAGACCAAAGGCGAGTGGGATGCATAATGAGATGGACTGGACTCATGAACAAGGACAGAGTTTGCGATTCACAATATGTCATAAAGAAGGTTATAACCGGAAACGATGCCCTAACGTTGTTGGGTCGACTTCACAGTCTCATTCATAATGATGTATTGTTTTCATTGTGACTTTCCCGTATTGTAAACTAAATTTTGTTATGTCTTCTTTATTCCGCGGTTTTCTAAACCCCAAACATCTGAGATAAGTTTTCATATTAATATTCATGATTTCAAGAAATAACTTTAAATATGAGATAATAGAATTTATTTCAAAAATCCCAAAGCGGAACATTTAACCCATATTGAAAAGTAAATGTCAGTTAACCCATTAACATGTTTCCTAGACGTTAATATTAAAAACATTAACCCTAAACCCTCCATCCTAAACCCCATTATAAACATGTAGGATATTTTAGCAAACTGTTCTATAACAAATTTATAGTATCATACTAATTAGCATAAGGTATTGAATACATACAATTAGATAAATTCTAAAAACATCATTACTAATTGACATGGTTTATCTTAATCCAATCCATAAGTAGTTAATCATAAAGCTCCCCCAAAATATGTGTAACCAAATTCAAGACTCAATATTTTAGATAATATAAATTAATTCATATAAATATTCATGCTTTCAAGAATTAACATTAAATATGAGATAATAGTATTTATTTCAAAAATCCGAAAGCGGAACAGTTAACCCATATTGAAAAGTAAATGTCAGTTAACCCATTAACATGTTTCCTGGACGCTAATATTAAAAACATTAACCCTAAACCCTCCAACCTAAACCCCAATCTAAACATGGAGGATATTTTAGAAAACTGTTCTATAACAAATTTATAGTATCATGATAATTAGCATAAGATATTGAATACATACAATTAGATAAATTCTAAAAACATCATTACTAATTGACATGGTTTATCTTAATCCAATCCATAAGTAGTTAATCATAAAGCTCCCCCAAAATATGTGTAACCAAATTCAAGACTCAATATTTTAGATAATATAAATTATTTCATATTAATATTCATGCTCTCAAGAAATAACTTTAAATCTGACATAATAGAATTTATTTCAAAAATCCGAAAGCGGAACACTTAACCCATATTGAAAAGTAAATGTCAGTTAACCCATTAACATGTTACCTGGACGTTAATATTAAAAACATTAACCCTAAAACCTCCAACCTAAACCCCAATCTATACATGCAGGATATTTTAGAAAATTGTTCTATAACAAATTTATAGTATCATAATAATTAGAAGAAGATATTGAATACATAAAAACTGTTCTCACGACTCATTTTCTTTGTTTATATGCAGATGGATGATACCATATTACTCACTCAGCAACCTACCCATATTTTGCAGGCTGTGTTAGAGGTTCATCCAGATCGATTTGTGAAGGTGCGTCGAGTGCACCATTTTCATCACATGGAGCATCCACATGCCATTAGACCTTACTTGCACCGTGATGGGTTCTATGGCCTTGACGTATCAGATTTAACATTTGTAGATCATTACCTACTTGATGCCCTCGTTGAGAGATGGAGACTAGAGACACACACATTCCACTTGCCTGAGGGAGAGATGACCATCACCCTCGAGGATGTCGTAGTGCTTCTTGGTCTGCCTATCCAGGGGAGACCCGTTATTGGACTCACTCGTGCTGCTTGGACAGACCTTACTCAACGCTTGTTAGGCATTGATATTTTTTCCGACCATAGGGCTACAGATGGATCTTCCATATATATGCATTGGTTGGAGTCACAGATTCCACATTTACAGTATGATGAGGATGAGCAGACCGTCATGCGTTACGCTCGTGCATATATCTTATGACTCATTGGTGGGACCATGTGTACTGGTCACTCGGGGATGCATATGCATATGATGTATCTACCCCTACTATAGGACTTTGATCGGGCTGGGACATATAGTTGGGGATCAGACTGCTTGGCATACACGTACAGATCATTATGCAGAATTTCCCATAGGGACCATACAGGTCTCGGAGGATGCGTCATCCTTATTCAGATGTGGGCATGGGAGTGCATCCCAGCATTCCTCCCTGACCTTATTGGTCCACCAGTCGAGATGGAAGTGTTTCATGATGCTCTGCATGGATGCTGGTATGATACGTCATTTCTATTTGTTTATGATTCTACTATGAGTTATTGACTATAATTTCTCATTATTTGTCATTATCGTTGTATTTTACAAGTGGTGTCACCGACACAATTTTGACTTGGTTCCGATACAGAATTTGGGCGTATATCGGCTATAGTTGGACTGTCTCATACCTGATCAGGTATGTATATACAATCTATCACTGTCTAACATATTTAATAATAACATCAGTTTTGGTTTTTAGTTGGGTGTTTTTTGACAAAATCACTTGTCATTTAAGATTTCATGGCTTCCATACTAGAGTATTATAGACCAGTTACAAGCATACTGCACTGTTGGGATTGAGGATTCTATGGTTGTAGTGCCCCTCATTCACTTTCATATTATTGAGTGGAAGCATCCTGATAGGGTCATGCGCCAATTTTTTTGTACTCAGCCGATTCCATTACCATCAAGACAGACAGACCAGCTTCATGGTATGAAGCTGACAGGGAGGCAGGATGATGACTGGTCCCAAGTACATGCGAGTTTTATCAACTGCTGGCACAGACTTGCAGAGTTACGTATTCTGGGTGTTCCTACAAATCGATTCTCTCTTTCAGAGCAGGTTGACTATGTGCCATGGTATAGACTGAATTCTATACTGTATCTTACCCAAGCCGGCATAGAGATGTAGAGGATGGTGAGTCAATAAATTTCTATTAGTTTTTTTATTGAATTATTTTCTAATTCCATTTGAATCTATTTATAGGGAAGTCACACAGAGCAGCTTGTTCGAATGAGTGATGAAGAGGAGGAGGGGATCTTTAGCCAGGCAGTCGTCCATGCTACAACGCTGGAGGTGAAGGCATCATTTTGTGCGCTTTCCGAGAGCATCTTCGCGCGTCTGGCTCGGAGAGAGGAGGTTCATGCCCCAGAGGAACATCATGCATCTACTGTTGGTGCTGAGGAGCCACGACCATGGCGACGTAGACATCGTCGTGCTGCACGTGAGGCCTCGCATGTTCCACAGGCAGAGGTCTGGCTTCTAGTAGTCCAGGATCAGCCAATTCAGGATGTGCCTCCGGTGGCATGGGATCCGTCTTTCCTGACAGGATATCAACAGTTCACTCCATCTTGGGTTCTAGATCCTTCACAACCTTAGATTCTAGAGTCGTCGTCATCTTGGGGTATAGCTCCATCACATGCTTCGTTCCCCTCTGCGATGGAGGTAGGTCCTTCTACCACCCTAGTGGGAGAAGGATCCGAATGGCAGTACGGGATGCAGTTGACAGCTCCTCTCACTAACACACAGATGGAGGATGCGACAGTCGACGTTTCAGTGCCTGAGGATTAGCCTTCTCTAGGTCATCAGACTCCACTGCGCACTTGACGCGGATGTCCTATTCGCAGACCACCATGTGGGACAGAATCTCCTCGCCACATACATATGCATTGATTGTACATTATTGTTTACATGTTTTATGTGTACTGAAATCAAAATACTATTATTACTTGTTGGTCAGAGTGGAATCTCAAGAGGGGGTAAATTAGGTTTTATTTACATATATTTATATAAACATACGAACATAATAATAAAACATTAATAATTAATAATTACCTAATTACAAATTATATAATTAATAATTCTATTACTAATTAACTAATTAATTAGTATATAATTAATAATTATATTATGAAATAACTAATTAATTATTAAATAGTAAATAATTATATTACCAATTAACTAATTATATTACTATTTAACTAATTATTTATTATATAATTAATTATTAATAATTAGTAATTAAGTAACTAATTATTATACAAATAATAGTTATATAATTAATAATTATATTATTAATTAAGAATTAATAATTAAATTTAGTAATTATAATGAATAATTATAATTAGTAATTATAATGAGTAATTAGAATTTATAATTATAATGAATAATTAGAATTTATAATTATAATGAATAATATTAATTATAAATATTAATTATAATTATAAATTTTAATTGTAATTGTTAATTATTAATTATTAATTATTATTTATTATTTATTAATTATTACTTATAAAGTAATTATTTAGTTAATTATTAATATAACTATTAATTATATAATAATTAATTTGTTAATTAATAATATACTTATTAATTATATAATAGTCAATTATTTATTTAGTAATATTAATATTAATTATATAATAATTAATTAGTAATATAATTATTATATATATAATAATTATTTAATTAATTGGTAATATAATTAATAATTATAAATAATTAATTATTTAATTAGTAATATAATTATAGACTTTTGAATTCACATAATTGAAATATTTTTTAGTTTCAAGTATGCGGTTTTGAAAACTTATAAATTACTTTTCATCAACATTTTTTTGAAAATTTTATTTGGTTTCAATTATTTATTATATGTTTAATCAATTTTTTAATTTTTACTTATATTTGTTTTATAGTTTATATTTTATAGTCTTTCAAATTCACATACTTGAAACATTTTTAAGTTTCAAGTAAGAGGTTTTGAAAGGTTATAGATTATATTTCATCAACATATTTGAGAAAATTCCTTTTGTTTTCAACTATTTTTTATATATTTAATCAATGTTCAAAATTTCATTTATATTGGTCTTATAGTTTGTATTTTATTGTATTTCAAAGTCACGTACTTGAAACAGAATCCCACATCGAAAATGTAGAATGTACTGCGCAGGAAATGGAGAACGTGAATTCCACATCGAAAATGCAGAATTATTTTCAGGGCAAACCCTCTTATAAAAGGGAGTCCTGAGTGAGAGTTTCTGTCAGAATCCAGTCTGCTATAATGGTTGTAGCTCTGGATCTTTAATAGTAGAAAAATTCTGCTGAAATTTTTTGTTTTGTTTATATATATATATATATATATATGTATATATATATGTTTATATATATATATAAACAAAACAAAACAAAAAATAAAAATAAAAAATTTCAAAAAAAATTAGGGGAAAGGCGGCATCGCGGATGTCACCTTGCACCCGAACTGCAAAGGCGGCATCCGTGATGCCGCCTTTAATGCACAGTTTTAAAAATATTTTCAACCTGGCCTGTTTTTGTAAAATATTTTTTAAAAAAACGTAAAAAAATCTAACCTATAGATGTTCAAGGTGGCTATGCAACCCTGGGTATAGAAATGAGTGCACCGATAATATCCCCTTAAACCAAAAACTTCATATATTGAACTATTCCAATGTTTTTTTCACACGTGAAGAAAATTAAAAGACTAAATACTATTTTCTGTTTGGTACGTGTTTGTTGAATGTGGGGACAATTCAATGTTGAATGCTGCTTTGATGAGGGTCCAAGAGAAATGTGTCTCCCCTATGTAGATGGATGGACATTATGGAAAACATATGGATGAATCCTTTTTGGGAAATGAAGAAGCCCAGAACTATTCCCACTCTCAACTCTCTCATGAGGTGGAGAGGGATGGTATGGATTCTTTTGATAAAATGTATAATAACAAGGGGAGAGGTGTAAGCTTTTCCTAAGGTAAAGATGTGATGGGTGAACCATCTGTTAGAGAAGACCTTGCTGGCATTAAACTGGTCAAGCCTAGGGTATAAGAGGTTGGATTTTAGGATATTAAGACCACAGTAAATATCGATACAACACAACATGAAGTGCATGCTTCGGTCTCTGTGAAGGGTGGATAAGATGCTCTTGCAAAAACTGACTTCAATAGTGCTTTTTATAGGAAAAGATCAAAGGGAAAAGTATTTTTCTATATGAGAATGGGTACCAGCTATCCACCCATTGGAAATTCATATTGTGAGATAATAATCAGTTTAATATGGATAGTGTTGATGATCCGCGGAAAGGAATACCTGATGATGAAGTGGGTGAGCATGTTGGTGGTGTTTTGAGGGTTAAGAAGCCAACCAAGGAGTGTGATTCTCTCCCATTGGATTCTGTATGTAGTTGAAAAAATATAAATTCACTAGACATTATGAATTGATCATTTATCAAGGATGTCATTCATGAGGAAATTGGAACCACTAGACAACCCTCAACAAGTGAGGATGTCAATGAAATTGAAGGTCAAGACTCACAATCTCATGAGTCATTGAGCATGGATGATCAAGACATCACATCACAGGCTCCTAGGTAGTAGAAGTGAGGTAGGTATCTGAGGAATCGGGGTAGATCATGAAGAGTTGGAAGAAATAATAAAAGATGATTAGTTAATGCTATGTTGTTCGTGGATGTATTTCTTGTACCACATTCTTCATTCCAACCTTTTACTTGTGTAATTTTATTTTTTAATAAATTTTGGGGACTATTGGGTTTTAATCCATGGTTGCACAATCTATACTTGATTTTTCCTATAATTTAAAATATATATAGTCTTACAAAATCACCTAATTGAAATTTTTTCAATTTTCTATAATTTTTAATATTTTTTACCACTCATTTAATTTTCATTTATAATGTCCTTTATAGTTTATAATTTATATGTTTTCAAAGTAACCAACATGAAATGTAATAGTGGTTCATGTATGTTACTTTAAAGCCTATAAAATAAATATTATAATACCACTCTAAATGAAATTTGAAATGTGTATTAAATATATAAATTATTTTTTAAAATAAAAAAAATTATTAAAAAATATTGACGTAAAAATAATTTATAAGTACAAATGTTTTATTTCGAAAAAATAATATCATGTTCCATTGAAATTTTTTTTCATCAAAATTTTTTACTAATTTTTTTCTTCTATTTATTATATGTTTAATCCATGTTTTAAGATTCATTTAGATTTTTCATATAGTTTATATTTTATATGCTTTCAAATTCACCAAACTTGGAACATTATTACATTTCATGTAGGTGACTTGAGAAGCTGATAAAATAAAAACTATAAGGCCAATCTAAATAAAAATTAAATCATGGATTTAACATATTAAAAAAATTAAAAATAAAATTAATTTCACAAATATAAGAAACCAAAAATATTTTATAGGACACAATCTCTATTGGTTAAAAACATAACATTTACACTTAATAAATTTTATGGGACTAAAATATTGTATAAATAAAATATATATGAAATTTAAGACATTGGTAGTGAAAATAGAAATTAATTGAATATAAAAGGAACAAAAAATAAAAAAATACTAGAAACTCTGAATTTATAGAGAAAAAATTTTCTGTAAAAAATTAATAAATAAAAATGTTATCTTTTGAAACAACAAAATTTTGTGTTATTGAATTTTTTTTCATGATAATTTTTTATGTTTTTTTCTATTTAATTATTTCTTATATGTTTAATTCAATTTCTAAGTTTTATTTAGATTTCTTTTATAGTTTATATTTTATAGTTTTTCAAAGTCACCTACTTGAAACATTATTATGTATCAAGTATGTGACTTTAGAATCCCATGGAATATATACTATAATAAAAATCTAAATGAAACTTAAAACACTGATTAAATATATAATAAAATAGTTGAAAATATTTTTTTAATAAATATAAGAAATCAGAAATAATTTACATGATACAAACATTATTGATTAAAGACATTACATTTATAGTTCAAAAACATTTTTGCGCATAAAATATTACATAAATAAACTCCATATAAAATTTAAAAAATTCATTGTATATGTACACATTATTTGAAGATAAATAGAACGCCAAAAAAATGACTAAGAATAATTATTAATTATCTTATTATGGATACATATTATGAATTATATTTTTAATATATATTAATTATATTTAAAAATATTTACAATAATTAAAATAATTATTATGAATACTGATTTAAATAATATAATAATTAATTTAGCTAAAAAGTTAGTTAATAATATAATTTAAAATAAAAATTAATTAAATTTTATATATAAAAAATATATTTGGTCATAATAATGTCATTATTATCTATTTTTAACACAATTAGTAATCATTTATAATAACCATAATAGTAATATACTAAATATTTTAATAATAATAAATAAATGATAATTCAAAATATTATATATAATCTAATTATTTATGTATTTAATAATACTAAATAATAATATAATTAATAATGATACTAATTATAAGTAATCATTATGTCGAAATGATTATATATGCATAATTATTATTTTAGAATAATAATATTTCATGTTAATATGATTTTAATTTATTTAACTATAATGATAAAATAGAAATTATTTTATAAATAAAAATCATTTATAAATATATAATAATATTTTTTTTATATTTTACTTTAATAATATTATTATTATTTTATTTTTATTATTTTAGTTATACAAATTATTATTATTATTATCATTGTTATTATTTAAGGTAAATGTTTTATATTATATATATAAACAAAACATAACAAAAAAAATATGGTAGGTTCTGTTTGAAAGGGAACCTTCTTAAAATGGGATTTATACAAGGCATGGTCCTTCTAAGTGCCTTCTTAAAATATCTTTTGAATGAGGATAGTTTTAAAATTGTCCCCAACCATCAGAACCCATATCCACCACGAATGCTATATAGGGAATAAGTATCCCCCTCGGTGTAGTTAAGGAATTTGTTTTTATTTTTTCGTTACATCAGACAAATTTCTCATAAAACCATGAATAATATTCCACCTATGCATTAATACTTCAAAAATAAACTATCTTTTGGAATAGAAATTGTTTTTATATTGAAAAAATGTATTACATAAAAATAACTTGTGTATTCGGAACCTAGAATGTCCTTCTATCCATATTGTGTCTAGTTATAACCATCATCCATCAGTCGATCCATCCCGATTAGAGGGTGGACCTATACTTGTTCGATCCACTATAGAAAATCTTTTTTCCCATCACATATTGAGTAATAGATATTAATCATGATGTTCAACATGAGGTGGGAATTATTTTGTTTTTTTAGTATGTTGATTTCACCTGTCTTTGGCAGCGTCCCTAGATTCTGAGATAGAGTATTCACTCTGGGGGATATCGCTTGGCGGCTATGATGACTTGCTGGCTGCCTCTCCACTGGTCCCTCTTATACCAAAAACACTATATCCTTCGTCTACAGAGAGCATCATCTAATAGGACATCTGGATTTTCCAAAGTAGTAATTGGGTTGTTTTAGCAGTGAGTAAGGGGGAGGTGATGCGGGTCTATAGCTACCTTGCCTGCTCCCCCCCCCACCCCTTGTGTTAGATTGAATCAGAGGTTCCTCTATTTTTCCCCTTCCCTATTCTCAATTTCTAAGTGAGTAGCTAACAGAACAAGGGAAATTTAGAATGAAGATAACTATATAGATGGAGGAGGACATGAAAGACTCCTGTAAAATTAGAAAATAGGTAGATTGGAGAAGCTGAAATCACAGAGTAAAATAGAGACTGCAGCTAGAAGGAGGTGGAGAATGAGGACATGGGCATTAATGATTGAGATTCAAGGGAGGGTGTTTTAGTGTTGGGATGAACAACCCTTTTATATTTAAGGCCCCTTAAAATATCTATTATTTGATAATTAACTAACTAATAATTATATTCTACTATGTATTAATTATAATATAATTAACAAACAAATAATTTTTAAGGAATAATTTATAATACTTATAAGTGATTGATTATAAATAATTACCTAATAATTTGTAATTAAAAATTAATAATACTAATAATTAATTACAAATGTGCAAATAAATCATTAATTAACTAATTAATTATTAATTAAATAACATATATAAATAATTACAATTTAAAAATTATAAATTAATATTTAAAATAATTTTTTAGTAACTTAATATTATTAACACTAATTAAATTGTAAAATTATTAAATATTAATTAGTTATTATTAAAAATATTATTTAGAAAATAAAACATTATTGCTTATTTTTAAATAATTAACTATTGGAAAACCTATAAAAACCCTCCCACTATATTATGATCATTTCTTACAAGATCTATTGTAGCTCATTCGACCAAAATCATCGTAGTTGATTCTATAATATGTATATGTCATTTTTATGCATGGATAAAATAAATAGGTTAAATGTTCCCTTGATTGTCAAGATGGTCACATGGAATGTTGAATAACCATTGGATGACCAAGTATTGTTCAAATATTCCAACCATGCAATTAATAAATAAAAAATAATTGAGGTATTTAACATCCGGAATTTCCTATCCATATTTTTTGGAGGTATAACCACCATCCATCGGCCCATACAGTCCACTCGTAGGGAAAACCTATACTTTCGACCAAGAAGATATTTAGAATAAGATATCATCACCAAACTCAACAAAAGAAGGCCATTCAATCATTTCACAATTCACAATAAGATTTTTTGTTCAATTTTAAGGAATTTGATGTTCAATCGCTTTTTTTGATGACCCAACACACATCTTTAAAATATGTCAAAGAATTAGAAATTTATTATTTAATAGTTTCAAGAAAACCACATGTCTAATGGATGTTATATCTCATCATACAAATCATAAATAATATAAATATTATTATCCTATGATTTTAAATAATTCTGAAGTCATTTTCTATGAATCTAATAGATATATGCGTGTTTTGGTGTATTAAAACAATTAATGTATATTTTCAATCATCCCAGTAAATCAAAATATTTAATTGATATTCTATATACTCCACCATTTCAAAAATCTATTCAGGATTTTTAGAATATGATTTCATAGCATTATATGATGGTTCATTTGGTTTTAACTCCCTTGATGCATATTTTTTAAGGGCATCAAGCCTTTAAAAATTGATTATTTTGTCATTCTAGGGAGACGACACATCGGATAAATATTTCTTCTACTTGTACATATCACAAATAATAAATATAATATATTTGTGAATTTTGGGTATTCAATTTATGGTTTCATTATTGAAATTCTCCCTCTTTTTATTCTTTCATTAATATTGAATTATTTTCATGCGTGAAAAATTTCAGAATTATTTTATTTAATCCATTTTGAATATGATGGGCCTCTTTGAGCATTTTTATCTTCATCTCCAAATGGGTCTTCTTACTGGGCTCCATTTGGGTCATTGGGGTCACATTGTAGTGCCTTTTCTTATGACATTTTGGTGATCCATATAGAATTATTCTTAGCCATTGTTCTTTGTTACTTCCCTTTACATCCTCTTCATCCACCAATGTGCTTCACTTATTTCATTGCTTCATTTCGATTTCAGGTTATTTTCATGGTAACTCCTTATTTGTTGTGGAATCTTGATGGATATTAAGTGTTGGGAGAATTGATGAACCATGAACAAGCATCTAGTCATCTCTGCAGAGTCACGTTTTGTTTTTCTACATTTGGTTATATTACATAGTTGTACTCTCACTGCTTGGATCTAATTCTATAATCTTGGTGTGTTCATCAGCCTCTAAGAGAGTAGATCACGTTCCATCTATCCTCTATGTACACCTCTAGTTGACACTTTATCGTGGATCATTTGACGACATCCTTAGAAAAAAGATGTATAGCCACATTCAGTTGTTGGAGATGATCAACTTCTAGTTCAGGTGTGTATAAGTATTTTTGCAAGGATCTTGTACTATATCAGCTTCACCAGGACACTTTCAAGAGGTTAGTAATTCCATACCACAACAACATTCAATGTATTTATTTCTTGTTGTTCTTTCATCCTCCTTTTTTGGTTTCAAAATTCTTATCTCTCTTTCTTCATTTGAGGTGCCTATAAGCTTTAAGTCATTTTTTTATTCTTAATAAAATTCATGCTTTTGTGGTGTTCTTGTTGTACATATAGGTCCCCATATCACCAAATCATGCAAATAGAATATTTTTGTTCTTTCTGAGCTTTATTATACTTCTCGCATCTTGAATGTTTTTGTAGTGTACTTTTCAACTTATGAAATCAAGCTCCCCAGTTAGTCCATTTAAGGGTTTTTTAGTTCTAATAATTTTCAGTTCTCCCTTACCCCTCATAATATTTCCTATGATCTCGCATCATTCTGAGGTAATTTTATATAGATCTAGTTGTTTAACGCATGTTTTGTTGTTTTAATGTAATAAAAGTGTGTCTTTGATCATTCGTATTAAACGGAGTCACATATTGATGTTATATCTGCTTCACCATTTCATAAATCATTGTATGATTGTTTTTGTTTGATTACATGACATTCAAAGCACATTCAGTTGGTTTTGGCCCATAGAGAAATGTTTTTAAATGATATCAAACCTTTAAAAAATACTTATTATGTTTTTCTATGAAGAACACACATTTGATTGATGTTTTGTTTTCCCCTACATATATCCAAATAAAAAAAGGCATTTTCCCATAATTTCATATCATTTTGAGGTCATAATCTATAGATCTAGTTTTAAAAAATACATTTCATGTTTTAAAATAATTATTGTTAAATTATAGTCATCTTGAGTAAATGAAACATAATTTGGCATTAAATCTACTTGAATGTTTCTAAAATAATTCTATGATTGTTGGTGATGGGTTTTGTGATGTTTGGAGGTCGTTCAATTGATTTTGACCCCCCCAAACAAATGTTTTTAATTGGTGCCAAAAATTTAAAACTATTAATGCAGACATTTCGTCTAAACCATGTGACCGATGGACGTGTCATGTCCTCTCACGTGTTAAAAATAATATAAATATGGTTCTTCTATGACTTGACCTCATTACAAGGTCATAAACTATGGATATGACCATTAAAATCATGTTTTGTTGTTTTAAAAAATAAAAGTGTTTCCAGTCATCTTGGAAAAAAATTCAGATTGATGTTTCATCTACTCTAATATTTTAGAAATCACTATATGATTTTTATAATTTGATTTTATAGTATACATAGGACATTCATTTGGTTTTCAACCACTGACACACATTTTTAAAAGGGCATCAAACCTTTTAAAAACTACGTATTCCACCTTTCTAGATAGACAAAAAATCATATTGATGTGTTATATACCCATTTAAATAAAAAATAATACAAATATGTTTAGCTTATTATTACATGTCATTCAGAGGTCATTTCATTAAATGCACCTCTAAAATTCTCATTTTGGTGTTTTAAATCAATAGAAGTGTGTTTCACGTCATCTTGGGAAAATGAAATCTCATATTCATGCTCTATGAACTCAACTATTTCAAATTTCAATGTAAATTTATTGATGTGTGATTTAACATCATTCAGATGTCTTTCAGTTGGTTTTGACCCATTGGTGATCATTTTTAATGGGGATCAGACCTTTAAGAACTACTTATTAGGCTGTTTCAGGTAAACATTGTATCCTAATGATCTATTATCTTTTAGTACGCATCAAAAATAAAAAAATATATGTTTTCTAGGTTTTACCATCATCCTGAGGTCATTTTATATAAAACAGACCATTACATGCATGTTTTGGTGTTTTGAACCTAAAAAATCGTGTTTTAGATCTTTCTAGAAAAACAAAATCTTTGATTGACATTTCCTATGATTCAAAATTTGAAAATAACTATATTGTAGTTTGTGTCTGATTTCACAACATTCAGTGGTTGTTCGATTGGTTTTGATCACATGACATATTTTTAATGAGTGTAAAAACATTAAAGAATTATTATTTGGTCATTTCGGGAAGACAGTACATCTGATTGATGTTTCTTCTACTCATACATGTCTCAAATAATATAACTGTGATTTTATTATGATTTCACATTATTTTGATTTTGTTTTTTGTGTTCTCACCATTAAAAAAACTTTTCTTTTTTTTAAAGTATAGAATTTAATTTTTAGAAATCTTGGTAAACGACACACCATATTTTCATTCCGTCTACTTGGTCATTTAATAATTCATTATATGGTTTTTTATTCTGATTTAATAGTATTCATAGTTCGTTCAGTTGGTTTTGAACCCCCAACACACATTTTTAATGGGCGTAAAACCTTTATAATTAATTAGTTTGTTGTTAAAGGTAGACCACATGTCAGATTGATGTGTTGTATGCTCATGCACATAAAATATAGTACAAAGAAGGTTTTACTATTAATTCACATCATTTTGAGGTTTTTTCTTGGATCTGATCATTAAATGTGTATTTTGGTGTTTTAAAGTAATAAAAAGTGCATTTTAGGTCATCCATGGAAAATAAATCTCACAATGATATTTCATCTCATCAACACTTTTACAAATCACTATATATTTTTTTACTCTGATTTCATATCATTCAAGCGTCTCTCTATTGGTTTTGAACCACTGATAAAATATTCTTATCTGGTCATTATGGGATGACTACACAATCATTGGATGTTCTCTCTTCTTGTAAACATCAAAAATAAAAGCAATTTCTTCCATATGATTTCACATTTGTTTGAGGTCTTTTTCAATGGATTTGATAGTTATATGAATGTTTTAGTGTTTAAAAAAAATAAAAGAATGGATTCAATAATCCTAAGAAAATGGAACGACATATTGGAATTCCTTCTACTCCACTATATCAAAACCTCTATATGATTTTTTTTTTCTGATATCCCTATTTTTAGAGGTTGTTATGTAGTTTGTGACATGTAAACGCAACTTTTAAAAGTGTTTCAAACCATTAAAAACTTCTTATTCTGTCACTCTGGGCATACCACACTTCTAATTAATGTATTGTTTATTCATACACATCACAAAAAATACAATGGCAATTTTATTTTGATTTCATGTCATTTTGAGGATTTTTTAAAGATATAACTGTTAAACGCATGTTTTGGTTTTTTATAAAAACAAAATCTTGTTCTGGTCTTATTAGGGAAATGAAATCTCATATTAACATTACATATGCTCCCTCATTTAATATATCATTGTACTATTTTTTGTGTCTGATTTGATGATATTCCAAGGTCATTCAATATGTTTTGTCTCCCAGGCACCCATTTCTAAAGGGCATCAGACATTTGAAACCTATATATTCAATCATTCTAGGCTTTCTAGACATCCAACTAAGGTATATTCCACTATTAAATGTTTGAAATAATAAAAATACCTATTTCCTTGGATTTCATGCCATTTTTAGGTTTTTTTCAATGGATATGACTATTAAATAAACATCTTGCTGTTGTAAAATAATAATAGTTCATTTATGACAATCCTGGAAAAATAGAACACCTATAGACATTCCATCTACATTAAAATTTCACATTTCACTATATAGTTTTTATCCTCTTATTTTATGACATTCATTTGTCGTTCAATTAGTTTTGACCCCCCCTAATAGATGTTTTAAAGGCTTTCAAATCATTGAAAACTATTTATTCAGCCATCTCGGGCTGACCGCACATATGATGGATGTCATGAATTCTCATACATGTCAAAAATAATTAAAATACTGTTTTCCTATGATTTTGTGTCATTATATGCTTTATTTCTAGATATTTGGCCATTAAACATATTTTTTGGTGTCTTAAAATAATAAAAGAACATTTTTGGTCATCCTGGCTAAACTAAACCTCGGATTGATGTTCTTCCTACTCTAACATTTTAAAAATAATTTTATAGTTCTTTTTATTTAATTAAAATGAATTTTTTTCTCATTCGATTCATTTTTACCCCTCAATGCACGTTTTCAAAAGGTTCCAAACCCTTAAAAACTGCTTATTCGGTCATTTCGGGTACATTTCATGTCTGATTGATGTTCTATATACACAAACACATCACAATTAATAAAAAAGAAATTTTCTTTTGATTTCATTCCAATTCAACTATTAGGGGACACATTAATTTGGTAACCCCAATGCAACATCCAAGATCCAATAATCCGTGTATCGGGTACACGAATTCCTGCATCAAATTCAATTAACAATTAAACAGAAGGGGATATGGATACCATATGAATACATTGTATGAAAATAAAATAAAATAGATATATTTTTTTCCACTATTTGTTTTGAAAAGGTGGGGGAAGTCCCCAAATAATATTATTAAAAGAAAAATTTCGGAGAGACATCAAGTAAACCAAACTCAAAAGCAAACAAAATAGAACGAAGTTCTCAAGAACCCCTTTTTGGGGGACCAATATTCTTTCTGATTTTCTCCGCGATGATCTTCTCCTTGCTTCGCATCTCATGCCAGAGATCTATATTGACGCGCCCACACCCACGCCCCCTCCCTCGCCCTCCATTGTATTTGGCTTCTATTTCCTCACCTTGTTGTAGCAAGGTTTCTAAGTCCTCATCAGAGCTATCCTCTTGAGACATCTCTCTTCTTTTCATTTCATCAATTCTTTTATCATTCTTCATTTGGCTTCTTGTTCTAACTTTCTGCCATGCATCCTCTTGTACCTCTTCATTGACATCTTTTCCATGCTTTGACCACCTCACATGCGTAGCTGGAGTGCTCAGTCCCTGCACACTAGCCACAGCATGTTGATCATATGGAACTTCCAAGGATGTACTCACCTTCTTGTCAGATGAAGGAGTGGTCTGAGAGTCCAGCTCCTGAATTTATGTTTGGTCAGCCTCCACTTCTGGTAAATCAGAATGTGTATGAGAGTTATTTCCTGCATTTCCAGCCACTATTAGTGGTTCTGAAATTAAAGAAGGCAGCTCAGTTTTTCCCGAAGAACCAGGTGTAGCAGCCTGGGTGGCAGCTTTGAGGGAGTGACCGAGGAAGAGACCTGCTGTATTACAATTCCTGCCTCATTTTGAGTCTCAGCTTGAATAGCCACCAAATCAACACCAGGAGGGACTTGGGCTGCATCCTTGTTACCAGAACAAGCTTAAAATGCATCTTGATCATCATGATGTACATCAGTGATAATCTTTGTAGCATAAGCAGTGTTAGACTCAACATCTTGAGCTGTATCAACATCCAAAATAGGACCTGTTTCAGCATTAACAGGATTAGAAATAGACAAGTTAGGGGTCTCCATGTTTCCATCTTCCACAACATCTTCCCATGATCTTTTAATTTTCCCCGGGGTCAAATTTCTACCGGTATCCGCTGGAAATGTGTCAGCAGATTGGCCATTCACTATAGGCTTATTCTCAGATAAATTCATCTTAGTATGAACCTGCATAAAGCCAGGTTTCTCCATTTGAAGTTTGGGGCATGTTTTAGAATCATGCCCCCGAAGTGAGAAAATCATGCAAGTCATATGCCTCCTACAACTAGTTTCATCATGTCCTATAACCTTGCAATCCAAACAGAATTTAGGTAAGCTTTCATACTCAATTTTCAGCACTAATTCCTCATCATCAGTGGATAAGCAAACTCTATCAATCAATGTGGAACAAAGATCAACTTCTACAAGGCATCTAGCAAAGTGACCGTACCTGGATACTTCAGTCTCTCTATCCATCCTGATTGGAACACCAATATCTAAGGCTATATCGTAGAGAATCCTAGGATTCCACAGTATCCAATTTAGGCCAAAAATTTTAATGCAAACCTGTGCTGCAGTGCTACCAATTTCAATTTGGTTGAATGTTCTATCCCATTCTCTAATATGAAGAGCACCGGGCTTGAAAGAAAGTGAGCCGAAGCCCCATGCTCATAGCTTGAGATCCTCCGAGGGGAAGAGAAAGTGGTAGAAACCCTTCCCAAGGGATACACATTGCCAGGAGCTAAACCCCAGATCTCTGAAAGCCGTTGTTCGAGGTAAACCATCTTCCACGGTTTTGAACCCTTCGGAAGAATCAGCCTGGAAATTATTGAGTGAGCCCCCAACTCTAATCTCTCAGCAACCGCATCTGAATCCGCCTATAAACCCATATTAATGATGATAAAAATATAATATAATATTTATTAAGAATGAAAAGAACCCAACTAGTGTTACCAGAGAAGAAATTATAAAATAAATAGATAAATCAATTGAGGATATTCCAAGATGAAAATCACAATTCAAAAACACGTAGAAGTACAAAACACCATACATCGAAATAGAAAATGAAAACCGTAAATGTGGAATAAAATTATTACAATACAAGGTTCTAAAACTATAACCTTGAAGAATCTCAAAGGGAAGACGAGTTGCTGGTGTCATTTTTCGCATGAGGGTATCCCACAATAAATGATGGTGATCGGTTCCTATCTGTACTAAAATATCAGACTAGGTTTGGCCAACAATAAAGATGATCAAAATCATCAGAATTTAAGAACCATGTATGTAAAACATCATCTTGGCCTTAATCTTTCTCTCTTTGGGAATCATCAAATATTCCCTCACAACACACGTATAACTTGAATCAATCAATGACGATGAGCTCTAATGTATTATCATGATGGAAAAGTGATGAAAATTTAGGTGTTTAAAGTCATATGTGGTCCATATGGATGGAAAAGAAGTGATAGGTAGTTCAATTTTTATAACAAATTAACAAATCGTTGCACATCTTACCCTTTCATGGAATTACCATTGCATGAGATAATTAATACCATTATGCGAGCTAGATGAAGACCCTTATGATATAAAAATTACCTTAATGTGATATGGTTTACCTTTATAGAACATAGGTAATACTCTTATATTGATATGAATTATCTTTATTCAACTATGTATTATCCTCACAAAATAGGTATTATGATATGTTAGAGGGTTGACCCTTATGAAAGCTATTCGTGACCCTTACATATATAACAAGTACCCTTATGCAATTCAAGGGGTTACCCTTATGTAAAAAGAAGTACCCTTATACAGCTAGGGTATTACTCTTATGTACCAAGGTAAGACCCTAACATATGTTAGGGAATAACTTGACATGTCCAGGGACACACCCTCACATAGACGGACATTACCATTTCTCATACCATGGTAACATTACAAAATAGGAAAGTTACCCTTATGAATGTTGGATCGTACATTTACATATATCAGTTTTACCTTTACACATTAGAAAATTTACCCCTACACCACTAGATTACGCATGTTCAATAAGGTATCCCTCTTTATATAGGATCCAATAATAGGGTAAGAAAAAACTCTTAATTCAAAAGTAATTAAAAATAAAAAATATTATAACAAGAAATGTAAAACATTCATAGAAATTAAATTTTATTACAATAAAATAAATTTTGGCATGAAAATTTTCATAATATATCCACCTTTCCAATAAATACAATTTATGTCATATGGTGTTCTCTAAACTTAGGTCATTGAAACTTTACTATATTCATAAGTCCTAAATAGTTCATAAACATGGAAAAATGAATACCCTCTTTCAAACTATCTTTTGGATTCTTATAGGTATTTATATTGGTGACACGTTCTCATTAAATTTCAATGAAATCTCTAAAAAATTAAATCCAAAGTCTATCAGTCTTGATCATACATGAAAAACATTATATTCTAAAATATGTAGAGTAGACTAAATATTACAATGAACTTCTATATTACATGAATATAAAGATAGTTTTTTAACTAAGTATTTAATTAAAATTCCTTCTTTGATTTCCTCAGTTAATTCTATGTATTAAACCTCAGTAGTAGAATGTGATGAAATGAATTGAATATTTCATTTCCTTGAAATAAGATCACTACATCTCAAGAATACATAAATAGTAATAAAAATTTTGGTAACTACATTCTTAGTATAGTTAGAATCAACAAAGGCAACAACAACCTGAAAATAAGAAAAATAATTTCCTACAAAAATAAAAGAATTAGAAAAAATTGATATATTCCTGAGTAACCACTTTAATGGATGCTAATGAAACTTTCTGAGAATTCTCATAAACATACCCATGCTATAAAAAATTAAATCCATATCTAATTGAGAGAATATCATTTCAAACATGAGGCTATATATTATGTTATAATATGGTATTCTGTTTATAAGATTGATGTAAAAAATTACCAATAAGGGATTGGTACAAGGAAAACATTATATGATGACCAAAAGGTACACTAACAAGTTTCAGATAATCCAAAAATAACATTTTAGCTTCTTTTTTATTCAAGCATCATGGGAGAGGTACAACACCCTTTAATTTCTATCCGTAATGATTTCCGAACAATTAATTTTATTTTATTTCCCTAAATCATTCATTTATAAAGTTAATATATTCGGTTTCTCAATTGATTAATCAACCTAATTTCTTTAAAAAGGATAATCATACCATTAAAATTTAGTAGAAAATAAACCAAAATATTATTGATAGATTTAAATTAAATAAAATAATTATATTCACTTCTAATATAATTATTTTTCAGCATAATATAATTATACTTTTTAAACCATTATCAAGATGATTTCTTTAGTCTATACTGGAATTTTATGAAAATCTATTCTTTAATAAAATCTCAGGAAAAACCATCTTGTTGTTTCATATAAATCTTCTCTTCCAACTTACAATGAAAAGGGTTGTTTTGACATCCATTTTCTCAACTTGAAAACCATTTCATCCAGAAAAAACTATTAATAATCTGATGGATGAATTTTTTATAGTAACTAAAAAAATATCACTATAAACGATTACTTCACATTGGGGGAATCCCTTTGCAATAAGTCTATATTATTACAAAATTTATGTTTCATTATCTTTGTCCTATTTCGTAATGAAAATCCTTTTATAACCTATAAATTTCTCCTTTTTAACTATGTTTAAAATTATTTGGGTTTGGTTTTTATGAGTAGATTCCATTTCATATTTCATGGAAGCAAGAAACTTAACAGATTCATCATATTTAAGAGCTTGTTATAAACTCTATGGTTTATCACTCCCAAACTACAATCTAATATTAAATAAAAGTACAAAAACAATATCCTTGTTAAACCAAACTGGAGGCCTTATATTTCTTCAAGTCGTTTCACAAGTCAATTGGTAATCTCTCAAGCTACCATCTCTCTTACCCTCAGACTCAGATTTGGAAACAATAGAAGTAAAAATTTTAATGTGAGATGGTTGGGGAGAATTAATGTTGGTAGCCCCAGGTTCATGATACATTTTAGTCTCTAAAAAAACTTCAACACATTCAGGATAATCATTTGTAGATTAGAAATGATCATAAGACTTCTGTTTTCTCAAAAAAGCCTCATGAAAAGGTATACCAGATATGATTATACACTTTTGAATACCGGTCTTATCAACCCAAAGACTATACCCTTTAGCAACTTGTGTCTTTTAAACAAAAACATATTTCACATCCCTGGGTTTGAGTTTCTTAGCCTTACTCTAAGAATTAGATGTATATCCGAAAACTCTACGATGTCCTAAACAACGGTTGAACCAGTCCATGTATCTGTAAGGATTTCTAAGTCAATAGAACTAGAGGTGAATCTATTGATCAAATAGATAGTCGTAGGATCATCTTATACAAGAAATAAATTTAGAATACTAGATTATGAGAGCATGCTTCCCACTCTTTCTAAATTAATCATATTCATCCTCTCTATTGGGCCATTTTTTAGGATATCCCCAACTATTTTGTGTCTATGAATACATTCAGAACTATATTAATATATAAAATCATTCGACAAATAATCTATACAATTTTCTATCCTAAGAGTTTTGAGTTTATTTATAAGAATGGGTTCAACACTAAATTTCCAAATGTTTAAATTTTCAAAAGTTATAATTTTTTTGACATTTTAAATCCATTATTTCCATTAATAATCATCAATAAAGGTCACATAATTGTTCATCCACATTATTTGGAGCAGTTCTAGATGGACCCCACAAGTCATAATTCACTTATTCTAAAGGGTTTTTACCTTTATATATGGACATATTAAAACTAACACATTTCTATTTACCAATAATATATTCTTCAAAATGGGAATGCTTCCAGGGTTATATCATTTAAAATTCCATTTTTCATAGTTCATTCACCCCTTTAGAAATAAGATGTCCATACCACATATTCCATAACTTATAATTATCTATCATGGGAAAATTAGTCACATTTAATTGTTTCAGATTATTCATATTATCTAAGAAAAAAAGTTCATTAGTGAGGGTTACTCTCATAATAGCGAGTGACTCCTTAGAGATACTATGATTCCTTAAATAGGACCTAAAATTATACCCATTATATTCTAATACCCCTATAGAAATAATATTCCTCTTAAAATTGGGTACCCACCTAGAGAAACAATACCTCTACCTATGATTCAATAACTTTATTAATTTCCTAGGAAAATCTCACAACTCTCAATCTCTCTAAGATTAGGGAAGTACTCACATATAAGACACATATGAAATGAATATCCTGATTCTTTGACCCATTAAATATTCATATCATAAAAAGGCATTTAAAAAATCAAAAATATAAAAAAATTACTCAACCAACAAATTATGGTCATTTTTTAGTTTCTTTCATATATTTTCCCCTTTAGGGAAAATTTATTCTAATGGGAATAAACTATTTATAATGAAAACATTATATTAGTTTACCTCTATACCATGATCAACTATTGTACATAATCTTGCCTCTTTTTCCCTTCTCTACTCCTGACCACCTCCAAAATTAAATGCCTTAGATTTTGGCGTAACATAATTAGGATTATTCTTTTGAAATAATTTTGAAAACATTGTAGACTTGACTTCTTATAGGTTTAAATATTCCTTAACATACATAATGAAACATTAATTAAACTGTAGGAAATATATAAATAGTTAAATATTATGATATCCAAATATTCATCATCTAATTTATCTTCTTTGTGAAAAAAATAATAAATTATTTTATTAAAATCATGAATTTGATTTCAAACTATAGCTCTAAGACAAATATGAAAATTAAAAAACCACATATTCTTATGTAGCTGGATTACTAAGGTCTTTGTCACATTTATAGTTTCGTGTTTAGTCTAAATTTGGGTTGTATCATATTCATAAGCTAAATAGTGAAGGAAGTTATCAGCTAAAAATATGAGAATTAAAATACATTCTTTCATACATACATCAACTAATACATCTTTTTTAGTTGAAAAATATTGTCCATCAACAGAAATACTAACAAATTTGTTTTTGGGACCACGTAATGAATGAATGAGATTTTTATGGTCTAAAAACACATTTATCATTATCCTACATAGATTTAAACGATTATTCCCACTGAATTTTTATATAAAAAATTCATTCATTCCCATTATTCTGGATTAGATAGCTCTGATACAAATTGTTAGGGGATACATTGGTTTGGTATTCACTATGTTATTTCCTAGATCCAATATTCTATAAACTGAGTTGGAGATTTGATGAATACAATTATATTAATAATTAAAAATAATAGGGTGGACTGAAGTAAGAAAGTTGAATGTTTTGTAAACAAATAAAATAAAACATTGACATTACGTGCTTCAATCAACTGTGGACCTACAGGGATGGTGGGAACACCACCAAAAAACTTTTATTATAATAAAAAACACCCAAAATTAAATATAATAAAAGTATAAAAGAAATAAAGTAATAATACGAGGATATTCCTAAATGAAACTAAGGTGGTAAAAATACATATAATTATACAAAACCATACATGGTGGAAAGAAATAAAAACAAGAAATTTGAAATAATATTATCATGATGGTAGATTCTGAAAGATAAACTTGGAAGAACATGAATGGAAATAGATATGAAGGTGTCATAATTCATGTGAGGTATTATCATGTTGATGGTTGAATATCTCCACCACCCTCCATGAAAAACATAGACTGTGTTTTTTAAAAAATAATGATAGTTGGTTTTAGTGGAATTTAGTTACCATGGATGGAAAACTGTTTCCTGCTCTAGATCTTCCTCTCTGGGATAGTCAAACATGTTTCCATCATGAAACACTTGAAATTAAAATAGATCACTAAATATGATACCCAAAGTGATATCATAATGGAAAGGTCACAAAAGGATAAGTGGAGAATATGGGATGCAGGACATGTGGAAAACACAAAAGTGAGAGGTAATTCGACTATTATAAAAAATTAAAAAAAACTTAAACGGTCATACACATACATAGTATTACCTTTACTTTATAAAGGTATAAATTTTATATAATATTGGTATTTCCATTATGCATTCTAGGTGAATACCCCTATGTGAGAAGAAAAACCCTTATGTGAGATTGTATACTTTTACCCAACATAGGTTGTACTGTTACTTGATTGGGCATTACCATAACGCAATAGGGTATTACCGTCATGAAGGTAGGGATTACCCTTACTCGAGAAGGTTAAAACATTCCAAAGATGGGCTTGACCCTTACATATATACAGAGTTCCATTATGGGAGTTAGGTTTTTACCATTACACATAAAATAGCATTCTTACCCTTTAAGGGTATTACCCTTACATAATAACGTATAACCCATATGTGAGACAGGGAATACTATTACATTGCCTGGGACTTACCCTCATGTAGTCAGGTATTCCCCTTCTACATACCAGGGTACATTTATGAAATAGGTAAGTTACACATACACATGTTATAATGAACCCTTATGTATATCAAGAGTACACTTACACATCAGGCAATTTTCCCTACACAATAGTAGTACGCTTACAAAATAAGGTTGCTAACTTTTAACTGGATCCAACTATAGGGTAACGAAATAAAATGAATTCGAATGTAATAAAAAAGGATATAATATTGCAAGAAAAATGGACACAATATTTATCATAAAAAATTAATTTTATTGAAATCAATGAAATTCATGATTACAAATTCTCATACCACAGTCGTCTGTTGTTGATTTGACCATTAAACACACATTTTCATGTTTTAAGACAATAAAACAATGATTTTGGTCATCCTGTAAAAATATAAACTTATATTGATGTTAAATCTACTTGAACCTTTTCAAATCACATTAGAGATGTTTTCCTATGATTTCATGACTTTTAAAGGTCATTTAGTTGGTTTTAACCCTATGACACACTTTTTTATAAGGGTATTAAACCATTAAATACTACTAATTTAGTCAATCTAGGAATATTAAAAGTACAATAGATATTAGGTATACTCAAACAAGTCAAAAATTATACAAAAAATATTTTACTGTGATTTCACGTCATTCCTATGTCATTTTCTATGGATTTTATCGTTAGACTCGTATTTTGTTGTTTTAATATAAATATCTGGTTTCAGTTAACTCGGGAAAAAATAACTACATGTTGATTTTCATTTTATTAAACAATTTCATAAATCCTAGTATGGTCATTATTATCTGATTTCATTATATACAGAGGTTGTTCATTTGGTTTAACACCCCCCCCCCCTCAGATTCACATTTTTAAAAGGCAACCAAACCTTTAAATACTTCTTATTTCATTGTTCTTCGAACAAAAAATATCTTATTAATACAATATATACATATACAAATAAAGTAAAACGAAATTTTATATTTGATTTCACATCATTATTAGGTGATTTTCTATGAATCTGACCAACAAATGCATGTTTTGGTGTTTTTAAACAATAAAAGTGTGTTTCTAGTCATCCTAGAAAAAAACCTAATATTATCATTTTTCCTAGTCAAATATTTTTAAATTCAATGTATAGTTTTTATTTCATGATTTAAGGGATATATGTGGTAATTTTTTGGGTTATAACCCCCCTCACACATTTTTCTAAATCTTTTAGAGCATTAAATACTTCTTTATCAGCCATTATGGGAATCACACATGTCTTATTCCTATTTCATCTACTCATACACCTTAAAAATAATGAAAATATGTACATTATTTAATTTCATGTCATTGTGAGGTTTTATTCTAAGGATCTAACCATAAAACACACATTTTTTGTTTTAAAACAATAAAATTGTGTTTCCAGTTATCATGGGAAAACCAAACCTCATACTGCAATTCCATATGCTTCACTTTTTCACGAATCACTTTATATTTGTTAATTTTTGATTTCGTGGAATCTGGAGGTTGTTTGGTTGGTTTTGACCCCCAAAAATATGTCTTGAAAGGGAATCAAACCTTTAAAAAATTGCTTATTTAGTCATTCCAGGCAGACCACACAACTTATTGTCAGGTCATCTACTCTTAATAGTTAAAAAATAAGAATTTTATTATCCTATGATTTCAAATAATTATGAGGCTATTTTATATTGATATGACTATTAAATACACATTTTCTTGTTTTAAATAAATAAAAGTGTGTTCCCATTAATCTAAGATAACCACACATCCTATGGATGTTATGTCTACTTAACGACTTAAAAATTAACTTTATTTTTTTTCAACTGATATTATGGAATTTAGAAGTTTTTCAGTTGGTTTTTACCCCATGAAACATATTTTAAAAGGTTTAAAATCCTTTAAAAACTATATATTCAATCATTCTAGAAAAAACACACATCAATTGATTTGTCTTCTACTCATACATATCAAAAATAGTACAAAAATAGTTTAATTTTGATTTTACTTCCTCTTTAGGTTTTTTTATATAGATTTAACCCTCAAATGCATGTTTTGGTGTTTTAAAATAATAAAAACCTGGTTGTGGTCATATCAGGTTAATAAAACCGCATATTTATGATCTATATGCTACACTGTTTTTCAAATCACCATACGGTTATATTTCTATGATTTCACCACATTCCTAGGTCATTTGGTTGATTTTGACCTCTTGATGCATGCTTTTAAAGGGTGTAAAACCTTTTAAAACTACTTATTAGGTCGTTATGTGTATACATCCTGATCGATTGATGTACTCTGTGATTTTACACATAAAAAATTAATAAAAAGTTGATTTCTTTGTGATTTAACAACATTTTAGGGTCATTTTTTAGGGATATAACTTTTAAATGAATGTAATCATATTTTAAGGTATTCTAGGGTAAACAAAACCACGTATTCATATTCCATTACTCCACCATTTGAGAAATCCTTTTATGGAATTTTTTTCTAATATCACATCATTTAGAACTCACTCAGTTGATTTTGACCATGGATATAATTTTTTAATGTGTTCTAGACCATTAAAATTTCCTTATTTGTTCATTCTAGGAAGATTGTATGTATGATGGATGTGTCTTCTTCTTTCACATGTCAAAAACAATACAAAATTTTTTTATACGATTTCACATAATTCTAATGTCGTATTCTATGGATCAGACCAATAAACATGTGTTTCGTTGTTTTAAAATAATATATGAGTATTTATAATCATACCATATAAATAGAATATCATATTGGTGCTACATCAAATCCACTATTTTAAAAATCACTATATAGTTATTGTCATCTGATTTGATGGAAATCAAGGGACATTTCATTTGTTTTGACCCCTTGGTGCACATTTTTAAGGGGTATCAAACCTTTAACAAATTATTATTTCATCATTCTAGGATGAATATATTTTGGATAGATTTGATGTATACTCATGCCTATTAAAAATAATATATATGGTTTTATAATGATTTCCCATCCTTCCAAGGTCATTTTCAATATATCTAACAATTAAACAAGCATTTTAAAATTTTAAAGTTTTAAAAGTGTGTTTCTAGTCATTTTTGGAATACATAACATTGATTGACATTTTGTCTGGTTGATCATTTCACAATTCACTATACAATTGTTTTCATTTGATTTTATAGCATTCAGAGGTAGTTTGGTTGGTTTTGACCCCAAGATGCATTTTTTTAAAAGGGAATCAAATCATTAAAAAAATGATTATCCAATCGTTCTGGACTGAACACATGTCTGATTAACATAATTCATACTAATAAATTTCAAAAATAATACTAATGTTGTATTATTATTATATCATTTCATTTTGAGTGTGCTAACTATGGATAAAATAGGTAATTTCATGTTTTTTGGGTTTTAAACTAATAAAAGGGAACTTCTAGTCATACTAGGAAAATATAATTCATATTGAAATTTTCTCTACTCGAATATTTCAAAAATATTAGTACAGTCATTTTCTTATGGGTTTATAGTATTCATTGGTTTTTCGGTTGTTTTTTATCCTCTAATACATGTTTTTAAAGGGAATAAGCTCATTAAAAACTAATAATTAGGTAATTCTGAGATAACCACACATATGATTTATGTGGTCTCAACTCATACATGTAAAAAATAGTAAAATGATGGTTTCCCTATGATTATATATCATTATAAGGTCATTTTTTAGGGATCATACCATAAAACATATTTTTTTGGTGTTTTAAAATAATAAAATTACATTTTAAATCCTCCATGGAAAATGACACCTCATATTGATGATCTATGAGATCAATTATTTCAAAATTCATTATATAGTTGTTATAACTGGATTTGATGGAATTCCGAGGACATTGGGTTTGTTTTGACCCCATGATTCATGTTCTTAATGGTCCTCATAAGTTTAAAATCAACTTACTCTATCATTCCTTGTAGACCTCACATCTGATTAGTGTTTTGGAAACTCTTACAAGTTAAAAAATAATAAAAATACAGTTTTTCTATGATTTCATGTCATTCCAATGTGATATTATTTAGATTTTACCCTTAAATGCATGATTTTATTTTTTTCAAATAATAAAAGTGTGTTTATGTAATGCCCCGAACCCATTTACCCAAAGTCGTTGCATTATTACATAACATTTTCATGATCACAAAAGATCAAGTCTTGAAAGACCGATTAGTTTAGTATCCTTGGAAGTACTAGACACATTCATAAGGTTTACATTATATCATGAAATGGAAGACTACAACAAACATTGTTTCCATAGACAACACTGAGATCCAATATACTATCCCTGCAGGTCAGTCAGAATATACTTCTTTGCATCCTGGGAAAATAAAACATAGAAAGGGGTGAGCTCAGATTCTTAGTAAGGATAACAATATAGTGGAAACTTTCATAAATAAGAATAAACATTTAACTCAATGTATAAAACTAAAACAAAATTGTTTTCAGCATAAAATTCATCATAATATGGAAAATATAAATCAAAATAATTCCATTTACAAACTCACATGGATGTTCTACTAGTCGAATAATCACATGAAATATCAATTTCCAGTTTCATATTGATGGAATGCATAATTCCAGACTTCATAACCATATAGTCAAGGCCTTATGCCAAGACTAAAAATAAGATTTTTTCAAGGCTTTGTGCCAAGACACTACATTTTCTAATGAGACCTACCAACGCATCGAGGAGCTATAGCGGGCTCCACCCGTCACATACTAAGTCCAATGCATTCCTCATATGAAAAGGTTTAAACATAACATAAACATTCATATTAAAACTAGAATACGAAATTTCAATACTTTATCCATATACCCTGAATGATATCAAATAACACATCTACAGTCAAACATATCACAAACCCTTCAATACAATACGGTAGTTTTGTATCACAATAAATCAACTTCAAACTAACATAAAATCGATCAAAAGATGTTGACATAGATGAAGTCAACACCTTTTTAGATAAATATATCTTTCTATTTTGAAATCATTTAAAAGTCATGTAATTATAAAATAAAAAAATTATTTTTGAAAATATTTTTATAGGATTATAAGGGAATCTTCGATAATGTTATAACGATGTCAAATAGCCATACCCACTGTATAAGTTAAAAAAACATTCTTACCTTAATTTTGTCAAAAAGTATATAATGTACCTTGTTTGGAAAACGAAAAAAAGATTACTTTCAAACAATTTTATAAAAATTCGTACAAGGGTATAAATTACATTAACCCATAGTATAGTAAATAGTAAAAATGTATTGGAATAAATTTTTAAGAAACATGGATGTGGATGATAAAGAGGTCCCAAAAGATAATTACATATAAACAATCTCAGATAACGAAGAGATTGTTGAATTAACCCTTACCTTGTACTTTTCCTTGGTCGAGGGTAGGTTAAACTCTTTTATAATGGCGAAATAATTTTTATTAAATCATACAAAAATCATATATATTAATATGATATCATATATGATCTTTTAAAATTTCATTGTTAATAATATCATTGTATTATCATCATTTCGGGTGTTAACAGATTCATTTTCCTTTATATTCTTTGTTACGTAAGTAATGTTTGTTATGTATAAGATGTATCTTATTCATATTCAGAATTATATTAAGTATTTAAACATTATTTATAATCATCTAATGGAAATTATTCTTCAATGGATACGATGGGGAATGAATCTCATCGCGATCGTGGAGACGGTAATCCTTACGTATGCATGAGCGACAGTATCATTCTTTTGATATTAAAATAATATATAATTGGATGCTATATCATATATACAGAATCATTATCATTTTATATTTATTATTTACATCAATTACTCATCATTATTATACCCATCCAAATAATAATGTATTGAATAACAATTACATCATGACGTGCAGACGGTAAGACATACGTGTGCACGTATGGTGACATATCTTTCAATGGATGGATATAATAATGAATATGGTTATACCATATTTATAATAACATCACAATATATATAAGATACTAGAGTTATCATTTTATAATGGAAAAAACAAAGAAATAGGAAGTGGAAGAAGAAAGGAACTTGAAAGAGGTGATGAGATATTTACCTCTTCTTCGGGTTCTTCATTTTGTTTTGATCAAAAGGGATACTTATTTTGGATTTCAGACTAAATGAATGCATCTAGGATTAAGGGAGGACATTTTAGAGGATATTTTTGCAGGGGTATGCCGAGCCAAATGACTTTGAAGGTGTTAATTTGAGAGAAGGGGAAGTGTTCTTTTATAAGAGGGGTGAGGGGCATCTTAGGAAAAGCTAGAAATATTATTTTATAATAAAATCATTTTTGGTTTCAAATGGTTCCAAAATAAATTATTTAAAGGATAATGTGGGTATGGGTCTAAAAACACTCAACCCATAGGTTTTAGATTGGATTGGGCCACTATATTAACTTTATCTTTTAAATTTAACTCTTAGTTAAATTGTTTGACATTTACCATGTCTCTTTTTATTTTTATATTATATGGTTAATAAACATACTATAAACTTCCAAGAGAACCTCAAGTGGTTCATTAATGACATATATAATACTATTTAAGAGCTTTGGCCAAACCATAGATTTTTAAGAATGGAATATCAATTAATAATATAATATTAGTTTTAAAAACTCTTTTATGTCAATTTTGACACTATTTGGTAATTTGTTTTTGCTAAATTTATAACAGCATTATTACTTCAAAAAAAATTCATCTAACAAACCCAACAATGTCATATTAACCTAATAAATTAGTGTAATTCATAAAAAGTATCAAATTAGATTTATTTGGATATGTATAATATCAATTATTTTAATCTTTCATTAATATTGTAATTACTACATCATCATTGTGTCATAAATAAGTTTAATTATATAATGACTAAAAATTATAAATATAATATAATTTTGTTGGAAATTGTATTACAGTTCTATTGAATATTTATAGTCGAATTTATATTGCGTGTAACCCTATATTAAAAATTGTTTAGTTATTAAACCTTAAATTTAACACTTTTAACTCTTCTTTCAATAAAATAATAATAACTGTCATAATCTAATCCAAGTAGACCAAAGAGGTTAATATTTTATTCATATGGTTGTTTTTGGTCTAATTATACTTATCCAATAGAATTAGGACATGTGTTAGGGTAATTATAATACCATTTTTACCCTTAATTGCCCTATTTACATTTAATCGTGGTAAATAAAAGTAAAAAGTTATTATTCACCAAAAATTATTTTCATCTTATTGAACCACATTTTACTTACTGATATCAACCGTGTCTCTCAGAATTTTGAAATTCAACTCACATAAGGGGTAAAATTAAGTTTCATGTAAATTTTCAAATGCTCCTAAGAGGTGGATAAAAGACGGTAAATAGTTCAACAAACTTTTTATATATATATAAAATTATTATAAACTGACTCCAATTAATTACATTGTTTTTATATCAGTATTATGTATCTATTTTGACGTAAAATAAATTTAAATAAAATTAATAATTTTTTAAACTATTTTTTTAATCTATAACTTAGTGTTTTTCACTATTCATCAAAAATTGAATGTTTTCAGAAAAATACCAAAAATTCACTCTAATACAAATTT
The DNA here is from genome assembly GCA_963277665.1 of Viscum album. Lineage (NCBI taxonomy): Eukaryota > Viridiplantae > Streptophyta > Magnoliopsida > Santalales > Viscaceae > Viscum > Viscum album. Next base: position 1,134,260,751 of record OY728165.1, read on the forward strand.
GATATTCCTAATCCAAAAATGAAATCCATTTTGAAAAATAAAATTTATAAAATTTCAAAAAGTGGGTATTACTATTCATAATGGCTAGTTTGATTAGTTGGAGTGTGTTAGAATATCGATGTTGCGTACAATGCAAGCTATTGCATTGTTCAAAGGGAAGCGTACCATGGATGCTTGGGGTGTTACATTCTCCCCTCATTAAAATAATTTCATCCACAAAATTTCATGAATAGTACTGCATAAAAAGACTCGGGTGGTTCTTCATCCTAAGTTCCTCGAGTTCCCACATTGCCTCTTCCATCTGATGGTTTCTCCATAGAACCTTTACCAGACGAGTCGTCCGGTTTCTTAGTACTTGTTCTCTTGTATCAGGAACCTTGACAAGATCATCGCAATAAGATATATCGGCTTCCTGTTCTAATTCCTCATAGGTGACTACATGCATTGGGTCAGGCATGTATTTTCTCAACAGTGATACACGGAATAAATCGTGAACATTGGAAATACTTGGCGGCATTTCCAAACGGTAAGCTACAGCCCCAATTCGTTATATAATTTAAAAAGGTATGATGTACCTGGGACTCAATTTCCCATTATTACCGAAACATATAAAACCCTTCCATGGAGATAACTTCAAGAAAACATGATCTCCTGCCTGAAATTCCAAATCCTTCCTTCTATTATAAGCATATCTCTTCTTCCTACTTTGAGATGCTTTGATGTGGGTTTGGATTACCTTAGCCTCTTCCATCGTTTCCTCAACATGTTCTGGGCCTACGAGTTTTATTTCACTAACATCATCCCAACATGTTGGTATGCGACATCTCTTTCTATATAACACTTCATATGGTGCCATCTGAATACATTAAAAGAAGCTATTGTTATATGAAAATCCTGCCATAGGTAAATATAGATCCCACATTCTGTTAAAGTCAAGTGAGGAAGATTTCAACATGTATTCTATGGTTTGAATAGTCTGTTCTGATTGTCCATCAGTTTGATGTAGGTAGGCAGTGCTCAATCAAAGTTCAGTATCCATGGATTTCTGAATACTTTTCCGGAATCTTAATGTAAAACGGGGATCACGATCAGAAACAATTGATAGTGGTAATACATGAAGTCTTATAAGTTCAATAATATATAGTCTTGCTAAACATTCAAGTGGTAAATCTTCTCTTATAGTAAGAAAATGTGCTGACTTGGTAAGATGATCAACAATGACCCATATTGCATCTTTCATTCTATGAGTCTTTGGTAGTCCCATGACAAAGTCCATCATAAAATTATCCCATTTCAACTCAGGTATGGGAAGCGGTTGCATGACTCTTCTTGGTTGTTTCCTTCCAGCTTTCACTTGTTGACAAACCAAAAATCTTGACACAAAATCAGCAATCTGCCACTTCATGTTGTCCCACCAAAAATGTTCCTTCAAATCTCTATACATCTTAGTGCTACCAAGGTGTATATGAAATTGGAACTATGAGAATCATCCAACAATTTCCTTTTTAGATCAGGTATATCGGGAACACAAAGTCTCTTCCAAAATTTCAAAATTCCATCTTCATACACAAAGTCACTCAATCTCCCATCATTCACACCTTTAATCTTATTTTGAAACTCTTTATCATCGGTCTGAGAACTCTTTATCCTTTCTAGAAAATATTTTTTGGAAACCATTTGAAAACGTATTGATGTTTCACCTTCCATGGTGATTCCCATATCCATCTTTACTAGATCCATGTATATGGGATCCTTTTCAACTCTCATCTTGTTCAAAAATCCACGATCATTTCTACTCAAAGCATATGAAACCTTATTTTCCTTCCCCAAGTTGTAGTTTATAGTGCAATCATAATCGTTGAGTAGTTCAAGCCATCGCCTTTGCCTCATGTTGAGTTATTTTTGTGAGAAAATATACGTCAATCTCTTATTATAAGTACAAATATCTCATTTATCACCATAGAGATAACGTTTCCATAGCTTCAAATCAAATATTAAAGCTACTAAATCAAGATCATGAGTAGGATAGTCTTTCTCATGAATTTTTAGCTGTCGTGATGCATAGGAAATAACCCTATCATTCTGCATAAGGACACAACCAATTCCTTTCTTTGAAGCATCACTATAAATAACAAACCCATCATTCCCCGATGGTAGAGTCAACATAAAATCATTGACTAATATTCTCTTCAGTTCTTCAAAACATTCTTCACAATCTTTTGTTCAAACTAATTTAACCCCTTTTGTGGGAGCTTTGTTAATGGGTTAGACAACCAGGAAAAATTCTAGACGAAAGGTCGATAATAACCTGCTAAACCAATAAAACAGAATACCTTAGTTATACTCGTTGGTGCTACCCATTACTGTATTGCCTTGGACATAGAAGGATCAACAGAGATTCCATCCTTAGAGATAATATGGCCAAGAAAAGAAATATATAGGAGCCAGAATTCACACTTCCTAAACTTCCCATATAATTCACGTCTTCTAAGAGTTTTCAAGATAATGCGCAAGTGATTTTCATGATCTTCATAGATTTTGGAGTACACCATGATATCATTAACAAATACCACTACCAAGTCATCAAGATATTCATTGAAAACTCTATACATTAGAGCCATGAAGACAGAGGGTGCATTAGTTAATCCAAAAGGCTTGACTGTAAACTCGTATTGCTCGTACCTGGTTTGAAATTCTATTTTCGGAATGTCTTCCTTATTCACACACAACTGAAGATATACAGATCAAAGGAAAATATTTAAAAAGTATTGAACTTCAAGCATTTTGTCAAATAAATAATCAATGTGAGGTAGGGGATACTTGTTCTTTATTTTTGTAGCATTGATCTCCCTGTATTCAATGCACAACCTCATAGATCTATCTTTCTTCTTAACAAAAAGGATAGGGTCTCCCCATGGAGAGACACTATGGTGAATAAATCCCATATTACATAACTCCTATAGTTATTTCTTTAGTTCCAACAATTCCACAGTGGTTATTTTATAAGGGGTATTTGATATGGGCCTTGAACCAGGAATTAAATCAATGGAAAATTCAATTTCTTATTCTAGAGGATGTCAAGGTAAATCGTCTGGAAACACATCAACATATTCTTGTACAATAGGTACATCCTCTATTTGAACATTCCTTTCCTCACCCATAGTTATTTTATGCTCTTCTTCCACAATAGTTGAATTTATTTGAGATACTAGGGGTGGATCTAGATAAGAATTAGGTGGTGAAGTTTCTTCTCTAAAGATAAGGTAATCCTTATCATCATCAAAAATTGTAACCACTTTCTTATTACAATAAATTTTCGTATAATGGTCTAAAATCCAATCCATAGTGAGGATTATATCAAATTCAATAATGGGTATGATCATGAGATCAGTAGATAAAGAACATTTATATGCCCTACTGGGGACTGATTCACAAAACATTGTAGTAATGATACTTCCTTTAAGAGTTTTGACTGACAAATCCCTTGTTAAATAAAATTGGAAATATCTAATTTTCTTAGAAAACTGAGAATATATGAAACAATGCGATGATCCAGAATCGAATAATGCATTTTCTAAACTTGAGGAAAGAATTAAATTACCTGGCACCACGTCTTTTGGATCATCCACCTCAGTAGTAGTGATATAATAAGCTTGGCCTTGATCCATTGGCCTTTTCTGAGGAAGGTTCCCTTTACCTTTAGTACATTCATTCGCATAATGCCCCTTTCTCTACAATTGTAGCATTCAACTTTGACAACCTCTTTCTTTCCCTTGGAATCACGAGCTTTGTTGCCTTTTTCACCACACTTGTAACAAACTCTCTTTCCCTTCAAACAATTACCAGGGTGTTTCTTCCCAAATTTACTGCAGGATGGATATTGAACTTTTCCCTTCTTCCCCTTATTTTTATTTTGAGAGGTTTTAGTAGATCTCTTGTTCTATTGCTTTTCTTTAAAGTCATAAGACATAGAGAATTCTTTTCTTATCTTGTTAGCACATGAGTCAATGTCTTCGTACGACAAGAAGGATTTTGAGACTAATTCTATACATAGAAATGGTTTTGACCCCTCAAAGAAACAATCAATCTTACTTCTTGGGTTACATATATAAACTATAGAAGGCCTCGCTAACCTTGTAAATTTAGCTTCATACTTTGCGACATTCTCATCCTCCTTTTGCCTCAGACTCAGAAATTGTCTTTCCATATCCGCTCGATGGTCATGTAGAAAGTATTTTTCTATGAAAATTTTTTAAACTCCCTCCATTCTATATTTGATACTTCATCATCTTCCACTGTGTTAGGAATCAATGACCACCATTAATCAGAATCTCCATTGAGGCGATAAACTTCCCTGAAAACTTTTTCCCTTTCACTACTCCCCAAGGCGGGGAATATTTTTCTAAGGAATTTATCCCTTGATCAGCTACTAGTGGATTTGAACCCCCATTGAATGTTGGTGGTTGTTGCCTCATGAAGTGATCTCACATTGATCCTCCAAGATGCGGATCAGGGTGCTTCATATGGGTAAGGTTTTTAATCATAACCTGAGTGAGTTTTCCCAATATAGTGATAAGCTGATCAACACCAGTTGTATCACCAACTCCACTATAATTATCTTGAGCAGGAAAGAAATATCTACATGGAGTGGGTGAATTGATACAGTTTCCAATCCTTTTAATGTCCTTGGAAAACACACAAAGTCTCTACAATACCAAAATTATAGGAATTTATTCTATCAATCCTTTTAATGTCCAAAGACTTAATATCATTCTGAATATAATTAAGATAAATTCTATCCATAACAAACATTACTTACGTAAAAGGTTTTGACATTTCATTCAAAGTATTGATAGAATAATGAATATTGTTTTACCATATTTATAATAACATCACGGTATATAGAAGATACTGGAGTTATTATTTTATAATGGAAACAACAAAGAAATAGGAAGTGGAAGAACAAAGGAACTTGAAAGAGTTGATGAAATATTTACCTCTTCTTCTGGTTCTTCCTTTTGATTTGATCAAAAGGGCTCCATAGGATGGATTTTTGACTAAATTAAGGCCTCTAGGATGAAGTTAGGATAGTTGAGAGGATATTTGGGTAGGGGTTGGCCAAGCCAAATGCCTTTGAACTGGAGAATTTGAGAGAAGGAGAAGTGCCCTTTTATAAGATGGGTGAAGGGCACCTTAGGAAAAGCTAGAAATATTATTTTATAATAAAATCAATTTCGGTTTCTAATGGCTAAAAAATAAATTATTTAAAGGATAAGGTGGGGATGGTTCTAAAACCACTCAACCAATAGGTTTTAGACAGGTTTGGGTAACTATATTAACTTTATCATATAGAATTAACTCTTTATTAAATAGTATGACATTTACCATGTCTCTTTGTATTTTTATATTATATGGTTAATAAACTTACAATAATCTTCCGAGAGAACCACAATTGGTTCATTAATGATATATATAATATTATTTAAGTCCTTTTGCCAAACCTTATTTTTTTAGGAACAGAATATCAATTAATAATATAATATTTATTTTAAAAACCCTTTTATGTCAATTTTGACACTATTTGGTATTTTGTTTTTTCTAAATTTATAACAGCATTATTACTTCAAAAACAATTAATCTAACCAACCCTAACATCTCATCGTAACATCTCAAATTTGATTTATTTGGATATTTATAATATTAATTATTATAATCCTTCATTAATACGGTAATTACTACATCATCATTGTGTGATAAATAAATTTAATTATTTAATTTCTAAAAATTATAAATAAAATTCCATTATGTATGAAATATTTTTATATTTCTAATGAATATTTATAGTCATATTTATATTGTGTTTTACCCTATATTAAAAATGGATTATTTATTAAACATTGAATTTAGATGTTTTAACTCTTCTTTAAATAAAATAATAATAAATGTCCTAATATAATCCATGTGGACCAAAATGGTTCATATATTATTCATAAGGTTGTTTTTGGTCTAATTATACTTATCCAATAGAATTAAGACATGTTTTAGGGTAATAATAATATCATTTTTACCCTTAATTTCCATATTTACTTTTAACTGTGCTAAATAAAAGTAAAAAGTTACTATTCACTAATAATTATTTTCATCTTATTGAACAATATTTTACTTATTGATATCAACCACGTCTCTCGATATTTATAAATTCAACACACATAAGTGGTAAAATTAAGTTTCATGTAAATTTTCAAATGCACTTAGGAGGTGGGTAAAAGACGGTAAAAAGTTCAATAAACTTTTTATATATCTAAAATTATTATAAAATAACTCCAATGAATTAAATTGAACTTAAACAGGTATTATGTATCTATTTTAAAATAAAAAATTAAATAAAATTAATAATTATTTAAATAAAAATTCTGTTTTAAACTATAACTCATTGTTTTTCATTATTTATCAAAAATTGAAAGTTTTCAGAAAAATACCAAAACTTCACCCTAAGCTAAATTCGATATTATGAATCCAAAAATTAAGTCCATTTTGAAAAATAAATATTACAAAAATTCAAAAAGTGGTTATTAATATTCATAACGACTAGTTTGATTGGTTGTGGTTTGTTAGAATCTTGAAGATGCGTACATTGCAAGCTATTGCATTATTCAAAGGGAAGCGTATCGTGGAAGCATGGGGTGTTAGAGTTTATGAAAATATTGGGAAGATTACACCTCAGATTAAGATCATGTTTACTCGACTATTTCGAAATTCCCAATATGGGTTTTTAATATGTTTTTTTGGAATTCAGGGGTCATTTATTTGGTTTTAAACACCTGATGAACATTTTTAGAGGGTTTTAATCATTTAAAAATAGAAAATTTGATCATTCAATGTAGAATGCACATCTAATTTATGTTGTTTCTACTTATACATATAAAATAATAATATAGAAAATGTTTTCCAATGATTTATCTTTATTTATTGTTTGTATTCTATTGATTTGAATGTTAAATGCATGTTTTGGTGTTTTAAAAATATAAAAGTATTTTTCTAATCATCTTAGTAAAATGGAACTTATAATTTATGTTCCATATACTCCACCATTAAAAAATCATATAATGGTTATTTTAATCCAAATTCATGACATTCTTAGATCGTTCAGTTGGTTTTGACACTATAAAGCTTGTTTTTAAAGGGCGTCAAAACATTAAAAACTATTTTTCTCATTTTTCTAGGAAAACCACATTTATAATTGATGTTTTATCTACTATTACATATGAAAAATAATGAAAATATTGTTCTGTTTTTACTTCACATAATTCCAAGGCATTTTTCAATAAATATGGTTATTAAATGCAAATCTTTATGTTATAAAATAAAAAAAGTGTGTTTCTAGTCAACTAGAAAAAACAGCACCTCATATTGAAATTAATTATAATACACCATTTAAAAAAATCATTGTATGTTTTTTATGATATCATGGCATTCATAGGTCGTTTAGATGGTTTTTAACCACCCCCCCAACAAATAATTTTAGAGGGTATTGAACCATTAAAACTACTTATTTGACTGTTTCAGGTAGACTACATGTCATATTGATATATCATCTTATCATACACATCAGAAATAATAAAAATAATATTTTCTTGTTATTTGAGGTCATTATGAGGTTTTTTTCAATGTATTTGACTATTAAATGGATGATTTGTTGTTTTAAAATAACAAAAGTTCATTTCTGATCATTCTGGGAAAACTAAACCCTGAATTGATGTTATGTCTTCTCTGATATTTTAAAAACCATTGTATGTTTCTTTTCATCTGATTTTATGGTATTCAGAGGCTATTTGGTTGATATTGATAACCCTACGCACGTTTTTAAAGGGAGTCAAGCCATTAAAAAATTATTATTCAGTAGTTACAGGAAGATCATACCTCCAATTCCTGTGACACCTACTCGTACACATAAAAAATTATATAAATATGATTTTACTATGATTTTGCAACATTAAGAGGTCATTTTAAATGGATCTGGCCATTAAATGAATATTTTTTAGTTTTAAAGTAATAAAAATGTGTTAGTGGTCATTTTTTCGGAAATAATACCTCGAATTGACATTTTTTCTACTTAAAAATTTCAAAACTCATTGTATAGTTGAATTCGTTTGTTTTAAAAAATTTAATGGTCTTTATACTAGTTTAGACCCCATGATGCACATTTTTAAAGGGTGTCAAGACATTAAAAAAAATATATTCAGTCATTCTAGGAAGACCACAAATCCGACTAATGTGTTTTATAATTTTACATATCAACAACAATACAATTATCATTTACTATAAAAGCAAACCATTTTGAAGTAACATTCTAGGGATATAATGGACAAATACATGTTTTGGTTTTTTTTAATAATAAAAGTTTGTTTTTTGTTATCCTAGGAAAAAGATGTTCAAATTAACATTCCTTATACCCCCCCATTTTAGAAACCATACTATAGTTGTTCTATCTGATTATATAGAATTTGGAATTTTTCTAATTGGTTTTGACCCCCTGACACATGTTTTAAATGGGCCTGACACCTTTAAAACTACTAATTTAGTCATTCTGGGTAAAGTTTATCTTCAATTACCATTTTTTCTTCTCATACAGGTCAAAAATATTTCTAAGAAATTATCCTATGATTTCATTTCATTATTAGGTTTTTATGGATTTGACCATTTAATTACCATTTTTATATTTTAAATCAATAAAAGTGTGCTTCGAATAATCCTAGGAAAACAAATCCTCAGATTGATGTTTGTTCTACTCAAGCATTTCATAAATAATTATATGGATATTTTTATTTAATTTCATGACATTTGGTGGTTGTCTAGTTGTTTTTGACCCCATAACACATGTTTTTAAAGCACCCCAAACATTTAAAAACTGCTTATTTGTTCTCTTAAATCATACCACACATCTGATTAATGTTCCATCTACTCTTACTAGTAAAAGAAATACTAATATGAGTTTTCTATAATTTTATGTTATTTAGATATTTTTTTCTATAGATCTAATGATTTGGTGCGTAATTTGGTGTTTTAAAATAATAAAATGGCATCTTGGTTATCATGGAAAAATAGAACCTCAAATTGAAATTATTTCTACTCAAATATTTTCAAAATCATAGTATGGTTGTTTCTTGTTTGATTAAACAATATTTAGAGGTCATTTAGTTGGTTTTGACCCACTAACACACATTTTAAAAGGGCATCAAATCATTAAAAATAGATTATTTGGCCACTCCAATAAGACTAAATATATTACTTGCATGATTTCTTCTAATACATATCATTAATAATACAATAATGGTTGTTAGAGGATTTGACATCATTTTGAGGTTTATTTCTATAAAGATGACTACTAAATGCACATTTTATTGTTTAAAAACAATAAAAGTGAATTTCTGATCATCATATGAAAATTAAACCTCATATGGTTTTTCAATATACTCAACCATTTTAAAATTCACAATATTGTTGTTTTTAATTGATTTGATGGAATTTTGAGGTTGTTTGGTTGGTTTTGACCCCCAAACACACATTATTAATGGGCGTCCAGCCATTAAAAACAAATTGTTCAGTCATTTTGGGAAGGATTAAAGTCCAATTGATGATCTATATACTCATACACAAAAAAACAATACGAAGATGATTCTTGTTTCATTTCACATTATTCAGAGGTCCTTCTCTATGTATATGATTGTTAAACACATGTTTTGGGGTTTAAAAATAGTCAAAATTTATTTTTGATCATCCTACGAAAATGAAACCTCATATTGAATTTCCATCCACTCTAACATTCCATAAACATATCTATGGTTGTTTTTATAATATTTTCTATCACTCATAGGTTGTTTGGTTGGTATTGACCCCATGAAGAAAGTTTTTCACTAGCATCAAACCTTTAAAAATATCTTATTTTACACTTTCATGTAAAATCCATAGCTAATTGACATGTCGTCTTTTCAGGAACATCAAAAATAATATAACAACCAATTTTCTATGATTTCACGTCATTTTTTGTGTCTTTTATTATGGATATGGCTATTAAATGTATGTTTTCATGTTTTAAAATTTTAAATGTTTTATTCAAACATCTAGGGAAAAAATTATATATTGAATTTTTATCTACTTAACTATTCCGCAATAAACAATATGGTTGTTTTAATCTGATTTTATGTCATTTAGAGGCCATTTGGTTGGTTTTGACCCTATAATGCACATTTTTAAAGGGCATCAAGCATTTAAAATCTCTTTTTGTGGTCATTCCGGGTAGACAACACACCATGATTGATGTGAAATCTACTCATACACATAAAAACTAAAACAAATATTGTTTTTTATTATCTAACATCATTCTGATTTCATCTTTTATGGATCTAACCATTAAACGCACATTTTGGTGTTAAAAAAATAAAAGTGTTTTTCTTGTAATCCTAGGAAAATAGAGCCTTAGATCTATATTCTGTATGCTCTCCCATTTCAAATATCATTTTACAATTGTTTTTATATGATATAATAGTATTAAGAGGTTGTTCGGTTTGTTTTGAACTCATGATTCATTTTTAATGGGTGTTAAACTTTTGAAAACATCTTATTGAAAAATTTTGTGTAGACCAAATATCCAATTGATCTTTCATTAGCTTGTACATGTCAAAAATGATACAAATACAACATTACTATGATTTAATTTCATTATATTCATGTTTTCTAGGTATCTGATTGTTAAACATGCATTTTGATGTTTTAAAATAATAAAAGTTAATTTCAAATTGACTTGGGAAAATGAAAACTCATATTGATGTTCTGTCTACTCAAACATTTCAAAAATAACTATACTGTTGTTTTTTCTTAATATTACGTTTTTCAGAGGTCATTTTGTTGGTCTTGACCAACTGACACCCCATTTTAAAATTCATTATCATTTAAAATTTTTTTTTTTGTTTTTTTGGCATACAATATGTATGATTTATGATTCTTCTACACATACACATACAAATTGATAAAAATATTGTTTCCCTTTGATTTCACTTCATTATGATTTATTTTTCTATGGATCTAACTGCTAAACACGCATTTTGGTTGCAAAAAAAAATAAAGTTTTGTTTCTGGTCATCTCTGAAAAACAAAACCTCATATTTATGTTCTAACTACTCTATCATTTCAAAAATCACTATGCTATTTTTTCTCTGATTTGATGTTTTAACGGTTTGTTCAGATCACCTAATGCTTGATTTTAAGTGCATTAAACCATGAAAAAATAATTATCCGGTCATTTTAGGAATCCACATGTCCATGTGATGTTTTTTTATCTATAAGACCTCAAAAATAATATAAAGTTGGTTTTCCTATGATTTCATATCATTCCAAGGTTATTTCCTACAGATATGATCATTAAACACATGTTTTAGTATTTTAAAAAAAATAGTGTGTTTGTTGTCATATTAGGAAAATAGAAACTCATTTTGAAATTTATTCTATTCGAATACTTCAAAATCAATATACTATTGGTTTCATCTAATTGGACATCATTTAGATATAGTTATCTTGGATTTGACCCCCTGACCCAAATTTTTAAATGGAATAAAAAAATTTAAAATAGATTATTCGATTATTCCAGGAAGACAATACATCTGATTGATGTTCCTTCTACTCGTGCATGTAAAAAAAATGAAAAGATGATTTTTTTTGATGATTTTAAATCCTTTTGTGGTCTTTTTCAATAGATTTTATCATTAAATGCACATTTTGTTTTTTTAAAACAATAAAAGTAAATTAATGGAATCCTAAGAAAAAGAAACCTATAATTGATGTTTATTTTGCTCCTCCATTCCAAAAATAACTATATGGGTTTTTTATAATTATATGTAAATCAAAGATCATTTGATTGGTTTCTAAACCCTCAAATGGTCTTTTAAAGGGCGTAAAATATTTAAAAACTACTTATTCATTCATTCTAGGTAGAACACATATTTTATTTATATTCCTTCTCATATAGATCGAAAATAATAAAAATACATTTTCCTATGATTTCACATCATTTTCATGTTATTTTTTGTGGATCTGACATTTAAACATGGGTTTTCTGGGTTTAAAAAAATAAAAATATGTTTCCAGTCATCCTATTAAAAAATATGGATTAATGTTCTGTATAATCAATCATTTAAAAAATCACTATGTGGTTGTTATCCTATGATTTTATGGAATTTAGAGATCATTTTATTGATTTTGACCCCCTGACACACGTTTTTAAAGGGATTCAAACCTATAATTATGGATTATTTAGAAATTTCAGCTAGAACACATGTTTTATTGATGTGTTGTATACTTTTAGCCAAAAAATAAAAAATACATCTTTCCTATGATTTCACATCATTCTATGATTGTTTTATACGGATCGAATTATTAAACACATGTTATGGGGTTTTAAAACCATAAAAGTGTATTTTCAATCATCTTGAGAATACAGAACATCAAATTGAAATTATTTATACTCTATTATTTCAAAAATAATTGTATTATTTTTTTTTCATATTTCATGACATTCAGAGGTAGTTCGATTAGTTTTTACCCCTAAGAAACATTTTTAAAGGGCGTCAAAGCTTAAAAATTTTCTTATTCAGTCAATCCAAGTATATCACACATCAAACTGATGTAACATAAACTCATACACATCAAAAATAATGAAAATATTATTTCCATTTGATTTCAAATCATTATGAGGTTGTTTTCTATGGATAAACTATTATACACATGTTTTGGTGTTCTAAGACAATAAAAGTGTGTATTTGTTAATCATAGTAAAACCACACCTTAGATTTATGTCCTATCAACTTTATCATTTCACAATTCACTATATGGTTTTTGTTTAATTATATGACATTCAAAGATTGTTTTGTTATTTTTTACCCCCTAAAAAACTTTTTCTATAGGACATCAAACCATTTAAAAATACTTATTCAGTCATTTCTAGAGAAATGAAAGTATAATTTATGTGTTGTATACTCATACATGTCAACAATAAAAATAAAATATGGTTTTCAAATGATTTTATGTCATTTTAAGGACATATATTACAAATCTAGTCGTCAACATCATGTTTTTGTGTTTTAAATCAATAAAAGTGCATTTCCAATTATCCCAAGAAAGCAAAACCTAGGATTGATGTTACTTCTACTTCGTCATTTGATAAATCCATGTATGGATTATTTTTCTGATTCTATAACATTTATAGGTCATTTAATTGGTTTTGACTATGTGGTTAACTTTTTTAAATGGATTCAAACCTTTAAAAATTGATCATTTGGTCATTTTGGTAAGACCACACATTTGATTGAAGTTCTATATACTGATACACCTAAAAATAATGAAAATATAGTTTTCTTATGATTTCATATCATTTATAGTTCATTCGGATGGTTTTTATGTTCTATATACCCTATCATTTATCAATTCATTGTATGATTGTTTTGTTTTAGTTGGATGACATTTTGAGGTTTTCTAGTTTTTTTTACCCTATAGCACACATTTGTTAAGGATTTCAAACCATTAAATACTTCTTATTGAATCATTCTAAAAATACTACACATCCAATTAACATGACATGTAATCATATTGATTTAAAATAATACAAATATGGTTTTCCTATGATTTATCGTGACTATGGGTTCATTTTTTATGGATCTAACAGTTAAATACATGTTTTGGTGTTTTAAAATAATAAAAGAACATTTATAGTCATCCTTGGAAAATAGAAACATAGATGATTGTTTTTATACTCCGCTAATTTAAAAAACATTATACGATTTTTTTTACAGATTTCATGACATTCAAAAGATGTTCAATTTTCTTTGACCCCAAAGTGCATGTTTCTAAATAACGCCCACCCTCTTAAACTACTTATTTAGTCATTTTGAGATGACTTCACATCTGATTGATTTTTTTTATACTTTTACACATAAAAAATAATTAAAATAATTTTTTTATGTTATTTCACATCACTCCTAGTTAGTTAATATTGATCTAAATGTTAAATGCATATTTTGGTATTTTTAAAAATTAAAGCATGTTTCCCATCATCTCAGAAAAATGACCCTAAAATTAATGTTTATTTCTCCCCACTATATCAAAAATCACATTATGGTTGTTTTTTCCTAATCATACAACATTTAGAAGTCATTCGTCCATTTTGGATCACCTAACAAATGTTTTTAAAGGATGAAAAATAATTAAATACTGTTTATTTAGTCATTCCAAAAATGTGGCACATCTAATTGATGTACCATCTACTATGAAACATAAAAAATTAATGTAAATAATTTTATACAATGATTTCAAAATATTATGATGTCATTTTCAAAGGATTTGACTGTTAAACGCATGTGTTGGTTATTTAAAACAATAAAAAATGTGTTTTCAATCATCCTAGAAAAACCACCAAATTGATGTTTTGTAAACTCCACCATTTCAAAAAATCAGTATACGGTTGTTTTCATCTAATTTGAAAGAATTTAGAGGTCATTCAGTTTTTTGACTCCTCAATGCAGATTTTTAAAAGCTATCAAAACCTCAATAAGTGATTATTTATTTGTTTCAGGTTGACTAAACATATTATTAATATTTCATTTCCTCATACACATATAAATAGTAAAAAGGTTATTTTCTTGTGATTTCACTTCATTCCTTGATCATTTTTAGCACATCTGACCATTAAATGTGCATTTTGGGGTTCTGAAATAGTAAAAGTGTGTTTCTAGTCATCTTTGAAAAAGTCAAAACATTTTGTTGACATTTTTTCCACTTCACCATTTCAAAATTGACTTTATGATTGTTCTCAATTTATTAATCAACATCTGATCTAATTTGGTTGTTTTTTACCCCCCATCGTATGTTTTTAAAGGGTGTCAAATCATTAAAAACTACTTCTCCAGTTTTTCTAGGAGGAATGAACAACATATTTTTATTCCCCCATTCAATACACATCAAAAATAATATAAAGAAATTTTCTTATGATTTCAAATAATTTTGAGGTTGTTTTCAATGGACATGATCGTCATATATAGGTTTTTGTTTTTTAAAACAATAAATTTTTGTTTATGATCATTCAAAAAAAATCCATGTTTGATGTTCCTTCCACCAAACCATTTAAAAAATACCATATGGTTGTAATTGTCTGATTTCACAACATTCAGGGGCCATTCGGTTGGTTTTGACCCACGAAAAACATTTTTAATAGTTTTCAAACCTTTCAATAGAACTAATTCAATCTTTTCTGGAAGATGAAAAATTATGATTATCATGTCGTTTACTCGAACACATCAACAATAATTCAATGATATTTTTCTTATGATTTTACATCATTATGAGGTCCTTTACAATGGATCTAAAATTTAAACACACATTTTTAATTTTAAAATAATATAAGTGTGTTTTTGGTCATCTTGGGAAAATCGAACCTCATATTAGCATCCCAGATACTCTACTAGTTGAAAAACCACTAATTAGATATTTTCAGGGGATTTCACAAATTTTTTGGAAGCTAGATTGGTTTTAAACCATTGATAATCATTTTTAGGGTTGTTAAACAATTATAAACAACTTTTTCAGTCAGATTGGGCATGTCATACATTTGATTGATGTGTTTCCTACTCATTCACATCATAAATAACACAAAAATGGTTTTTTTACAATTTCACATCATTCTAAGGTTTTTCATTATCTATTTGATTGTTACACATATGTGTTGGTTATTTTAAATAATAAAATTTTATTTCCAATAATTTTATAAAAATAGAATCTTCGATTGAGAGTCCATCTCATACACTATTTCAAAAATCATTATATGATTTTTTGGTCTTATTTTATAACATTCTAAAGTTAGTCAGTTGGTTTTGTACAACCTAACACATGTTTTGAAATGGTGTCAAATCTTTTAAAACTACTTATTCAGATTTTCTAGGTATATAGAATATTATATTTACATTTTGTCTACTCGTCAACATCACAAATAATATATAGATAGTTTCTCAATGATTTCTTGCTATTCTGAGGTTGTTTTCTATGAATCATAATATTAATGTAATTGTTTGGTGTTTTAAAACAAAAAAACTCTATTTTCAATCATTCTAAGAAAATGGAACCTTAAATATATATTTCACATCCTAGACCATATCATAAATTATTATATGGTTATTTTGTTTTGATTTTAGGTTATTTATAGGTCATTTTATTTGAGTGGAACCTCAACACACATTTTTAAAGGGAGTAAAACATTTACAAATGGTTTATTCAACCGTTTTGGGTTCAATGTTTTTCTTATGTGCATTTAAACTCTTATTAAATCTTGAAATAATACAAAGATAGCGTCCCTATGAATTCATATAATTTTAGTTTTTTTCTATAGATCTAATTTTTAAATGCATGTTTTGGTGTTTTAAATCAATAAAAGTTCATTTCAGTTATCCTAGAAAAATAGAACTTAATATTGACATTACATATACTCAACTCTTTCAAAGTCATTATACGGTTATTTTATTATGATTTCATGGTATTTGGTGGTTGTTTTGTTGGTTTTGACCCCCTATCACATGTTTTTAAATTGCGTCAAACCATTAAATACTACTTATTTAGACATTCTAAGTAGATCGCTTCTTTGATTGATGAATTATGTACTTTTAACGGTCATAAATGAAATAAATAATGTTTTTAAATGATTTCACATCATTATTAGGTTGTTTTCTATGGACATGACCATTAAATATATTTTTTGGTGTTTTAAAACTATAAAAATTATATTATGATTATATCGAACAAACAAAACCTTGAATTGATATTCCATCAACCTAGCCATCTCAAAAATCATTGTACTATTGTTTTTTATGATTTCACAAAATTTATAGGTCATTCGGTGGGTTTTGACCCCCTAGAACACATTTTTAAAGAGCGCAACACCATTGGAAATAGATTATTCTATTTTTCTGGTAAACCATATTTCTTATTGATCTTCCATTAACTTTTACACATCAAAAATAATTCAAAGGCGTTTATTCTATGTTTTTGACATTATTTTGTGGTCATATTATAAGGATCTGATAATAAAATGAATGTTTTTGTGTTTTTAAAAAATAAAGGTGTGTTTCTAAAAATCCCATGAAAATAAAACCTCATATTGAAACAATGTCTACTCCACAATCTCAAAAAACAAAGTAATGTTTATTTTATCTGATATCATTAAATTCAGATGTCATTTGGTTGATTTTTAACCCTTCAAACAAATTTTTAAAGGGTTCCAAACCATTAAAGACTGATTATTCAGTCGTTTCATCTAGAGTAAACCTTTGACTGATTTATCATCTTCTCATACACATAAATTAATATAAATATGGATTTCCAATGATTTTATGAAATTATTAGTTCCTTTTCGATGGATTTGATTATTAAATAATGGTTTAGGTGCTTTAAAAAAGTAAATGCGTGTTTTGGTCAACTAAAGGAAAAAACATGGGATTGATGTTCTATATACTCCACTATTTCAAAAATCATTGCATAGTTTTACTCTTCTGATAAAGGATATTTTTATTATTTTTATCCCATTCATTGACAAAAGTTTTTAATAAAAAAAATATTACTAATATATATAAAATTATTATGTTTATATTAAAAAAAGTTTATTTATATATATTAATTAAAAAATTCATGTTTATAAATAAAATAAATATGATATATAATATATATTTTATAATAACAAAAATATATATATATTGTTTTGAAAAATTATTTATTAGATTATAAATATATTTATTTATTTATTTAAAGAATTATGACATTATAAATTTTTAAAAATAATAAATATTTTTATTATATTTATAATTATATATAAAAACTTTTTAAATATATTTATTTATAATTATAATTATAAAAAATTACATATATATTTAAATTAATATCTGTCTCTAATGAATTTGGTCAATATATATATATATATATCATGACATAATGATGATATTCATGGACATTATTGGCATTGTTTATGTTCATATATTGATGCATTAGTATAAATGTTGTTATATGATCATAATTTTCCTTATAGACATTATGATTTGTTATTTTAAAAATTTTATGATTACCTATATTATGATTATGCAAGAATATGTTATGTATTCATGACATGTGAATGTTAATTTATACATTGAAACCCTAATTATTCATGTTTTCCATTTAATGGAGTTTCGGGCCAGTGTGTAAGGTGCTACCGACCATCGAAAGGTAGAAAATATATCATGGATAATGAGGGATCCCAAAATGTTACTTTTAAGAGAACCATTACTCATGTCTCTACTTCTAAGTCCATGAAGGACAT
Source organism: Viscum album (assembly GCA_963277665.1). Lineage (NCBI taxonomy): Eukaryota > Viridiplantae > Streptophyta > Magnoliopsida > Santalales > Viscaceae > Viscum > Viscum album. The sequence goes on from OY728165.1 coordinate 1,134,279,133, forward strand.
TAGCATTGACATGCCCAGGATTAAGTCCTTGGGTAATTTGATCATGCCTTTTACTACAACTACAAATGAGACTGTGCTTAATAATGGTTCCCAATCTATTTTTCCTAGGTTGATTTTTTGATGAATATTATTTCTAATCAACTATATTTGGTAGTGGATAAGGGGAATAGGATGACTAAGGAGGGATCTCTAAACTCTAGATCAAATAAATACTGGCTTCCCTACTCGACATCTTAAATAGATCTTGTAATAAAGATATATTTCAAATGAATTTAGTAATATTTTGGAGCTTTAGTTGTGAAACCTTCATTCATTAACATTTATAAGGAAATGAGTGTTTCTTGCATGTATGATAAGGTAATAAATCAAGATTATTCATTAAAAATTTATCTCATTATAGGAACTGAACAGATGATGAGGTGTATATATCGGTGGGCATGGATGAGAAGACTGATAATTGGAAAGATCCCAAGAAATAGAAGAGAGGTAGATAATTGAAAATATGGGGTGGCTTCCAGGGTTGGAGTAGAAGACACAAAAGTTTATTTTTTTCTATTTTTTGTTAGTGGCTCCTTAAATCATCCCCATCATTATACCCTTTTCATTTTATTATACATCTTCCTTTTATTAATAAATTTCAGTGACAACAGATTTTAATATAGGTTTTCACCATTTGGATATATTTTTATATAAGTATATGTAATTAAATAAATATACCAAATTGTGTGCTATTATATATTATTATTTAAATATATTTATAATTATATAGAAATATTTTTAAATATGTTTATTTATAATTATAATCTGAAATAAATAAGTATATACATAAATATAAAATTAAAATAAGTATATTTTAATAATAAATATATTTATATGTCAATAAAAATATATATAATCATAAAAATATATATATAAATAAATTGTTTTTATATACAAGTATTTAAAAAATAATAAAATATATATTTAAAGAATAAATATATTTGTTATATTTATATATATATATATATAATTATATTTATAAAATTATAATAAATATATTTAAAAAAATTCATATATTTATTTATTTAGATCATTATGAGTGATTTTTTAACGCTGATAAATATTCCCCTTTATCAATGCTAAAAAGCACAGACAAAACATGTCATTATTGTCGCTAGAATTTTAGCACTGATAAAGACAATTTTTTTGAATGTCATTTAGCCCTTATAAAGGTGTATCTTTATCAGTGATAAAAAATAATCGATAAAGGTTTGTTTTCTTAGAAATTTCTATTTTAGTACTTAAAAAATGAACTTTATCAGCACTTTTTGGAATGTTATGGTAAAATCCTTTCATGTTTTTAGAAATTAAACCCTAACAGATTCTCCCTCCTCAAGTCTTCAATATCTCACAAAAACGTAGTGTTTCTGCTACTATTCTCCCTGACATCGCTCCTTACCTTCACCTTTTTCATCACTCCATGTTGTAGTCACTCACTGCTTGTTTCTCTCCCTACCACTATAGCTCCGAACCGAACCCTTATCTCTCTTCATCAAAGAATTATTGCCACTCTAAGGTATATGATTTTATCTTAATATTGTATTCGTTTTTTCCTCAATAAGGCCGACTAGACACATCAAGGAAACCCCTAAACCATGTTTTTTAAGAGAAACAAATGCAGAACCCTCACCAAATGTCATCCTCCAAACTACCAGTCTACACCTGTATGGGTTCGACTCACATTAACCCATGTTTAAATCAGTCAAAAATTGTAGCTCTCCACTACCCCTTATCTACTTATAACCATAACCCTATGTGTCATGGGAATATTTTTTGATTCTAGTGTTATATTGAACTAATTTTCCTAAAATTGTAAACCTATCAATTTATGGACTTGTGTTGTTATGTATGTTTTAAAAAAATGGAGTGGTAATATTGTCTGAAAGATGTGATTTGTTGTAGTTGTTATATAAGTCAGGTTTAGATAATTTGAGAATTGGATTGTTGTAATAGACTATATCATTATGGGTTGGTGATATATTGGGGTATTTTGATTTATTTTTCAAAGATAATGTTTCATAGGATTTCAGTATCGACTAACATTGTCGTGGTGGTGGATTAACACATCAACTTGTAATTTCAATTTATTAAAGATGGGGTTTCCACTCCATTTTCTTTTATCAGCATTACATATTAATTTTAATGTTTCTAAAATGGTTTAAATTAAAATTTTCATATCTAAGAGATGTAAATAGAGTTCTTTATTAAAAATATTGGATTAAGAATTTATTATTCAATTTTAGATTTGAGTTCTTGTGAATGTCAACCCAAAATAAAGTAGATTGATTAAATAGATGGGAAATATTTCATAAAAAATTATGGAATTAATATTTTTAAATTTTATAATGTTTTATTTGAATTTTTTTGAATGTTCAATATAATTCTTGATTGTGATTTCAAATTTTTAGGGGTTTTGATGAATTTACTAATAAATTCTTATTTAGGCCTGTAAATTCTATGCTTATTATTTTCCAAGTGTGTTTTATAATGTTTGATTCTAATATTTTTTATGATGTTTGAATTTTTATTAATTTAAAATTGTTTTCAAAATGATATTGATTTTTAAAAAGGCCTCCAAAAGACTTTTCAAAAATAGATTTTGAACATGTTTCTTGAGGGCCTATTTGGAAACTAAAATGTTGTTCCAAAATGACATTGAGTTGAAAATTGATTTCAAAAAGAGTTTTGGAAAAATAATTAGTAATTAAAACCTAAACGACTTAATTGGCACCTTCAATAAATAGTTTTCTATAAACCATCAAGTACTATTATAAAATCCCAATTCTGTCATTGTATATTTGAGTTTGAGGAATTTGTTTCATTTAATGAATTGACATTTTCATTAATCTAGAGTAATAAAGAGGCATGTAAATTAGTCTTATATCACTAAAGGATGAATACATTAATTAGGATATTTGTTGAAAAAAAAATTAAATTATTTTCCTTATTGTATTGTATAAAATAAGAGATAATAATTAATGGATCTCATTTGTATATGGGTTCCAAAAAAATTTCTTTTATTTTTATGGTTCTTTCAACTATTTAGTGAAAATAAGTAGGGTTATGTTGGCTAATGTGGATAGATAAATCATATTGTAATATGGAACTTGGTTCTATTCTAAGGCTCTGCGGTTTTCTAATGTTTCAAAATATAATAATGCACAAAATTTAAGGTATTTGTAAGAGATTTATACAACAAAGGACACTAATAATTATTATATTCATGATGTGTTTAGTCTAGGATCACCTATAATGTTTAAGGAGTCTATTACTTCTATACAGAATATTTGAAAATAGTACACATTCAAGGAAAACTAATTATGTATAGGAGATGATGGTTTAACATGGTTATTTTATTATTATACTGGAATATTTAGGTTGTGTGCGGAAGTGATATATTTAAGGAAATAGTAAAGGAATTATCTTCACATAAAAGATAACTCCAGCATTAAATATATTATAAATAAAAAATAATATTCATGTAGCTGTCAAAGGATTAGTTGAGAATGTAATAGGGGGATAACTAAATTAGTTCCAAATGAAAGATACATTTGGATAATGGTTTGTTGGATAAAAATATTTCAACTAAAAAATGGTTGAAATCATTTGTGAAATTGATGAATTTTGATATTAGTATAGTAAATATTGGTGTAGAAAAACTCCACTATGAGGCCTAAAAATCATATATTTTAATTTTTAGGGCCATGTAAACCGCTATATATTACATAATTTCTCAAATAATTCTTATGAAATAAATTGGATAAGGGGATGATGAAATTATTTAAAACATAGAAATGATTGTTTCCCTTTATTTGAAAATACCCATTTGCGTATTTATTTTGTTGAATATTAATATAACTTAATCAAATAGGATTAATAAAAAAAGAGAATGGATGGATTCAAATCCTATAACCAAATTGTATGAATATTGGGTGAAATGGTTCATCAAGTTTGCAAAAGATCATGTATATATCCCTTCTTAAATTCTTTGTTCATATTTATGTTGTTGTTATTCAAGACTAATTTGTGTAAAGGAGTTGGAAGAACACTTGATCTATCATCGAATTTATCAAAGTTCCAAATATTGTAATAGAGATGTGGAAAAAGATAATGTATCAAGTGAATGGGATAACACTAAATTTTATGGATCATCTAATATGATTACAAGTGTGAAAAATGAATAATATTGTATCAAAGATGTGATTAATGGTGTGAATGATGAGGAAAAATGTATTGAGGAAATGAAAATGAATATTGGAGATGAATTTTGTGATTGTCCAATTTTTTTTTGAGGAGTTAAATATTTTTAAAACATTCCATTGAAAGATAGTTTTAATAAATATATAGTATTGTCATCCATATTTAAGTGTATAATTTAAAAGATGTAAATAAATGGATTAACGCCTATTTTACTAAACAACTTTCTCCCTTGAATGATATGATCTTAGAAAATATTGAGCTAATTATAAGAATAAATGATTCTTAAATAATGCAACATTTGATGGATATGACCTCTGAAAGAATGAATGCATGTCAAAATTATTGTATATTGTTTCTAACGGATTACAAGTCTCATAATGAATTCCCAATATGTGGTCCTTCTCGGTAGGATAAAGTTGAATCATTTCATTATAAAGTTGTATGATGTTTTGTAATCAGTCCATGTTTTATGTTCTTTTATAGTAGTGAGGAGACTGCAAGGGAATTTACGAGGTGCACAGATACAAGAAATACGGATTTGAACTATCAGCACCTGATTAACACTCCACAGATGAAGGGAATTGATCTTGGGTACCATGAATTTCAAAATGAGACCAGAAACCATCATATTGTTTTATAAACATATGGATTGAATCTATTTGGTTTTTAAATAATAACTGATTATAAATGGTTAGATATATTGGTAAATTATAACATTCCACCATGGATATGCATGAAATGAAGATACATAATGTTATACTTTCAAATATTAGTGCCAAAACAACCGAGTAATGATATTTATTATTATTCGGTGCCATTGATAAAATATTTGAAATTATTATGGGATTCTTGTGTAAAATTATATGATTCTTACATAAATGAAGACTTCGCATTGAGAGCGATGTTGTATAGGATGATATATGACTTTCCTACATATGTAATTTTGTCAGGATATAGTGTTAAAGTAACTCAAAGGTATCCCATTTGTGAACAATGTACACAGTAAATAAGGTAGAAACATTCATTGAAGATTGTGTTTCTAGGACATCACATATTTCTATCCTGATTACATAAGTATGGATCTCGGAGGACTTCATTCGATGGAAGTTTATAAGAATAAAAAACACTCTCTCCATTATACATGTGATCAAATATTTGATAATGTAAAATATTTGGAAACTTATTTTGGAAAAATATTCTCTAAAACCCCTTATTAAATCCTATTGGATGAAATAGATCAATTTTTTTCAATTACCATACAAGAATTGTCTCTAAGTTTGAAATTAATTTGATGTTATTCATATTGAAAATGATTATATGGTAGTGTAATTGGAATGTTTTTAAATGCAGCCAGAAATACAAAGGATTGAATTAAGGAAACGTTGGACAAGGTTGACAAGGGAAAAAAGAAGATTTGGCTCTATTAAAGTGTGAAAAAATGAACCTTCCATCCTCTATCTTCCCACACTCTTTCTAGTTTGGAGAGATATCAGTTCTTCAACTTCTTAAATGATTTTGATGTTCGAGAATAGTATTCCTTGAATATCATGAATATCATGTCAAGGAAAAATTTAAAGTTAAAGGGCCTGAAATCACATGGAAATTGTGTTTTTATGTAAGATATAATTTCTTTAGCTTTATTTCATATTTATTTTAATAATTCTCATCATAATATAACCAATATTTACTTATTTTTTAAAGCTATGTGAAGAAAAGTTATTAACCCAACAAAATTTCCAACTATGGGAAAGAAATGTTTTTTTATATTATGTGAATTTGAAATTTTCTTATTACCAGTATTATTTGATTTTATGGTTCACTTGGTGAGAGATATTGGACTGTGTGGTCCAATACATTATAGATGGATAGTCCCCATTGAATTGTATATGATTATTTTGAAAGTGTATGTCAAAAATCAAATTCATACTGAGGGTTGTATTGTAGATTTATATATTGTTGAAGAATTCATTGAATTCTATACTGACTACCTTTTAGGTGTGGAAAGAAATGGTATACTAAAATCTCATCACACTCGGAGGCTTGTGGGTGAAGAAATTTATGCAATATAAGTTTCCACAATCAATATTATAGATTGGGAATAGTCTCACCTTTTTATTTTTCATAATAGTTTTGAGGTTTAACCATATGTTTAAACCCATAAAGAAATTCTTAGTCATTTGAATCCATAAATGGATGGATGATAGATATCAAATTCACAAAATCGAAAGTTTATTAGATTAGTTTGATACCATATTTTTAAGGACTCGGATGGAAATCTTGATTCAAAATCAGTATGACTTCATTGGATAGCCATAGGAAAAAATGTGTCTTTATGATTTTACAATGGTTATGTAATTAATGGTTATACATTCTATAGAAATGTATATGATAAAGTAAGTTCAATGAAGAATAATGGAGATACACTTGTCGGTAAATGAAGCATGATTCTGGTACTAAGAAAATAAATCCAATTAATGAGAATACATCATAATTTGGCATCGTAAAAAATATGAGAGTTAGATTATATAACATTCCAAGGTCCAATTTTTCAATGCACGTTGGTTGATAATAGGATTAATGTTAATATATATGAACTGGGATTCATGAAAGTGGATTTTAATAAGGAATGATATGAAGAGGAATAATTTATAATGGCATTATATGCAGTATAGGTATTTCAGGTTCTAGATCTTGAAAACTCAAAGTGGTCAATTATTCTGTTATCAACCTAAACCCCAAAAGGGTTAGATGAAAATACAATTGAGGGTGACACATTCATTGAGATGTAGAAATAATTTTTCAGTGGTCCCAAAATAGATGGGGTTTTGTATGTCATAGGGGAAAACCAGGTAGGGATTCAGATACTCGGTATAGGTGTCAAGTCTATTTAGCCATAAATAGAGAGACTTTAATATTAGAGTTATATTTTTTTCTAATATACATTATATTACCTCGTGTTATTATCTATTAGTAGATGTATTTATGTAATATAAATTAAATTTTAATCCACTTATGAAGATAATTACTTATGAACATGTCGGGGCTACAAATCCTAAGGAACAATAGGTTTCTCAACCTCTAGATGCTTCTAGTGTGGAGGAACAATGACCATCTATACATGTTGGTGCTTCAAATCCTATGAAGCAATGGGTTTCTCAACCAAATACTACTCCCAGTATAGATCTAAAATTTCCTTCTACATTTACTGAGACTACCAATCTAGATTAACAATGTATTGATGATGTTGAATCTGAGAAAATTATAGGTGACAAAGAATTGATAATGGAAAAAAAGAGTGTTGTAGTGTGATGGTGGTAGAAAAAATTACTAAAGAAAAAAATCCATGGAATCAAATTTGAGGTCTGATGGAATGTGAAGAGATAGTTTTTTAACCCCAACAAATCCACTTTCAGTAGTTACATTAGTCTCATCACTCGACAGTGTGTGTAGATTGATGTATCTTCAGGGCACCATGTTGTGCCCATGCTTAAAACACTCATTTTCCCAAAAACTATAGTAATATTACGATGTCATTTATAAATTTTAATAAAATATAAAATAATGAAACATTGACTTACTCTTCATCGTTCTTTTTAGAGTGAATTAATAGTAGATGAATCCAAAAAAATTGTAATAATGCTTCTAGGAAGGATTCAGAGAGGATTTCGCAAAATTTTAATGAGATTTAATCTTAAAGATACTAATGGGAAAATAAACCCACACCCATTAAATATGTTTTCAAACCTGATAACCCAAGAATCATGGTATTGTCTTACTCTAAGTCATACTATAAGGAATTTTCAAGTACATTGTGGGCCGTAATAAATGGTTTGACAATACATTTATTCATCACTCTAATTTAGAATTTTTTATTTATGAAATATAAACTGATTGTTGAATCTATGTAATGGGTAAAAAAACCAATGTACCCCTAACGTAGTGAATTTACAGGGTGTGATTCACTTGAAAAAAATTGATATGTATTTTAAATTATCTGTAATACTTTTATTTGACTTGATGCAACAACAAAATTATGTTTCTCTATTTATATGAAGATTGATGAATCCAAAAATAAAACCACTTCCATCCCACATCATGTAGCATGTATAGAGGCACATTTATAGATAATATGGGATACTAATAGATGGAAACACATAAAAAGTGTTGGAAACATGTTTAAGATTGACATAATATTTTTTTTAAATTGCAATTACAACGAAATTATTACTTATTTCCCTATATTTTTTATCTTACATAGTCAGAGGAATCAACAACACCTGTACTATATGAACACCTACTATCGGTGGCCTTGAAGCGTCAAATATATTATGTTCGTGTTAGAGGTTTGGGTTTCAGGGTGACACCCAAAACATATATTGAGAAAGAATACAACATGATGATAAATATAAAGACATGGAAGAGATGAAAGCAAGATTATCTACCCTTGAAGAGAAATTTCATTGGTCAGATGAGTTTCTAGTATATATAATTAGGGGAATAATATTGACAAAAATAAATAAATAGAAACTAGGTCATAAAGACCTCACTTCCACCCCCACCATCTTTGAGGTGACAAATTACCCTTAAATATATTTTTTTGACGAGGTATTTAGTATTATAATAATTGTCTCTATGAAATTTGAATGAGAAATACATTGGTACTTTTCATGTACTGATAATATATAGGGTGAAAATGACAATGATTTATATTTATCAACACCCACCCATCACCATGTAGTCAAGGCTATGGTGTTCAATATTAAGTAAGTAACTCTACACAACATACCACTTACAACATGCCTTGTGAGAGTTGAAATTAACATATCACATGAGCCAAACACCAACCTACATATTCTACTTGATTATGAAGATATTTATATGGTCAACTAATTTATTGGAACATTCATTTCATGGTTATCTTCTCTTTTAAAAACACATGTCGACAATGAGGTATTAATTTCTAATTTATTTTTCATTCTAAAACATTAAGAATTAATGAAAAGTGTTCTAGACTGATAAATGTTATTACATATAGAAAATGATTTGGGAGTTAAATGAATGGTTGACTCAAAACAATCAAAATAATATACTAATTGATTAAAATTATCTTTCTAAAGAACCTTTACCCCGCTTTTTCAATAACAACAATAATTAACATTGAAGGTTCATATAGTTACAATGTTGAAAAATGGTTGTAGTCACATAGTTTAGTTTGATGAAAATAAGAAAATAGAGGATGGTACATACTAAATTGTTCTTGAGAATTTAAATGAGATCCTCAACTATTTATTGGATGGGAGGATTAGTTGTAAAAGTAAACATGAGTTATGTTTTCATGATTTTTATCAAAATATTATATATTATTTTAATTGTGAAAAAATACATTTCATATTTTTTACTAGAATATATCAATACCAACTAAACAGATTTCCCCATGTACATAAATTTTGAATCATTATTCCTCATTCAACTTCTAAATAACAATAAAAATGAAATTAAAAGAGAATAAAATAGTGAAAAAAACTAGCCAAATTGTTTGAATGACAACTTTCCGATGGAAGACACTTCTAAATACCAACATTATAGGGGTAAAAATATACATATTAATAATATAAAATATATTTTCATTTCATTTATTACTATTTCATTTTTGTTTTTTTGACAACATTGGATACTCATTACTGTCAGTTTGGTTACTCAAAATATTTATTTCTGGGATTTACTATATGGATAACAAAAAACTAATCCAAAATGATGATGTATGATAATTTTTAATACACTAAATCCAACATTTTAGAACAAAAAATCATGTAATATACTTTATATTATGTTTTAATGATAAATTTTTTTAATTGGATGGTGTATAAACATCCTGAAAATCATCGCCTGAGGACAGCCAATGCACAAAAGGATCCTGACAAGTTCTAAAATTTCGAAAGTATCAAGGTATATATAATAATATTTAACTATAAAAACACATATAAAAACAAATTAATTATTTTTTTTATTTTTTATCCAGAGTGAAAAACAAAAAAAGAAAATATTGTGATTATTATTTCTTTAAATTTATAAAATAGATCATATTCCATAAACAAAATAGCATCCTTGAAGAGTAATTTTTGAAGATATTTATTATATCATTTAAATTATTTATTAATAATTATTTTATTTGTATTTGTCTAGTCCTAATTTTACTTTTGAAAAAAATCATATTCCAAAGATGATATATATTTTTTTAGAAATGAATGTGCAGGAAACCTAATTTTAGAATGTACATAAATAACATAAAGAAGGTTTAAGTGTTTTTTTAATATAATATGTTTTTCTTCACAATATTATCTATTCTCTATTTTATTAACATAATATAAATTAAATATTTGACTACTCATGTAGACAATTTCTTTTCCACATGATGGTGCTAATAATCCCATTTAATAATAGACTAAAACAAAGGAAACCCTTTGGGAAGATGTAAAGGTGATTTTATGATATACTTTCTCTATTTTAACGAAACAATTATATAACAAAGAATTTATTTAATATAAATAATTAATTTTAGAATTCATTAATTTTAAAATATTTTTTTCCACCTTTCATGTATTTATTTACCAAAATATCCAAAGACTTCCTCTCCCTCAAATCATTTTCACCCCTTTTGTGTTTGAATTTATCACTTTCCTTCAATTTCCCTCCACTTCCCAATAATAAAGGTAATATTTATGTTTCATAAAAAAATAATTGTCCATATAATTAATTTGTTATTTCCTATTTCTGTTTAATTTATAAATTTTTAATATTACTCACATAATAAATATTTTCTTATAGAGGTGTATTTTTTTTCCGAGTTAGGGTGGTTTGTTTGAAGCTGCTCATACTCATGAGAGACTATAATTCAAGGTTACAACAAAGATAATGATAACAAAAAAGTGGATCAAGAATGTATATAATCATCATGAAAAGGATAATTTTTACTACTTAATTAATTAATTTGTTTCGCATTTTATTTGTTATTTATATGTTTTTTTTCTTATCATTTTTATCTAATACTTATTTAGTTTTTTTCACAAATCCTTTTATAAGTCATATTTTTCATTCAAATATTCTAAAATTAGAAAGAAAAGAGAAAAAATGTACATTTATATAAATTTTACAATGATTTATATGATATTTATTTTTCAAACTGCCAACACTGTATATTGATTAAATTTTCTTAACTGAATTTGTTTCCGGTAAAGTACATCAAGACAATAGGCAGTGTTCGATGTTCAAAAAATAATCCAAATGGAAATCATTGTAAACTGGGAAGTTAGAATTTTTCAATACTTTGAGACCTTTAGGAATGGGTCGAACTTCAATCCAAAACATGATGTGATGGGTATGACTCCAAGTGCTACACTTTACTTATAATTGCCATTATTTTTAGTATAAAGGGTATATGAATTACTCAAAACCAGTAAAAATATTTTGATTGTTTTGAAACTTTATGAAAAAGATCCATATGTCATTTTTGATTTATAGGAATCAACCTCACCTCATTATGATGCAGGGTGTGACTGGTATAATTCCAAATGTGTCTATTTATTTAAAATTGGCATTAATTTTATTAAAAAGAAAATGTGACATATTGAAAACCATGTAGATGCATTCTGATTATATCAATAATCTATGATAATGATACATAAATAATTTTTTATGGGTAGGAATAAACCAAACTATAATATGATGCATGATATGACTGGTATAACTCCAAATGTGTCTTTTTTATTTAAAATTGACATGAAATATAATAAAAAGAACAAGTGATATAATGAAAACCGATAAAACATGTTCATATTATTTTGATACATATTGAAAATGATTCATAGGTCATTACTAATGTGTAGAAATAAACAAAACCATAATCCAACACATGTTGTGACTGGTATGACTCTATATGAGTCATTTTATTTAAAATTGTCCTTAATTTTAGTAAAAAGTACAAGTGACGTACTAAAAACTGAGAAAACACATTCTTATTATTTTGATAAAATATTAAAATGATTCATATTTATTTTTTTTGATATGTTAAATCACCCTCACATCAATCCAACACATGGTGTGACCGATATGACTAAAATGGTCTTTTTTCAGTTTGAAATTAACATTTTAGTTCAAAATGTGTCACTCACAAAAAACTAATAAAACAATCTTTAATTTCATAGATAATTTAGGATAATGGGTATTATGTCATTTGTGATGTGTAGGAATTAGTCTCACATTAAACTGATATATGATGTGACCGGTATGACTCAATGTGTGTGTTTCTAGTTTGAAATGTCATTTTAATAAAAAGGACAAGTGACATACTCAAAACTAGGAAAATGAATTTAGATTATTTTTATACTTTAGTAAAATAATCCAGAAGTCATTTTTTATGTTTTGGAATAATTCATACCTCAATCTAATGCATTTTTTGACTGCTATAATTCCAAGTGTGTCTATTTATTGTAAATTGAAAAGAAATTTTTTAAAAGAAGCTAGTGGCATATTGAATACTGAGAAAATGCATTCATATTGTTTTGATTATTTTGGAAAACAACACATGAGTCGTTTATAACATTTTGGAATCTACGTCACCTAAAACTGATGCATGTTGTGACTGGTATAACTCAATGTGTGTCTTTTTATTTAAAATTTAAATTATTTTTTGTAAAAAACACATGTGAAATACTAAAAACTAATAAAAGTCATTTATATTGTTTTGATACATTAGATAAACTATAAGGCCCCAGCCATAAATATTACTTAATCTTGAGTTATTACAAGATTACACATTGAGGATCTTTTCAAGTTTAGAGTTTTAGAGAATTAGATCAAAAAACATGCATTACATTCCACATTTAAACAAAGTGGATACATAAAAGATAGTATTAATTTTGCCCATCAACGGAAACATATTTAAAATAAAACGTGGATTCTTTGTTGACACTTCCTTAACACTATCATTATATCATGTACCTTTCCCTTGACCTGTGAAAAACATTTCAAAAAACTTGCGATGAGCATAAAAAGCTCAATAAGGGATATAAAAATATGGAATGGAAACATGAGTATATATATACATAAGAATGAAATCATACATTACCCGTAAAACATAATCACTTTAACATACCTCATCAAATCATGAATAAATCATAGAAATCATAATAAATAAAGGTAACTTGAGGAATTCATAACATTCTTACGTAGGGAGTAACCCTCTTGGTTATGTTTGGAATACCCATCATAGTATATTCCCTAAATCTCTTTGGAGAAACCTCAACATTTAACCCCTTCACGTTACCCAATGCATTGGAGAGCTATTTCTGGCTCATCTGCCCTTAGTTTATCACGGAACCAACCGTCTTCATAATAATGCCCAAGAACCATAACATAATCGTATCACATAAATCATGCATAAAGGAAACATAACATTTCCACTTTTCAATCACAAGATATCAATACAACACATTGATATAAAAACATTATGAAAAACATTTCGATACCAAAATAAAAGAAAAGTAAAACATGGTATTTATTTTTCATTTAGAAAAAAAGGTATGGCTTGTAGAGGAAGCCGAAACTCAAATAATGGTCTTGGCGGCGGAGAAGTCGTTGTCGCCGCATACGTACGACAAAAACATTCCCTTTTGTCATTTAGTAAAATGATTCATATAAAAAGATTCATTTTGTATAAACGTAAAAGTCAAAGGGGTTTATACACCGTATAAAAAAAGGTTGTGTATAAAACAAAATATGCCTCAATGAAAGGAGATTGAGATGAAGTCCCTTACCTTGGGTCCGACTTGACTCGATTGTTCTTTAACCTCCTGAATAATAAACTTGAGTTAATTTCTACTTTCTTAAGAACCTTTTTCAAGTTCATTATTCCTTTTATATCACTTATTACCAAGTCATGAACACTATGCAATTATTTAAGCTAATAACGGTCGTTTTAACGATCATTGGTACTTGAGTCAAAAATATGTTCTTTATAATTACAATTTGTTCATGTATTCATTATATCCAGAGTTATACTCATGATTTATATATCATATATATCATATATATCCAGTATATACATGAATTTATAATATTACATTACATTTATAGGTAAGAAATGAAATGCACCGTTCATGGAGACGGTAATCCGTACGTACGCATGAACGCTACTTCCATTTCTATTTCATATTTAATGGAATTAAAACATAATGATACATAATAGTATTATAATTACCGTATTTTATCATATATAATATCATTCAATCTATCCTTTATATGTACCACATATGGTATTAACGAATCAAATCACTTTGAGGGGGTGGTAGTCCGCACTTCCTAAAATGAAGATATTGTGTTTACCAATAATGGAAACCATAAAGGTATGCCATAAATGAAAAATACAGAAGCTTAAATAAAACATAAACATATTATATATCATATATAAATATAGTGACATCTAAATGACCACCTTTGAAGGTGTTATATGAGTGTTGAACAATCATCGTTTCGTGAGGCAGAAATTCTCCATCCACAGAAACAATATGTTCTTTAACCATTAGATGTTGGTGTGTGTAAGTTTAGCTCAGATAACTCTTATAAAAAAATCATAGTATATTTAATATACTGTTTTTGTTACAAAATAAAGGAATAAAAAGAGTTTAGAGGTTTGGAGAATCAAAATAAAACATAAGAGCACAAGAGAAAACACTACCTTTAAAACGGGTAACTCTTTTTGATTTGAGCTCAAAGGATTCCTTGGGAAGACTTCTACCCAAAGTGGGGCTTCTAGGAGTAAGAGAGGGATTTTTAGAGACAAAATGATCAGGATTTGGCCTAGCCAAAGGCTTGAGAGGTGTGGGCAAGGAGGTAGAGGTGGGGGCCTTTTATAAGAGGAGAGGAGGGGCACTCTTGGAAAGTTAAGAAAAGATACTTTGTTATAAAATTATTTTAGGATAAAAATGTCCCAAAATTATAAATTTAGAATATAAGGTGATAAGGGTTCTAAATCCACCCATCCAATAGGTTTTTGACATGTGTATGTCTTACATTTTACATTATCTTTTCATTTTTTTTAAATCGTTAAATAATGAGGTCATCGCTGCATCATCATGGTGTCATAAATAATTTAATATATTTAATGTCTAAAAATTATAAAAAAAAAATTATGATGTAGAAAATCTTTTTAGCTTTCTAATAATTATTTATAGTCAAACATATGACTTGTATAACCCTGTTTAAAAATTATTTTAGTAAAACAACTCATGTTTGTGTCATTTTTACTTTTACATTAACTAAAAAGAATTAATGTATTTATCTTACCCAAGTGGATCCATGGGGTCCCAAAAATCTACCCATGGGTTTTTTTTATCTTCCATGACACATCCAATAAAGGTAGAACTTGTGTCTAGGCCATTTCATATTATTAAAACATTATATTTACCTTAAATTACACTAATTACCTCTAATGGCGATTAAAAACTGAAAAGCTACTATTCACCAAAAAATTATTTTAATCCCATTGAACCACATTTTACTTCTTAATGACAACCATGTATGTCGGATTTTTGAAATTCAAAACAAAGAAGTGGTAAAGTTTCATTTAAACGAAAAATCGGTTTTTTAAGTACCACTTAGTGGTTTCACTATTCATCAGAAATTGAGGTTTATCAGAAAAATACCAAAACTTCACCCTAAGATATATTTGATATTCCGAATTCAAAAATGATGTCTATTTTACAAAATTCAAAACATATAAGTTGAATTAATTAATTTAATAATTAATTCCCATTGTCAGGGCAAATAGTGTGTTTTTATGAAATAATATCTATGAAAATTTTGGCATTAGTTTATGCACAATTCCAAAGTGAAATTAATCCTAATGACCAACATTGGATTAAATGGTAAAAATATATTCAAATTACACTTTAATACTAATGAAAAATATAATCTAACCATATAATTAAATTAGATGAAAAAGCAGTTTTGATGTAAAATGCAGTATTTTTTCACTATTCATTAAAAAATGAACATTGTCAGAAAAATACCAAATATTTATCCAATGTAAATTTCAATGTCCCAATCATAAAGAATATGTTTATTTTTACAAATAGAGCTTATAAAATTGTCAAAAGTTTGATTTAAATAGTGGTTTGCCATCAAAAGGCAGTAAAACAATCTTTTAAAAATATTAGTGTATTCCATGCTTAAGATTGGATTTATTCTCATTTTAAGCCTCTAAAAGACTCTCTAATTCATTAATAGACATAGATAAAAATATATATTATTCATTACTTACTTGGGATGTTATATCCTTCCCCCCATTAGAAAATTTCATCCCCGAAATTTATTTACTTATCGAATAAGTGGGGGTATTTAGCCCTCATTCCATTTTTAGATTCCCATGTTGCATCTTCAATCATGTGGTTTTTCCACAAAACCTTTACCGGATTAATCACTTTATTCGCTAACACTTGCTCCCCGTGGTCAAGAATCGGGACCGGTTGTTCCTCATAAGATAGGTTCTCTTCTAGCTGAACTACCTCTGGACTCAAAATATGTGATGGATCTGGCATATACTTTCTCAACATCGAAACATGAAAAACATTGTGTACCTGAGATAAACTTGGAGGTAAAGCCACTAGGTAAGCAACTGATCCAACTCTCTCCAGAATTTCATATGGTCCAATGAACCTTGGGCTCATCTTTCCTTTCTTACCAAATCTCATCACACTTTTCCACGGTGAAGCAATGAGAAAAACATTATCACCTACCTCGAAAGATAGATCCTTCCTCCGGTTATCCGCATAACTCTTCTTCCTGCTCTAGGTTGTTCTCATGTGTTTCTGAATCAACAAAACTTTTTCTGCCATCTCTTCTACCAATTCTGGTCTCATCAGCTTCCTTTCACCCACTTCATCCCAGAAAGCGGAATTTTGACACCGCTTCCCATATAACGCCTCAAATGGTGCCATCTGTATACTGGAATGAAAAATGTTATTATATGAAAACTAAGCCAAAGAAAGATGTTGGTCCCAACTTCCCTGATAATCCATCGAACAAGAACGTAGCATATCTTCCAAAGTCTGAATTGTTCGTTCTGACTGCCCATCTGATTGAGGATGAAAATCTGTACTAAAATTTAATTCAGTACCCAAAGACTTCTGAAGGCCTTTCCAAAAGTTAGAAGTAAACCTATGATCACGATCAGATACAATAGAGAGGGGAACTCTATGCAACCTGACTATCTCTTAAAGATACAAATGGGAAAGTTGATCTAGGGAAAAAGTATCCTGTATAGCAAGGAAATGAGCAGATTTAGTCAACCGATCAACAATAACCCAGATTGCATTATTACCTCGAGGTGTTTTCGACAATCCCACAACGAAGTCCATGGATATATTTTCCCATTTCCATTCTGGTACTGGTAAAGGATGAAGCATCCATTTCGGTAACTGCCGCTCTTCTTTAACCTATTGACAAGTCAAGCACTTCACATTAAAATCAGCAATATCTCTTTTCATTCCATCGCACCAGTAATACTCCCGCAGATCTTTGTACATCTTAGTACTGCCAGGATGAACTGAAAACGAAGAACTATGAGCTTCACATACCAACTCTCTCTTCAACTATTAATCACACGACACACACAATCTCTTCCCAAATCTCAAAACAAAATCATTATCAATATTGAATTCAGGCAACTTACCCTTCTGAACTAGCTCTACCTTTTTCTGCAACTCACTGTCTTACTTCTGTGCTTGCTTGATTCTGTCTGATAGAGAATATTTCACTGATACCTGAAACAAAATAGAAGGACATCCTGCACCAAAATCTTCTATGCCAAAGTTCATCAAATCCTTAACAAAAGGATCACGTTCCAAATGCAACATTGTTAATGAAGCATTACTTTTTCGACTCCAAGTATCAGCCACTTTATTTGCTTTTCCCGGATGGTAATGAATTGTACAATCATAATCCTTGATTAATTTTAGCCATATCCTCTGTCTCATGTACAATTATTTCTTAGTGAATATATAATTTAAACTTTTGTGATCGGTATATATCTCACACTTTACTCCATACAAATGATGCCTCCAAATTTTTAAAGCGAAAACAACAGCAGCTAATTCCAAATCATGTGTAGGGTAATTTACCTCATGAGTTTTCAACTGTCATGAGGCATAAGCAATTACCTGATCATTCTGCATTAGGACGCAACCAAGTCCTTTTAATGAAGCATCACTGTAGATAAAAAACTCCCTATTCTTGGAAGGTAGTGCCAAAACTAGAGCATTCACCGACCTTCTTTTCAGTTCCTGAAAACAATCATCACATTGTTTTGTCCAGATAAACTTAACACACTTCCGAGTTAGCTTAGTCATTGGACTAGATAACCGTGAAAAATTTCTAACAAACCTTCGGTAATAGCCTACCAAACCAAGGAAGCTACGAATCTTGGTTTCATTTGTGGGTCTTGGCCATTCTTCCACAACCTTTGTTTTTTCAGGATCAACGGTTATCCCATCTTTAAAAACAATGTGACCAAGGAAAGAAATTTGTTGCAACCAAAACTCACACTTGCTGAATTTCCCATACAATTTATTTTCTTTTAAGGTTTGGAAAATAACCCTTAAATGTCTTTAATGCTCCTCTTTACTTTTAGAAAACACCAAAATATCATCAATCTCATCACTATCCCTAATATTTTTCACCATCGACCACCACTGATCAGCTTCACCTTCAAAACGGTAAACAGCAAAGCTAACCTTTTGATTGTCTGAACACCCCATGACATCGAAAATCTTCTGCAGTGCTTTAATCCACCCTTCAGCTAGCATGGGGTTAGATGATCCTCTGAATGATGGGGGATGTTGCCTTATGAAATGTTCCACCACTGACATTTTCCTCTGCGGTTGATCTGGCTGATCTCGTGCATGGATACCGCCACCATTTATCGCTTGAGTCAACTGCGCCATTACTGCAACAAACTGTTCAGTTCCAATTCTGACCATCTCAGGTTGCTGATTTGGATGGTCATTTCCTTCTGTATGCCTTCCTAGCACTACTTCCCTATTTCCTCTGCGGAAAAACCATTCTGAAGAAACATGTCTTAGATGAAGCAACATGGTAATCTTTAAATGCTATATCATTTAATAAAAAAAAATATTTTTGGATAATCATTTAATAGAATTCTAACTCCTAAAGTTATCTAAACCGACCATTGATACCAACTATAAGGCCCCATCCTTAAACATTACTTAATCTTGAGTTATTACAAGATTACACATTGTGGATCTTTTCAGGTTTAGAGTTTCAGAGAATTAGATCATAAAACATGCATTAAATTCCACATTTAAACAAAGTGGATACATAAAAGATAGTATTCATTTTTCCCATAAATGGAAACATATTTAAAATAAAACATGGATTCTTTCTTAACACTTCCTTGACACTATCATCATATCATGTACCTTTCCCTTGACCTGTGAAAAACATTTCAAAAACATGGGATGATCATAAAAAGCTAAGTAAGGGATATAAAAATATGGAAAGGAAACATGAGTATATATATACATAAGAATGAAATCATACTTTACCCGTAAAACATAAGCACTTTAACATACCTCATCAAATCATGAATAAATCATAGAAATCATAAGACATAAAGGTAACTTGACGCATTTATAACATTCTTATGTAGGGAGTAACCCTCTTGGTTACTTTTGGAATACCCATCACAGTATATTCACTAAATCTCTTCGGAGAAACCTCAACGTTTAACCCCTTCATCTTACCCAATGCATTGGAGATCTATATCGGGATCACCTGCCCTTAGTTTATCACAGAACCACCCGTCTTCTTAATAATGCCCAAGAACCATAACATAATCGTATCACATAAAGCATACATAAAGGAAACATAACATTTCCACCTTTCAATCACAAGATATCAATACAACACATTGATATAAAAACATTATGAAAACCATTTTAAATACCAAAATAAAATAAAAGTAAAACATGGTATTTATTTTTCATTAAAAAAATTATGGCTTGTAGAGGAAGCCGAAACTCAAATAATGGTCACGGAGGCGGAGAAGTCGTTGTCGCCGCATACGTACGATAAAAAACATTCCCTTTTGTCATTTAGTAAAATACTTCGTATAAAGAGATTCCTTTTGTATAAAATTAAAATTCAATGGGTTTTATACACCATATAAAATAAGGTTGTGTATACAACAAAATATGCCTCAATGAAAGGAGATTGAGACGAAGACCCTTACCTCGGGTCCGACTTGACTCGATCGTTCTGTAACCTCCTGAATAATAAACTTGAGATAATTTCTACTTGCTTAAGAACCTTTTTCAAGTTCATTATTCCTTTTATATCACTTATTACTATGTCAAGAACACTATGCAATTATTTAAGTTAATAACGGTCGTTTTAACGATCATTGGTACTTGAGTCAAAAATATGTTCTTTCTAATTACAATTTGTTCATGTATCCATTATATCCAGAGTTATACTCATGATTTATATATCATATATATCATATATATCCAGTATATACTTGCATTTATAATATTACATAACATTTAGAGGTAAGAAATGAAATGCACTGTTCATGAAGACGGTAAGCTGTACGTACGCATGAACGCTACTTCCAATTCTATTTCATATTTAATGGAATTAAAACATAATGATACATAATAGTATTATAATTCTAGTATTGTATCAGATATAATATAATTAAATCTATCCTTTATACTTACCACATATGGTATTAACAAATCAAATCACTTTGAGGGGGCGGTAGTCCGCACTTCCTAAAATGAAGATATCGCGTTTACCCATAATGGAAACCATAAAGGTATGCCATAAATGAAAAATACAGAAGCTTAAGTAAAACATAAACATATTATATATCATATATAAATGTAGTTACATCTTAATGGCCACCTTTTAAGGTGTTATATGAGTGTTGAACAATCATCGTTTCGTGAGGTAGAAATTCGCCATCCAGAGAAATAGTATATTCTTTAACCATTAGATGTAGGTGTGTGTAAGTGTAGCTCGAATCTGTATTATAAAAACATCATAATATATTTAAGATACTGGTGTTGTTACAAAAGAAAGGAATAAAAAGTGTTTAGAGGGTTGGAGATGCAAAATAAAACATAAGAGCACAAGAGAAAACACTACCTTTAAACGGGTAACTCTTTTCGATTTGAGCTCAAAGGCTTCCTTGGGAAGACTTCTTCCCAAAGTGAGGCATCTAAGAGTAAGATAGGGATGTGGAGAGACAAAATGAGCAGGGTTTGGCCGATCCAAAGGCTTGAGAGGTGTGGGTAAGGAGTTAGAGGTGGGGGCGTTTTATAAGAGGATAGGAGGGGCACTCTTGGAAAGTTAAGAAAATATACTTTGTTATAAAATGATTTTTGGATAAAAAGGTACCACAATTATAAATTTCGAGGATAAGGTGATAAGGGTTCGAAATCCACCCATCCAATAGGTTTTTGACATGTGTAGGTCTTTTATTTTACCTTATCTTTTTATTTTATTTAAATCGTTAAATAATGAGGTCATCGCAGCATCATCGTAGTGTCGTGAATAATTTAATTTATTTAATGTTTAAAAATTATAAAAAAATACTATGATGTTGGAAATATTTTTAGATTTCTAATGAATATTTATAGTCAAACATATGACTTGTATAACCCCATTTACATATTGTTTTAGTAAAACAACTCATGTTTGTGTCATTTTTACTTTTACATTAAATAAAAAGCATTAATGTCTTTATCTTACCCAAGTGGCTTCATGGGGTCCCAAAAATCGACCCATGGGTTTCTTGGTCGGCCATGACACATCCAATAAGGTTAGAACATGTGTCTAGGTCCTTTCATATTATTAAAACATTATTTTTACCTTAAATTACACTAATTACCTCTAATCGCGATTAAAAACATAAAAGTTACTATTCACCAAAAAATTATTTTAATCCCATTGAACCACATTTTACTTCTTAATGACAACCATGTATGTCGGATTTTTGAAATTCAAAATGCAGAAGTTGTAAAGTTTCATTTAAACGAAAAATCAGTTTTTTAAGTACCACTTAGTGGTTTCACTATTCATAAAAAATTGAAGTTTTTCAGAAAAATACCAAAACATCACCCTAAGCTATATTTGATATTCCGAATTCAAAAATGATGTCTATTTTAAAAAATTCAAAACATATAAGTTGCATTAATTAATTTAATAATTAATTCCTGACGTCAGAGCAAATAGCATGTTTTTATGAAACAATATCTATGAAAAGTTTGGCATTAGTTTATGCCTAATTCCAAAGTGAAATTAATCCTAATGACCACCATTGGATTAAATGGTAAAAATATATTCAAATTAAACTTTCAGACTAATGAAAAAGATAATCTAACCATATAATTAAATTAGATGAAAAAGCAGTTTTGATGTAAAATGCAGTATTTTTTCACTATTCATTAAAAAATGAACATTCTCAGAAAAATACCAAAAATTTATCCAATGTAAATTTCAATGTCCCAATAATAAAGAATATGTTTATTTTGTCAAATAGAGCTTATAAAAGTGTCAAAATTTTGATTTAAAAAATGGTTTACCATCAAAAGGCAGTAAAATAATTTTTTAAAAATATTAGTTTATTCCATGCTTAAGATTGGATTTATTCTCATTTTAAGCCTCTAAAACACTATCTAATTCATTAATAGACATAGATAAAAATATATATTATTAATTACTTACTTGGGATGTTACATAAACAATCCATAATTAATCTATGATTTGTATTAGAACCAAAACCAGATGCACTGTGTGACCAATATAATTCCAAGTGTTACTATTTTTAAAAAACCGACATTAAGTAATAGTAAAAAAATAATTTAACATAATAAAAACAATTAAAACACATTTAGAATATTTTGATACTTTATTAAAATGACCAATGATTCATTTTTCATGTGTACGAATAAACCATACCTTAATCAAGTTCATGGTGTGATCGGTATAACTCTAAGTGTGTCTCTTTATTTAAAATTAACATTAATTTTAGTAAAAAGAACAAGTGACATACTAAAAACCAAAAAGATAAATTTATATTGTTTTGATACTTTGGTAAAATGATATATAAGTAATTTTTAACATCTAAGGATTATTAAAACCTCAATTTTACGGATGGTGCGACCGTTATGATTACAAATATGTCTATTTATTTAAATATGACATTAAATTTTGTAAAAAGAAGAAGTGACATAATGAAAACCAAGAAAACACATATAGAATATTTTTATACTTTATTAAAATAATAATCAATACAATTGTGACATGTAAGAATCATCCTTACCTCAATCAGACCCACGGTGTGACTGGTATGATTCCAAGTGTGTTTATTTATTTAAAATTGACATTAATTTTAGAAAAATGAATGAGTGACACACTAACAACTGATAAAATGCAATTATATTGTTTTGATACTTTAGAAAAATTATTTTTATGTAATTTATAATGTGTAGAAATCAATTACACCTCAATCTAAAATAAACTTAGTGATCGGTATAACTCTAAGAGTGTCTTTTTATTTAAAATTAACAATATTTTTTTGTAAAAATATTAAGTGAAATACAATAAAACAAAAAAACACATTCTGATTGTTTTTTTAAATTTGGATAATGATCCATAAGTCCTTTTTTCGACATGTATGAGCCACCCACACCTAAATCCAACACTCACTGTGACTATTATGACTCTAAGTGTGAATTTTTATTTTAAATAGACATTAATTTAAGTAAAATAAACAACTAACTTACTGAAATCTATGAAAACACGTTCTGATTTTTTTTTATGATTTAGGAAAAGAACCCGTGATTCATTTTTAATGTATGTGAATCACCCACACCTCAATTGGATGCATGGTGTAACCAGTATGGCAAAAATTTTACATTATTAGTTTAAAATTTACAATTTACATCAACACGTCTGTCACTTACTGAAAACTATGAAAACACACACCAATTTCTTTGATAATTTAGGAAAGTTATTCATATGTCATATTTGATATGTATAAAGTATTATAACATCAAAATAATAAATTATGTGATTAGTGTGACTCAAAATGTTTGTTTCCATTTATAAAATAACATTACAGAAAAAACATAGGTTACATACTAAAAACTAAGTAAACAAATTGGGATTGTTTTGATAATTTTGGAAAATGATCACTATGTAATTTATTAAGGGTAGGAATTAGCATCACCTCAATCTGAAGAATGGTGTGAGTGATATAACTCTAAGGGTTTCTTTATATAAAATCGATATTAATTTTAGTGAAAAGAACAAGTGACATACTCAAACCCAAGAAAAAGAATTCATATTATATTGATACTTTAAGAAAAATATCCATAAGTCATTTTTTGATGTGAATGAATCAACCCCACCTCAATATGATGCATGATGTGGCCAGTATAACTCAATGTGTGTATTTTTATTTAAAATATAAATTTTATTAATGTATTCTTTCATATTAATTTTTAAGTTATTTCTTTATGTTATTACAAACATAATATTTGTTTTCTAATATATGTGGATTATTTTTACTGGGTTGAGGTGATTTTTTCATCCAATAATACATTGGAAATACTTTTTTGAGAGGGGATCATAGGTGACAAAGAAGATGAAACATTAATGTTTTTAAATTTCTTTAGATAATTCTAAAATGTAATTATATATTATTATTAAAATTTATATAGTATTGTTTTTTTAATTAGGGATGGGAAATTTATTTCAATTAAATTTTATATTTGGAATACATAAGTTACATTTTTTTTGTACAGGTATTTTTGCATTGTGCTCTTTTACAAATAGTGCACTATAATAGGATAAGACATCTTCAGCACTATTTATGCCACTAAAAAGGTGGCCTTCATGATCACTTTTTATTATGATGATAAAGGGAACCATTATTGTGCTTTTTTAGTGCAGATAAATCCCCCTTAATAGTGATGAGAAAAATGACACTTTTTAAATACTGTTAAAGTAATTTGTATGCACTCTTAAATGGAATATTTGT
Source organism: Viscum album (assembly GCA_963277665.1). Taxonomy (NCBI): domain Eukaryota; kingdom Viridiplantae; phylum Streptophyta; class Magnoliopsida; order Santalales; family Viscaceae; genus Viscum; species Viscum album. The sequence continues at coordinate 1,134,304,496 of OY728165.1, forward strand.
AGTATTGTCTCCATATGGGCCTGTATATTGGGATCTGTTTCAGCAGTTGGTCTCACACCATGGGCCCTTTTCTTATAACAAGCAAGTTAATCGTGCGACTTTTTTCTTAGTCGTTGATCGTTGTTGTCACCCTTCGCATCATTGTCGCCCACCTATGTGCTTCACTTATTGAACATCTTTGTTTCGAATTTTGGGTGTGGTTGTGGTGGATTGTGATTAATTATGGAATCTCGAGGGGCATTCGGTGTCTAGGGAATTGATTAAACCTTCACTAACATCAAGTCATCTCTCTGGATTGGCTTTTTGTTTTTCTCTATTTCTCTCTATTTATTCAGTTTTCTCTCAGTGCATGGTTCTATTTTATTGTTGTTGGTGTGTTCTTCATCCTCCAAGAGAATAGATATTTTGCATTCCATCCACCCTATAAACCATTAATGTACAGTTTATGGTGGATATTATGACAATATCCTTAAAATAAAGTGGTTTGGCCAAGATCAGCTTATAAGGACCATAAAATTCTAGTTCATGTGTGTAAAAGTACTCTTGAAAGGATTATGTTCTACATCAGCTTAAATGGGACACTTTAAATAGATATGGAATGCTGGAATACAACATCTAGCTTTGTTAGTATTTCTTATATTTCTTTCATCCTCCTTTTTGTGGATGAAATGTTATCATATCTCTTTCTTACTTTGAGAAGCCTATGAACTACAATTAATTTCATAGATATTGATAAAATGAATGAGTTTGTGGTGTTATTTCAAGGAAAGTAGGTTTCCATAGGACCGAATCATGTAAATATCATGTTCTTGGTATTTATCTACATTATTTTATTTCTCACATCTTGAATCTTTTGGTTCTTTAAATTTCAACATCTAAAAAAACCTCCTCAGTTTGTTCCTTTTAGGGTTTTATTGTTCCGCTATTGTTTAGTTCCTCCTTAACCCTCGTAGCTTTCCTGTGATTTCACATCATTTTGAGGTCTTTTTCTGTAAATCTAATCACTGAACACACATTTTTCTATTTTAAAATAAATAAAGTGCCTCTTCGTTCATCGTAGGAAAAAGGAATATCATATTAAAATTATTTATTCTTCACCAATTTAAAAATTATTATATAGTTATTTTGTTTTGATAACAAGGAATTGGAATCTTTTTTGGTTGGTTTTGACCCCCCTTCCATTTGTAAAGGGCATCAAACCTTAAAAAACTACTTATTTTGTCATTTTGGGAAGAACATACATCTGATTGATGTTTTTATTTCTCCTACATGACTCAATATAATAAATAGACATTTTTCAATGATTTCACATAGTTTTTGAATTTATTTTCTATAGACCATAATGTTAAATGTACTTTTCATGTTATAAAATAGTAAAAATTTATTTTTTTCTATCCTAGATAAATGGGACATCATATTGATGTTAAATCTATATGAACATTTCACAAATCACTCTAAATTTTTTCCCCCATATTTCAAGAGGTTTAGAGGTTATTCGGTTGGTCCCCCACAACACACATTTTTAAAGGATATCAAACCTTTAAAAATTGTTAATTTAGTTATTTCAGGTGAATCGCGTGTTTGATTGACATGTCGTCTCCTCGTACATGTTAAAATATATAAATATGATTCTTCGATGATTTCACCATATTCTAAGGTCATTTTGTAACAAAACAATGTTTTATCAATGGAAATTCCCTTCTTATAATTATGTCATAAAAACACATGAAATCACAACACCATGAACTACTATGTATTATATGACCTTTAAACATAAATTTTCATTTCTGTGTTTTGAATTTTAAAAATCTGACATACACGGTTTTGATTTGAAATATTTTTAGAGTCTAATGAAACAAACATAAATTTTAGTGAATAGTAACTTATCCTTATGAATAGAAACATACCCTTATGAATAGTAATATAAACCATATGAATAGTAAATCATCCAAAATTATAGTAACATAATCCATGAATGTATAAATAAATTTTAGGCATCGTATAACTGATAATATGACCATAGTAAAAATATTGGTATTTTTGTCATAAATAATTAATTACAATTAATTAATTAATTTATAAAAAAATATTTTCCAAAAAGGTTTTCATAAATTAAAAAATTATTTATTCTAGTTTTAGGATAATTTTATAAGAACTTATGTAATTTTTGAAAGCATTATAAAATCATTTATTGTTTTAAAATCACTATTTTTCAAGTAAATTATGATATAATTTAAAATTAAACTGATCATATTTAGATTTTTTTTGAAATATGGAGTTAATTTTTTGATTCTATATATCACAGAATTATTAGGATAAATGTTTGGGATTTTTATTAAATAAATGAATTTTTTTATGAAAAGTAAAATATAATAATTCACAATAAATGTTAAAACCTGAATTTCTGCATCATGCTTGAGTCATGGATGGTGTAAATGGCCATTGGTTAGAACTTACATGCACATATTACTGTTATTTTTCTCAATGATCATTATTATTTCTTGTCTTATGAAAAAATAATTAAGTAATGATTAAAATACAATGAAAATCATCCTCCCCTCAACTATAAAAACCACCCTCACTCCCCTCTTCTCTTTACTCCTCCCAAGCCATGTGCCTTCCCTAAATTATTCACAAATCTATCCACAATATCCTCCCCAACATACATAATCTCTTGGTCTCCTCAAAATACCAAATCTCTTCCCTTTAAGAGGCTCTCAAGGACAAAAACTCAAGAGTTAAACCCCTCATTACTTTTCTTTCATTTTATTTTCTTTCATTTTCATTCATATTCCATTGTTATATTTTATTTATGAACCTCTACTCATTCAAAAGTTATGAAATATATAGTACCATACATGTATTGGAATATTTTTATACTAATGGGATAATTCATTATCATCTCTCATTTACCCTTCTTTTATTTTACTAGTAAATACATCATCCAAGATATGTTAATTTATCATATTCAAGGATGATGGGTTTTCAATTTTCATTAACATATTAAATTATGGTCATGAAAAAAATTTCATATATGAACTAGACCATAATATATTTATTATCTCACATCTATGGTTCTGGAATCTTTTTCTACACATCGTTTTGACCTTTAGAAAACTTGTTCATTGTGGTCAAAACCCGCAAATTATCCCAAACGTTTATCACTAAAGTTCTATATAATAATTCAACTTCACTAAAAGTAACCAAATTAAATTTATAACCATGAAAATTTTTGTATTTTCATTAATAAAATATAATCTCAATTCAGGACAACCATCCCCATTTTACACAATTCTACGTTCATGAAAATAAGTAGATCGATCGTAAAAACCAAGAAAAAAAACATACCCAAACAATGAAATGGAACCACTTAACCCATAAAAAATGAAATGAGTGAACTTAAAATGGTTAAAGTATATATTTTAAATGTAACACCTGAGACTTTTATGTTATATAAACCATCAAAGGAATCTTTTTCTACACAACACTTGCTTGGCTTGCTTTACACGCAATCACGACCTTCCTCGATAGCTTGCGTCGTACGCAATACCGAGTTTCACTAAACAACAATATGCTATTAAAACTAGCCGTTATGAATAGTAATAAACACTTTTTGAAATTTTATAAATTTTATTTTTCAAAATGGACTTTATTTTTGGACTCAGAATATCGAAATTAGCCTAGGGTAAAATTTTGGTATTTTTCTGAAAACTTTCAATTTTTGATGAATAGTGAAACCACTAAGTGGTAGGTTAAAAACTGAATTTTGCATAAAACTTAATTTTACCACTTCTTTGAATGGAATTTCGAAAATCCGACAGACATGGTTGATATCAGTAAGTAAAATGTGGTTCAATGAGATAAAAATAATTTTTTGGTGAATAGTAACTTTTTACCCTTTTTACCGCGGTTAATAGTAAATAGGGTAACTAAGGGTAAATATGATATTAATATTACCATAACACATGTCCTAATTCTATTGGACAAGTGTAATTCGACCAAAAACAAACTTAGGAATAAAATATGACCATTTAGGCCCACTTGGATTAGATTAGGACATTTATTATTAATTTATTTAAAGAAGGGTTAAAATAGTTAAAATTAAAGTTTAATAAGTAAATAATTTTTAATATGGGGTTATACATAAGATAAATTCGATTGTAAATATTCATTAGAAAGATAAAAAGATATCATACATGATGGTATTTTATTTGTAATTTTTAGACATCAAATAATTTAATTTATTTATGACACAAAGATGATGCAGTAATTATCTTATTAATGAAATATTGACATAATTGAAAATATAAATACCAAAATAAATGTAATTTAAGACTTTTTATGAATTCCACTAATTTTCTAGGTTACTATGATATATTAATGTTGATTTAATCAACTTTTTTCGAACATATAATTCTGTTATGACTTTCACAAAAATCATATATCAAATAGTGTCAAAATTGACACAAAATAGTTTTTAAATCAAATATTATATTATTAATTGTTATTTTATTCTTAAAAATCTAAGGTTCGGCCAAATGACTTAGATAAGGATATATATATTAATAATAAACAATTTGGGGTTCGTTTGGCATGATATAGTAAGTGTATTAACCATATAGTGAAAGAAAACAAAAAGACATCGTAAAAGTTAAATTATTTAACTTAGAGTTAAATCTAATTGATAAGGTTAAAATAATACCCTAAACTTGTCTAAATCCTATTGGTTGATAGGATTTAGACCCTTACCCACTTTATCTTCGAAATAAGACCCTTTTGAACCATTATAAACCGATTTTGACTTTAATATAAAATAATATTTTGAGATATTCCTAAGGTGCCCCTCTCCTCCCTTATAAAAGGGCACCTCCTCCCCCTCCTCCTCACACCAATTTGAGCACTCAAGCTCGAACAACCCCTGCCATTTTCTCCTCTCCACTTCCCTAGAATAATCCTAGAGGTCCTGGTCTTCTCCAAAGACCAATCTTAGTTCCTTAAGTGGAGGATTCAAAGAGGCGTTCCAAAGAAGAGGTAATATCCATTACCGATCTTTTCAATTTCTTTCTTCTTCAACTTCTTCTTCTTTAGTTGTTTCATGATAAAGTAATAACATCAGTATTACTTACATACTGATATGTTATTATAAATATGAAACAACCCTAATTCACCTTCTATCCATCCTACGGAAAAATGAAATCACCGCGCGTGCGTACGTACGGAATACCGTCTCCACGCCGTGGTGTAATCTATTTTCCACCATCACCTTACAAGGATGGGTATAATGGTGTAATGAGTAACTATATATGATTATTATGAAGTAATATTGATACTGGAATAATATATATATACTCCAATACAATTCCACGATCATAGGAACGATATCATCACTCGGGCGTACGTACGGAATACCGTCTCCACGATGTGATGCGACTCGTTCTACATGATCTTCATTTCATAATGATTATATAAATGAATTTAATGAATGAATATGGTATGTACTACACTAATACCATTCTGGAAATGAATTATCTATAACCTAAAGATAAGAATAAGAATTTATTCGACAAAACACGCATAAGAACAAAAAGTTATAAAGACCCGAGTAACAAGTAACAATGAAATATTACTAACAAGAATCTAATAATATGACCATATATGATATCATATCAATATGTATGATTCTGGAATAAGTCAATAACATTATTTAAACCATTATACAGGAGCTTCGGACACGTACAAAGCAAATCGGACCTAAGGTAAGGGAAATATCACAATCTCATTTTTATCCAAGATTGTTTATTCGTAAGTATTTACTGGGGTGTATTTTATCATCCACATCCATGTTTCATCGATATGTAATATTATTTCCATCCACCTACAATTGTTTAAATCCATTTTTACCCTTCGGTGAGTTTTTAGTAATATGTACGAAAGGAATCTTTTGTCGTTTTTCGTACGAGGTACTTTTTGACTTTTCCGACAAAAGTACGAAGAATGTTTTTTTAACTTATACGGCATGAATGGATTTTTTTTAAAACATTAAATCCAAGAAGCTTCCTTTACAAGTTTTCAAGTTTATTTTTAATCAACTTCTTTTATTTTAAAGTCGTATGACATGTTATGAAAGGGAAAATGTTTTTGAAGAAGAAAGGATATTTTCCTCAAGAATGGAGTTCAAGTGTTTTATCAAAATTATTTTCCATCTAAGATAATAAAGGGTTATGTTTTTATCCCTATTATTACATTGATTTGATCATGTTGTGATGGAATTATTTTTATGAATTCCTTTATATTATATGAATTGTTTTATGATGTCATGTTGTTTAAGAATCCCATTTTTTATTACATGGGTTATGCGATGATGTATGATTTATGATTATGTGGCACACATAAGAAAGGATTCATTATAAGATGGGTGGGACCTATATCTCCCTCCAATGCATTGGGTAAAGATTTTATATCTCATGAGATAGACATGGCTGGAACGGAAGGTTATTTCGGTTCAGTGATACAGGACTGAAACGAGGAGTGAACTCGGTTCAGAAAGGGACTTTGTCCACTAAGATAGTCTTGGCAATGAGTCATGACTAACAAGAAATGATTTTCCATGATTATGTGTGCATGCCACAAAGTTTCAAGTTTTATGTTATGATTATGGGGATCTCATTTTCACTTCTATGATTTATTCCATGTTAAGATATTATGATCTCTTTTTCAGGTTTTGATTTTCAAAAAGATATGATATGATTTTTATTTCCTTTATTTGCCTTGCTGAGCATTTGAGCTCACCCTTTTATGCTTTCTTTTCCCCAGGTCAGGAAGATGGATATTAAGTAGAATATGCTAAAAGGGGACCCTAGATATGATGAAATAAATGGGAGACACTGTAGAAGATTTATGAACCAGTTGTTTATGTTTCCCAGTTTCTAAAGACACTATACCTATACGGTCCTTTGTGGTTTTGTCATATGTTGTAATAAGTGTGATTCAATTTTGAAGTATTAACAATGTATGTAAAGTATGGGTCGTTATAGTTGGTATCAGAGGAAAGGTATAGTCAACCTTTGGAAACTAGGATGTGAAAGCCTTAGTAAGAACCCTAAGGATAAGTCTAAGCATAGAACACAATCTTAGTGTTTTAGAAATGTCCTTGAATAACCTAGGATAAGACCTTAAGCATGAAAATTTTATTCTTGAATTATGTGGTTTTCCTATTATAATTAGTGTTGCTCACACTATTCTTCTTGGTTTTAGTAAATGGCTGGAACCCGAAGGAACCGTGTTAATGCGGAATGCGATGGGCAATGCAATGATTGTCCCCCTGAGCAACCAAACGATATGGGAGCTGGAATGAAAAATCTTGTAGCCATGCTCACACAACTTTCTCAAGCTATGAATCATGCAGGATTTCCAAACGAACAAAGGAGGGAGCAACATTCTGTTGAATCCTTCATGAGGAAGCGTCCACCTTCTTTCAGCGGGTTTACTGATCCATTAGTTGTTGAACAATGGATTAGTACTACTGAAAAGATATTTTCAGTTCTTCAATGTTCTGAGCATGATAAAGTCATCCTAGCAGTGTATCGTTTGGAAGGAGATGCAGATCAATGGTGGAATCTTATTAAGAATACGAGGCAAAGGGATGAAATTGAGTCTATCGAATGGGACGAGTTCAAGAACTTATTTTTCAATAAGTACTTCCCTCGTATTCTCCGAACAAAGATGGAGAAAGAGTTCCTTGAACTGAAGCAAAGGGATGATAAATCTGTTAGTACCTATGAAGCAAATTTTACAAGACTTGCAAGGTACGCTTCTGGTATTATTATCCAACCTGAGAGTAAGATCGATCGATTCTTTAGTGGCTTAAAACCAAGTCTTCGAAGGGCGTTAGCCATAAAGGACTTCAATAGCTACGAGGAAATCGTTCGATGTGCTCTCAAACTCGAGATGGAGATTGGAGTAACCCATCAGTCACATGGGTTTGATAAGAAGAGGAAGATGGAATTCAAAGGAAACTCTAAAGAGCACACTGAAAAGAAGATGAACTTTCCCTTATGCTCAAAGTGTGGAAAGAAACATGGAGGGAGTTGTCTTAAAGGGACAAGTAAATGTTTTAAATGTGGAAAGGAAGGTCATCGGGCATTTGAATGCCGCGATAATGGGAAGAAGATGTATAATGATGCAAACAAAGGAAGGGATACACAGAATGAACCTACTACACTTCAATGTTTCAAGTGCAAGGAGATGGGGCATTATGCCAATCAATGCCCAAATCCAAGGGTTGATGATGATGGTCGACGTCAACAAAATCTTAAGGCTAAAGACAAAGGAAAGTCACATGCAATTTCTATCAGCGATGTGGAGTACGATAACGAAGTGGTGAAAGGTACACTTACCATCCACTCTAAAGTAGCAAATGTTTTATTTGATTCTGGATCCACCCACTCTTTTATTTCTAAAGAATTTTCTAAGGGTATCACCGTATTATCTCAACAATTAGATGTTGAGTTAGCTGTGACAACACCTAATGGCACATCAATCGCATCAAAAGTTTATAATTCTTCTCCGATCGAAGTTTTTGGGAAAGTGCTTCCTGCAAATCTTGTGATCCTTCCTTTAGTGGAATTTGATGTGATTCTTGGCATGGATTGGCTTTCTCTACATGGAGCTCATATCGATTGCCAAAGAAGGGAATTCACATTTCATATTCCAGATCAATCTACGATCGTCTATCAATGCAAGGATGAACATAACCTTCCAGTGGAAATTTCTTCCATCTTATGGGTATTGATTCCACTAAATGAAGGTTATTTATCTCAAATGGTTGGTGAGAAACTCACGATTAAGAATATTCCCATTGTACGGGAGTTTGATGATGTCTTTCCGGAGGAATTTCCGGGTCTTCCACCAAATCGTGAAGTTGAGTTTTCAATAGAACTCGTACCGGGTGCTTTGCCTATTTCAAAGACACCTTATAGAATGGCCCCAATTGAGTTGCAGGAATTGAAGAAGAAACTCCAAGAGAATCTTGATAAGGGATTCATACTCCCTAGTGCGTCACCTTGGGGAGCACTTGTTCTATTTGTTAAGAAGAAAGATGGATCAATGAGACTTTGCATTGATTATCGAGAACTTAACAAGATAACTATCAAGAACAAATATCCTCTCCCACGCATTGATGACTTATTTGACCAACTACGCGGAGCTCAATACTTTTCCAAGATTGATCTTCGTTCAGGGTATCATCAATTAAGGGTCAAAAGGGAGGATATACCAAAGACGGCTTTCCGTACAAGGTATGGACACTATGAATTTATAGTGATGCCATTTGGTCTTACTAATGCCCCTGCTATCTTCATGGATCTAATGAATAGAGTCTTTAGAGACTATCTTGATCAATTTGTGGTAGTCTTTATAGATGATATTCTTGTCTATTCAAAGAGCAAGGAAGAGCATGAAGATCACTTGAGAATTATATTGAAGACCCTGAGAAAGGAGAAGCTTTATGCCAAATTTACCAAGTGTGAATTTTGGCTTCAAAAAGTTGCATTTTTGGGTCATATAATCTCAAAAGAGGGGATATCTGTGGATCCAGCAAAAACAGAGGTTATCAAAAGATGGTCGAGACCAACAACAGTAACTGAGATTCGAAGTTTTCTTGGTTTGGCTGGATATTATCGACGTTTTGTAAAAGATTTTTCACGATTATCTAATCCACTCACCAAGTTGACTCGGAAAGGAGTTAAGTTTGTATGGACAGAGGAATGTGATCAGAATTTCAAGGAGTTGAAAAGAAGGTTATCCAGTGCACCTGTGCTCACACTGCCTTGTAGTGGAGAAAGGTTTGTGATCTACAGTGATGAATCCAAGAAGGGATTGGGGTGTGTTCTTATGCAAAATGATATGGTGATAGCTTATGCCTCACGACAGTTGAAAATCCATGAGAAAAATTACCCAACACATGATTTGGAGTTGGCTGCGGTAATCTTTGCATTAAAGATTTGGAGGCATTACCTTTATGGTGAAAGGTGTGATATTTATACTGATCATAAAAGTTTAAAGTATATTTTCACACAAAAGGAGTTGAATATGCCTCAAAGAAGATGGTTGGATCTGATTAAGGATTATGACTGCTCAATCCATTACCACCCTGGGAAAGCAAACAAGGTGGCAGATGCATTAAGTCGACAAGACCATGCTAGTTTATCCATGATGAGGATCACAAAAGATCCAATATTTATGGATTTACAAAGGATGGATCTTGGAATTATAATGGAAGGGGAAAAATCTTATTTTTCTCAAATGAATGTTCAACCATCTATACATGTGAAGATTAAAGAGGCACAGAAAGAAGATGTCGAGTTACAAAAGAAGGTGAGAAATGTTCCTGAATTCAACCTTGATTGTGATGGGATAATAAAGTTCAGGAATCGGGTTTGTGTTCCTCCCATCCCCGAATTAAAGAAAGAGCTGCTGGATGAGGCTCATAGTTATTCATTCTCTATTCATCCTGGAAGCACGAAGATGTATAGGGACCTGAAAGAGTACTTCTGGTGGGATGGCATGAAAAGAGATGTTGCTGAATATGTCTCTCGATGCTTGGTTTGTTAACAAGTTAAAGCTGAGAGACAGAAGTCTAAGGGGATGTTACAACCATTACCCATACCCGAATGGAAATGGGAAAACATCACTATGGACTTTGTCACAGGACTTCCTAAAACATCCAAAGGCAATAATGCTATCTGGGTCATAGTTGATCGTCTTACAAAGTCTGCACACTTCATTGCTATTAGAGATGATTTCTCTCTAGATCAGCTTGCCAGGATATATGTAAAGGAAGTGGTAAGATTTCATGGAGTACCACTTTCTATTATATCTGATCAAGATCCGAGATTTACCTCGAAGTTCTGGCGAAGTCTTCAGCATACTCTGGATACAGAGTTGAGTTTCAGCACTGCTTATCATCCCCAGACAGATGGTCAGTCTGAGAGAACAATTCAAACCCTAGAAGATATGTTGAGAGCTTGCTCTATGGATTTCAAAGGAGGTTGGGATCAACACCTACCTTTGGTGGAATTTTCTTATAATAATAGCTTTCACTCCAGTATTCAGATGGCTCCTTATGAATCTCTCTATGGAAAGAAATGCAGGACTCCAACTTGCTGGGATGAAGTCGGGGAAAGAAAGCTATTAGGACCTGATCTCGTTGATGAAATGGCAGAAAAGGTTAGATCTATTCAACAACACATAAGAGCAGCTCAGAGTCGACAGAAACGTTATGCCGGCAACCGAAGAAAAGACCTAGAGTTTGAAGTGGGCGATAAAGTGTTCTTACGAATATCTCCCTAGAAGAGGGTTATGAGATTTGGAAAGAAGGGGAAGTTGATCCCTAGATATATCGGTCCTTTTGAAATACTGGATCGTGTTGGGAAGGTAGCTTACCGATTGGCGCTTCCACCGAATCTCTCTCAAGTTCACGATGTGTTCCACGTATCTCTCCTGAGAAAGTACATACCAGATCCTTCACATGTACTCAGCTCAGAAGTTGTACCGCTGGAGCAAGATCTTTCTTATGAAGAACAGCCGATAGAGATTCTGGATCATAGCGAAAAAGTCCTACGAAACAAGACCACTCGCTTGGTGAAAGTTTTATGGAGGAACCACCAACTTGAAGAAGCTACATGGGAGCATGAGGATATGATGAGGGAGAAGTATCCTCATTTGTTTGATACAAAGTGACGAATTTCGAGGGCGAAATTCTTTTTAAGGGGGGTAGAATGTAACACCCGAGACTTTTATGTTATATAAATCATCAAAGGAATCTTTTTCTACACAACACTTGCTTGGCTTGCTTTACACGCAATCGCGACCTTCCTCGATAGCTTGCGTCGTACGCAATACCGAGTTTCACTAAACAACAATATGCTATTAAAACTAGCTGTTATGAATAGTAATAACCACTTTTTGAAATTTTATAAATTTTATTTTTCAAAATGGACTTCATTTTTGGACTCAGAATATCGAAATTAGCCTAGGGTGAAATTTTGGTATTTTTCTGAAAACTTTCAATTTTTGATGAATAGTGAAACCACTAAGTGGTAGGTTAAAAACTGAATTTTGCATAAAACTTAATTTTACCGCTTCTGTGAATGGAATTTAGAAAATCCGACAGACACGGTTGATATCAGTAAGTAAAATGTGGTTCAATGAGATAAAAATAATTTTTTGGTGAATAGTAACTTTGTACCCTTTTTACCGCGGTTAATAGTAAATAGGGTAACTAAGGGTAAATATGATATTAATATTACCCTAACATATGTCCTAATTCTATTGGACAAGTGTAATTCGACCAAAAACAAACTTAGGAATAACATATGACCATTTAGGCCCACTTGGATTAGATTAGGACATTTATTATTAATTTATTTAAAGAAGGGTTAAAATAGTTAAAATTAAAGTTTAATAAGTAAATAATTTTTAATATGAGGTTATACATAAGATAAATTAGATTTTAAATATTCATTAGAAAGCTAAAACGATTTCCTACATGATGGTATTTTATTTGTAATTTTTAGACATCAAATAACTTAATTTATTTATGACACAAAGATGATGCAGTAATTATCTTATTAATGAAATATTGACATAATTGATAATATAAATACCAAAATAAATGTAATTTAAGACTTTTTATGCATTCCACTAATTTTCTAGGTTACTATGATATATTAATTTTGATTTAATCAACTTGGTTTGAACATATAATTCTGTTATGACTTTCACAAAAATCATATATCAAATAGTGTCAAAATTGACACAAAATAGTTTTTAAATCAAATATTATATTATTAATTGTTATTTTATTCCTAAAAATCTAAGGTTCGGCCAAATGACTTAGATAAGGATATATATATTAATAATAAACAATTTGGGGTTCGTTTGGCATGATATAGTAAGTGTATTAACCATATAGTGAAAGAAAACAAAAAGACATGGTAAAAGTTAAATTATTTAACTTAGAGTTAAATCTAATTGATAAGGTTAAAATAATACCCTAAACTTGTCTAAATACTATTGGTTGATAGGATTTCGACCCTTCCCACTTTATCTTCGAAATAAGACCCTTTGGAACCATTATAAACCGATTTTGACTTTAATATAAAATAATATTTTGAGATATTCCTAAGGTGCCCCTCTCCTCCCTTATAAAAGGGCACCTCCTCCCCCTCCTCCTCACACCAATTTGAGCACTCAAGCTCGGCCAAACCCTGCCATTTTCTCCTCTCCACTTCCCTAGAATAATCCTATAGGTCCTGGTCTTCTCCAAAGACCAATCTTAGTTCCGTAAGTGGAGGATTCAAAGAGGCGTTCCAAAGAAGAGGTAATATCCATTACCGATCTTTTCAATTTCTTTCTTCTTCAACTTCTTCTTCTTTAGTTGTTTCATGATAAAGTAATAACATCAGTATTACTTACATACTGATATGTTATTATCAATATGAAACAACCCTAATTCACCTTCTATCCATCCTACGGAAAAATGAAATCACCGCGCTTGCGTACGTACGGAATACCGTCTCCACGCCGTGGTGTAATCTATTTTCCACCATCACCTTACAAGGATGGGTATAATGGTGTAATGAGTAACTATATATGATTATTATGAAGTAATATTGATACTGGAATAATATATATATACTCCAATACAATTCCACGATCATAGGAACGATATCATCACTCGTGCGTACGTACGGAATACCGTCTCCACGATGTGATGCGACTCGTTCTACATGATCTTCATTTCATAATGATTATATAAATGAATTGAATGAATGAATATGGTATATAATACACTAATAGCATTCTGGAAATGAATTATCTATAACCTAAAGATAAGAATAAGAATTTATTCGACAAAACACGCATAAGAACAAAAAGTTATAAAGACCCGAGTAACAAGTAACAATGAAATATTACTAACAAGAAGCTAATAATATGACCATATATGATATCATATCAATATGTATGATTCTGGAATAAGTAAATAACATTATTTAAACCATTATACAGGAGCTTCGGACACGTACAAAGCAAATCGGACCTAAGGTAAGGGAAATATCACAATCTCACTTTTATCCGAGATTGTTTATTCGTAAGTATTTACTGGGGTGTATTTTATCATCCACATCCATGTTTCATCAATATGTAATATTATTTCCATCCACCTACAATTGTTTAAATCCATTTTTACCCTTCGGTGAGTTTTTAGTAATATGTACGAAAGGAATCTCTTGTCGTTTTTCGTACGAGGTACTTTTTGACTTTTCCGACAAAAGTACGAAGAATGTTTTTTTTAACTTATACAGCATGAATGGATTTTTTTTTAAACATTAAATCCAAGAAGCTTCCTTTACAAGTTTTCAAGTTTATTTTTAATCAACTTCTTTTATTTTAAAGTCGCATGACATGTTATGAAAGGAAAAATGTTTTTGAAGAAGAAAGGATATTTTCCTCAAGAATGGAGTTCAAGTGTTTTATCAAAATTATTTTCCATCTAAGATAATAAAGGGTTATGTTTTTATCCCTATTATTACATTGATTTGATCATGTTGTGATGGAATTATTTTTATGAATTCCTTTATATTATATGAATTGTTTTATGATGTCATGTTGTTTAAGAATCCCATTTTTTATTACATGGGTTATGCGATGATGTATGATTTATGATTATGTGGCACACATAAGAAAGGATTCATTATAAGATGGGTGGGACCTATATCTCCCTCCAATGCATTGGGTAAAGATTTTATATCTCATGAGATAGACATGGCTGGAACGGAAGGTTATTTCGGTTCAGTGATACAGGACTGAAACGAGGAGTGAACTCGGTTCAGAAAGGGACTTTGTCCACTAAGATAGTCTTGGCAATGAGTCATGACTAACAAGAAATGATTTTCCATGATTATGTGTGCATGCCACAAAGTTTCAAGTTTTATGTTATGATTATGGGGATCTCATTTTCACTTCTATGATTTATTCCATGTTAAGATATTATGATCTCTTTTGCAGGTTTTGATTTTCAAAAAGATATGATATGATTTTTATTTCCTTTATTTGCCTTGCTGAGCATTTGAGCTCACCCTTTTATGTTTTCTTTTCCCCAGGTCAGGAAGATGGATATTAATTAGAATATGCTAAAAGGGGACCCTAGATATGATGAAATAAATGGGAGACACTGTAGAAGATTTATGAACCAGTTGTTTATGTTTCCCAGTTTCTAAAGACACTATACCTATACGGTCCTTTGTGGTTTTGTCATATGTTGTAATAAGTGTGCTTCAATTTTGAAGTATTAACAATGTATGTAAAGTATGGTTCGTTATATTAAAAATATAATATGTTATGGAATTATTTATTAATGAACCTAATTTTATTATTCAGTTTATTAAGATTAAGTAAAGATCACCACCAGGCTTAAGTTAAGGGATCCTCTCTATTTCACTTTTATTCAAGAATGTCCAATATGTTATGTTATTTTATGTTTAATAACTAATGATGATTCATTATTTATAAGTAATTAGAAACCCCTTTATCTCTTACTAATCCCTCTTAAGTATATCTGATATCATGCTGATAATCCGTAAGGGATTCTACCCAAACCTCCTTTGTTCCTTCAATTTTCCATATATTCATTTTACCAAAATGAAGGTATCTTGTATTTTTATATTCAAATTTTAATTGATATATACATGTACAAAAATCATTTATCAAGACCCTTCCATCATTCTATTTCAGGGATATACAATTTTTTAAATGATTCTTACCTTAATATTTCACGATGAGCAACCCTGTTTTGGGGGAACTTCCCAAATTTTTACCTGATTTCTTGTGCACTCTATATTATATTTTAGGCCACCATTTTATTTATAAAATAAGTCTTTTTTATTATGAAAACCATTTTTGTTCACTTATAGTTTTATAGAAATTATTTTACTCTTTTCTATTTTAATGGCTCTATAGTATTTTCCTTAAAACTGCACAAAAATGTTTAAATTCTAAAATTTCATAAATACTTTTCTTAAATGTTGTCACTTATACATGAAATCACAAAACATGATACATTACTATTTTACCTTTTTAATTTACCTGTATATATCAGTTCTTTTCATTCATGGACACTTTTATGATAATCCCATTTTTTATGCTTCGTGACATGATTGTGGTTCCCAATTCTTTATATGGGTAACAATTATGTTTATGTAAGATTAATTTTGTATAATTATTTATATGGAATAGAGATTCCTGAAAATTAAGATGGTTTGGATCAGATAGTGCTCCAATGCATTGGGTATAGTTGAGTCTCATGAGACTTTTTTATGTGACGGTATTGGCGGTTAGCCTGGGCTTGTGCTACCATGTGAAACAGTCTTAGCAGTTAGCCTTGGCATGTGCTACCATATGAAACGGTCTTGGAGGTTATCCATGACTCATGATAAAGTCATGTTTAATGGTGCTACCACATTATTATGATTCCATTTTTATATGATTCTATTTTTATATGTTATGATTTCATATGTTATATTCATTTTTATATCATCTTTCATGCCTTATATCCCAAGTGTTAATGCTTTTTTCTCATGGTTTTTCCCTTACTAGGCATTTATCTCATCCTTTCATTCATGTGATACCATGGGAAACCATTTCAGTTGTATGGGCTCGATATATTTTAGGATATCAATTTAATGATTAAATAGGTAAATGTTTTATTTAGTTCCATGTTTTCAATTTTAGGTGACTGGTCTTCCAAGACACTAGAAATTACGATCCATTGATTGTACTCTGATCTATAATTATGATTAAAAGTCTACGGTCGCTATACATTTACTATGTATATGATTGTTAAATTCATGTTTTGATGTGCCAAGAAATAAAATTATTTTCCATTCAACCCAAGAAAATAGATCTTTGGATTTATTTTTTGTCAACTCTAATATTTTAGAAATCATTTTAGAGTTTTATTCATTTTATTTAATAGTATTCAAAGTTAATTCATTTGGTTTTGACCCACTGCTGCACATTTTTAAAAGGGTTTCAACCCTGTAAAAAACATTTTATTCTTATATTCTGGATAGATCAAAAATATGATTGATGTGTCCACTACTCATTCCCATAAAAAAAATTAAAATATGGATTTCCTATGATTCCATGTCATTTTGTGGTCGTTGCTATGAATCTGAATGTTAAAAGTATATTTTAGTGTATTAAAATAATAAAAGTTTTTTTCAGGTCATATTAGGAAAATGAAATCTCAAATTGTTGTTCTATTTTCTCAAGTATTTCAAATTTAAATATACTGTTATTTTCATCATATTTGACATCATTTATAGGTGTTTCAGTGGTTTTGGACCCATAGACGCATGTTTTTAAATAGTGTCAATCCTTTAAGAACTGATTATTCTATTTTTATGGTAAAACTACATGGCCTATAGATATATTGTCTTCTAATACACATCAATAATAATAAAAATATTGTTTTCCTATGATTTCACATTATTATGAGGATGTTTTCTATTGAAATGACCGTTAAATAAATGGTTTGGAGTTTTAAAACTATAAAATTTTGTTTTCAATCATCAAAGACAAATAGAAACTCTGATTGACATTACTTATGCTTCAAATTTTAAAAAATCACTATATGGTAGTTTTAAAGGATTTCATTTCATTTGGATGTTGTTTAGTTCAATTTGTTCCTTGTACATTGATTTTTAATGTGTGTTGAAAATTTAAATACTATTTATCCAGTCGTTTCGGGTAGACAGTGCATATGATTTATGTTCCATCCACTAAAACATGTTAAAAATAATTTAAATATGTTTTTCTTATGACTTCACTTCATTATGACATTTTTTTCTATCGATATCACTATTAAAATCATGTTATCTTTTTTTGAACAATACATGTTTATTTTTAGTTATCTTGGAAGAATGACACCACTGATTGAAATTTTGTTTACTAGATCATTTAATAATTCATTGTACGGTTTTATAATTTTATTTGATGATATTATTAGGTTTTTTTGTTGGTTTTAAACTCCCCAAAACTTGTTTTTAATGTTTTAAAACATTTGAAACAACTTATTCCCTCGTTCCAGGAAGACCACTTATCTGTTTAATTTGTTCTATTAAACACGTGTTTTTATATTTTTAAATAATAAAAAGTGAATTTTTTGATATCCAAGGAAAAAAATCACAGATCTTTGTTTCTTCTCCACCATTTTAAAAATCACTGTACATTTTTTTCTTTTTATTTCACATCATTCATAGGTCTCTTATTTGATTTTGACCCTTCAATTTACATTTTTAAGGTTTTTCAAACAATTAAATCTTTTTATTTGTTCATTCTAGTCTAACCACACATTAAATGGATGTTTTATCTACTTATTCACAACTAATACAATAAAAATTATTTTTTTATTATTTCATTTTATTTAATGGTTTTATTAAGGATTTGACAAATAAATGCATGTTTTAGTTTATTAAAATAATAAACGTGTAGTTTCAGTCATCCTAGAAAATCATAACCTCATATTGACATTCTATCTACTCTAATATTAAAAATCACAACCCAATTGTTGTTTTTCTTAAATAACAATTTTTAGTGGTCATTCAGTTGTTTGTGACCCCTTAACACACATTTTTAAAGACAACCAGTCCTTTAAAAACTACTTATTAAATCATTATGGGAATACCACACTTCCAATTTATGAGTCATATATTTTTTATGCATCATAAATAAAACAAATACCATTTTCATATGATTTCAGGTCATTTTAAGGTCGTTTTTATGGATATACCCAATAAACGCACATTTCGGTGTTTTAAAATAACCAAAGTGTGTTTCTATTAATCCCTAAGAAAATTTAATCTCATATTGACATTCATTATGATCCACCATTTAATATATCATTGTATAGTTTTTAGTGTTTTATTTTATGACATTTAAAGGCCATTCAAGAGGATTTGACTCCCAGACAGTCATCTCTAAAGGAAATCAAACCTTTAAAAACAATTTATTCAATTGTTTCATGTAGTCCTCACATATTATTGATTTTACTTATTCTTTTAAATGTATAAAATAATAAAAATACTTATTTTCTATAATTTCACATGATTTATAGGTCATTTTATTTAGATCTGACTGTTTAACACACATGTTGTTTTTTAAAATAATTAATGTTCTTTTTATTCATCTAGGTAAAATAGAACCTCTTATTGACATTCATTCTACTCAAACAATTCAAATTTATTTATATAGTTGTTATCATTTGATTTCATGACATTCCTAGTTCATTCAATTAGTTTTGAACCTCTAATGTATGTTTTTAAAGGCTCTCAAAACATTCAAAACTATTTATTCAGCCATTCTAAGTAGACCACAAATCTGATTGTTGGTCTATCTTTTCTTACATGAAAAAATAATACAAATATGTTTTTACTATGGTTTCACATCATTATAAGGTTTTTTCTAAAGACATTTCTATTAAATTCAAATTTTTTTAAACAATAATAGAACATTTTTGATCATCCTGGGAAAAAAACCTTGGATTGATGTTCCTCTTTCTCCAAGATTTTAAAAATCACTGTATGGTTCTTTTTGTTTTATTACATTGAGTTTTCATCTCATTCGTCCTTCTTTTACCCACAATGTATGTTTCTAAAGGGAGTCAAACCTTTACAAAAATTATTCAACCGTTTTTGGTACATTGCATGTCTGATTAATGTTTTATCTACTCATACACATCAAAAATAATTCAAATACATTTTCTTATGATTTTATATCATTTTAATTTTTAGGATCCACACCAATGTGGTAACCCTTATGCAACATCCAAGATCTAATAATCTATGTACTGGATACGTGATTTGATGTATACAATTCAATTAAAAATTAAAAATAAGGGGGGACTATAGATACTAGATTAATAAATTGTATGAAAATAATGACCATAAAGATATAATGATTTATGGTTCACTGTTAACCTATTTTCGTGATAATAACACTATAAGAAAAAATTTATTAATAAAAAATAAAAGCAACCAGAATTTCCAAAGATCAAAATATAAATAAAATAGAGAAATCACTTAAGGATATTCCTTGATGAAACACACAATACAAAAATATATAGAAGGATACAATTCCATACATGTAAATAATGAATTAAAAAAAGTAAAAAAAAAACATATTAAAATATAGGTTACTGATACCATAACCTGGAAGAAGATCAAATGGAACACGAGTTTCCCGTATCTTCATTCACATGAGGGCATCCCTTGATGAAGCTTGAAGATCTCCTCTTCTCTTTACTAAAATCATAGTCTAGGTTCTTCCAATAATTAACAAGATCAAATTAAGTATAATTTAGGAACCATGGATGGAAGACTTCTTCTCGATCTCAATCTTTCTCTCTATAGAAATCTAAAAAAAATTCCACGTAGCACACTAAAAAATAGAATCAATCACTGATGATGATCCCTGGAGTATTATAATATTGTAAAAGTGATGAAAGTTTAGTTTATGAATGTTGGATTTGGTCCACATGGATATCCTTGAAGTGAGAGGTAGTTCAACTATTATGGAAAATTAAAAAACCCTTACACATCTTTACCCTTACATGGTATTACATTCATATGAGATAAGTATAACCTTTAAGAAATCCAGGAGAAGTCCCTTATATGAGATAAAGTAAACATATGTGAGTTTTTTTACCTATGAATGAAATTGCTTATACTATTATGTGACTAGGAATTACCATTATGCAACTTGTTATTATCCTCATGTAAGTAGAGATTACCCTTACGTGAGAGGGTTAACCCTTATAAAATCCAGGCACGACCCTTACATATATAACAAGAACCCTTATGATAGTCAAGGGGTTACCCTTACACAAATAGGTATACCCTTATGTAGCAATGTTATTACCCTTATATAAAAAGTTAAGACCCTTACATAAGTTTGGGAATACCCTTATTTGGCCAGGGACATACCCATATGTATTCGGGTGTCACCTTAATGCATATCAGGATACCTTTACATAAAATTTATGTTTCTCTTACACATGCTGGATAGTACCTTTATGTATTTCAGGATAACCTTACACATCAAGAAAATTACCATCATGTAACTGGAGTACCCTTATACTACAAGGAAGCTACATTTTAATAGGATCCAACTATAGATTAAGGAAAAATTTGAATTGAAAAGAAATAAAAAATGAAAAAATATTACAATAATAAATGTAAATAAATATTTAATATAAATTAAATTTTATTGAAAAAATATAAATTCATTTATGAAAATTTTCATAAATATCCACCATTGCAATAAATATAATTTTAATAGGATGGTGTTCTCTCAACCATGGTCATTGAAATGGGACAACATTCATATGTCCTAAAAAGTTCTTAAACTTGGATAGTGGAATATGTTTTGCCAAAAAATCAGCCAGATTGTCAGAGGTCTGTATCTTGGTGACAGATTCAATCTCAAATTTAATGAAATCCCTAAAAAATGAAATCTATGTCTATGTATTTTGATCGTCCATGATAGAAATTATTTTCAAAAAGATTTCATATAGAATAACTATCACATATAACTTCTATATTACCATAAGGTAATGACAGTTCATTAACTAATACTTTAAGTTAAATTACATAATTTATTTATTCATTTAATACCATTTATTCGGCCTCTATAGTGGAAAATGAAACAAATGATTTAATATTTAATTTACATTAAACAATACCACCACATGCCAAGAATACATAAATCATAACGAACTTTCTTGTATCTATATTTGTAGCCTAGTCAGAATCCACAAAGCTGAAAACATATTGACCATTTGGATAATTTTTTCCAATATAAGTACACAAATTAGAAGTCATTGATACATACCTAAGTAACCACTTTAATGTAGGCCGATGGGATTTTTTGGGAATTCTCATAAACCTACCCATGGTAAAAAAATAAAATACATATTTGGATGAGATCATATTATTTCATACATGAGGCTGCCAACAATGTTATCATAATGGATTTTTTATAAAATCAATGTAAAAATAAATGAGAGGGGATTAGGACATAGATAACTAGAAGTGATGACCTAAAGGCTCACTATCAGGATTCAAATTATCCAAAAAAATAATTTTTATTTCCTTCTTGATATTAGAAGCAGGGGAGAGATTCAAAACCCTATAATTTCTATATCTAATGATTTCCATACTAATAATTTTATTTTTTCCCCAAAATTTTAATTTCAAAATATTTGTATAACTGGTTTTTCATTTTATTTATCAACATAATGTCTTTAAAATTTATAATAATATCATCAACATATAGTAATAAATAAACAAAAAATGGTCTAGATATGTAATGTAAATTGAATCATCATATTTAATTTTAGTAAAATCATTTCTCAGCCAAATAGAATCAATATACTTGCACTATTGTCAAGATGATTTCATAACATTACAAAATATTTTCTTAAAATTTATGCCTGAATACTTTTAAAGACCTGTGAGAATCCTCTATGTGGTTTCATATAAATCCATTCATTTATATTACAGTGAAAAAATTAGTTTTGACTTCTTTTTTGTCAACATGAAAACCATTTTAGGTAGGAACATATAATAATAGTCTAATGGAGGAATGCTTCACATATAGGAGAAAAATATCACTATAAAGAATTCCATAATAATAATGGAATCCCTTTACAATAATTAAATCTTTTTTACTTTCTTTTATTTTCTATGGTGTTTTCTTCTTTATTATTAAAAAACCATTTATAATAAAAAAAATCTCCTTTTCAGGTTTGTTTAGAATTTCATGGGTTTGGTTTTTACGAAAAAATTACATTTCAACATTAATGGTAGTAATCCACTAACTAGATTCATCAGAATTATGAAAATGTTTAATACTGTAGGGTTTATCAATACCTAAGTAAAATCTAATATTATAGGACAAGAAAACAACATTATCCTTAGTAAACTAGATTGGAGGCCTTATCGTTCTTCTAGTTCTTTCATGAGTCAAATGATAATCAATCAAGTCATAATATCTCTTACCCTTTAACTAATAATTATAAGTAATAGCAGGATCATTTTCAATGTGAGATAGTTGGGGAGGATTAATGGAGATAACCTCAGTTTCATGCAATATTTTAGTCTCTAAACTATCCTCAACACATTTAGTTTCATCTTGTGCATATGGGAAAAGATCATAGGGATTCTGTTTAATCACAAGATCTTCATGAAAAACTACACAATGTATGATTTTACACTTCAAAAACCATTAATATCAACCACAAAGACTATACCCTTTAACAATCAGTGGGTATCCAAAAAAGAACATATTCCATAGCCCTATGTTCGAGTTTATCAGTTCTACTATGAGCATATGAATTATATCAAAAACTCAAAGTTGTCCAAAACAAGGGGGTGGACCAGTCCACATATATTCATGGTTTTAAAAGTAAATGTAACTATAGGGGAATATGTTTAACAAATATATTGTATTATCATCATCATATAGCAAAAAGTACTTAGGAAGACTAAAATATGAGAGCATGCTTCTGAATCTTCCAAAAATAGTCCTATTCATCCTCTTTACTACACCATTCTGTTATAGGGTATCCAAAATATTTTTTTCCATATGAATACCTTCAAATATATAGTAGTATATAAAATCATCAAAAAAATAATCTAATCCATTTTCTATACTAACAATTTTGATTTTATTTTCATATTCGGTTTCCATACTATATTTCATAAATAATAATTTTCAAATGTTACATATTTTTTTTGAAATTTGGAATCCAATATTTTTATAAATATTCATCTATAAAGGTTACGTAGTAGTTCCCCCATTATGGGAATTAGTCGTAGAGGGACCCCACAAATCATAATGCACATATTTGATAGGGGAATTACCTCTATATATAGATCTCTTATAACTACCATGTTTGGACTCAAAGATAACATATTCTTAAAAGGGGGAATATTTTCCAAGGTTATATAATTTAAAATTCCTTTTTTCATTGTTTATTCATCCAATTTATACAGAAATTTACAAACCACATTTTCTATAACTTAGAATTATCTATTATGGGGGAAGTAGTTTCTTATAATTGTTTCATATTATTCATACTATCTAAGATATAAATACCATTATTTAGGGTTCCTCTCATAACAGCGAGTGACCCCTTATAGCTAAGACTCCGTGGATCATACCTAAAAGAATAGAAATTCTATTATATGGAAACTAGGTAAATAATATTCCTCTTAAAATTTTCTACCCACCTAACCACCTATAAGGATATGACTGATCCATCGTATAACTCTAGGGAAAACGTGCATCTACCTATGATTTGATAAATTTTATTATTTACTAGGAAAATCTCACCACTCTCAATATCTATTATATTAGTGAATTAATCTCATTTGGGAAACATATAAAATATGTATCCTGAATCTAGGACCTGGTCAACACTCATAACATTAAAACATACATTTAAAACTTAAAAAATACATAAACAATTCTCAACCAACAATGAATAGTAACTATTATTATTATTGTTCTTAGAATTTTCCCTTTGGGGACAATTTCTTCAAATGTGAAAAATTATTTACAATGGAAAAAAACTATTTGTTTACATCTATAGCGTGATAATCTCTTTTACTTAATCTTACCTCTTTTTCTCTCTTTGTTCAGGACCACAACAATTATTAATCCCCTTAGATTCTTTCTTAACATAATTTGGATTCTTCTTTTGGATTTTTTAGACAATAATTTGGACTTGACATCCTATAGTTTAAAATAATTCCTATTATACATCAGTTATTCATTAATTTAATAATTAGAATCCTATAAATAGTACAATAGTATGGTAACCAAATATTCATCATCTAATTTAACTTCTATATTTAACAAATCAGTAAAGAATTTATTAAAAATTGTCTATGTGGTTTTAAACTATAGTTCCACGATGAATACAAAATTTATACCACCACATATTCTTATGTAGCTAGAACACTAAGGTATTTTTCATATTTAATGTATCAATATTAGACTAAATTTTGGTGTTATCAATTTCATATTATACCTCATAAAATAACATATCACTAAAATATTGGAGCATTAAAGTATAGGTCATCTTAAGAACATCAATAAAGATATCTATTTTAGTAGTATCCAACTATCCATCAGCGAATAGGGTAACAACTTTATTTTTGGGACCACACAAAGAATCAGGGAGCTCATTATGTTGTAGAAACACATTAATCATTATCATCCATAGATTGAAATCATTATCCCCATAAAACTTTTATATATCAAATGTAGTCAATAACATTTTTCTGGATTAGATAACTCGGATACCAATTTTTAGGATCAATGTTGGTGTGGTAGTCCCTAAACTATTGCCAAGATCTAATAAAAAATTTACTTGTTTGGAGATTTGATATATATAATTTGATTAAGAATTAAAAATAAGGGGGTGGACACTAGATGAATGTGTTACAAGAAAATAAAATAACCCATATACATTTTGTGCTTCGGTCTACTGGGGACCAACATGGATATTTGGGAATACCACTAGGAAACTTTTATTAATATATAAAATAAAACATTAAGAATTAAAATAGTTAAAAGTAGAAAGGAAATAGATAAATCATATGAGGATATACTTGGATAAAAATCTTATGATAAGAACATG
This sequence comes from Viscum album, assembly GCA_963277665.1. NCBI lineage: Eukaryota > Viridiplantae > Streptophyta > Magnoliopsida > Santalales > Viscaceae > Viscum > Viscum album. Next base: position 1,134,330,264 of record OY728165.1, read on the forward strand.
TATAATTATATAACACCATACATGGTAGTAGGGAATAAAAACAATAAATCTATAATAAACTTCTTACATTTCACTATTCTATTACCCGAATATGGAAGAAGATTGAATAGAAATCGATATGAGGGTTTCTTCCATCATGTGAGAAAATGTCATGGTAAAATATTAAGATCCTCAAAACCATCCACTAAAAACATGAATAATTTTGTCCAAAATTAATACAATTGGTTTTAGTGGACTCAAAACCATGGATGGAAGAAATCCATCATTCTCTCAATCTTTCCCGTAGGAAATTCGGAAAATTGTTTCCCATGTCACATGAAAAATTAAAATTGATCACTAAAGATGATTCCCTAAGTATTATCCAAATGGAATGGTGAAAATAGGTTGGGATGTGAATACATGATACATCCCACAAAGACATCCCAAAAGTGAGAGGAAGTTCATCTATTATAACAAATTAACAAAGCCTTATGTGGCTTTACCATTACATGTTATTACCTTTATGAGAGATAGGTATAACCTTTATGATATCTAATTATGACCTTCATACATTCCAGATGAATAATCTTATGTGAGAATAAATATCCTTGTGGGAGATGTTTAACCTTTACGTAACATAGGTAGTACCCTTATGTGACTGGGCATTCCCTTTATACAACTAGGTATTACCCTCATGCAAGTAGGGGTTACAATTACTCAAGAGGGTTAACCCTTACTACAGTTGGGCATGACCCTTACAAATATAAGGAGTACCCTTATGCGATTTAGGGGTTACCCTTCGATGGATAATAGTATACATACATGACTAGGGTATTACCCTTACATAATAAGGTATAACCCTTTTGTGAGTTAGGGAATAACTTTACCTAGCCAAGGGCTTACCCTTATGTAGAAGGGTATTACCCATATACATAGTAGGGTACATTTATGAAGGTTTTAGGTTACACATACAAATATTTTATAGTATCCTTATGCATATTAAGAGTACCCCTACATATCAGGAAATTTACCCTTACAAAAAATGAGTACCCTTACATAAAAATGTAACTAACTTTTCACCAGATCCAGTAATAGGGTAAGGAAAATCACTGAAATTGAAAATAATAAAAAAATATATAATATTGGAATAATAAGTTTAAATAAAAAATTTCTTGGAAATTTCATTTTATTGAAAAAAATAAATTCACGTATACAAACTTTCCAAACGGGGTTGTTTGTTGTGGATCTGACCATTAAAAGAATGTTTTCATGTTTTAAAATAATAATGGAATTTTTGGTCATACTAGGAAAATAGAACATTTTATTTATGTTAATTGTACTTGAAAACATTACAAATAAATTTAGAGATGTTTTCATCATATTTAATGACATTTAGAGGTCACTCAGTAGGTTTTGACCCCACGACACACATTTTTAAAAGGGAACGAAACTTTTAAATACTACTTATTCACTCATTCCGAGAAGAATTAAATTACGATTGACGTTATGTATACTAAAAAAATAATAAAATAATAAAAATATAGGTTTTATATGATTTTAAATCATTTTGAGGTGGTTTTCTGTGGATTAAACCATTAAATGCATGTTTTGGTGTTTTAAAATAAAAAAAGTTTGATTTCAGTCATCCTAGGAAAACAAAGCCTCATATTGATAATATTTTTACTCCGATATTTTATAAGTACTATTATGTTCATTTTCATCTAAGTTCATTGTATTCATAGGACATTCAGTTGGTCTTACCCCCTAACACACATTTTTAAAGTGCACCACAACATTGAATACTTCTTATTTAGTTTTTCTATGAATAACACATATCTGATTTACCTTATATCTACTTATACCATAATAATTTATACAATGATATTTTCCAAATGATTTCACATCATTATGAGGTCGTTTTCTATATATTTGACCATCAAATGATTTTTTGTGTTTTTAAACAATAAAAGTGTGTTTCTGGTAATCCTAGGAAAAAAGAACCTCAGATTGACATTTTTTATTCTCGAATATTTTTAAATTCACAATGTGGTTTTTATTTAATGATATGATGGAATTCTGAAGTTATTAGTTTGGCTTCCCCCTTAACACATGTTTTAAATGTGTATCAAAACTTTAAAACTTCTTATTCAGTCATTATGGGAATCCCACGCGACTTATTGACATTTTATCTACTCACACACATTAAATATAATATGTAGATAAATTTTCTATAATTTCATGTCATTCTATGGTTGATTTATTTGTATCTAACCATGAAACACACATTCTGGTGTTTTAAAATAATAAAATTATGTTTCCAGTAATCTTAGGGAAACTGAACCTCAAGTTTTAATTCCATATGCTCCATCATTTCAAAAATCACCATATGGTTGTTTTATTATGATTTCATGGTATCTAGAGATTTTTCTGTTCATTTTAACCTACCGTCGCACATTTTTAAAGGGAATCAAGCCTTTAAAAACTACTTAATCAGTCATTTCAGGCAGACCACACATGTGATTGTCTTTCAGTCTAATCTTACATGTTAAAATAATAAAAACATGGTTATCCTATGATTTCACATACTTATAAAAAAAATTTCTATGGATCTGACTGTTAAATGTATGTATTTATGTTTTAAAACAAGAAAATGGTTTTTTTTCATCCAAATAAAACCACATATCGGATGTATGTTATGTTTACTCAACTAATTCGAAATTTACTATAGGTTTTTCAACTAATTTAATGGAATTTAGAAGTATTTCAGTTGGTTTGTAGCCCAGAAAACCCATTTTTAAAGGGTGTTAATATATTAGAATTTGATCATTCTATCATTTTGGGAAAACTACACATTAAATTGATGTGTCTAGTACTCATACATGTCAATAAATAATTCATTAATGGTTTTATTATGATTTTATTTCATATTTAGGCCATTTTATATAGATTTTACCAATAAATGTAAATTTTAGTGTTTTAAAATAATAAAATCATGTTTTTTGTCATCCTAGGTAAAAATATTCTCATATTGATTATTTATTTTCTCCACCATTTTTCAAATCACTATACAGTTATATTTTTTTTATTTCATGGCATTATTAGTCCATTTGGTTGGTTTTGACCCCATAACACTTGATTTTAAAGGGCTTCAAACACTAAAAAAACTTATTATTCATTTATTTCAGGCAGTTTGTATATCTAATTGATGTTTAGTGTTTTTTTAAACCTAAAAAATAATAGAAGGAATGTTTTCCAATGATTTAACATCATTTTGAGGTTATTTATATTGATCTAACTGTTAAACACATGTTTTCATATTTTAATGACATATAGGGAAAACAACACCTCAGATTGTTGTTCCATCTACTCCACCATTTCAAAAATCATTGTATAGTTGTTTCTTTTGATATCATAACATTTATATTTTCCTCGGTTGATTTTGACCCCTAATACACATTTTAAACGGTTTCAAACCCTTAAAAGAAACTTATTTCTTCATTCCTAGAAGTTCGTATCTTTTATTGATGTGTCATCTTCTTTTAAATGTCAAAAATAATACAAATATGAATTTCATTTTATGTAATGTACTTCTAAGGTCTTTTTTAATTGATCAGACTATTAATAACATGTTTTGTTTTTTTTAATACTAAAAGTGTGTTTCTAATAATCCTAAAAAATAGAACCTCGGATTGATGTTCCATATACTACACTATATTAAAAATCATTATATAGTTGTTGATATCTGATTTGATGATACTCATTTGGTATTTAGTATCTTTATCCAATGACATGTATTTTTAATGGGTTTCAAACCATTAACAAATTAATATTTGTTCCTTCAAGGAAGACCACATGTTTGATAGATGTTACATCTACTCAAACATGTTAAAAATAATATAAAATGGTATTTCCATTAATTTACATCATTCTAGGGTCATTTTCAATATATTTGTCCATTAAATGCACATTTCATAGTTTTAAAATAACAAATGTGTGTTTATAGTCATTACAGGAAAAAAATGTAATGTTTTTATATCTACTTCATCATTTAAAAATTTTCTATACCCTTATTTTCATTTGATTTTATGGAATTCATAGTTCAGTCAATTGGTTTTGAACCCCTGAGCCGTGTTTTTAAAGGGAATAAAACAATTAAAGAAATGCTTATTCAATCGTTCTGGTGAAATCGCATGTCTGATTGACATGATTAATAATCATACATGTAAAAAATAATAAAAATATAGTTTTCCTATTATTTCACCTCATTATGAAGTCGTTTGCAATGGATATAATTGTGAATCACATGTTTTTGGGTTTTAAACCAATAATAGTGCACTTTTTTCATCCTGATAAAACTTATCATCTTATTGAAATTTTGTCTAATCTACTACTTCAAAAATAATATTATAGTCATTTTCATATAATTTCACAATATTCATTGGTTTTTTGGTTGGTTTTGATCACCTGTTTCTTGCTTTTAAAGGGCATCTAACCTTTAAAAATAGATTATTAAGTCATTATAGGAAAACCACACATCTGATTGACATGTCATCTACTAATAAATGTAAAAAAAATAATTATTTGGTTTCATTTTGATTCAATTTCATTCTATGTATATTTTATAGATATATTACCATTAAATGTATGTTTTGGTGTTTAAAAAAATTAAAGTATATATTTAGTCATCTTGGGAAAACAATAACTCATATTGATGTTATGTCAGATAAACTATTTAAACATTCACCACAATATTGTTCTCACTTTATTTGATTGAATTAAAAGGTCATTATATTTGTTTTGACCCCTCGATGCATATTTTTAAAGGTCATCAAAACTTCAAAAATCGCTTATTTGGTCATTCCAAGTTGACTACACATCTAATTGATGTTTTGTCTAATCTTACATTTTAAAAATAATATGAATATAGTTTTCCTAAAATTTCACATAATTCTAAGGTGATTTAATATGAATGTAACCATTAAATTCATTCTTTTATTTTTAAAATAAAATATAGTTTTTCTGGTCATCCAAGGAGAATGACACATCATATTTATATTTTGTCATCTCAACTATTCCAAAATTTACTATACGGTTTTTTTCGAATGGTTTGAAGGAATTTAGATGTCATTAGTTTTTTATAACCCATGAGGCACATTTTTAAATGGTATCAAACCCTCAAAAAATGATAATGAGGTCAATATCGTTGTATTTTACCATTAAACACTTGTTTTAGAGTTTTAAATTTATTTTGTTACTGATCATTTTAGGAAAAAATCACCTCTAATTAAAATTTTTTCTTCTTTAACATATAAAATTTAATTTTAAAATTGTTTAGGTTTGATTTTATGATGTTTAGAGGTCTTTCTACTGGTTTAGACCACATCACAAACATTTTTTAAGGGTTTCAAGATTATAAAAACTACATATTTGGTCGTTCTAGGTAGACCACACATCTTATTGATGTGTTTCATAATCATACAAATCAAAAATAATAAAAATAAAATTTTATTACAATATAACATAATTTAGAAGTCATTTTCTATGGAAATGACCATTAAATGTATGTTTTAGTGTCTTTAGAGAATCAATTTTTTTTCAGTCATCCCAAGAAAACAGAACCTCAGATTGACATTTTATATACTCCACCACTTAAAAAAAACATTATATATTTTTTTATCATTATATGTAATTTTGATCTTGTTCTGTTGATTTTGACACCTTGACACATGTTCTTAAATGACATCAAACATTTAAAATTGATTATTTGATCATTCCAATTAGACTACATGCCTAATTGTCGCCTTATCTACTCATGCATATCATAAATAATCCACAAGAATTTTCCTATGATTTCATTTCATTCTAATGTTATTTCTTTAGATCTAACCCACAAACAACCATTTTCATGTTTTAAAACAATAAATGTGTGTCTATGGACATCCCATGAAAAAAATATCTAATTTGAATTCCATCAAATCAACTATTTTAAAAATAATTGTATGGTTGTTTTCTTTTGATTTCAGTTAATTTAGAGGTTGTTCGATTGGTTTTCACCCCATGAAACACGTTTTAAATTGATCTCAAACCTTTAAAGTGCTTATTTAGTCATTTTAGATATATCACAAGTCTGAATGATGTGTCATCTACACTTTCTAGTCAAAAATTATACTGAGATAGGTTCTCTATAATTTTACTTTATTTAGATATCATTTTCTATAGATCAAACTGTTAAATTCATGATTTAGTGTTTCAAAATAATTAAACTATCCTTTTGTTCATCCTTGGAAAATGAAACCTCAAATTTAAATTATGTCTACTCAAATATTTCAATAATCATAATATGGTTGTTTTCATATTATTTTACAACAATCATTGGTCATTCAGATAGATTTGACCCACTAACACGTGTTTTTAAAGGGCATTAATCCCTTAAAAATTGATTATTTTGTCATTAAAATTATATGGCACTAATGCTAATATGATTTATTCTAGTACACACCATAAATAATATAATAATTGTTTTCATATGATTTCACATAATTTTGAGGTTAGTTTCTATATATATTATTGTTAAATGCATGTTGTATTATTCATAAAAAATAAAATTGTATTTTGTGTCATCCTAGGAAAATAAAATTGCAAATTGATGTTCTATATTGTTTAAAACTCAGTATACAATTGTTTTTATTTGATATAATGGAATTCAAAGTTAATTATGTCTGTTTGGACCCCCAGATGAAATTTGTTAAATGGTATCAACCCTTTAAAAACTAATTATTCAATCATTTTTATAAGACTTCATGTTCGATTTATTTTTTGTATACTCATACACGTAAAAAATTAATATGAGGATTATTTTCATTTGATTTCATATTATTCTGAGGTCTTTCTCTATGGATATGATCGTTAAACAATTGTTTTGGTGATTTAAAATCATTAAAGTTTTTAGATGATAATACATTGAAAAAGAAACATCATATTGACATTCTATTTACTCTAACATTTCATAAAGTAGTGTATCATTGTTTTCATATGATTTTCTAGATTTTGGAGGTTTTTTGGAAGGTTTTGACCCCATGGTGTACATTTTTAAATGCCTTCAAACCTTTAAAAAGTTATTATTTGTTAATTTTAGGTATACCCCATATCTAATTGACATTTTATCTACTCATACACAAAAAAAATTATACAATTACATATTTTCTATGATTTCATGTCATTTTGAGGTGTTTTGTTATGGACCTGACCGTTAAATGCAAGTTTTCACATTTTAAAATAATAAATCTTTTTTAGTAATATAGATAAAATGACATATCATATTAAATTTATTATACTTGAATATATCAAAAATCACTATATGGGTGTTTTTATCTGATTTGATGGCGTTCGGAGGTCATTTGGTCGATTTTGACCCCATGACACGTGCTTTTAAAGGGCATTAATCATTTAAAAACTAAATATTCAGTCGCTATAGGTATACCCCACATATGATTGACATTAAGTCTCCACATACACATTAAAAATAAAAAAAATAGTTTTATATGATTTACCATCATTCTGAGGTTATTTTATATAGAGCTAACCTTTAAATGTACGTTTTTGTCTTTTAAAACAATAAAAGTTTGTTTTTGATCATATAGGAAAAATATAACCTTATATTGAGGTTTCATATTACTCACCATTTTGAAAATCATTTTACAATTGTACTCGTAAGATTTCATAGTATTAAGAGGGTTTTCAGTTTGTTTTGAACTCATAATGCATGTTTTTAAAGGGTGTAAACTTTTAAAAACATCTTATTTAGTCATTCTTGGAAGACCACGAATCTAATTAACATTCCATAATCTTTTACAAGTTAGAAATAATATAATGGCTAATTTTCTATGATTTCACATCATTTTATTGTTGTTTTCTAGGGATCTAAATTTTTAACAAATATTTTGGTGTTTTAAAACAACAAAAGTGTTTTTTTGATCATATTAGTAAAACAAAACCTCATATTGAAGTTCCTTCTACTCCAATATTTCAAAAATAAATATATAGTCGTTTTTTTTTGATATCATGGTATTTAGAGGTCATTTGGATGGTTTTAACCAGCTACCACATATTTCTAAAAGGAATCATACTTTTAAAAACTTATTATTTGGTTTTTTTGGGCATACCACATGTCTGATTGATGTTTCATCGACTTTTACACATAATAAATAATAATATAAAATGGTTTTCCTATGAGTTGACATCATTATGAGGTTTTTCCTATAGATATAACCATTAAACACACATTTTTTTGTTTTAAATAAATAAAAGTATGTTTATGTTCATATCAGGAAAACAAAACCTCATATTGATCTTCTGTCTACTCCATTTCAAAACATATTTCACAATTTTTCTCGTTTGATTTTAGGGTCATTTGGTTGGTTTTTCCCCATGATTCATGTTTTTTAAGGGCATCAAACAATTATAAAGTTATTATTCAGTACATTAAGGATTACAATAATGACTCGTATTTTCACAGTTTTATTTTTATAAATTTTTTGGGAAATATTTTAGAATAGTCGCTAAGATGGAATGTGATTCTGAGGCTTGGGGTGCCTGTAATGGTCAGCTGAAAAATGTTCAGATTTTAAATAGTGTGTGTGAGATGGTTTCCTAAAAAATGGAATAACTCGTAAAGTGATACCTAGATCAGATATCTAGGGGCACCATTTCCTTTAGGATAGCTTGTTCACCCTAAGTGTAACATAACATTAGTTAGTGTGGGCCTCCAGTGAGAAAACCAAAAAATAGAATAACCATAAATAAATTTATTAAATAAAATTATTTTATTTTTGAATTCATTATATCTCATTAACAATGTCTTAGATTAAAAATATAAGACCAACTTTGAGTTATTAGTGGGGTGTTTTTCTTAGGTGGGGCCTAACACTGGATGGCACGGGTTAATTGTGGAAATTAGTATTTGGGGCATTATTGTAAATAAAATAATAAAATTATAATTATTTTATTTTGAAATCCTATAACTCATAAACGGTAACTCGGATTGAAAATATGAGAGTACAGTTGGGCTTGTGATTGTGTGCTTTCGTTAGGCAGGGCCTAAACTCAACTGATGTGGGATGAGGGTAAAAGTTAACTTCTGTAAATTTTAAAAGATAATAAAATAAATTTCAGAATATGTTTATTGTATTTTGTTTAAAATTTTACAATGATACAGTGACACTACGATTCCAAAACAAAGAAGTTATTTCCTTTCATAAATGAAACAATGTTTCAACGCTGCAACACATCAAAATAGCTGTAGAGACCTGAAGCTTGATGTACATAGATATTACATTACTTTTGCGGAATACATAGTATATAAAAGAAATAGACACACAAGGACCATAATATTTTAGTGTCTTTGGAAACTTGGAACGTAATCTTCTAATCATGGTGAAATATCTTCAAAATCTCCCATAAAGATATTCCACTTTTTGTTTCCTTACCTAAAACCATTCTTTTAATCCTGGGGGAAAATAAAACATAAAAAGGGTGAGCTCATATTCTCAGTAAGGGTAAAACATACCATATACATTTGAACTTAAAACCATGAACATAATGTTTAAACATCAAAATTTTGAGCAACGACTTAAAACATGGAAGTACATAAGGCATAGATCATAATGGAACATAAATCATGATAACATAGCATGGGAATAAAACATGTAATTGTGGCATCCATTAAGCACATGTAATGATTTCCATAGTAGCCAAGGCATTGCTGTCGAGACCATCTTAGTGGACAAAGTCCCTTTCTGAATCGAGTTCACTACTAGTTCCAGTCCTATAATACTGAACCGCATTAACTTACCATTCCATACATGTCTATCTCATGAGATATAAATCTTTACCCAATGCATTGGAGGGAGATATAGGTCCCACCCATCTCATAATGAAATCATTCTTACTTTTTCCACAACATAAACATAAATCATTCATCATAACCCAAAGAAAAAAAATGGGTTTCATAAACATCATCCCATCATAACATAATCCATAAAAAATGGATATCATTTCATCATAAGAAAAGTGAAACCATGTAAATCATAGAGACATGATACTTGAAACATACACATGTGAAATAATTTAATCTTAGATGAAAATGGTTTTGATAAAACACTTGAAATAAATTCTTGAGAAAAATATCCTTTTTTATTCAAAATCTTTTTCTTTTCAAAAAATGTCATGCTATTTAAAAAATGGGATTTTGTTGAAAATAGTCATGAAATATTTTGTAGAAAGCTTCATGAAAATAAGGCTTTATAAAACCGTAAAAATTCTTTCATGCCGTATACATTAAAAAAACATTATTCTCATACTTTTTTCGGAAAAGTCAAAAATTACCTTGTAGGGTAAATAAAAGAATTATTCCTTCCATACCATGGGGTAAAAGTCAAAATGAGTAAAAAGGACTTTAAACATACATGAATACACTTTTATAAAATATGGACATGGATGATATCAATAACCCCAGTAAATACTTATGAATAAGAAATCTCGGATAAAAATGAGATTTCCACAATTATCCATTACCTTAGGTCCGATATGCTTCGTACGTATCCGAACCTCCTGTATAATGATTTAAATAATTTCATTGACTTATTACAGAATCATATTCATTTTTATGATATCATATATGGTTCACTTTTGACTTTATATTACCCTTTCTTTTATAAATTCCATGTTAAAGAGTGTTTTGGGTAAAATCGTTTCATTTGTCATCCGTGTTTTGACTTGTAATTATTCATATTATTACTTAGATCATGATTAATTAATTCCAGAATATAAAACATGATTTATATATATTATATATTCATAATATACATATATATAATAGATCGATAAATGGAAAGAAATACACCGTTCATGGAGACTGTAGGTCGTACGTACGCATGAACGTTGTTTTCGTTTCCTCATTGAATTGAATGGAATTAATTGGATGACATACATATATATATATATATATATAAATACAGTATCATTATTATGTCATATATTTAATTATTTCTTATTATATATACTTTATAATCATTCATGAATGGTTAATCATTGAGAATGAATCTCATCGCGTCGTGAGACGGTATTCCGTACATACGCACGAGCGATGATATCATTCCCATGATCCTGGAATTTTATTGGAGTGTATGTATACTATTAAAGAATAAATATCACTTTACAATAATCATATATAGTTATTATTTACACCATTATACCCATCCAAGTAAGGTGGTCGTGGAAAATAGATTACACCACGGTGTGGAGACGGTATTCCGTACGTACGCACGCGTGGAGATTTCGTTTTCTATAGGATGGATAGATGGTGAAATAGTGTTGTTTAATACATATAATAACATATCAGTATATTAGTGATACTGATATTATTACTTCATAATGAAACAACATAAGAAGAATAAGTGGAAGAATAAATAAAGTGGAAAGAATCGGTAACGAACATTACCTCTTCTTTGAAGCACCTCTTTGAGACCTCCGCTTAGGGCACTAAAATTGGTCTTTGAAGAAGACCAAGACCTCTAGAATGTTTCTAGGGAAGTGGAGAAGATAATTTTTCAGGTTTTTTATGATCTTGAAGGCTCAAGGTGGTGTGAGGAAGAGAGGGAGGAGGTGCCCTTTTATAAGGGAGGAGAAGGGCACCTTTGGAATAACTAAAAATATTATTTTATTATAAAGTAATATTCGTCTTTTAATAGCTCGAAATTGATATATTTAGAAGCTAAGGTGGGTATGGGTCTAATTCCTCTCATATAATATAATTTAGACAAGTTTAGGTCATTATATTAACCTTATCTTTTAGTTTTAACTCTTAGTTAATTAGATTGACATTTACCATGTCACTTTGTATTTTTATAGTATACAGTTAATAAATTTACAATATACATCCAAAACACCACCAAGTGGTCCATTAATGATACAAATATCATGATATAAGTATCTTGGCCGAACCATAGATTTTTAGGAATATAATAACAATTAATAATATAATATTTGTTTTAAAAACTATTTTATGTCAATTTTGACACTATTTAGTAATTGATTTTTGTGAAAATCATAAAAGAAAGATTAGTTCTAAAAAAGATAATTAAATAAATACTAACATGTCATATTAACATAGAAAATTATTTTAATTATTAAAAAGTCTAAAATTACATTTATTTGGGTATTTGTAACATCAATTATGTCAATATTTCATTAATAAGATAATTCTTACATCATCATTGTGTCATAAATAAATTAAATTATTGTAAGTCTAAAAATTACAAATAAAATAACATTATGTAGGAAATATTTTTAGATTTTTAATGAATATTTATAGTCAAATTTATCTTATGTATAACCCAATATTAAAAATGATTTATATATTAGACTTTGATTTTAACTATTTTAACCCTTCTTTAAATAAATTAATAATAAATGTCCTAATCTAATCCAAGTGGGCCTAAATGGTCATATTTTATTCCTAAGGTTGTTTTGGGTCGAATTACACTTGTCCAATAGAATTAGGACATGTGTTATGGTAATAATAATATCATTTTTACCCTTAATTACCCTATTTACTTTTAACTGTGGTAAAAGTAAAAATTTACTATTCACCAAAAATTATATTCATCTCATTGAACCAAATTTTAGTCCTTGATATTATCTGTTTCTCTCAAATTTTCGAAATTCCACTCACAGAAGCGGTAAAATTAAGTTTTATGAAAAATTCAGTATTTTAACTACCTCTTAGTGGATTCACTATTCATCAAAAAATGAAAGTTTCCAGAAAAATACCAAAAATTAGGCCTAAGCTATATTTGATATTATGAATTCAAAAATGATGTCTATTTTACCAAATTCAAAACATATCAGTTACATTGACTAATTTAAAAATTAATTCTCGTCGTCAAAACAAATAGCCTGTTTTTAAGAGATAATAACTACCAAAAGATTGACACTTGTTTATGTCTGGTTTAAATTTGAAATTACATCCAATGACCAAAATTGTATTAAATTGTTAAAATATATTCTAAATATAATTAAAACCACTCAAATTAATAATTTATCACCATTAATTATTTTGATTAAAAAGGTTGTTTTTAATTAAAATTTAGTAATTTTCCCTATTCATCAGAATATGAAAGTTATCCAAAAAGTACCAAAATTTCACCCAAAGCTAATTTCGATATTCTGAATCCAAAAATGAAGTCCATTTTGAAGGATAAAATTTATAAAATTTCAAAAAGTGGGTATTACTATTCATAACGGCTAGTTCATAATAATATTGTAATAATATCTCGTTTAGTGAAACTCGGTATTGCATACTACACACGCTATCGAGGAAGGTCGTGATTGCGTGTAATGCAAGGAAAGTCAGGGATGCATGTTGTGAAAGATCATTTTGGTGTAACGTACAACACAAGACATTAATGAAATTAAAAGGAATATTTTACATAAAATCTCGGGGGGTTACATTCTACCCCCATTAAAATGAATTTCACCCTCGAAATTCGTCGGGATTATAAATGGTTTACTACTCGAAAGTTTTGTTAATATAAACCCACATCGTAAAAAGGAATAAAAAAACTTGGCTTTAAAAACTAAAGTATGAAACGTAACAGTTACACAAATTAACTCATCACTGGGTTTCCACGTAGGAGAACATAGGTGAAAATACGGATGTGGAAGAAAAATCTAACCATCAAGTTCTGATGGAGAGTGGTAGAGAACATAGCTATGAAAAATCCAACAATCACAAAGCCATAAATTTGTGACGATATAAGGTACCATCCGATTCATCGGATATAAGATCACTAGGACAACATTTTTGGTTTTCAAGATCATTTCCCTAAAGATGATGAAATTGGAATTAGAAGAAATACTTTCGTGATTTTGGTACAGTCTCACCGTTGATCGTTCTATGGAAAATTTCCACTTAATCTCTAAAAGAAATGATGTTGAATTTTTCATTAGTGAAGTGTTAGCAGATCATGTGATAGAATGATGGGTCATTCCATCTATCTCAAACAAAAGGTTAGAAAAGTTATCAAAAAATACATAAGTCCATCTATAGTGAGATTAGTTATATATGGTTCCTAAAATGGACTTATACTTTATATATCATACTTCTTAATATAATAAAACTAGTTTCTACTAAACAGTGACTTCCTGTAGGCCAGTGGTAGGCGATAAAGGCCAGTCGCACTTCGGTTGTGGGTACGATTCCCACAACCTTGTCCGACACGATGGGTTGTCGCCCCTCCTGCAGGTTTTCCTTTTTCTAAAACTACATTACTATAACATCCCATCAATAATATTGAAAAAAACTTCTATCCTTAAAGAATACTAACTTATGTCCAACATAATCCATTCCAATCTTTAGGCTTATCCAAAATACTGATGTCCAATCTCATATTATAGTGAAAACGATTACCAAAGAGTTCATATAACAAGCATGTTAATACCATCTTTCATCCCCATATATCATGAGATATGCCTTGTTGGTCACATTCCAAACATTCTATGTCCTTAATCATGTATTCTCTTGAAAAATGAATACCCATTGAATCTTAGTGAAAACATGAGTGATGTCAAAAGTTAACTCTTTCCACATACCAAAACCCCAAAATTCTATATAATCAAACCATGATATACCTATTTCCTTATATCAGTCATGAGCTCATTAATACTATAAAACATTTCATTTTCTCCTTATCCCTTCATTATGTGCATATCATCTTTTTTCGAAAAATATCTCAATCACATTCCATGGTTACCGATACCATAAAATTATTGAAAACCATAATAGACCAATACATAAATATTCCAATATTCCATGATACTATATAAAACATTATTTTGGAATCCCATTACTTAATCATTCCACCACATCGTTGTCATATTCAACATCACCAATAGTGATCGCATGTGACTTCCCTTTTTCCTTTGCCTTAAGTGGTTGCTCATGTCGATCATCACTAACCCTTGGATTACGGAATTTATTAGCATAATGCCCCATTTCCTTGCACTTGAATCATTGAAGTGTTGGTGGTGCGTTCTCTGCAGTCTTTTCATTATTCACATCATTAGAAACCCCTTTCCATTACTTCGACCCTCAGTTGCTCTATGACCTTCTTTTCTACACTTAAAAAATTTCCTAGTCCATTTAAGACAATCTCCACCATGCTTCTTTCCACACTTTGAGAATAAGGAAACATTCATCTTCTTTTCACCATTATTCTGATATTTCTACATGAACTCCATCTTTCGTTTCTTATCAAAACTATGAGATGGATAAGTAACACCAACTTCCATTTCTACCTTGAAAGCACAACTCACAATTTCTTCATCGTTACTAAAGTCTCTTATAGCTAATGCCCTTCAAATATTTGGTTTTAAGCCTCTGAAGAATCGATCAACTTTTCTTCAGGTTGGATGATAAAGCCAGATGCATACCTTGCAAGCCTTGTAAAATTTGCTTCTTATACACCAACAGATTCATCATCCTTTTGCTTTAGTTCATGAAACTCCTAATCCATATTTGTTCAAAGAATACGATGGAAGTACTTATTGAAAAATATGTTCTTGAACTCATCCCATTCCATGGACTCAATTTCATCTCTTGGCCTCGTATTCTTGATAAGATTACACCATTGATCAGCTTCACCTTACAAACGATATACTGCTAAGATGAATTTATTATGTTCAGAACATTAAAGAATTGAAAATATCTTTTCAGTGGTACTGATCCATTTTTCAGCAACAAGTGGATCAGAAGACCCACTGAAAGAAGGTGGATGTTGGCTCATGAAGGACTCAATAGAATATTGTTCCCTTCTCTGCTCATTTGGAAGTCCAGAATGATTCATAGCTTGTGCAAGTATAGCAATAAGATTTTTCACTCCATCTCCCAAAACATTTGTTTGTTCCGGAGGACAATCATTGCATTGTACATTGCATTGATCAATATAGTTCATTTGGGTTCCAGCCATCATCTAAAACCCAAAAAGAATAGTGTGAGAGGTAAAAATCATGCAAGGTAAAACAACATAGTAAAGGGGGATTACCCTCAATATCTAACATCTTAGGTTAAATTCTATGATTGTTAGTTCAATTATAGGAATATAACCTATACGTATACTTAAACTTAGGGACATCCCTAGATATACCTTAGAAATATCTCTAGGGATCTCACTAAAGTTTTCGAATCCTAGTTTACAGAGGATAACAAAACATTTCCTCTCATACCAACTATAGAGACCTGAATCTTGACGTACATATATATTACATTACTTTTGCAGAATACATAATACATAAAATAAACGGACACACAAGGACCGTAATAGTTTAGTGTCTTTGGAAACTTGGAAAGTAATCTTATAATCAGGGTGAAAGATATTCAACATCTCCCATAAATATCTTCCACTTTTTGATTCCTTACCTAAAACATTTCTTTTAATCCTGGGGGAAAATAAAACATAAAAAGTGTGAGCTCAAATGCTCAGTAAGGGTAAAACATACCATATACATTTGAACTTAAAAACATGAACATAATGTTTAAACCTCAAAATCATGAGCAACGACTTAAAACATGGAAGTACATAAGGCATAGATCATAATGGAACATAAATCATGATAACATAGAATGGGAATAAAACATGTAATTGTGGCATCCATTAAGCACTTGTAATGATTTCTATAGTAGCCAAGGCATTACTGCCAAGACCATCTTAGTGGACAAAGTCCCTTTCTGAATCAAGTTCACTCCTAGTTCCAGTCCTATAATACTGAACTGGATTAACTTACCGTTCCAGCCATGTCTATCTCATGAGATATAAATCTTTACCCAATGCATTGGAGGGAGATATAGGTCCCACCCATCTCAAAATGAAATCATTCTTACTTGTTCCACAACATAAACATAAATCATTCATCATAACCCAAAGAATAAAAATGGGTTTCGTAAACATCATCCCATCATAACATAATCCATAAAAAAATGGATATCATTTATTCAAAAGAAATGTGAAACCATTTAAATCATAGATACATGATACTTGAAACATACACATGTGAAATAATGTCATCTTAGATGAAAATGGTTTTGATAAAACACTTGAAATGAATTCTTGAGGAAAATATCCTTTTTTTCTTCAAAATCATTTTCTTTTCACAAAATGTCATGCAATTTTAAAAGAAAAGGATTTTGTTGAAAATAGTCATGAAATATTTTGGAGTAAGCTTCATGAAAATAATGGTTTATAAAACTGTAAAAATCCTTTCATGCCGTATACGTTATAAAAACATTCTTCTCGTACTTTTGTCGGAAAAGTATAAGATTACCTTGTAGGGTAAATAAAAGAATGATTCCTTCCATACCATGGGGTAAAAGTCAAAATTGGTAAAAAGGACTTTAAACATACATGAATACACTTTTATAAAACATGTACATGGATGATAGCAATAACCCCAGTAAATACTTACGAATAAGCAATCTCGGATAAAAATGAGATTTAAACAATTATCCCTTACCTTAGGTCTGATATGCTTCGTATGTATCAGAACCTCTTGTATAATTATTTAAATAATTTCATTGACTTATTACAGAATCATATTCATTTTTATGACATCATATATGCATCACTTATGACTTTATATTACCCGTTCTTTTATAAATTCCATGTTAAAGAGTGTTTTGGGTAAAATCGTTTCATTTTTCATCCGTGTTTTGACTTGTAATTATTCATATGATTACTTAGATAATTATTACTTAATTCCAGAATATAAAAAATGATTTATATATAATATATATTCAGAATATACATATATATAATAGATCTATAAATGGAACGAAATACACGGTTCATGGAGATGGTTGGCCATACGTACGCATGAACGTTGTTTTCGTTTCTTCATTGAATTGAATGGAATTAATTGGATGAAATACATGTATATATATATAAATCCAGTATCATTATTATTTCATATATTTCATGATTACTTATTATATATACTTTATAATCATTCATGAATGGTTAATCATTGAGAATGAATCTCATCGCGTCGTGGAGACGGTATTCCGTACGTACGCACGAGCGATGATATCGTTCCCATGATCATGGAATTTTATTAGAGTGTATGTATACTATTACATAATCAATATAACTTTACAATAATCATATATAGTTATTATTTACACCATTATAACCATCCATGTAAGGTGGTGGTGGAAAATAGATTACACCACGGCGTAGAGACGGTATCCCGTACGTACGCACGTGTGGTGATTTCATTTTCCATAGGATGGATAGATGGTGAAATAGGGTTGTTTCATACTTATAATAACATATCAGTATATGAGTGATACTGATGTTATTACTTCATAATGAAACAACCTAATAAGAAGAAGTGGAATAAGAAATAAAGTTGAAAGAATCGGTAACGGACATTACCTCTTCTTTGAAGCGCCTCTTTGAGACCTCCTATTAGGGCACTAAAATTGGTCATTGAAGAATACCAGGACCTCTAGGATGTTTATAGGGAAGTGGAGAAGAGAATTTGGCAGGGTTATTCCGAGCTTGAAGGCTCAAAGTGGTGTGAGGAAGAGAGGGAGGATGTGCCCTTTTATAAGGGAGGAGTGGGGCACCTTTGGAATAACTAAAAATATTATTTTATTGTAAAGTCATATTAGGTTTTTAATATCTCCAAATTGATATATTTCGAAGCTAAGGTTGGTATGGGTCTAAATCCTCTCATAAAATAGAATTTAGACAAGTTTAGGTCATTATATTAACCTTATCTTTTAGTTTTAACTCTTAGTTAATTAGATTGACATTTACCATGTCACTCTGTATTTTTATATTATATAGTTAATAAATTTACCATATACATCCAAGAGACCCCCAAGTGGTCCATTAATGATACACATATCATGATATCAGTATCTTGGCCTAACCATCGATTTTTAGGAATATAATAACAATTAATAGTATAATATTTGTTTTAAAAACTATTTTATGTCAATTTTGACACTATTTGGTAATTGGTTTTTGTGAAAATAATAACAGAATTATTAGTTCCAATAAAGTTAATTAAATAAATACTAACATGTCATATTATCATAGAAAATTATTTTAATTCTTAAAAAGTCTCAAATTACATTTATTTGGGTATTTGTAACATCAATTATGTCAATATTTCATTAATAAGATAATTTCTGCATCATCATTGTGTCATAAATAAATTAAATTATGTTAAGTCTAAAAATTACAAATAAAATAACATTATGTAGTAAATATTTTTATATTTCTAATGAATATTTATAGTTAAATTTATCTTATGTATAAACCTATATTAAAAATGATTTAGTTATTAGACTTTGATTTTAACTATTTTAACCCTTCTTTAAATAAATTAATAATAAATGTCTTAATCTAAACCAGGTGGGCCTAAATGGTCATATTTTAATACTAAGGTTGTTTGGGGTCGAATTAAACTTGTCCAATAGAATTAGGACATGTTGTAGGGTAATAATAATATCATTTTTACCCTTAATTACCCTATTTACTTTTAACCGTGGTAAAAGTAAAAAGTTACTATTCACCAAACATTATTTTCATCTCATTGAACCACATTTTAGTCCTTGATATTAACTGTGTGTCTCGTATTTTCGAAATTCCACTCACAGAAGTGGTAAAATTAAGTTTTATGAAAATTTCAGTTTTTTAACTACCACTTAGTGGTTTCACTATTCATCAAAAAATGAAAGTTTCCAGAAAAATACCAAAAATTAGGCCTAAGCTATATTTGATATTATGAATTAAAAAATGATGTCTATTTTACCAAATTCAAAATATATCAGTTACATTAACTAATTTAAAAATTAATTCATGTCGTCAAAACAAATAGCATGTTTTTTAGAGATAATAACTATCAAAAGATTGACACTTGTTTATGTCTGGTTTAAATATGAAATTACATCCAATGAGAAACATTTTATTAAATTGTAAAAATATATTCTAAATATACTTTAAAACCACTCAAATTAATAATCAATTACCATTAATTATTTCGATTAAAAAGTTGTTTTTAAATAAAATTTAGTAATTTTCACTATTCATCAGAATATGAAAGTTATCCGAAAAGTACCAAAATTTCACCCTAAATTAATTTTGATATTATGAATCCAAAAATGAAGTCCATTTTGAAAGAGAAAATTTATAAAATTTCAAAAAGTGGGTTTTACTATTCATAACGGCTAGTTCATAATAATATTATAATAATATCTCGTTTAGTGAAACTCGGTATTGCGTACTACACACGCTATCGAGGAAGGTCGTGATTGCGTGTAATCCAAGGAAAGTCAGGGATGCATGTTGTGAAAGTTCCTTTTGGTGTAGCATACAATACAAGACATTAATGAAATTAAAAATAATATTTTTCATAAAATCTTGGGGTGTTACAATAGCAATGTTGAAATGAATTTCTTCATCCAACCGCATGACAACGATACCGAAATAGATTGAAAATCCTGGAGAAATTACCTAGAATATCTAGAAAGGAAAAGGAATTAGCGAAGCCTCTCGACAGTGAATGAAAAGCGGCGAGGGACACCAAAGGATCATGGATCACAAATCGCATACCAACGACTGATGATCAGTGATCGACAAACGATGGTGGTATAACATCATTCTTCAAAAATGACCAATCCAATCCTTGATGTAAGGGGTTTTAATTTTTTTGTGGTTACTTTTCCCCCGTTATACTTTTCTAAATGAAAAACATGGATCAAATCACTACCACGTTGACCCGTAGATCAATTGTTTATGCAAGGTGGAAAAATTTTATGTGGGAATTAAAGAAAGATGATTATATATTAGTGATCATTTGAATGTATCCATTTTTCTAAAATAAAGAATGAAGGCCAAATGAACAAGATGGTCATTAGTTGTTTTGGGTGTTCATTGTGATCCCACTCTCTCTCCAAACGTTCTTAGCTGACAGACCCCCGTGGTTGCGTTGGATTCTTGTTAAAGGGTTCCAAACATGGTCGGACCCCCAAATTAATAACAAGATGTCTTGGAGTACACGAAAGTTGTAGTAATGAAATAAGGACTGTGATAGGTCTTCTTGATCAGAAAACAGACCACTAGAGTGAGTCCAGTGGACCGCGGAAGAAATAGTCAGTGTGTCGGTAGCGTGACGCAATGATAAAGGAATCTCACAAAAATTTTGTGGGTGGCGGGTCGTGTTGGACACAACAGAAACATCTGGAAGATGTGTTCTAGCTAGTCAATTGAGGTGACCCACAACATCAGTCACTGGTGGGACGCAATGCCCACCACACCTCGGGAGGAGCAGACAGGCCTGCTCTAGTGGGCCGGCCCCGGGCCTGGCCTAGTGCAGCGGACCAGGCTAGGTCCCCACTATTCCAGGCCGAGCCCCACTGGTCTAGGTCGGGCCCAGTAGGATGAGTCGACCCGGAGGGTTAAGTCGGTGGACCCCGGTCAGGTCGAGTCAGTCGGACTGGGTGCGACTGGACCTAGACCCAACTGGTCCCTTTTTACTAAAAGGCTAATAACATCCAAACTGTACATCTGGTTGACGGTTTTTCTACAGAGTTGGTACACTCATTGAGAGATGATCCTTTTGATCTACTCAATGTTGGTTTTTTAGAAATTGATACATAACTGATGGATTGAGGATTAGATTCTCCCAGAATCCAACACACTATAAGTGGGAATCCGGTGGTTGGATGTAATGAGAAGACTATAACAACCGAGTCTAGGTGACCAAGTATACCTAAGTGATGAGTGGGTCTTTGTGACAAAAAATACCTAAGTGATGATCGTGTCTAGGTGCCCCAACATTCCTCTGTGACTCCACAGGGATGAGTTCCTCAGTAGAATAAGGGGGTCAGTGTTTATGATTGATATTATTGCTTTTCATACTTTAGATTTATACCTTTGTGAGGTGACTCTAGTGACTCTTTTGACTGTACTTCTTAGTGGCTACACTTCATGTACCTATTTGGTAGTCTGCTATGTGTATTAATTTTTGGTATACCTTTGTGGTTTGTGGTCCCTAGTGAGTATTGTTTTACTCACCCCTACACAGGCTTCGCCCACACATGTCGCTCCTTGTGCAGATGATCGATGCTTTGACGGAGTCCATGGTGTACCGGGGCTAAGTGGTTCTTAGAATAAACTGACAGATGAGATGTTTTTATGTGGAATTAAACGCATGTTTTTATACTTTACATTCAAGTAGGTATTTCTATGGAGGATTTATAGAGACTTGTACTTGTACTTTTCTGTTTCAGTTTGTATTGTATTCTATCCCCATTTACATTCAATTTTCTACTATTCAATACTATGTTTGTTTACATAGTGTTTTCACCTTCCATCATATGTGGCTTAGAGTTATGTTTGTGTGTATAGGTACTTAGTAAAATGACACCCATATATTTGGGATATTCGTACTCGACGCTAGTCACCAGTCCCAAGCCTATGGGAGGCAAGCTTAGGGTAGTCAGGACACAGGCCCTGGGGGACGGTTCGTGATTGAGTGGTATCAAAGGAAGTAGTTTCTACCATAAAAACCTAGAGTCTATGAGTTTGATTTGGGGGAATATTGTTAACTGTTTTGATTCTTTTAACTTTCAGGCCATGGAATCCAGTGTTGGTGTGGCGGCCGACTTATCCATACACTAGGACCTTGAATTCTGTTTTTTGACTCAGTACATGAAAACCCTAGTTGTGGGGAAAATGATGGTACATGAATCATATATGAATGAGTTGAGTTTTCCATGTCCTTCTTGAGTCATCAAAATAGATATACTCTGTTGATTGTGGTAAATCATGTTTTTTTTTCAAGATGATTCCACATAGGCAGCCATCCAGGATTCCACTGCGTGATCATGAGGATGATCCACAGGGTGGAGTGATGGGTATGAAGGTTTTTACCAGAGATAGCAGCTCCGAGTGTTGTACCAGCTATACCACCACCTGTGGAGTATCACATGGTACTCTTAGTACCAATAGATCACATGCATGGGTTGAGGACACTTCATGAGTTTCAGTGATAGAGACCCCTCACGTTCCTAGGTGAACCCAACTCACATGAATCTAAGGATTGGCTTGACGTGGTGACTGAGTTTTCTATCTAGTCTGAACACAATTTAATTAGATGGTGGTCCATGTGGTGATCCTTATATGCAGATCAGAAAGGTGATGTCATGGTTTATATTACCTGATATTTTGATGAGATTACTCTTATGTGGATAGAGGTTGGGAGCCATTCTCAGATAAGGGTCTCTCTCCATAAAAGCTAAGTGCTATGTGTGGTCAATAGATTCTACATATTCAGTAAAATGATAAGTCAATAGCTGAGTATACATTAAGTCATACTGACCTTCCTGGGTACTTGATGAATACGATACGACCAGTGGTTCGGGGCTCAAACCTTTGAGAAAGGTGTGTTTAGGGACATATGATCCAATGATATTTCTATGTGCCTTCCAACTTAGAAGGTGCTAGAGATAACCTATGTTGTTGAAAGTCCCTTGGCTGAGTAGATACAGCCACTGGATGTTAGTAGTGGACAATCAAAAAAAGAGACCTTGGGAGCAGGATGCTGACATTAGTCTCAAGGACATGGATGTGTGAGAAATTCTAAGATGAGGTCCCAAGGTATGGGATCTACAGCTTAGGGATCATAGGGTGAGTCCAATCATCATATAAAGAGGTAATGATTTTCAAAAGACAATAGGGTACATCTCTCTAGAGATTTTCCTTCCTACCATGCTGATAGTAAAATAGTGGATGGGCCACTAGGGTAGCGATAGTGACAAGAATAGACAAATCTGCAGGGTATAAGACATGGAACATGAGCTGGGAGTGCACCAGGAGGTGGTATACATTTTTTCATGTTTCCACCACCACCCACACGTAGTGCACACCGGGATTAGGTAGATGGAGGATTAGGGAAGGGGCAGCTACATGCGGTCAAGTTATATGACCATAGGGCTCTATGAGTGATTCGAGGTATGTTCTATATCAATTCTTAATTACTGTATTAATATACACAGGTTCTAATCACACCTCTTTGTCATGAATCTTGGTCAAGACCTAGAGTTCTCAATTAAACCATTTACTTGAACCTTTCATCATGAGATACCTATTGGGGGAGACTCGATAATCAAACTTATGCCCAAAAGTGTGATCTAACCCTTGAGGTGAAAGTTTCAGTTGGAACCTCTTAGTGGAAATGTTGAGTCCTTGAGACATCTTTCCTGGTATGTATTGGTTATCAACATCCCATTCCAAGATTTACATTTTTAATCAAAATGGTGTGGTAAGTACGTAGTGATGGAATGGGGTTTTCCTTGGTCGGAAAAAAGGAAACCTAGAAATCAAGGGATAGACTCATGCATTGGAGGGTACAACCAATCTCTCTTTAGTTGGCTTGCATGACCCTCAGTGTAGTGGATGATAGGAGTCCTTAGTTTTTTATAGTAGTGGAAAAGTATGAGGATATCTTTCTGGAAGTTGTTCCATATCTACCTCCTCTTAAGGATGTATAATTCCGTATTGACCTGTACCCAATATGACAACGATATCTACATTATCATATTGAATAGATCCCATCGAGATTCATGAATTGAGGGTAAAATTAGAGGACTTGCAAAGGAAGGGCTTAATGAGATCCAGTGTTTTTCCATTGGTAGCCCCAGTACTGTTTTCCAAGAAGTTAGATGGGGGATTGAGGTTATGTGCTAACTTCTGGGTGCCGGAATTAGGTGACAGTAAAGAATAAGTATCTGCTACTGAGGATCGATGATCTCATTGATTAGTTAAAGGTATTGATATGGTTCATGGACGTTTAGAACACATGAGTAAAACTATGAAACCTACTACTTTGAGTTACAAGTGGTAGTATTCATAATGAATATGTTGTGAAAATACATTACAAGTGAATGGTTTATCATTTACTCTGACCACAATTGTCATATGTATGTCTTCTCTGAGAAGTATTTGAACTTTAGATGGAGACAATGGATGGAGTTCCTACAAGACTATTGTAATGACTGAAAATTTCATTAATGAAAATTCCTCTTGATCTAATTAAATGTCTTATTATGATTATATAAAATGTGAACTTCATTAGTTTTATGTTTCATGATTTTAAAATACCGCAATGAACTGTGACAGTTGCTAATATAGACATTGAATAGTGATCACATGATTTGTATAAATATAGGGATTTAAAAATACAATTTACTCAAACAAAGGAATAGATGTCCTCTTCTAGTATACTTTCCCCATACGAAGCGCATTTGTCAGATCACGAAAAGGATGTGGCGTCATTGGGATTCACTCTTGACCCCACCCAAGCTGATCTTGAATAGGTTAAGCTTGAGTGGAACTGACTGTAGGAGAAGTGGAAGTTAATAGAGATTACCACCCAAGATGTAGAGACCCAAATCTTGACATACATGGAAATTACATTACTTTTTTGGAATACATAATACATAACAAAAATGAACACACAAATACAAAAATAGTTTAGTGTCTTTGGAAACTCAAAACATAATCTACTAATCGTGGTGAAAGATCTTCAACATCTCCCATAAATATATTCCCTTTTTTTTCTTACCTAAAACCTTTCATTATATCCTGAGGAAAAGAAAACATATAGAGGGTGAGCTGAAATGCTCTGTAAGGGTAATCATGGAGAAAATAAATAAAACCATATCCATTTGAACTTAAAAACATGAACATAAGGTTTACACATCAAAATATTGTTTTGTGAAATAAATCATGGAAGTACGTAAGTCATAGGTCATAAAGGAACATTAATCTTGATAAAATATCATGGGAATAAAACATTTAATTGTGGAAAAAAATTAAGCACATGATATGATTTCTATAGTAGCCAAGGCATTTTTTCCAATACCATCTTAGTGGACAAAGTCCCTTTCTGAATCGAGTTCACTCCTCGTTCTAGTCCTGTATCACTGAACTGGATTAACTTGCCATTATATCCATGTCTATCTCATGAGATATAAATCTTTACCAAATGCATCGGATGGAGACATAGGTCCCACCCATCCCATAATGAAATCATTCATACTTGTGCCATAACATGAACATAAATCATTCATCATTACCCAAAGTATAAAATGGGTTTCATAAACATCATCCCCTCATAACATAATCCATAAAAAAATGGATATCATTTCATCATAAGAAAAGTGAAACAATGTAAATCATAGAGACATTATTCTTGAAACATACACATATGAAATAAAGTCATCATAGATAGAAAATTGTTTTGATAAAACACTTGAAATGAATTCTTGAAGAAAATATCCTTTCTTCTTGAAAATCATTTTATTTTCACAAAATGCCATGAAAATTTTAAAAGAAAATGATTTTTTGAAAAGATTCATGAAATCTTGTAGAGTAAGATTCATTAAAATAAGGCATTCTAAAACTGTAAAAATCTATTCATGCCATATAAGTTAAAATTACATTCTTCTCATCCTTTTGCCAAAAAAGTCAAATAAGTACCTCGTATGATAAACAAAAGAAAGATTCTTTAAATAACATGTAGTAAAAGTCAAAATGGGTCAAAAGTAATTTAAACATACATGAAACCATTTTTATAAAATATGGAAATGAATGAGAAATATAACCCTAGTAAATACTAACAAATAAACAATCTTAGATAAAAACGCGATTGGAAAAGTTATCCCTTAACTTATGTTCAATTTCTTCCGTATGGGTCATAGACTCATGTATATTGGGTTTAAACATATTATTAACTTGTAATAGAACCATAATAATATTTATGATATCATATATGATTCACTTACGACTTTATAATATCCGTTCATTTGTCAATTCCATGTTAAAGCAACATTTTGGGTAAAATCGTTTCATTTATCGTCCGTGTTTTTACTTGTAATCATTAATATGATTACTTAGATCAGGATTACATAATTCAATAATATGAAACATGATTTATATATAATATATATTCAGAATATACATATATATAATAGATCGATAAATGGAATGAAATATACCGTTCATGGAGACGGTAGGTCGTACGTACGAATGAACGTTGTTTTTTGTTTCCTTATTGAATTGAATGGAATTAAGTAGATGAAATACATATATATATACATAAATTCAGTAGCATTATTATGTCATATATTTCATGATTACTTATTATATATACTTTATAATCATTCTTGTATTGTTAACATGGAAAATGAATCTCATCGTGTCATGGAGATGGTAATTCGTACGTACGCACAAGCGATGATATCATTCCCATGTTTATTGAATGGAATTGGATTGGATGATATAATATCTTAGAATCTGTATGATTTTATAATAATCATATATATTTATTCTTTACACCATTATACCCATCCAAGTAAGGTGGTGGTGGAAAAACTGATTACGCCACGGTGTGGAGATGGTATTTCTTACGTACGCACGCGCGGTGATTTCGTTTTCTATAGGATGGATAGAAAGTTAAATAGGGTTGTTTAATATTTATAATAACATATATGTATATAATTAATACTTATGTTATTAATTTATAATAAAACAACTAAAGAATAGAAAGTAGAAGAAGAAAGAAACTTGAAAGAGTCGGTAGAAAAGATTACCTCTTCCTCGACACACCTCCTTTAAACTTCTTCTAAAGGAACTATAGTTGGTTTTTTGAGAAGACCAGAACATCTATGATATAACTAGAGATATTGAGAAGAGTAATTTTCAGGGGTTGGATGAGCTTCAAGGCTCAAAAGGGTGTGAAGAAAAGAGGGAAGGGGTTTCCTTTTTATAAGGGAGTAGAGGGGCACCTTTGGAAAAAACATAAAATTTTATTTTATAATAAAGTAATATTCGGTTTATAATAGCTCCAAATTGATTTATTTCGAATCTAAAGTAAGAATGGGTCGAAACAATCTCAAATAATAGGTTTTAGACAAGTTTAGGTTACTATTTTAACCTTATCATTCATATTTAACTCTAAGTTAAATAATTTAACTTTTACCGTGTCTTCTTGTTTTTTACACTATATGGTTAATAAACATACTTTAACAAGCCAAACGAACCCAAAGTGATTCATAATTAATATATATAATCTTATCTAAGTTATTTTGATGAAATTTATATTTTTAGGAATATAATAACAATTAATAATATAATATTTGTTTCAAGAACTATTTTATGTCAATTTTGATACTATTTGGTAATTGGTTTTTGTGAAAATCATAACAACATGATTAGTTCAAAAAATGTTAATTGAATCAATACTAACATGTCATATTAAACTATAAAATTAGGGTAATTCATAAAAAAACTCAAATTACATTTATTTGTGTTTTTATAACATCAATTATGTTAATATTGCATTAATAAGGTAATTACTGCATCATCATTGTGTCACAAATAAATTAAATTAGTTAATGTCTAAAAATTACAAATAAAATAAAGTTATGTAGGAAATATTTTTATATTTCTAATTAATATTTATAGTCAAATTTATCTTATGTATAACCCTATATTAAGTATGTTTTAGTTATTAAATGTTGATTTTAACTATTTATATCTTCTAAAAATAAAATAATAATAAGTGTCCTAATCTAATAAAAGTGGACCTAAAGGGAAATATTTTATTACTAAGGTTTTTTTGGTCTAATTACACTTATCCAATAGAATTAGGACATGTGTTAGGGTAATAATAATATCATATTTACCCTTTATTACCCTATTTACTTTTAAACGTGGTAAATAAAAGTAAAAAAGTTACCATTCCCCAAAAATTATTTTTATCTTGTGGAACCACATTTTACTCCTTGATATTAACCGTGTCTCTCAGATTTTTGAAATTCCACTCATAGAAGCGGTAAAATTATGTTTTATGTAAATTTTCAAATTCTCCTAGGAGGTTTGTAAAAGACGGTGAAAAGTTCAATAAAATTTTTATATATCTAAAAACATTATAAAATGACTCAAATGAATTACATTGAACTTATATATGTATTATGTATCAATTTTGACCAAAAATAAATTTAAATAAAATAAATAATTATTTAAATAGAAAGTCGGTTTTTAAATAGTAACCCAGTGTTTTCACTATTCATCAAAAATTGAAAGTTTTCATAAAAATACAAAAAATTCACCCTTGGCTAATTTCAATATTATGAATCCAAAAATGAAGTCCATTTTGAAATATAAAATTTATAAATTTCAAAAAGTGGGTATTACTATTCATAATGGCTAGTTCATAATAATATTATAATAATATCTGGTTTAGTGAAACTTGGTATTGTGTACTATACACGCAATCGAAGAAGGTCTTGATTGTGTGTAATGCAAGACAAGTCAAGGTTGTGTGTAGTGAAAGCTCCGTTTAGTGATGAGTATAACATAATCAAAACTTATTTCATTTATACATTAAACAAAATCTATACTTATTGTTGCGTAGAATAATTTCCAAAAAATGAACATGAATTTGTGTGTAACACGAGCCAAGAATAGTGTTGCGTATACTGCAAGCTAATACGGTGTTTTGTATAGTACAAGCTAATATTTTTGTAGGGTATAATAGAAGATATCAAAGAAATTAAAAATAATATATCTCATAAAATCTTGAGGTGTTACATTCTACCCACCTTAAAATGAATTTCTCCCTTGAAATTCGTCGTGGTTATAAATGGTTTTCTACTTTAAAGTTTCTTTCCTAGAAACCCACATCGTAAAAAGTAATACTAAAACATCATTTTAAAAAAGGGAAGTTAGAATCATAATAGTCACCCAATGTAACTCAGCATTGGGTTTCCAAAAAGGACAACATGGGTTAAAATATGGATATGGAAGAGATATATAACCATCCACTTCTGATGAAGAGTGGTAGAGGACATGGCTATGAAAAATCCGACAATAAAAAAGCCATAAATATGTGATGATCTCTGGTACCATATAATTCATCATATATAAGGGAACTAAGACAACATATTTGGTTTTCAATATCATTTCCCTAAAGTTGAAGTAATTGGAATTAGAAGAAATGCTTTCTTGATTATGGTACAATCTCACCGTTGGTCGTTCCTTGGACAATTGCCACTTCATCTCTTAAAGTAATGAAGTTGAATTTGTCATTCGTGAAGTGTTAGCAGATCATGTGATAGAATGATGGGTCATTCCATCTGTCTCAAACAAAAGGTTAGAAAATGTTATCAAAAATAAATAAGTCCATCTATAGTGAGATTAATCATATATAGTTCCTAAAATGGACTTATACTTCATATATCATACTGATTAATATAATCAAACTAATTTTTACTGACCAAGGACTTCCTGTAGGCTAGTGGCAGGTGATAAAGGCATGTCGCACTTTGGTTGTGGGTTTGATTCCCACAACATTGTCCGACGCGATAGGTTGTCGCCCGTCCTGCAGGTTGTCCTTTTTCTAAAACTACATTATTATAACATTCCATAAATAATATCGAAAAAACTTCTAGCCTTAAACAATACTGACTTATGTCCAACATAATACATTCCAATCTTTAGGCTTATCCAAAATAATTCTTTCCAAGCTCATAGTATAAAGAAAACAATTACTAGAAATATCACCTGTCGAGCATGTTAATACCATCATTTATCCCCCATATATCATACGATATATCTTTTTGGTCAAATTAAAAACATGGGAATAACTTAATCATGTATTCTATTCAAAAATGAATACCCATTGACTCTTAGTGAAAACATGAATGCGGTCAAAATTTAACACTTTCCATATACCAAAATCCAAAAATATATATAAACTCAAACTGTGATATAACATTGTCCTTATATCAGTCAGGATCTTATTTTATTTTTTCTTTATCGCTTTATTATGTGCATATAATCTTTTTTACAAAAATATTTCAATCACATTTCATGGTTACCAGTACCATATAATTATTGAAAACCAATACATATATATTCCAAAATTCCACGATGCCTTAAATGAGATTTCAGGATACTATTTGGAAATCTCATTACATAAACACTTAATCATTACACAACATCATTGTCATACTCAACATCACAAATAGTGATCACATGTGACTTCCCTTTATCCTTTGCCTTAAAATGTTTCTCACGTTGATTATCATTAACCCATAGATTAGGTAATTGATTAGCATAATGCTCCATTTCCTTGCACTTGAAACATTGAAGTGTTCGTGGTGTGTTCTCTATAGACTTTTCTTTATTCACATCATTAGCAACCCTTTTTCCATTACTTTGACACTCAGCTACTCAATTACCCTATTTTCCGCACTTAAAACATTTTCTAGTCCCTTTAAGACAATCTCCACCATGCTTCTTTCCACACTTTGAGCATAAAGAAACATTCATCTTCTTTTCACTATTATTCTGAGATTTCCCCTTGAACTCCATCTTTTGTTTCTTGTCAAAACCATGAGATGGATATGAAACACCAACTTCCATTTCTACCTTGATTGCACAATGCACAATTTCTTCATAGCTAATAAAGTCTCTTATATCTAATTCCCTTCGAAGACTTGGTTTTAAGCCACTAAAGAATCGATCAACATTACTTTTAGGTTGGATGATAAAGCCAGATGCATACCTTTCAAGCCTTGTAAAATTCGCTTTGTATATACCAACAGATTCATCATCCTTTTGCTTAAGCTCAAAGAAATCCTTTTCAATATTTTCTCAAAGAATACGAGGGAAGTACTTATTGAAAAACAAGTTCTTGAACTCATCCCATTCCATGGATTCAATTTCATCTCGGGGCCTCCTATTCTTAATTAGAGTCCACCATTGATCTGCTTCACCTTCTAAATGGTAAATAACCGGAATGACTTTTTCATGTTCCGAATAGCGATGTATGGGAAATATCTTTTCAATTGTACAGATCCATTGTTCAGCAATAAGTGGACCAGAATACCCACTGAAAGAAGGTGGACATTGCCTCATGAAGGACTCAATAGAATATTCTTCCCTTCTCTGTTCATTTAGAAGTTCAGAATGATTTATAGCTTGTGTAAGTATAGCAATAAGATTTTGAACTCTATCTCCAATAACATTGGTTTTTTCAAGAGGAAAATCATTGCATTTTCCATTACATTGATCAACATGGTTCCTTTGGGTTCCAGCCATCGTCTAAAACCCAAAAATAATAGTGTGAGAGGAAAAAATCATGCTAGGGAAAACAACATAAAAAAGGGGGATTACCTTAAATATATAACATCTTAGGGTTAATTCTATGATTGTTACTATAATTCTAGGACTATAACCTATACTTATACTTAACCTTAGGGACATCCCTAGACATACCTTATAAATATCTCTAGGGATCTCACTAAAGTTTTCGCATCCTAGTTTCCAAAGGTTAACTAAACCTTTCCTCTGATACCAAATGTAGACACCCAAAGCTTAACATACATGGACATTACATTACTTTTGTAGAATACTTAATACATAACAAAAACAAACACACAAGGACCGTAATAGTTTATTGGTTTGGAAACTCGGAACATAATCTTCTAATCGTGGTGAAAGATATTCAACATCTCCAATAAATATCTTCCCCTTTTGTTTTCCTACCTTAAACCTTTATTTATATCATGGGGAAAAGAAAAAATATTAAGGGTGAGCACAAATGCTCAGTATGGGTAATCATGGAGAAAATAAAATGAACCATATACATTTGAACTTCAAAACATGAACATAAGGTTTACACATCAAAATCTTGTGTTGTGAAATAAATCTTGGTCATACGTAAGGCATAGGTCATAAAGGAACATTAATCTTGATAAAATAGCATGGGAATAAAACATTTAATTGTGGAAAACCATTAATCACATGAAATGATTTATATAGTATCCAAGGCATTGTTTCCAAGACCATCTTAGTGGACAAAGTCACTTTCTGAATCGAGTTCACTCCTCATTCCAGTCCTGTATCACTGAACCGGATTAACTTGTCATTACAGCCATGTCTATCTCATGAGATATAAATCTTTACCCAATTCATTGAAGGGAGATATAGGTCCCACCCATCTCATAATGAAATCATTCGTACTTGTTCCATAACATGAGCATAAGTCATTCTTCATTACCCAAAGTATAAAATGGGTTTCATAAACATCATCCCATCATAACATAATCCATACAAAAAAATGGATATCATTTCATCATAAGAAAAGTGAAACAATTTAAACCATAGAGACGTTATACTTGAAACATACACATATGAAATAATTTCATCTTAGATGGAAAATGGTTTTGATAAAACACTTGAAATGAATTCTTCAGAAAAATATCATTTCTTCTTGAAAATCATTTTCCTTTCACAAAATTCCATGAAAATTTTAAAAGAAAAGGATTTTTTGAAAATATTCATGGAATCTTGTAGAGTAATCTTCATGAAAATAAGGTGTTATAAACCCATAAAAATATGTTCATGCCGTATAAGTTAAAAAAACATTCTTCTCATAATTTTTCCAAAAATGTCAAATAAGTACCTTGAATGCTAAACAAAAGAAAGATTCTTTAAATACCACGTAGTAAAATTAAAAAATGGGTAAAATGTAATTTAAACATATATGAATCCATTTTTAGAAAATAGTGACATGAATGATAAATGTAACCCCAGTAAATACTTACAAATAAACAATCTCGGATAAAAAAGAGATTGGAAAAGTTATCCCTTACCTTATGTTCAATTTCTTCCATATGTGTCTGAGACTTCTATATAGTGGGTTTAAAAATATTATTACCTTGTAACAGAACCATAATAATATTTATGATATCATATATGATTCACTTACGACTTTATGTTATCCATTCATTTTTCAATTCCATGTTAAAGCAGCGTTTTGGGTGAAATCGTTTCATTTATCGTCCTTGTTTTGACTTGTAATTATTAATATGATTACATAGATCAGGATTACTAAATTAAAGAATATAAAACATGATTTATATATAATATGTATTCAGAATATACATATATATAATAGATATCTAAATGGAAATAAATACACCGTTCTTGGAGGCGGTAGAACATACGTACGCATGAATGTTGTTTTTCGATTCCTTATTGAATTGAATGGAATTAAGTAGATGACATACATATATATATATATATATATACATAAATCCAGTAGCATTATTATTTCATATATTTCCTGATTACTTATTATATATACTTTATAATCATTCTTTAATTGTTAACATGGAAAACGAATCTCATCGTGTCGTGGAGACGGTAATCCGTACGTTCGCATGAGCGATGATATCGTTCCCATATTTATTGAATGGAATTGGATTCAATGATATAATATCTTAGAATCCATATTATTTTATAATAATCATATATATTAATTCTTTGCACCATTATACCCATCCAAGTAAGGTGGTGGTAGAAAAACTGATTACACCACGGTGTGGAGACGGTATTTCGTACGTACGCACACGCGGTGATTTCATTTTCGGTAGGATGGATAGAAGGTGAAATATGGTTGTTTCATATTTATAATAACATATCAGTATATAATTAATACTTGTGTTATTACTTTATAATGAAACAACTAAATAATAGAAAGTAGAAGAAGAAAGAAACTTGAAAGAGTCGGTAGAAGAGATTACCTCTTCCTCGACACAACTCCTTTAAACTTCTTCTTAGGGCACTACAGTTGGTCTTTTGATAAGAACATAACCTCTATGATATAACTATATAGGTTGAGAAGAGGAATTTTTAGGGGTTTACTGAGCT
This sequence comes from Viscum album, assembly GCA_963277665.1. Taxonomy (NCBI): domain Eukaryota; kingdom Viridiplantae; phylum Streptophyta; class Magnoliopsida; order Santalales; family Viscaceae; genus Viscum; species Viscum album. The sequence continues at coordinate 1,134,365,093 of OY728165.1, forward strand.
TCAAGGCTCAAAAGGGTGTGAAGAGAAGAGGGAAGGGGTGCCCTTTTTTAAGGGAGGAGAGGGGCACCTTTGGTAAAACTTAAACTATTATTTTATAATAAAGTCATATTCGGTTTATAATAGCTCAAAATTGATTTATTTCGAAGATAAAGTGGGTATGGGTCGAATCCCTCTCAACAAATAGATTTTAGACAAGTTTAGGTTACTATTTTGACCTTATCATTTAGATTTAACTCTAAGTTAAATATTTTAACTTTTACTGTGTCTTCTTGTTTTCTTACACTATATAGTTAATAAACATACAATAACAAGAACAAATAACCCCAAGTGGTTCATAATTAATATATATAACCGTATCTAAGTCATTTGGCTGAACCTTATATTTTTAGGAATATAATAACAATTAATTATATAATATTTATTTTAAAAACTATTTTATGACAATTTTGACACTATTTGGTAATTGATTTTTCTGAAACTCATAACAACATGATTAGTTCTAAAAATGTTAATTGAATCAATACTAACTTGTCATATTAACCTATGAAATTATAGTAATTCATAAAAAGTCTCAAATTACATTTATTTGGGTATTTATAACATCAATTATGTTAATATTTCATTAATAAGGTAATTACTCCATCATCATTGTGTCATAAATAAATTAAATTATTTAATGTCTAAAATTTATAAATAAAATATTATTATGTAGGAAATCATTTTTTCTTTCTAATGAATATTTATAGTTGAATTTATCTTATGCATAACCCTATATTAAAAATGTTTTAGTCATTAAACATTGATTTTAACTATTTTAAATCTTCTTTAAATAAAATAATAATAAGTGTCCTAATCTAATCCATGTGGACATAAAGGGTAATATTTTATTCCTAAGATTTTTTTTTGTCGAATTAAACTTATCTAATAGAATTAGGACATGTGTTAGGGTAATAATAATATCATTTTTACCCTTAATTACCCTATTTACTTTTAACTGTGGTAAATAAAAGTAAAAAGTCAATATTCACCAAAAATTATTTTTATCCTATTGAACCAAATTTTACTCCATGATATTAACTATGTCTCTCGGATTTTCGAAATTCCACTAACAGTAGTGGTAAAATTACATTTTATGTAAATTTTCAAATTCTCCTAGGAGCTGGGTAAAAGACGGTGAAAAGTTCAATAAAATTTTATATATCTAGAATCATTATACAATGACTCAAATTAATTACATTGAACTTATATAGGTATTATGTATCAATTTTGACCTAAAATAAATTTAAATAAAATAAATCATTATTTAAATAAAATGTCGGGTTTTAAATAGTAAACCAGTGTTTTCACTATTCATCAAAAATTGAATGTTTTCAGAAAAATACCAAAAATTCACCCTAGGCTAATTTCGATATTCGAAATCAAAAAATGAAGTCCATTTTGAAAGATAAAATATATAAAATTTCAAAAAGTGGGTATTACTAATCATAAATCCTAGTACATAATAATATTATAAAAATATCTCGTTGAGTGAAACTTGGTATTGCGTACTACACACGCTATCAAAGAAGGTCTTGATTGCATGTAATGCAAGCCAAGTTAGGGCTGCGTGTAGTGAAAGCTCTGTTTGGTGTTGCGTATAACATAATCAAAACTTATTTCAATTATATAATAAACAAAATCTATACTTAATGTTGCGTAGAATAATTTCTACAAAACGAACATGAATTTGTGTAACACGAGCCAAGAATAGTGTTGCGTATACTGCAAGCTAATACGGTGTTGCGTATAGTACAAGCTAATCTTGGTGTAGTGTATAATAGAAGACATCAAAGAAATTAAAAGTAATATATCTCATAAAATCGTAGGGTGTTACACGAGCGATGTTATCCGAGCCACCCAAAGAGTTTTTCACCATCGCACACCTTACCCTTCAGTCTTATGTAGGTGTTATAAGGGGTTATGTAACAAGACCCTTGCACTATTACAATGCATATTATTTTTGTATAAAGAATGGGCATTCATTTTATTATTGTCACTTTGAAAATAGTTATTAAAGCACAAATAGTATTTTTAGTTAATATTCAACTAAGAAATCTATTTTGATGTATTAATAGATATTCGAATTAAATAATATTTTAAGAAAATATTATTTTTAAATTAATTTTTATTAAATATAAATGATCATATTATTTAATGAATTCAATTGTAATTTTTAGTGAGGTTTAAAAGCTATTTTTGTCAAAAACCATGAATTTTGGAAAATATCGGTTTTTTTTTTGAAAATTCACATATTAATAAAATTATTTAGATAAAATTAATATTATTTTTTGAATCAAGATGTCAAAATTATCCAACGGTGATTTTTTCATAATTTTATGGGATAGTCGAATTTTTGGGTAAAAATTAAATACAGTTTAAATATATAATGTGTTTTATGACATCATAATGACCTAATAGTGATGTAATAAAGAACTATAAACATTATTTTCGCCAATAAATGTTTTAGCATAAATATAACGTGATTTTAGATTTGTTTGATTTATTTTACAAAGCATTTGTGGACCCTCCAAGACTTATAAAACATTTTTTCTTTTTTAATTGTTTTCCTTGAAAGTGTGACTCACCTCCACATAAGAAACCCTATTATTTTATGAAGATCGTCCATTGGCCTTATAAAATACTTTTTTAAACTCCAATTTGGCAAAAACCATTGGCAAAAACCATGGTATTATTTGTGGTATTGATTAGTTTAATGTGAGGTGTCTCAGACCTAAATAATAATGAATTCCCTCTCTTTTCCTATATAAACCCACCCATGCTTCCACTTCCTCTTCACTCAAAGCCTTTGGAGTTTGACCAAACCCTTCCCTCCTCTCTATATAATCCTCCAATGGTGCCCCAAGCTCCCAAGAAGCTTCTCTCAAGCCTCTCCCAATCCTTTAGGATCACAGTTCCAAGAAAGGGATTTCTTCCTTTCTCATTTTTTTCTAATTTTATTTAAGTTTTTATGCCCTTTCATTTTCAATCATAAATGTTCGGGTATGATTATGAACCTCCCCTATACATCCCTCTTTATGTTGGTATAATTGGATACCCCATTTTCTCTCATTAATTCCTCCCATATACACTTGTTACCATGCCGGAATTCAGTGAGGGATTTCTCTCTCCTCTTTTACATCCAAGTAATTGTTTTGTATTAGGCAACTAAATTCCATTGCATTTGTTGATACATGTATCTATATGACTCCCCTTACTATCCATTTCATGTACCTATGATGATACTCCCTTTTCTCTCTCATCAACCATTTTCATGAATCCTTATGTCACGCTTTTATGCTTTCAAAATTGCACAGCATTTTTCCAAGCCAAGATCATTCTGTAGTGAATACTATACCCATGTCTATATTAAGGGTATTAAAATTTATGCACATGTACATATTGAATGGAAAATTCATGTATTTATTCCACAATACATAATCATGGAATAACGTATGATGTTTATTGGTTCAAAGTTTTATGATCCATGTGGCACACATATGCATGAAATGAATTGTTTAAGAAGGGTGCACCCTGATAACACTCCAATGAATTTGGTAAAGTATAGTATCATGATACATTATGTGAAATTGGTGTTGAATAATGATAATTCAAGTGCAATGAGGTTTTACTCATTCTTCATGTGCAATGGGGGTTTACTCATGCTCCATGTGCAATGAGCCATGGCTCATTCTAATTGCATGTTAAGTGTTTTTGCCACATTTCAATGTTATGATTATCATTATTTATCATGATTTTATGTTTATGTTTCTCTTGTGCTCCATTGATATGCCTATTTTCTAACATGTATTGTATTCCCCATGTTATTCCATGTTTATTCCCTTACTAGGCTTTATAGCTCACCCTTTTCTTATGCATGTCCTGATGTCATCCCATGCAATGCTAAGTACGACAGAATGTAGTTGTCATGTAAAGGAATTTTTCAATAAAGATGTTCTGTGTTTTATGTTCTAACCTATTATGAAATTTTCCTAATCCCCAAATATGATAGACCTATTGATCTTCTATGTTTTATCAGGAGATGATTTTATGTAATAAATCAGTTTTAAGTGTGTTAAAAAAGCAGGGTTGTCATAGTTGGTATCAGAGGATTGGTTTAGTTATTTTTGGGATTAGGATTGGAAAACCATAGTAAATCCTTAGAGAAAAGACTAAGTTTAATAAAAACATCCCTAAGTTTTGGTGATTATTGAGTAAGTGGTTTATCAAGAAAATACATCTCTTTCTAGATATGAACAGGTATAGGCGGCTCTGGCATAGATGTATCTTAGGGGTAAAACCCGAAAACACCTCTTTAAGCTAGACTCGATTCGGAACTGATGCACGACAATGGGCCTTACTGCACTCTTGGTTATGACACTTTCGAGGGATATGCTTTGGTTAATTATAAAAATTATTATGAACCATTATTAAGGGACTAAAAAATGCACTAAGAATATATGCTAGAAAGTAGATCATGGATAACATAGACTGAAGCCAATAGATTAATATGTTAAGTAAATAAAAGTTATTTATAAGTCATCAGTTTTTTCCTTGGAATACCCTTTATGTGTTACACCTAACTTTCTATTTATTCTAGACAATGGTCTATAATAGGAGGACTCGAGCTAACAACCGATGTGACAATCAATGTGATGAATGTGAAAATGAGATTCCCAATCTGATGGGAGCATGAATCGCGAACTTTTTCATGATTATATCTCAGTTAACTCAATATTTGAATACAAACATGGGTAAATAAGACCGTTCAACACTCCTACCGCTCCTAAGAAATAAAAAGTTGTTATCGAGAGCTTTATGAGACAAATGCCTCGTACTTTTAATGGATTTTTTGATCCCTCAATCGCTGAAAAACAGATCTACTCCATTGAAAAGATCTTCTCCATACTTCAATGTTCCAAACAAGAGATGGTTCATCAGGCTGCTTATCATATGGAAGGTGAAGCCGATCAATGGTAGATGTTGATAAAAAATACGAAGCCTAAGGAAGAGGTCAAGGCGTTGGAATGTAAGGATATTCAGAAGATGTTTTTCGATAAATATTTCCCGCCCACCCTCCGACATAAGATAGAAAGGGACTCCCTTTCCCTTAATCAAAAAGAAAATGAATCTATCATATCATACGAGGAACAATTCACAAGGCATGCATGATATGCCTTCGGCTTTGTCATTACCCGCGAATGCAGGGTTGACCGCTTCTTTGGGGGGTTGAAACCTAGCCTACGGAAAGCGCTGGCGATCCGTGACTTCGACAGCTATGAGGAAATTGTCTGATGTGCCCTCAAGGTCGAAATGGAGATCAGAGAACCTCATAGGTATCTTGGGGATAAGATTCCTAAGGTGGAATTAAATTTTGGTGGTCTGATGGTTAAATCCAACGGTGCTAAGAATATTCAGCACCCCACTTACTATAGATGCAGAAAAAAGCACCCTGGAAATAGTCTAAAGGGGACAATGAAATGTTTTAGGTGTGTAAGAGAAGGGCACCTAGCTATTAACTGTCGACAAGAAAAACCCACGACTGCTATAGAGTAGAGGAATGCTTTTTCTGAAGCTCAACATGTTGTTCATTTCTAAAACTTCATTGAACTAGGGAATCTTTCAAATCAGTGCCCTAATTCAAGGGTTTTTGAAAGCAACCAACAACCTCCAAGGCAGTAAGGGATAGCTTTTTCCATCACTACTGCCGATGGGAACCCCGACAATGAAGTGATTAAAGGTATGTTATTTATTCATTCAAGAATATAAAAAGTACTTTTTGATTCATGTTCTACACATTCATTTATATCCTAAAAGTTTAGTAGAAAAATCAGAACACCACCACAAAACATGGAAGTAATGATGTCGGTGAGTACAGGAAATGGGGAAATCATTGCATCCCATGAACTTGAATCCTCCCCTGTCATAATATGTGGATTGAATCTCTTGAAGAACCTCTTCATACTCCCTCTGGTGGAATTTGATGCAATTCTTGGCATGGATTGGATTTCCTTATATAGAGCCAACTTAAATTGCTGTGAGAGGGAAATCACTCTCGATGTGGAGAATCGACGCAGATTCTATATAAGTACAATGAGGAAGATGAATCTTTTTTAGCTACATCATCTAAAATGTGGATATTACTGCCCTATGAGTACGTGTATCAGGCTCAGATGATTGAGTCAAAGGAGGTAACCATCCTTAAGGACATCCCTATTGTGAGGGAATTTGATGAAGTGTTTCTTGAGAAATTTCCTGGTCTTCCTCCTCAAAGGGATGTTGAATTCCCAATTTATCTTATACCTGGGGCATTGCCAATATCCAAGAATCCATATAGAATGGCTATTTTGGAGTGTGAGAACCTAATGAAATAACTATATAAGAATATGTATAAAGAGTTTATATGCCCAATTTCTTCACCATGGGGTGCACCCGTCCTCTTCACCAAGAAGAAGGATGGGTCAATGCGTCTTTGCATTGATTACCGTGAGATTAACAAAATCATGATAAACAACAAGTATCCTCTCCAAAAAATTGATGAATTGTTCGATTAGCAGGGTGGAGCACAAAACTTCTCCATGGTGTATTTTCGGTTGGGATATTATCAATTAAGGGTGAAGAATGAAGATATCCCCAAGACTTCATTTCGTACAAGATACCGGAAATAATAATTCATAGTAAGGCCTTTTAGACTCACTAATTATCTAGAAATATTCATGGAGTTGATGAATAGAGTCTCTGGAGACTACCTCGACAAATTTTTGGTAGTATTTATAGATGATATTCTGATATACTCCAAAACCAAGGAGGATCATGAGGAGAATCTAAGAACTGTACTAGAGACCTTGCAGAAGGAGAAGCTCTATGAAAAGTATAAATAGTGGGAGTTCTGGGGGATGGAGGTCTCATTATTGGGCCATACCATCCCAAAATATGGGATAACTATGGATCCCTCCAAAACAGAAGCAATTGGGGGATAGTCGAGGCCAATATCAGTAACGGATATCCATAGCTTATTGGGGTTAGTTGGATATTATATACGATTTGTGAGAAATTTTTCATTATTGTCCAACCCTCTTACCAAGCTAACTCAGAAGCGAGTAACATTTTTTTGGAGTGATAAATGAGAAGAAAGCTTCGAGGATTTAAAAAGAAGTCTTATCACTGTGCCCATTCTTACTTTACCCACAAGTGGAGAACTTTTTGTGGTATTCAGTGATGCTTCGAAGAAGGTTCTAGGATGTATGTTGATGAAAAATTACAATGTCATTGCCTATGCTTCAATGCAATTGAAAGTTCATGAGTATAATTATCCTACACATGATTTGGAGTTGGCTATGGTGATCTTCTCTTTAAAAATTTGGTGGCATTATCTCTTTCGGAAGAAGTGTAAAATATATACAGACCACAAAATCGTCAAGTATATATTCAAATAGAAAGATTTGAACATGCACCAATGAAGACGGTTAGAGCTGATCAATGACTATGACTGCTCAAGCCATTACCACCCTAGTAAATCAAACAAGGTAGAAGATGCTCTAAGTAGAAAGCACCCAACAATTCTATCATTGATGAGAATTGAGAAGAATTCAATCTTCTTAGATTTGATGAATATGGAAATGGGAATCATAAATAAGGGAACATCATCAATCCTTTCAAAAATTATTGCTCAACCATATTTTTTGGAAATTTTAAAGGATGGTCAAAAGGATGATGTGGGGATTCAGAAGAGAGTGGAAGATATCAAAAAAGGAAAATCCTTGGAGTTCAATGTTAATGAAGAAGGAATTATGAGATTTGGGAAAAGACTATTTGTTCCATCAAGTCTGGAGCTAATGAAATAAATTTTGGATGATGCACATAGTTCAATTTTCACAATTCATCTAGGAAACACAATGATGTATTGAGATCTTCAAGATCATTATTGGTGGGATAAAATGAAGAAGGAGATCGTTGAGTATACATCAAAGTGTCTGGTGTGTCAGAAAGTGAAGGAAGAGAGGCAGAAGTCTAATGGGATGATGCAACCATTTCCCATACCAGCATGGAAATGGGAGAACATCCCCATGGACTTTGTCACCGGACTTCCTAAGACATCCAAAGGAAACAATTCAATCTGGGTTATTTTGGATCGTCTTACAAAGTCTGCACACTTAATTACAATTTGGGAGGATTTCTCATTGGATCAGTTGGCACAGATATATATCAAGGAAGTGGTAAGGCTGTATTGAGCACCACTATATATTATATCTGATCAAATCCAAGATTCATCTCTATGTTTTGGAAGTTTCTTCAACATGCTCTAGATACTGAGTTGAACATCAGTACGGCTTATCATCCTCAAACTGATGTCCAATCCGAGCGGACTATCCAAACACTTGGGTACATGTTGAGAGCATGTTCTATGGACTTCAATGTAGGGTGGGACCAATATCTTACACTGGTTGAATTCTCCTATAATAATAGTTTCCACTCGAGCATCCAAATGGAACCATATAAAGCCCTTTATGGGAAAAGGTGCAGAGAACTGGTGTGTTGGGATGAGGTCGGTGAGCGTAAGATGCTTAAACCAGAAATAGTTGAAGAAATGGTGGGGAAAGTGAAAACCATAAAGCAGCATATCAAGGAAACCCAGAGTCGACAGAAGAGTTATGCAGATAACTGTCGATGAGACCTTGAGTTTAAAGTTGGAGACATGGTATTTTTATGCATATCTTTGTGGAAGAAGGTCATGAGGTTCGGAAAGAACAGGAAGTTATTTCTAAGGTACGTGGGCCCCTTCAAGATTCTTCATCATGTGGGGGATGTGGCCTATAGACTAGCACTTCCACCAACCATTACCAAAGTACATGATGTCTTTCATGTATCCCTCTTAAGGAATTAAATACCGACCCTTCACATGTACGCTCTTCAGAGATATTACTATTAGAGGATGATATTTTTTATTAGGAGCAACCAGTTAAGATCTTAGATCATAGAGAAAAATTTCTGCGAAATAAGACAATGTCCCTCATCAAGGTGTTGTGAAAAACCCACAAGTTTGAATAAGTGACATTAGAATCATAGGGAGTGATGAAGAAAATTCACCCACATTTGTTTTAGTGTGGGAAAAGGAAATTTCAAGGGTGAAATTTCATAAGGGGGGAAAGATTGTAATGACACGAAATTTCATTACTGAAAATTCCTCTTATTCTAATTAAATGTATTATTATGGTTATATAAAATGTGAACTTCATTTTTTTTATGTTTTTGGATTTTAAAATACCATTATGGATTGTGACCGTTGCTAATCTAGCCATTGTACAGTGATCACATGAAGAGTATAAATATTGGGATTTAACAAATCCAATTTACTCAGACAAATAAAGTTATGGCCTCATCCAATAGACTTGACCCATAAAAATCCCATTTTTTAATGCTAAAAAAGGAGGTGGCGTCATTGGGTTTCTCTCTTGACTAAACCCAAGCCGAGCTTGAACATGTTAAGTTTGAGCGGAACCGACTATGGAAGAAGTGGAAGTTAATAGAGATTACCACCTGAGCGATGTAATATGAGCCACCCCAAGTGTCTGTCACCATCACACACCTTACCCTTCAGTATTATGTGTGTGTTATAAGGGGTTATGTAACAATACCCTACATCTATGACAATGTACATTATTTTTGTATAAAGAAGATGCATTCATTTTATTATTGTTACTTTTTAAATAGTTTTAAAGCCCAAATACTATTTTTAGTTAATATTCAACTATGAAATATATTTTGATTGATTAAAGGATTTTTGAATTAAATAATATTTTAATAAAATATTATTATTAAATTACTTTTTATTAAATATAAATGATTGTATAATTTTATGAATGCAATTGTAAGTTTTATTAAGGTTTGAAAACTGATTTTGTCAAAACCCATGAATCTTTAGTAAATATCAGTTTTTATTTTAAAAATTCACATATTTATAAAATTATTTAGATAAAATTAATATTATTTTTTAAATCAGGATTTCTAAATTATCCAATGGTTAATTTTCCATAATTTTTTGAGACTGTTGAATTTTTTGGATAAAAATTAAATAACGTTTAAATATATTATGTTTTTATGACATCATAATGACCCAATAGTGATTTAATAAAATACTATAAACATTATGTTCGGCCAATATATGATTTATAATTAAAATAACATGATTTTAGATTTGTTTGATTTATTTTACAAAGTTTTTGTGGACCCTCCAAGACTTATAAAATATTTTGTCTTTTTAAATTGTTTTCCTTGAGAGTGTCACTCACCTCCACATAATGCACCCTATTATTTTAATATTTTAGGTCATTGGCCTTATAAAATATTATTTTACACTCCCCTTTGGAAAAAACCACGTGGAAAACCATGGGATGGTTTGTGGTATTGATAAGTTTAATGTGAGGTGTCCAAAACTTAAATAATAAAGAATTCCATCTCCTTTCCTACATAAACCCACCCAATATTCCACTTCCTCTTCACTCAATGCCTTAATATTTCGACCAAACCCAGACCTCCTCTCTCTATAATCCTTCCATGGTTCCCCAAGCTCCCAAGAAGCCTCTGTCAAGCCTCTCCCAAGCCTTTGGGATCACACTTCCAAGTAAGGGATTTCATCATTTCTCATTTTTGTCCAATTTTCTTTAAGTTCTTATGCCATTTTTTCAATTATTAATGTTGGGGTATGATTTCAAACCTACCTTATACTTCCATATATATTAAGGTATAATGGGAGACCCATTTCTCTCTCACTAATGCCTCCCATATACACTCGTTACCATGTCGAAATTCTGGGAGGGATTTTTCTCTCCTGTTTTCCATCCAAGTAAATCTTTTGCATTATGCATCTAAATTCAATTAATTTTGTTGTGAAATGTATCTATATGACTCCCCTTACTGTAAATTTCATGTACATATCATGATACACCCTTTTATCACTCATCAACCATTTTCAAGAATCCTTATGTCACACCATTATGCTGCTGAAATTGCACCGTATTTTTTCAAGCCAAGATCATTGTGTACTGAATACCATACCAATGTCTCAATCAAGGTTATTCACCTTTATGAACATATAAATATTTAATGGTAATTTCAGGTATTTATTCCAAAGTACTTAATCTTGGAATAACTTATGATGTTGATTGGTTCCAAATATATGATCCATGTGGCACACTTATGCATGAAATGAAATGTTTAAGAAGGGTGCACCCCGATAGCGCTCCAATGCATTGGGTAAAGTATAGTGTCATGATAAGTTATATTAAATGGGTGTTGACTCATGTTAATTCAAGTTTAATGTGGTTTTACTCATACTTCATGTGCAGTGAGGGTCTACTCATTCTCCATGTGCAATGAACATGGGATCATGCTAATTCCATGTTAAGTGTTGTTGCCACATTTCCATGTTATGATTATCATGCATTATCATGCATTTAAGTTTATGTTTCTTTTTTGCTCCATTTATATGTTTATTTTTTTCACATTTATTGTATTACTCAGTTAATTCCATGTTTATTCCCTTACTGGGCTTTATATATCACCCTTTTCTTATTCATGTCTTCAATTTATCCCAAGTAATGCTAAGTACGAGAGAATGTAGTGGTCATAAAAAGAAAGTTTTCAATGAATATGTTGTGTGTTTTATGTTCTAAGCTATTATGTAATGTTCCTAAGCCCCAAAGACACTATACATCTTGATCTTATTTGTTGGATCGAGTGATGATTTTATGTAATAAATAAGGTTTAAGTGTGTAATAAAAAACAGGGTTGTCATAACTATGACTTCGAAATAGTCTATATTACTAGTAAGGGAAAGGTGGTAGAGGATTCTCTCAGCAATAGATCCAATTCAACGTTGTTTAATGAGGAAACATACCAGTTTTCATTGTTATTATTATCCATTGTGGATATAGAGGATACATCTTACCTTCAATCGATGGTTTTTACCCCTCCACTCTTAAAGTGAGTTATGGTGGAACAACTCTATGATACCGAATGTGAGTCTTTAAGTGTTCATTTTTTCATATGGAATACCCCTATTGGATATTCAAAAGGTAGGGAGCATGTCGTTCTTTTCAGAGGATGTATAATAGTAGCAATAGATGACTAGAGTGATGAGATGCATCGGGATATGCATGTGGGTGTCAAGGTGGACACTAGGGATGATGGAACAGGTAGAAACTTGGATTACCTGTTGATATAAATTTTGATCACTTGTTTAATATGTTTTGTGGTTTTTCTACACACCATGTTGATCCCCTGTGCTTGAAAGGGTGTTTCTCTTTTCATTCATTGGGTTTTAATAAGGGAGTGAGAAAGGATATCAATGGACATTGGTGTTGGTTTATCATGTATGTCCAGGGGAAACAATGCAATTTGGGTGGTCCTTGACCAAATCACTATGTCATTCACCTTTAAGAATTTTAGGAATATAGTCTTTTAGAAGCATTTGTATGCCTCTATTTTTAGGAGATAGTTCAACCTCATAGAGTTCTATTGATGATAGTCTTGGATAGAGATTCATTATTTACATCCTAGTTGTGTAAGGGATTACTAGAAGCATTGGGGAAATAGATGCGCATGAGCATAGCTTTCATCCAGTAGAAAGATGGCCAGATAAAGTGGACCATTCAGGTCCTAGAGGACATGCGATGTGCTTACATTCTCAATTATGGAAACAATTGGGAGGATCATATTCCTAGAGTGGAGTTTACATACTAAAATAGCTACCACTCATCCATTGGTATGGAACCATTCACGGCCTTGTATGGGAGACCCTGCAAGTTAACACTTTGCTTGATTGAACCCAAAGAGTCTGTGTTCATGGGCCCAGAGTTAGTGAAGGCTACTACAGAGAATGTTTTGGTCATATATGAGTGTTTTGAGACTGCATAGATCCATCATAATTCTTATTCTTATAGGCAATGGAGACCATTGGAGTTTTATGAGGGAGATCATGTGTTCCTTTAGGTCTCTCCTCGATGTGGGATATAGAGATTTGGCTGGGGTGTCAAGTTATATTTGAGGTTCATTAGACATTTTCAGATACTATGTAGAGTGGGTGAGTATAGCTCCATAGTTAGAGTGGGTGCACAACATCTTCTACATACCCTAGTTGGGGAGATATGTACATGACCCATCACACATCACTGAATGGGTGAGCTATACATTGACAACGAGGAAACTTTTGCAGAGTTTCCAGTGGAGATCGAGGATCAAAAGAAGATGACACACCATGGGTGATTGATTACTCTAGTTTGCATTCATTTGATACATAGAAATATCCCAGATATCACATGGGACCAAGAGGCACAGTATCGTGCTCATACCCACATCTTTTTGGGGATCTCCTCGTTTAGATTTCAGGGATGTAAATTGTTAAGGTGGGGAGAAATTAATGACTCAAGTTTTCCTGGTTTTATTTTTCAAAATGATTTGTGAAAATTATCAAACCAGGTGTTGAGACGGAATGTGATTCTGAGGCCCAGTGTTCCTAAAATGGTCAGTCGAAAAATGTTAAGTTTTTATATAGTGTGTGTGAGAATTTTTCCTAAAAAAGGTGAATAACTCTTAAACAGGTACCCAGATCAAAAATCTGAAGGAACAATAACATTTAATATAACAGTTTTACCCTAGTCGGGACTTAAATTTGGTTAGTTTGGGCCTCTAGTGAGAAAACCCGAAAATGGAATAACCGTAAATAAAATAATTAAATTAAATAATTTCATTTTTCAAATACGTATAACTCATGAATGGTGACTTAGATTGAAAAAATAAGACCACTATTGAGTTCTAAATGGGTATTTTTCATTAGGTGAAGCCTAAAATTGGCCAGGGTGGGTCAACTATGGATAATAGTTTTTGGTACCTAACCGTAAATAAAATAATAAAATAAGAATTATTTTATTTTTAAATCCTATAACTCATAAACGATATCTAGGATTAGAAATCCAAGATTACCATTGAGCTTATGAGGCTGTTCTTTCATTAGGTGGGGTCTAACCTTGACTGGAATAGGTCGAGGGTAAAAGTTAATTTATTGAAGTTTTAAAAGATAATAAAATAATCCTTAGAAAAATGTTATTTTATTTCTTTTAATGTTTCACAGAAATGCAACAACACTACAATTCCACGAAAAATATGTTGTTTCCATTAATAAATGAAACAGTGTTTCGACACTACAATAGAGTGAAACAGTGATTCTAAAACGTGTTTTTTTATTTAACATATTGACAGGGATATGGGACCAAATTGAAAATCCAATAGAAATTCCTTGGAAGCTCTAGAAAATAAGTGTTGTTTAAAAAGCCTCTCAGCGGTGAATGATAAGCAGTGATGAATGTTGATGGATTGTGGATTAAGAATCATGAATGGAAGACTGAGGACTAGAGATCGAGGAACAATGATTGTGAAACTTTGACATTCACCAACAATTGATCTAGTCCTCATGGTAAGGGGTTCTTACTTCTATCAGGTTACCCTTCTCATGTTCTCTTTTTAACAAGGATGAATGCAGATCAACTCGCTAACAAGTTGACAAGCGGATCAGTCGATCATGCAGGATGGGAAAATTTAATGTAGGTAATTATGAAAAGGTGGTTTTATCATAGTGATTGTTAAAATTTATCCCTTTTTCTGACATGGTAAACAAAGGACAAACTAATAAGGTCATCGTTCATTGTGTTGTATGTTCATTTTGATCAATATTTCTCTCCCTGCATTCTTCACCAATGGACCCCTCTGGTTGCATTAGATTTTTTCTAGGAGTTTCCGAATGTGTCCAAATCCTGGATCAAAGGTGAGATGACTGGGAGCAAACAATAGTGGAGATGAAGACCCATGGATCATGATGGTTCTCTCGGATTAGAAAATGGACCACTGGAGTGAGTCCAATGGCATGCGAAAGAAACCACTAGTGCACCACAGTGGCAGAGGAGGACTGCAGAAATGCCGCAGGCAATGAGCATGGGTTGCGGGTCGGTGGACGGTGGTGAAAAGGAATGGACTCAGTGGATACGGATGGTGATCCATGTCACACAATAGGCATACCACCTCACACAATAGGTGATCTGTGTCACGTGGCTATAGATTGTAGTCTAGCTAGACCGTGGGTGGGATGTGGTGCCCACTACATTCCAGGTGGAGATGACCAACCCACTCCTGCAGGATGACCCTGGGCTGGGCCCAGCTAGTCTAGGCAAGGCCCAACGGGTCAGGTCGGCATACATAGGTCGGGTCAAAAAACCCCGGATTGGGTTGGGTCGGGTCTGTCCAACCAGGTTCAACCGGACTTGGACCCAACCAGACCCTTTTAACTAATAGAATAATAACTTCCAAATTGTATGCCCGATTGATGATTCATTTGTAGAGTTGGGACTGTCAAGATGAGGCAGTCCTTTTTGTACACTCTATGTGGGATTTCATGTAAGATGAGATATGACTGATGACTTGATGAGTAGATTCTCTGAGAATCAAACACGCTACGAGTAGGAATCCTACGACTGATTATGACGAGAAGACTGTGACGAGAAGGTCTAGGTGACCCAACAAGCCTAAGTGATGATTAGGACTAGTTGACCTTGCCAACCTAAGTGATGAAAAGGACTAGGTGACCTAGAAGGACTAATTTATTGGTAGTTCTAGGGGACCCAACGAGCTGAAGTGACTCATCAAGGATGAATTCCTCAGTAGTACTTGGTGTTCAGTGTTTACGATTGATAGTCTTTCTTTTCATACATTATATTTATACATGTGTGAGTTGACTCTAATTACTCTCTTTACTATACATCTTAGAGGATACACTTCATTTACCTCTTTGGTAGCCTTTTTTTTGATTTTCTTTGTGGTATAACTTTGTGGTTTGGACTCCCTACTGAGTATTGTTTTTCTCACCCCTACATGGGCTTCACCTGCACGTGTTATGTGTTGTGTAGATGATCATAACATTGATGGAGTCCTTGGTAGATAGGGGATAGGGGGTTCTTAATGTGACCCATTAGACGAGATGTGCTTCTATAGCCTCAGACAGCTATTTCTGTACCTACCCTTTAGGTAGGGTATTTTGTGGAGGAGTTCCAGAGACTTATACTTGTACTTTTCAATTTTAGTTAGTCATTTATTCTAGACCCATTTACTTTTATTTTCCTACTGTTGTACCGTGTGTTTGTTTACATAGGGTTTTCACCTTCCAAAATTTGTGTCTGGGAGTTCTGTGTGTGTGTACAGGTAATTAGGAAAATTCCTTCCATTTGTTTGGTATATGCCTACTCAGTGCTAGTTTCCTACCCCTAGCCTTTGGGAGGTGGGCATGGGGTAGTCAAAGCATGGTCCCTAAGGGACAGATCGTGACGAATACATCATCTCTTATTGATTTTTTTTTACTCTTATGCCTCAGAAATAATACGAATATAGATTTCTTATGCTTTCACATCATTCCAAGGTTATTTTATGTGGACATAACCATTAAATCCACATTTTGGTTCTGTAAAATAATAATTTTTTTTACAATCATCCAAGGAATAGAGAACCTCAGATTGACATTTCATCAACTCGAATATTTCAAATTCAATTTATATATGGTTTCAATGAATTTAAAATAATTTAGATATCATTATCTTGGATTTGACCCCCTGTCTCGCATTTTTAAACAACATCAAAACATTAAAAAGAAAATGTTTGATTTTTATAAGTAGAACACACATCTAATTGACCTTCTATCAACTCGCACATGTCACAAATAATACAAATATGATTTTCTGAGGATTTGATTTCTTTATGAGGTAATTTTCCATTTATTTGATAGTTAAATGATCATTTGTTTGCTTTAAAACAATAAAAGTGAATTTATTGAATCCCATTAAAAAAAGAGAATTTATTCAAACCATATATTTGATTGATGTTTCTGATCAAGAAAATTAAAAATAATAAAAAGACATTTTCCAATGATTTCACATCATTCTGAGGTTGTTTGTTATGGATCTGACCATTAGAGACACATTTTTCATGTTTTATAATAATAAAAGTTTTTTTCATCCTAAGAAAAAAGAACCTTGGATTGATTTTCCATATAATCAATCATTTAAAAATATCTACATGTTTTTATCATCTGATTTCATGAAATTTAGATATCATTCGATTGGTTTTGACCCACTGATGCATGTTTTCAAAGTGAGTCAAACCTATAAAAATTTCATATTCAGTCATTTCATGTAGAATTCATGTCCTATTGATATTTTTTATACTTTCACAAATAAAAATTATTTCAAATATAGATTTTTTCTGATTTCATTTCATTATAATTTCATTTTTGTTGGTTTGACAATTAAACGTGTGTTTTGGTGTTTTAAAATAATAAAAGTGTTCATTTTGTCATCTCGGAAAAACAACACCATAGATTGATGTTCTATCCTCTCAAATATTTCATAATTCACTATAAGTTTGTTTTTTGATTTGATAACATTTAGGTATCATTTAGTTGGTTTTCACCCCCTGATATATGTCTTTATAAGTGATCAAACTTTTAAAAACCACTTATTTGGTAATTCTAGGAAGACCACATGTTTGATTGATGTGTCGCCTACTCATACATGTCTAAAATAAAAATATATGGGTTTTAAGTGATTTCATGTCATTCCAAGGTAAATTTTATTGTATGTGGCCGATAACTATTTATATTAGTGTTTTAAATCAATAAATGTATATTTCTAGCCTTCCAATAAAAAACATCTGATTGATGTTCTTTCTAATCCTTAATTTCAAAAATCATTATTTGATTGTTTTTTTTATGATTTCATAACATTTAGTAGTCATTTGGTTAGTTTTAACCCCCATGATGCACATTTTTAAAGGGAGTCAATCCTTTAAAAACATTGTATTTTTTCATTCTGGGTAGACCATGTGTTTGATTGATGTTTTTCCTACTCGTACACATAAAAAATAATACAAAGTAATATTAATTATGATTTCACATCATTCCTTGGTTTTTTTCTATTTATATGACCATTAAACACTCATTTGTTTTTGTTTTAGTGCAATAAAATTGAATTTCCAGTCATCTAGGGAAAACAACACCCCAGATTGATGTTCCCTATACTCGATCATTTATCAATTCATGTTTTTAATATTTTATTTTCATTTAATGATATTTTTAGGTTATTTGGTTGGTTTTTAACCCCTTAAACACATTTTAGAAGGGCATCAAGCCTTTAAATACTACTTTTTCAGTCGTTCTTGGAAGTCTTTACATCCAATTGATGGGACATAAACTCATATAGATGAAACATAATACAAAGATGGTTGTAAAGTTATTTCACATCATTATAGGTTAATTTAATATATATATTATGATTAAATTCCAATTTTTTGTATTTTTAAATATTAAAAGTGTGTTTAGGGTCATACTTGGAAAATAGAATCTTGGATTATTGTTTTGTATACTCCACCATTTTAAAAATAATTGTACAATGTTTTTCTGATTTCATGCCATTCAGAAGTCATTTAATTTGTTTTTACTCTTAGAACATGTTTCTAAAGGACCTCAAACATTTAAAAAATACTTATTTAGTTATTTCGAGCCAACCACACATCCAATTTTTGGTTTTTCTACTTTTACACTTCAAAAATAATACAAGTACCATTGAACTATGATTCCATATCATTCTATGGTAGTTTTTTATAGATGTAATAGTTAAATGCATGTGTTGGTGTTTAAAAACAATAAAATCATGTTTCCAAACATCCTAGGAAAACTAAATGTCAAATTTATGTTTCTTCTACTGATCCATTTCAAAAAGAACATTATGGTTGGTTTTTCTAAAAACATAACTTCAGGAGGTCATTCTGTTGGTTTTGACCCCCTGATGCACATTTTTAAAGGATAACAAACCATTAAATAATGCTTATTTAGTCATTTTGAGAATTCTACACATCCAATTCATGTATAATATACTCTTACACAAGAAAAATAATACAAATATGTATATCAAATGCATTCAAGACATTATTATGTTGTTTTCTTTTTGATTGACCATTTAATGCATGTATTGGCATTTTAAAGCAATAAAAGTGTGTTTCTGATGAGCCCAGGAAAACAAAACCCCATATTGATGTTTTGTAAACTCCTCTATTTCAGAAATAACTTTATGGTTTTTATATGATTTGACAGTATTCGGAGGTTTTTGGTTTTTTTTTACACCTCAATGCACATTTTTAAAAGGCATAAAACCATTAAAAAGTTCTTATTTGGTAATTTCAAGTTGAACAAACATCTGATTGATGTTCCATATACTCATACACATAAAAAATAATAAAAATGGGACATTAATGTGATTCCACTTCATTTAAAGATCATTTCTGGTGGATCTAACCATTAAATGTTCATTTTGGGGATGTGAAATAATAAAAGTGTGTTTATGGTTATTCTGGAAAAAACCTTATATTGATATTTTTTCATCTTCGCTATTTCAAAAATAAATTTATGGTTGTTCTCATTTCTTTTCACTACATTATGATCTTATTCAGTTGGTTTTATCCTCATATTGTACATTTTAAACGGCAACAAACCATTAAAAACCAATTATTTGGTTGGTTGAGGCACACTAAACGTCTAATTGAAATTCCCCATGACAATAGACATCAAAAATAATACAAACACATTTTCCTATGATTTTACATCATTTTGAAGTCATTTTCTAGGGACCTAGCCATTAAATTTAGGTTTTCGTGTTTTAAAAAAATCAAAGTGCATTTTCGGTCATCCCAAAAAAACATATCCATAGATTGATATTTCTTCAACCAAAGAATTTAAAAATTACCAAATGGGTGGCATCATCTGATTTCACATCATTTAGAGGTCGTTCGGTTGGTTTTGACCCCTTGGGGCACATTTTTAAAAGGCATCAAGGCATTAAACACTTCTTATTCAGTTGGTTGAGGAAGATAAAAAGTTTTATTAACACATCATCTACTCAAACACGTCAAAAAATAATTTAAAATAGTTTCCCTCTAATTTTACATCATTTTGAGGTCCATTGAAATAGATAAAAATTTAAACATGTGTTTTGGTGTTTTAAAATAATATAAATATGATTTATCCTCCTAGAAAAAATGAATGATCAAATTAACATTCCATATAATCTATTAGCTCTAAAATTTCTAAAGTTATTTTCATTTTATTTCATGGATTTAGAATTCATTTGATTGGTTTTGAATCATTGATAATTGTTTTTAATGGGTTTCAAACCATTATAAAATTCTTATTTGGTAATTCCAGGAATATCACACATTTGATTGATGTTTTTATTACTTATAAACATAAAAAATTATAAAAAATGGTTTTTCTAGGATTTCACATCGTTCTGAGGTTCTTCATTATAAATTTTAAAATTACACGTATGTTTAGGTGTTTTAAAATAATAAAACCATATTTTCAGTCACCCTTTGAAAACAGAACCTCTGATTTAGATTCTATCTCATACACTATTTAAAAAATCATTTTATAATTGTTGTGGTCAGATTTTATAACATTAAAAGGTCATTTGGATTGTTTTGACCCTCTTGACACATGTTTTTAAAGACTGTAAAACCATTAAAACTACTTATTTGTCTGTTCTAGGTAGATATCATGTCTGATTTACATTCTATCTACTCATAAACCTCAAAAATATTATGAATACAGTTTCTCTATGATTTCACACCATTCTGAGGTTTTTTCAATGGATTTGAATATCAAACACATGTTTTGATTTTTTAAAATAAAAATTTGTCCATTTATGGACATTCCTAGGAAATGGATCCTTATATTGACATTTCATATAATAGACCGATTCATAAATCATTTTATGGCTATTGTTTTCTCATTTTATAGAATTTAGTGGTCATTTAATTGGCTTTAACCCTCAAAACATGTTTTTAAAGGGTTTCAGTCCTTTAATAACTATTTATTCAATCATTTCTGGTAAAGTATGTGTCTAATTGATATTTATTCTCTTCTTACATGTCATTAAAAATACATATACTAGTTTTCTTGGAATTCATATCATCGTGAGTTTCTTTTCTATGGAACTAAACATTAAATGAATGTTTTGTCTTTTTAAAATAGTAAAAGTGAATTTCTAGTCATCTTGGGAAAATTGAAACTCATATTGACATTCCATCTACTCCACTATTTTAAATATAATTTTATGGTTGTTGTCTTATTATTTCATGGTATTTAAAGGTTTTTTGATTGGTTTTGACCCCCCGACACATGTTTCTAAATGGTGTTAAACCAATAAGAACTATTTATTTTGTTGTTTTGATTAAAATTCATGTCTAATTGATGTATCTTAAACTTTTTCATTTCATAAATAACTCAATTTATAGTTTCCTATGATTTCACTTCAATATCAGATCATTTTCTATGGATATGGCCACTAAACACATGTTTTGGTTTTTAAAAAACAATAAAAAGTCTTTTTCAATCATCCCAGAAAAAAACATTAAATTGATATTCATTCAAATCCACCTTTTCAAAAATCACTATACAGTTTTTTTTCATGATTTCATGACATTGGGAGGTTATTCGATTGGTTTTACACCCTGAAATGCGTTTTTAAAGTGTGTAACACATTTATAAACTATCTATTCTATTGTTATGGTAAATTGTATATCTGATAGATTATTTTTTTAATTTTACACATCAAAAAAATAATTTAAATATATTTATTCTATTATTAGAAATTATTATAGGGTAATTTTATGAGGATCTTATCGCAAAATTATTGTTTTGGTGTTTTAAAACTATAAAATTTTGTTTCCAATAATCTCGAGAAAACAAAACCTCATATTGAAATTATGTAAATTCCACCCTTTCAAAATTCATTATAATCATGTTTTTATCTGATTTCAAGACATTAAGAGGTGATTCATTTGGTTTTGACACCATAACACATGTTTTTAAATGGTTTCAAACCATTGAAAAAAAAATTATTCGATCATTTCATCTAGAATACACATTTATTGGTGTGTCTTCTGATCATACACATCAAAGATAATATAATGATAGTCTTCATATTATTTCATTAAATTTTGAGGTCATTTTCTATGGTTTTTAGCCATATTAACCCATGTTTGAATCAGTCAAAAAAAATTTCCCTTCACCACCCCTTATCTTTCTATAAACAGAACTCTATGTTCTATTAGCCTATTTTTCTTTACTAATGTTGTTTGATGCTAATTTTTCTAAAATAGTAAACCTATCAATTTTTGTACTTCTGTTATTATTTATTTTTTATCAATAAAAAATTATGTAAAAATATTTTCTAAAAGATACGAGCTATTGTAGGTGATTTACAATTCATGTTTGGGTAATTTGAGAATTGGGTTACTATAACAGACAATCTCATTACGAGTCAGTGATAGAATGGGGAATTTGGAATTTCATTCAAAGATGAAGAGTCTTAGGATTGTGGCATTGATTAACATCGTCTTGGTGGTGGATTAATAGCTTAACATTCAATTTCAACAGATTTAAGTAGGTGATTCCAATCTATTTTCTAATATTGGCATGCCCTGTTAAGCTAAATGTTTCTAAAATGGTTTAACATAATAAGTTTCCTGTATAATAAATTTTAGTGGAATTTTATTTGGAATATTATGGATTAATAATTTATTGTTCAAATTTTGATAAGGGTTCTTATGAATTTCAACCTCGAAGAACTGACTTTCGAAAAATAAATTGATAAAATGGTTGATATGGATTTCATAATAAATTATGTAATTAATGTTTTAAAATTTTATAATGTTTTATTTGGATTGATTTTACCATTCAAGACCATTATTGATTGTGATTTTAATGTTTTATGGGTTTTGATAAGTTTATTGATATATTAATTTGTTACGCCTATAAATTCTATGTTTATAATTTTCCAAGTTTGTTTTATGATATTTGATTCTTACAATTTCTATGTGGTTGGAATTTAAATTTAAAGTATTTTTTTTCCTAATTAAAAAGAGTTTTCAAAATGATATTTATTTTCAAAAGGTTCTCCTATGGAATTTTTCAAAAATAGATATAGAAAATGTTTCTAGAGGGCCCATTTGGAACATAAAAAAAGTTGTTTTAAAATGACACTGAATTAAAAAAATTGATTTCAAAGAATGGTTTGGAAAAATAATTATTAATTAAAACCTAAAGATCACAATTGAAACCTTCTATAAAAAATTTTCTATAAACCATCAAGTGCTATTATAGAATACCAATACTAACATTTTATATGTATGTTTGAGGAATTGGTTTCATTTAATACATTGACATTTTCATTGAATAAGAGGAATACATGGGTCTGCAGATTAGTCTTAAATCATTGAAAGAGAAATAAATAAACAATTGTAATAGATGTTCTAAATTTATTCTATATCATTTCTCATGGTGTAATGTCTAAAATAAGAGATAATAATTAATGGATCTCATTTGAATATGGATTCCTAGGAACTTTATATTATTTTAATGTTTGTTTCATGCATTCAATGAAAATAAGTAGGGTTATGTTAGCAAATGTGGATAGGAGATTCATATTGAAATATGGATCTTGGTTCTAGTCTTGGTATCTAAGGTTCCTAGTTGTTTCAAAATATAATATAGCATAGAATATAAATAATGTTTAAGAGATTTATGTTGCAAGCGAAACTAGTAATTATAATATTATTGATGTGTTTAGTCTAGGGATACCTATAATATTTTAAGAGTTTAGTACTTCTATATAGAATATTTGACATCACTACACATCTAAGTAAAACTAATGAAAAATATGGAATTATAGTTTACCTTGGTTAATTTATAATCACAATGGAATATTCAGATAGGTGTGGAAATTTACATAAGTTATGTTTTTATGAAAATACTAATTTAATTTCGACAATTAAATGATAACATGATAATTAAATCTATTACAACTAAAAATTCACATCCAAGTACTTATAGACGGATTAGTAAATAATGAAATAGGGGGTAGAAAAAAATAGTTCCATATTAAAGATACATTTGGATAAAGTTTTGTCTCATGAAAATATTTCAACTAAATATGGGTGAAATCATTGGTGGAACTTTATCATTCTATTATTAGTATAGTAAATATTTTCATAGAATAAAACCACTAAGAGGCGTGAAATTATAAATTAAAATTTTTTGGGATATCAAACCCCCTATATGTTACAAAATTTCTCAATTAATGGTTATATAATAAATTGGATAGGGGGATGATTAAATTATTTGAAACATTAAAATATTTTGTTACCTTTATTTGAAAATCCCCTTTTATGTATTTTTTTTTCAAATATTAATTTTAAAAAATCAAATTGGATGAATTTGAATTTGGAATGGATAGATTCCAATCATATGTCAAATGATTATGAAGTTGATGTGAAATAGTTCATCATGTTTGAAAATTATCATGCATATGACCCTTCTCAAATACATTTTCCATGTTTACACAATTTTTATTCATGACTAATTAGTCAATGAAAGTTGGTAGAACACTTTATCTTTCATGAAAATTAATGAAGTTATAAAAAGTTTAATATAGATAGGGAAAAGTGATTGTATATAGTTATTGTGAAATCACTAAGTTATATATATCATCTGATTCGATTAAAAATTTTGACAATGAAGAAGATTGTATCAAGGATGTGATTATGAGTGTGAATGATGAAGAAGATCATATTTAGGAAATGATAATGATAGTTGAATATAAACTTTTTGATTGACAAAAAATATTTGAGAAGATAGAGAGTTTTTAAAAGACACCATTGTATGCTTTTTTCATTAAATATACAACATTATCATCTGTGTTGATGCTGTATAATTGAAAATCTAGCTACAGATGGAGTGACTCTAGTTTTAATGTTCTAATATCTCTCTTGAATGATATGATCCCAGAAGATAATAGTCTCCCAAGATGAACTTATAATGCTAATAAAAAAATTTTTTGATGGGTATGATCAATGAAATAATAAATTCATGTCCCAAAGATTTTTTTCTATTTTTTAAGAACCATATATCACTTAAATAATTCCCAATGTGTGGTGTTTCTCAATACAATAAATATGAATAGAGTCCTATGAATAATTTGTGCTAATTTCACATCATTTCAAGTTTTAGTATCTTATATGGAAGTAAGGAGACCATAAGTCCATTGACATGGCATGCGGATACCAAAAATAAATACGGGAAACTTGGTCACCCGATAGACTCTCCTCAATGGAAGAGAATTGATCATGAGTATACCGAATTTTGAAAATAGATGATAAACCTTAATCTTTAATTACTAATAGATGGAGTGAATACTTTTGGTTTTTAAAGCATCACTCATAGTATATGTCTGGTTGTGTTGGTAAATTATAACATTCCACTATGGTTATGTGTGAAAGGAATATAAATTATGCTATATATGCTTATATCGAGACCAAAAAAAGAGGATAATAATATTGATGTTTATTTGGATACATTGTTTGATGATTTGATGTTATTATGAGATTCATGTGTAATTTTTTATTATCCTTAATGAAATGAAGATTTCACATTGAGAGAAATGTTGTACAAGATAATAAATGACTTTCCAACTTATGGAAATTTTTTAGGATATAGATTTAAATGAACACAAGGGTACCTAACTTATGAAGAAGGTATAGACTAAATTAGGTTGAAACAATAATTAAGGACTATAATTCAATGAAATCCCAGATTTATACCCTGATGAAATATGTACCAATCTTGGATTACATCATTCGATGGATGTTCAAAATAATGTACAAAACGGTCTCCACTAGCAGTTGATCAACTGTTTGGGAAAGTAAAAGATGTGGACTCTACTTTTGGTAAACGGTTTTTGAAAACCTTTCATAAACAGGTTGTAAATAGATATTAGTTTTTTTAATTACCATACTATAATTGTTTTTACGCTAGACATTTTCTTGATTTTATGCATATTTAAAAAAATGTTTGTGATACTGTAATTGGAACACTGCTAAATGAATCCAAAAAAATGAAGGATGGAATTAAGGCTGGTATGTACATGGTTTACATGAGAATATAGTAATATTTTACACAAATAACGGCTGAAAATGATCATTTTTCCCCAGGTCCTCACACTTATTCCAAGAATGAGAGATACCAATTTTGAAACTTCTTGAATGATGTAATGGTTAAAGACAGGTATTCATCGAATTCAAGAATATCATGTTAATGACATATTTAATGTTAGAGGGGCTAAAATCTCATGAATATCATGTTTTGATGAAAAATATAATTCATGTTTCTTTAAGTTGAATTTTTCCCATGAATGTATGTCATATGATAACCAACCATTGTTTCATTTTCAAATATATATGTGAAAAAGTTATAGACCTAGTGAAATTAATTACTATGGAAAATAAAATTTATATCATATTATGTGAATTGGAAATTTACTTCCCACCAATATTCATTAATATGATGGTTAATTTGATGGTTCACTTGGATATAGTGATTTTACAATGTGGTCCTATATATTATTGATGGGTGTACCCCATTGAAAGGTATATAATGATTTTGAAACAGTTAGTCAAAAATAAAATTTGTTCATATAGTAGAATTATGGAGAGACAAATTGTTGTGGAAGCTGTTGAATTCTTTACCAACTACCTTTCTGGTGTGGAAAGCATCGGTCTACCAAAATCTAATCACATTGGGAAGCCTGTGGGTGAAGGAATTTCTAGAAGAGTTATTGTTACAATCAACTTTACAGATCATGATCAGGATCAAATTTATGTTTTTTATAATAGTTTGGAGGTTTACCCATATTTTGAAACCGACAATGAAATTATTAATCATTTAAATACATGATGGGATAATATGTGGAAATCAAATACACATAATAAAAATTTTATAGGATGTTTGAGAGTCCATATTTTTAAAGAGTCATATGAAAATCCAGATATAATTTTAGAATGACTTCTATTAATAACTAGAGGACCAAGTGTGTATGTATTATCATAAAATTGTTATATAATTAATGGTTATACATTATATAAAATAGAACATGATGAAGGAAGTACTATAAAAAAAAGTGGAGTTACACTTTTGGCAGAATCGATTCATGTTTCTGGTACTAAAGAATGAAATCACATTTATGTGAAAACATCATAATTTGGAATCATCAAACAAATATGGGAGTTTTACCATATAACATTCAAAGTGAAAAAATTTCAATGAATGTGTCTTGATAATACAAGTGCTATTAAAATATATGAATTTAGATTCATGAAGTGGATTACAATATAGAAGGGTAAAAATATGAATCATTTATAATGGCATCATAGTCAGTAAAATAATTTAATGTTCTCGATTAAATAAATTGAAACTTGTCAATTTTTTTGTTATTATTCAAAATCACTACAGGGTCTGATGAAAATTCAATTGCGGATGACCCTTTCATTGGGATGTCACAATCATTTCTTATAGGTACCGATGTATATGGGATTTTTTATGTTAGCTGAGACCACAATGAAGGGATTTGGATACATGAAAGAAGGGTAAAATATATTCAGCCTAAAAAAGAGAGTTCAATATTGATGTTATATTTTTTGTATGATACATTGTGTTACATAATGTTTTTAGGTGTTCAATACTAAATTTTTTTAATATAAATTAAATGTTAAACCACTTCTGCTTATAATGGATTTTTCACATTTCAGTGATCCAATCCAAAGGATCAACATGTTTCTAAACCTGCTACAAATCCTAATAGAGAGGAGTGACAACCTTTTTCACATGTTGGTTATCCCAATCTCAAGGACCAACTAGTTTCTCAACCTATTGCTACTCCAAGGGAAAAGGTACAATTAATTTCTGCACATGTTGATGCTACCAATCTAGATAAAAATTATATTGGTTATATTGAACCTTAATAAGGGGTATTTTATGAAGAACTGATGATTTAAATAACGGAGTGTTGTAGTGTGACAGTGTTAAAAAAATATTAAGACTAAAAGAAAATGCATCAAATTTGATGTTGAATAGAATGCATGGGTCCAGGATGTTAACCATAACATGGTCATGTTCAATAATTACATTGGAATCATCACTTGATAGTGCATACCAATTAATGTATCTTTGTGTAAAAATTTTGTGCCCATGCTTAAGACACTCATTTGGGAAGATGTTATGGTAACATTATGAAATAGTATCTTTATTTTATTAAAAAATAGAATAATGAAATGTTGAATTACTCATCATCTCCCATTGAAAAGTGAATTTATATTAGATGTATCCCATAATAAAGTTTTATTAATTCTTTATAGAAGGATTCATAGAGTCTTTCACATAATTCTAAAGAGATTTCATCTTAAAGATGAATAAGGGACGATAAACCTACACCCACCTATTATGTATGAACACATGACAAACCAAGAAGCATGGGATGGGTTTAACAGAAATCGTGTGAAGATTTATTTTTAGTTACATAGTCATTGGTGAAAAATTATTTGAAAATACATTTATTCATAGCTTGTATTGAAATTTATTTATTTATGAAATAGAAATTGAGTGCTGAAAACAAGGAACAGGTAGCCAAACCAATGTACCATTACCGAAAAACAAGGATGGGGTACACTTCATTTGAAAAAAATTTGTACGTATTTTAAATATATCATAATACTTTATGTGACATGAAAAAATAACATAATTATGTTCCTATATTTATATGAATATTGATGAATCCAAAACAAAACCACTTCTATACTATGTTATAAGCAATGGAAGGAGGATTGTGTAAATAAATTTCAGAAACGAGTAGATGAAAACCCACAAAAATTATTGGAAACATGTGTAAGAATGACATAATAAAAAATTGTTTTTCATAAAATATTTATTACATAACAATGATTACTTATTTTTCTATATTTTTTTTCTGACTTAGTAACAATAATCATCAACACTTATACGGGATGAACACCTACTATCGGTGGACATGATGCAGCCACAATAGTATGGCTGCATCATAGGTGCGGGATCTGGGGTGACACCTCAAACCAATTTTGAGAAAAAATAGAAGGTAAAATATAAATAATTAACAAATATGAAGGAAGGATTATTTTCCATTGAATAATAATTTAATTGGATCACTATTTTGAAATAAACTTTTATGGGGGGAATCAAAGAGATGAAGGTACTCGAGAAAAACCAATGCATGAAGATCCTGCCCCGCCCCACACATCTTTGAGGCGAGACATTCCCCCCAAAGAGCTGTCTTAGTTGAGGTAATCAATATTATAATAATTGTTTCTGTGAAATTTGAAACATATTACACTAATACCTTTCAGGTACTAATATTAGCATACTAGCCTTAGCCTAGTGGGTGAGGACTCTTTAAGTGAATCCAAGAGACCCGGGATCCGAACCAAGTGGAGGCTAATTTCTGGGTATTGTAGTTGTACTGTAGCAGGCACTGTGTAGTACTTTAGTAGTGCACTGTAGAGGGTACTGTAGAAATCACTATTTCGCACTATAGTAGCCGAGAATATGCTTCTGTTTGGGCCTTCGGGCCACCTATTTTGTCCCTGAGTCCTTTAAGGCCTTCGGGCCACCCAGACCTTTAGGTCAGTAAGGCCTTAAGGCCACCTCAAGGCCTTCAGGCCACCTTAAGTGCATATACAAACCAGAAAACATATAAGGAACAAGCTTCAGAAGGAGGATGAGCAAGGAAATTTCACTAGTGCATAAGCTAAACGGATTGCAAGATTGTGTGGGTGTGGCACCTTCCATCGGGAGAAGCCTGTTCATACATGGGAAAGCCTAGCCGAACAGTCATGTAAAGGTGGAGAGATGATTTCATGATGAAGATGCTGGGGAGGAGAAGTTCCATGTTGTTATTCTAGGTTGTATGTAATGTCTGAAGCCTACGGACACTGAATTCTTATAAGGCCTAAAACCCATTTAATACTTACTCCTACGAGCCTTGTAAGGGTTCCACCTCACCCCTTGAAAGGTGGATTATCAAAAATCAATAAAAATGAAGGCCTTTGGTCCATTGGAGGAGCTACTAATATTATACAGGGATTAAATGACTAAGATTTATATATATCAATACCCACTCATTGTTTTGTATTAAGGGCTACGATGTTCAATATCAATGAAGAAACTCTATGCAATATATCACTTCCAATTGGTGTCATTATAGTAGTTATTGGCATGGCTCATGATCCGAGCATCAAGCTACCTCTTCCACTTGATGAAATGATATTTGAATAGTCGAACAAGCTATTGGAACATTAATCACATGACTGTCAAATCTTGTAAAAACACATGCCGAAAAGGGTTTATTCATTTCAAATTTATTTTTCATGATAAACCATTAATAATTTATAAAAAAGTATTGAACCAATTAATGTTATTATAGAGAGACAAAGGGAAAGGGGTGAAATAAAGGTTTGACTCAAAACCATCTAAATGATATACCAAATGGTCAAAAATATCTTCCAAAATCACCTTTACGCTACCTGTTAAATATTTGTATTTACTAACATTGATGGTTCAAGCAGATACAAAGTTACAAAATGGTAGTAGTCACATAGTTGATTTTGAAGAAATAATGTATAGAGCGGAAGGTATATACTACATTTCTATTCAGAATGCAAATGAAATCCTCAACTATGAATAGCTAGGAGGCTCAGTTAATAATGTACGAATGAGGTATGTTTTCATGATTTGTTTTTCCAAAAACTGATATACTATATTAATTACGACAAAATAAATTTCATAATTTTTTCAGGTGTATATATAACACCAATTAAAGTGATTACCCCATGAACATAAATTTGGACTCATTATCCTTCACATCACTTCTATTGAACAAAAAATTAGATTAAAAATTAATGAAATATTTACAAAACAATCCAAATTGTTTGAAATCAAAATTCTGGATGAAAAAAACTACTTAATACTAACATTTTTGGGGTAAAACTCTAAAGTTTAGTAATATCAAATATATTTTCATTTCCTTCATTACTTGTTCCTTTTTGTGTTTTTAGTAAACATTTGATGCTCATTGTGGTCAATTTAGATACTCTAAAATTTATTTCTGAGATTTATTACATTGATACCCAACAAACTAACCACACATTATTGAATTTTTCAATTTTTAATGCACTACATCAAAAAAATTTGAACAAAACTTCAAGTAATATATTTCATATTAATTTTTAATGATAATTCTATTATGATAGGGTAGTTCATAAATATCATAAAGATCATGGCATGAGGATATCCAGTATACACAAAGAGCCTAAAAAGTTCTACAACTAGAAAATTATCAGGGTATATATAATAATATTTCACTATCCAAACACATATCAAAAATAATAATTTTTTTTTATAAATGTTTTTGTGGTGTCTAAAAAATCAATTGGAAAAGTTTGTGGTTATTATGTTTGTAAATTTATGTGAGATATCATGTTCCATCAATAAACAAGCTTCCTCGAAGTGATATTTTCAAATATAACAAAAGAGGTATTTGAAAAGATAATTACTATTTAATTTAAAATATTTATCAATAATTTTGTATTTATATTTTTCAATTACTACTATAACTTCCAAAAAAAATAGTATTCATAAGAAAATATAAATTTATTTAGAAATGAATGGGAAATAAAACTAATTTTATAATTTACAAAAATATGATGAGGAAGGTTAAAGTGTTTTTTAATATTCTATGTTTTCCTCAAAATATTATCTATTATATACTGAATTTAAAGGATCTAAATTAATTTTCCAACTACACACACAGAAAATGTCATATATAATTTTTTTACTCACATATGAAATATTTTCTTATATAGGTGGATTCTTTTGTTTGATTTTTGGGTGTTTGTTCGAATCTAGACATACTCATGAGAGATTGGATATCCATGATGATACTAAGATACTGAAAACAAGGGAATGAGTCAAGAATGTGTACAAATATCCGGAAAAGTTGAATTCTAACAAAGTATTTTTCTAATTTTGTCATCATATTATCTATTAATTTTATGTTAACTTCCTTATCATTTTGATCAAATACTTATTTAGTTTTTTTCATAGATCATTTAGGAATTCATATTTTTTTAATTATCTGTAACAAGAAACAAAAGAGATAAAATATTCTTTTTTCCAATGATACTACACTTTTCATTTCCTTTCCTTTTCAAAATGCCAACACATTATATTAATTCGATGTTCTTAACCACAAATGTTATCTTAGTTAAGAACATTAAATGTGTAATTTTATTAAAAATTGATATTAATTTTTGTAAATAGAAAAAGTGACATACTAAAAAAAGAAAAA
Organism: Viscum album; assembly: GCA_963277665.1. Lineage (NCBI taxonomy): Eukaryota > Viridiplantae > Streptophyta > Magnoliopsida > Santalales > Viscaceae > Viscum > Viscum album. Next base: position 1,134,397,483 of record OY728165.1, read on the forward strand.
TAATTCATATTATTTTGATACATTAGATAAATGATTCATATTTCATTTCTAATGTCTAGGAAACAACCTCACCTAAATTTGATACATGGTTTTACCAGTACGACTCTATGTGTTTTTTTATTTAAAATTGACATTAATTTTTGTGAAAATAACAAGTGACATACTAAAAATTTAGACGACACATTCATATTGTTTTTATACATTAGTAAAACTATCCAAATTTCATTTATAACATGTAGGAATCAACCACACCTAATTTCGATGCACGGTGTGACCGGTATGACTCAAAGTGACCATTATCAGTTTAAAATTGACATTTTAGTTCCAAACATACAACTCATTAAAAACCAAGAAAACACACTCTAATTGTTTTGATAATTTAGGACAGAGATTCATAAGTTTTTTTGTGATGTGTTGGAAGTATTCTCATATATAACCTATATAATATGTGATGTACATGACTCAAAGTGTGTGTTTCTAGTTTTAAATGACTTTTAAGAAAAAAGAATAATAACTTAGTAAAAACCAATCAAATGAATTTGTATTGTTTTAATACTTTATAAAAAGTATCCATATGTCATTTTTGATATATAGAAATCTACTACACTTCAATCTGGTGCATGGGGTGACCAGTTTAATTCTAAGTGTGTTTATTTATTTAAAATTAACATTAATTTTAGTAAAAGAATCAAGTGTTAAACAATAAACTAGGAAAATGATTTTATAATATTTTGATAGTTTAGGAAAATGACTCCAGATTCATTTCTAATGTGTTGGAATTAACTTAACCTCAATCCAATACATGGTGTGACTGGTATAACTCAAATTGGGTATTTTAATTTAAAATTGACAATAATTTCAGTAAAACGAAAAAGTGGCATACATAAACCTGAGAAAAAATATTCATATTTTTTGATAATTATATAAAATGATCCATAAGTCATTTTTTAAAACGTATAAATTAGAGAAACCTAAATATGATGCATGATGTGACTAGTATAATTCCAAGTGTGTCTATTTATTTAAAATTGATAATAACTTATGTAAAAAGAACATGTGACATACTGAAAACCATGAAAATGAATTCATACTGTTTTGATCATTTAGTAAAATGACCATGAGTTGTTTTTGACATGTATGAATCAATATAACCTAAATTTAGTTTATTATGTGACATATATAACTCTAATTTTTAGTTTTTATTTAAAATTGACATTAATTTTAGTAAAAATAAAAAGTGATATACTGAAAACAAATAAAACACATTCGAATTGTTTTGATAAATTAATAAAATTTTCCATATATCAATTTTGATTTGTAGGAATCAGACTCACATAAATTTGACACATTATGTGACCAATATATTTCTAATTGTTCCAATTTATTTAATATTGACATTAAATTTAGAAAAAGAAACATGTGACATACTGAAAACCAAGAAAATACATTCGTGTTATTTTTGATACTTTAAGAAAATATCCATTGATTCATTTTTGACATGTAGAAATAAACCAAACCTCAATATAACCCATGATGTGACCATTATATCTCAAATTATGTATTTTTATTTAAAATTGACAATAATTTTAGTCAAAAGAATAAGTAATATAATGAAAACTGAGAAAACACAATCAGATAATTTTGATACTTTAGTAAAATGATTCATAAGTCATTTTTCATGTGTATTAATCTGCCGCACCTCAATCTGATGAACAATGTGACGAATATGATTCCAAGTGTGTCTATTTATTAAAAAATCACATTAATTAAAGTATGAAGAACAGGTGACATACTAAAAACTGAGTAAATGCATTTGTACTATTTTTATGCTTTAGAAAAAAGATGCATAAGTCATTTATAATATGTATGAATCAATATCACCTCAATCATACCATGGTGTGATTGTTATAACTCAAATTATGTCTTTTTATTTAAAATTAACCTTAATTTTGTTAAAAAGAACAAGGGACATTCTGAAAATTGATAAAATGAATTTCAATTTTTTTGATACATTAAGAAAATGATCCATATGTAATTCATGATGGGTAGGTATAACCCACACCTAAATATGATGAACGGTGTGACCTATATGACTCTATGTGTATCTTTTTATTTAAAATTGACAATAATTTTAGTAAAATGAACAACTGACATACTAAAACCCAAAACCAATCATGCGTACTCTTTTTATTATTTAGAAAAATGACCCATGATTCATTTTATATGTGTAGGAATCACTCACGCCTCAATATTACACACTGTGTGACCAGTATGACTCAAATAGACTATTATCATTTTAAAACTGACATTTTAGTTCAAAAAATGTGTCACTCTCTGAAGACCAAGAAAAAATGATCCATCAAACTTGATAATTTAGGAAAATGATTGACAATCCATTTAGGATGTGTAGAATGTAGTATCACATCAAATAAACAATTTATGTGATTGATATAACTAAAAATGTGTGCTAAGAGTTTGAAATAAAATTATAGGAAAAAACATATGTCACGTACTAAAAACTAAGAAAATTCATTTGGATTGCTTTGATACATTAGGAAAATATACATAAGCAATTTCATTTAGTAAAATTAAAAAGGTACATACTGAAAACTAGGAAAACAAATTCGGTTTGTTTTAATACTTTATGAAAACAATCCATAATTCATTTGTGACATGTAGGAATTAACCCTACCTCAATATGATGCATGATGTGACTATTATAACTCAAAGTGTGTCCTTTTATTTAAAATTTACATTTTATTAATATATTTTTTCATATTAACTTTTAATTCATTTATTTATTTTATTAGTAACATATGATTTGTTTTATTATATCGGTGCATTCATTTTCTTGAGTTGAGGTTATTTTTTGGTCAACTGATACCTTGGGAAGAGTTTTTTGAGAGGAGATCGTTGTCCCTAAATAAGATGAAACATTAATGTTTTTAAATGTTTGGGGATTATTGTGAATGTAATTATAAAAATAATTGTTTGAAATGTATAACATAGTGTTTTTTTCATGATATCAAATTTATGTTAATTAAATTATATATTTTACAAACACAAGTAAGAGGTTTTTACTGTATAGGTTTTTGCTGCAGTGTGCTATTATACAAATAGCACACTAAAATATGTTGGGACTTTATCATTGATATTTCTAGCTCTGATAATATCCACAATTTATTAGAACTATTGAAAGAACTGATAATGGGGGGGCTTTATCAGCACTAGAAATAGTGCAGAAAAGGGGGCCTTTATCAGTTTTAAACTAATCCACAAAAGGGTGTCCTTTATGAGAAATTTTTTAGAAATGATGATGGGGGCCACCCCTTTAATGGCACTATATACATCGTCAATTTTTTATCATTGTGAAAGGCCTTTTTTCACACTATTAAAGGGGTTACTTATAGTAGTGTCTCATGAGTATGTTTAATGGGATCTGTTTGGGCCATTGTGCTCACACCATGGGGATTTTTCTTATGACATGTCAGCAATATTTGTAGATTTGTTCTTAGTCATTGATATTTTTTACCTACCTTTTTATTCTCATCATCCACCTATGAACTAAACTTATTATGTTTCTTGGATTTAGTTTTGGGGTGAGGTCATAGATGCTCTTGATTCGTTTTGGCATCATGACGGACAATCAACGTTAGGAGAATTGATGAACCCATCACCAACATCAATTAATCTATATGGATTGAATTTTGGTTTTTATCCCTTTAACTCTATTTCTACAGTTTTCTATCATCTCTTGGTCATGGTTCATTGTTATATGTGTGTTGTTCATCCACTAAGAGAATAAATCTTGTGCCTCCATCCTCCTTATACATCGCAGGTGTACACATTATGGTGGAGATTTTGACTATGTCCTTTGAATGAATAGGTGTGGCCAAGATCATTTTTTGGGGACCATAAACATCCAGTTTCAATATCTAAATGTACTTCTTCATGGATCGTGTGTTACATCGACTTCATCGGGACACATTTAAGAGATCCGGACTACCGGCCAAAATCATCTAGTGTTGTGATTGTTTCTTATAGTTCTTTCATCCTCCTTTTTGGTTTGCAATGTTCCTATCTCACTTTCTTCATTTGAAGAGTCTATGTACTATAATTCATTTCTTTGAGCTAAATAAAATGAATTATTTTGTGGGGTTATTTTCATGCACATTGGTCCCCATGGGACCGAATCACATAATTCTCTCATTATTTTTATTTCTCTAATTTATTTTGTTTCTCGTATCTTGAATGTTTTGGTTCTGTAATTTTTATCTTCTATAATAAAACTACCCAGTTCGGTCCGTTAATGGTTTTGGTGTTCTTATACTATTCTTTTATCCCTTACTCGTGACTTTTTTCTTTTGATTTTACATCATTCTAAGGTTTTTTGATATAAATCGAGTCAATGATGCACGTTTTGTTTTTCAAAAACAATTAAAGTGTATCTTAAATCATCCTAGGTAAACGGAATATCATATTGACATTCAGAATACTTCACTATTTCTAAAATCATTTTATTGTTATTTTTTATTGATTACTTGGAATTTAATTTTTTTTTGACCCCACTAACGAAAGTTTTTCAAGGACATAAAACCATTAAAACTGCATATTCATTCATTCTTGGAAGAACATAATTTTTTTGAGGTTTTATTTACTCTAAAATGCTTCAAAATTATATACAGACATTTTCGAATGATTTCACATCATTATGATTTCATTTTCTATAGGTCTAGTCATTAAATACTCTTTTCATGTTTTAAAATAATAAGAGTTCATTTTTTGTCATCCCGGGTAAATGGAACATCAAACTGACATTGCATCTCTTTTTAGAAAAATGGAATTCCCATGTGTGGCCTTTTCGAACCCTCCACACATGGAAACCCCCCTCCCCACGAAGAGGTCATTTTAACGCCTCAGCCGGGGAAGGAGTCGTTGCCAGCCGAGATGGCAGAGCGTCCCGGAGGGTGACGGCCCGACAGTGATGGTCCGTCAAGCGATTTGTCAGCAATTGGGCCGCGCCTCATTTTTCCCGCCCAGATGAGATCGGGAGACTCGGCAAGGTGGGTGGATCCCGGGGGAGAGTCTCACCCCTAAAGAGGACCCCCAGGATTCGAACCCTGAACCTCCCAAAGAATAGCATGGATGTTCCACTCACCTTCACGATTGTTTTCATCATATTCGAACCCTAAACCTCCCAATGATTTAAACATCATTCTACGATTGTTTTCATTGGATTTTATGATGTCCAGAGGTCGTTTGGTTGGTTTTGACCCCCCCCCCCCCAACACACATTTTAAGGGATGTCAAATCATTATAAATTGGTAATTCAGTCGTTTTAGGTGAACTACATACCTGATTTATGTTTCATCTCCTTTAACATGTTAAAAATTATATAAATTCAATATTTCTATGATTTCATATCATTTAAAGGTCATTTACTATTTATATGACTGTTTCACTCACATTTTGGTTAAAAAACTAAAATTTGCTTCCAGTCATCCCGAGAAAACGAAACCTCAGATTTACATTTTTTCTACACTAATATTTTAAAACGAACATTATTATTGTTATCATTATTTAATAATATGTAGAGGTCCTTCCTTTGGTTTTGGCACACTGACACACATTTTTGAAGTAGAATAAAACCTTTAAAAAACTACTTATTTGGCTATTGTAGACATATCAAAAATCTAATTGATGGGTCCTCTACTCATTCACATTCAGAAAATTAAAAATATGGTTTTCATGTGATTTCATATCATTCCATGGATGTTTCTTGGAATCCAACTATTAAATTTACATTTTGTGGTTTTAATATAATTCATGTCTGTTTCAGGTTATCTTGGTAAAATGACATCTCAAATTGATTTTATATCTACATGGCCATTTCAAATATCAATATATAGTAATTATCATCTAATTTGAATGCATTAAATGGTATTTTAATTGGTTTTAACTCATTGACTCATGTTTTTAAATTGTATAAAACCTTCAAGAACTTATTAATCAGTTGTTCTGGGTAAATCGCATGTCCTACTGTTGTGTTGTCTCCATTTGAAGATATAAAATAATAAAAATATAGTTTTCCTATGATTTCACATCATTTTGATGTCTTTTTCTCAAGAACTAATCATTAAACACACCTTTTGGTGTTTTGAAATAGTAAAAGTTTGTTTCTGGTCATCTCGGAAAAGAAAAACCACTGAATGATTTTCCTTATGCTTTATAATTTGAATATAACTATAAAATTGTTTTTTCATATTTTATATCATTTAGATGTCGGTCAGTTTTTTTCAATCCCAAAACACATGTTTCTAAAGAGTGTAAAAACGTTAAAATTTTCTTATCTAGCCTTTTTGGGAATACTACACATTTCATTGATGTATTTTCTACTCACAAATTTCAATGAAAATATAAATACTATTTTCCTATGATTTCAAATCATTCTGACATAATTCTCTATAGATATGACCATTTAATGCATGTTTTTGTTTGTTAAAACAATAAACGTGTGTTTCTAGTAATCTAGGTAAAATGAAACCTTGGATTAGCATTCCTTCCCCTTGGTCATTTAATAATTCATTGTATGGTTTTTTTTATTTAACAACATTTATTGTTCATTCAGTTGGTTTTGAACCCCTAACACATGTTTTTAAAGGGTGTAAAACCATTAAAATTGTGTATTTTGTAATTCCAGGGAAACCGCACATCTGATTCATGTGTCTTATGCCGACACCCATCAAAAATAATAAAATTATTTTTTTATATTTTTACATAATTTAAAGGTCATTGTAACGTCCTGGTTTCAGGTGCCACCCAAAGGTGCCCCATACCTGGATGGTCACATGACATCAAATGCATTTCCCCTAATAGTAGAGGATTCTAACTAGCAGTGAGGGCCTTCGGTGTGATAGTGGGGAAATTATTCCCTTATTATCAGAGTATTCATGGTGTACTAACCAACAATAAATAGTAACGAAATCAATAATTCCATTCAACAAGTAAATAGCGGAAGACTGAAAGTAAATAAACAACTGGAGCATCTATAAAAATTAGCATTGTCACATATGTCAAGGAATATATCCAAACAAGTCACAATCCTAGAAATATAGTACTAAACCAAATTAGAAAATAAAACAAGTAAACTCCAAAAACATCGCAAGCCTCAACTTGGTCCCATGTTCTCTAGCTCCACAGCAATCAAGTACCTAATTTTGAAGGGCGCTTTCCCTTATCTACACCTGCAACCATATAATCTGTTTGGGTCCAAAACCATGACCCAAACAAGGTGTGATACTAATCCCAGATGGCAACCACCTCAAGATCTGTTCCTAACTATAAGTGAGTATATATAGTGGTTAATAATGGAAATGTATCAAAGAAACAAGGAGTACACAAAAGTAACCAAACCTATAGTTTCCATTTACATTTATTGGCATTTAATTTTCATTATACAATCAAGAAATCATCACAGTAGGTATCTCAGAAGAATAACTAATAAGACCATATCCAATATTGTTCTTTGTCATGGTAGATGCATTACAAACATTTAAAATTTACATTAACCCTCTAGGTAGCTTACATAGTCTAACACCTCTAGCCATATAATGTTATAATGGAAAAGACACTCTGAGGAAGCACTCACCGTCAATTCTACCTAAGGACTTTCCACAACAACTATAGACTCCCTAGAGAAGCACTCAATGTCAATTCCCCATGTGGTCTTGTAACGTAAAATATAGACACTCTGAGGGAGCACTCAACATCAATCCCCCTTATAGTCTCGCAACGTGAAATGTAATAGAAACTCTGAGGAATCACTCAACGTCAATTCACCCTATGTATTTACTACACAAGGTTCTCAAATCCTTGTACAATTTAATCGTGCATATATGATATCAAGAAGCCCAAATTAATCTCAACTACTATGAGGCTAAAAAATTCCAATGCATATCACAGGAATTTAACAAGTAGAAAAAGGTAATTAGTTCAATCCTATCAATCAAGGGAAGGAGACAAGGCCTCCCTCATAGGTAACCAGAACCAAATGGACATAATCATTGAAAGAAGGAAACACAACCATGGGGTGTTCATTAAACATGAAATTTCACATAATATCACATCAATAAACCCTAAAACAAACAATTAATATAAGTCAAATAAAACAGGGTTCAATTTCCTTAATCTAAAATATCAGAAACATGGTTAATCGAAACATTGGAATATTAAACTCCAAGAGAAACCATGAAAGGAAACAAACCAACTAACTCAATGTTTTATGATCTATTTACTTCGGTTTCGGCCCTTGAATCGACCTAGAATGATGTAGATATATAAAAACATCAAAAATGTTTAACCTAGAATAACTCAGGAGTGTTGAGAAATCAAGAGGAGAGGCTTTAGAAGAAGGAAGGAATCACTGGTGGGAATCCAACACACCAGTTGGTGCCTCAATCAGAGCTCATATGGAGGAACAGGAGGTTCATGAGGAAAATTGAATGTGCATCACTCTCCTTTTTGAGACACAGGAAGAAGAAGACGTTTTTGGGGATTAGACGCGACCCCGATATTATTTATTAAATAAAAATAAAAATACACATTGTGTTAATTCAATGTACACATTTTTTATATGCCTCCATCAGCCCCGACTTTAGGCAGTCTCTAGGTCACCTCACACAGTCGTGTGTTCAATCGTTACACGGCCAGTACACGACTACCAGCGAAAACTAGGTACGCAGAATATACTCCTAAGTACATGGTCTATACTAATAAAATTTCAAAATTCTCCCATTTTTCTCAAAAACACATGAAATCAGGATCCATACACGAAATGAAGATCTAGGTTCTTACAAACATCCCCCCTTAAAAAATTCATCCCCAAATTTCCCTCAGAAGGTGGAGAAGAAGAATTCTAGAACATCTCTGGACACTACAATCGCACATCAACCTCCCTCTCCCAAGTCTCACCCTCTACTCATATGTGATGTCATATCACCCATACTAGAGGAATAGACTGGCCCTGAAGAACCTTCGTGTTGTGATAAATAATCCAGATAGGATGCTCCTCGAATGATGTTCCCACCTCCAACTCAACCTACTGGGGTTGAAAAACATGAGATGGGTCTGAAAAGTAATTCCATAGATAAGAAATTTTGAAGACATCATACATATCCCAGTACCTCTAAGGTAACTACAATCGATAGGAAACCGGCCTGATGTATCTCGGTGAAAGATTTCACTATCTCTTAATCCTCTTGTTTCCCAACCTTGGTATAACATGTGATAAAACCTAATCTCCGACCTCAAACTCTAGAGGTCATCTCCAACATCTAGCACAATAATTCTGGAATTACAGTGTAGTATCCATCCACTTTCAAATCAACTCCACCTGCTCGGTGGTCTCTTGTAAAAGACGAGGTCCCAGCATAGCGGTCTCTCCTATCTACATCCAAAATAGGGGTGATCGGCATGGTCCACCATAAAAAGCCTCATATTATTTCATCTGAATCATCGGTTGAAAACTGTTATTGTATAAAAACTCTATTAGAGGTATGTTTTTCTCCCAAGAACCACCAAAATCTAGGACGCATGCCCAAAACATGTCCTCCAGCACTAGAATTGTGCACATGGACTACCCATCTATTGGGGGATGGTAACTTGTACTCAGAAGTACCTATATACCCAAATCACTCTATAGTCCCTACAAGACACATGAAGTTAAATAGGTTTCAATGTTTGAAATGATAGAGTATGGAACCCCATATAAATGTATAATCTCTCCAATGTACAACCTTCCATGCTCATTAACACTGAAGGTCACCTAGATCGGTAAGAAGTGTGCAACCTTTCTAAGTAATTCAATGAAAAACCCAACGAAATCATTCCCTTGAGGTGGACATGGTAAACCTATCACAAAAGCAATCGCAATATCATTCCACTTCCACTCAGGAGTGGGTAACTTTTTTAAATGTACTTCTTGTCCCTGATGTTCTACCTTCACCTGCTGACAGGTGGAACATCTCATAATAAAACCAGAAACCTCTCTCTTCATACCTGGACAGCAATACTAATGGTGTAGATCTTGATACATCTTGGTGAAACCCTGATGAACTACCAAAACCGAGGAATGAAAATCTGGAAAAAATTCCTCAAGTATGTATACTGACACCCACACGTTTCCATGTAAATGAAAGACCTCATCCTCACCAATGATCTACCCAGGAGTAGGGTCCTCGCTCAACACACTCTCCCCTAGGACTAAGAATTTGAAATTTGATAGCTGCCTTATTCTCACTCAATCCAGAAGAGTGGATGTAAGAACTACAGAAGAAAGAAATGTCTTCCCCTATCTATCGTGCACCTCTAAATGCATCTCAATGAATAGAGCCATAAGCATCCACTAATTATTGGCCTCCAGAACTTCCTGTATCTATGTCCTCGTTCTCAACACATCAGCCACCAATTTTCCATTTCAAGGTAAGTAGGAAAGCTAAAATTCAAAAGACTGTAGGTATTCAAACCACCTTTGAGGTCTAAAATTCAGATCATGCTGAGTAAATATGTACTTGAGACTTTTTTTGGTCAGTGAAAATCACAATATTCTCTCCTGAAATATAATGTCTCTAGCAGTATAAAGCATTCACAACTACAAATAACTCGAGATTTTGCGTCAGGTAATTCCTCTCATGTGGCCTCAATTGTCGTGACCCTTATACAATGACTTTTTCCCCATACATATGCACTACCCCCAACCCGATAACTGACACATTGAAGTAAATATTGTAACTCTTTCCCAACTCTAGTAAGATCGGTATCTATGCTGAAGTCAACCTCCATTTCAACTCATGAATGGCTGAATCACAGGAATCTATCCATAAGTACTTCCCATCCATCTTAGTGAGGCCCATCAGTGGCTCTTCTAAGCGTAAAATGTCCTATATAAAATGCTTATAGTAACCAGACAACCCCATAAAACATCTTACATCAAAAAGTTATTCAGCTGCTTTTGAGAAACTATTACTCTCACTTTCTCTATGTCCACTGAAACTCATTCCTCTGAGATGACAAGACCCTAGAAGTGAATTTGGTCTATCCGAAAGTGTACTTTTGAGAGCTTAGTATATAATTAATTCTCTCTTAGTGTACTAAAAATGATTTCATGATGGGTGAAATGATCATGTTGAGTATGAGAGTACACCAATATATATTCCACGAAGACTACCAAAAAAGAATCCAAGTAAGTATGGAACACCTGGTTCATCAGTACCATTAAAATTGCTCGCACGTTCATGAGACCGAACGGCATAACCACATACTTGTATAGACCATACCTGCTTCAAAAAGTTGTAAGTGGTATATCTGATGGTCTAATGCATAACTGACGATAACCAGAACACAATTTAATCTTCCAGATCCCTTGTGATCATTGAAGTTGATCAAATAGATCATAAATCCTCGGCAAAGGATATCATTTCCTAACCGTCAAGTGGTTTTGCTCCCTATAATCCACACAAAGTATGAGGGTACCATCTTCCTTCTTCACAAATTGGATAGGTGAACCCGGCAGAGAATTTTTGTGTCAGATGAAACCCTTTACCTACAAATCCTCTAACATCTTATTTATCTCCTTTAACTCTAGTGTATCCATTCTGTAATGGGTAATGGAAATCAGTGCTTCCCCTGGCACAATATTGATAGAAAATTCTACCTCTTGCTTAAGAGGCAAAACTGAAAAGTCATCTGGAAAGACATCCCTAAAATGATTGACCACTGGATTAAATTCTATCTGTGGATTCCCCGAGTCATCTAGATATAAACTAGAAATATGGTCTATAACACCTATCAACCCATGATGCTCGGGTCCAGCTCTGCCTGCTTGGACATCCCATTCTCCCTTATATAGAAACAAACCTCCCTCTAGTGACGTGAAACTCATCCTATGGTGATAGCAATCTGAAACAGCCTGGAAGGGAACTAACCAGTTCATTTTGAGAATGACATCAAATCTTGTCATCTATAGGACATATAGGTCCCATAAGAAGTGACACCACCTACCTCAAGAGGGCACTCTTTTCACAGGCATACACAAGACATTATAAGCCCCAATGGAGTTTCTATCATCATAACATACTCAAAATTAATGATATAGAGCCCAAGTATCTCAATAAATGAAATAGATATAAAGATATGGGAATCCCATGTATCGAAAAGACAAGAAGCTAAAACTGAGGAAACCAAAATCATACCTCTAACCGTAGAGGGTCCTGGGTCATGCTCCTGTTGGATCTACTCTAGCACAAAAGCCTAAACAATGTTGTGGCTATATGAAGCTATTTTTGATCCTTCCTGAATGCCATGAGCTAACCCATCCTGCAGTTTTTGAAAGCATAATGACTGGATACCATGGCCATAGCTTCCCCCTCATCCGGAACAGCTAGACAAACTCCAGTTCCCAGTCTGATGAGAAACTGGAGGTCCTGCTCTTGTGTGTAGATTCATAGAAGATATTCTATTGCTAGGTGTTGGTGAGAAAAACTACAAAAAATGATAAAGATGTCTCATATTTCCACAAGATCGTTACTTGACTAGGTCTCTCAGGTATTGAGGTCTCATTTTCCCACTCTTCCCACACTGGTAGCATACCACCTAGAAACATGAAGAAGTATCTATTCTACTCATATCTCCATGCATAGACTCTCTACGGTGCTTCCTACTATCAGTCATAGGGTACCAACTCTGGATTTCGAACCACCCCATATCACATCTCTAAACTCTATAAAATTTAACATGGTAATCATTACATGATTGACTATAAAATATATGGAATTCAACCAAAAGATGTTCACATGGGATTAAATGTCATTTTGGATACCATCCTCAAACGTCTTGGCCAGATATGACTCATCACCCCCCAGAATGGGTGTGAACCACTACAGCTATGTGAAGTAAGAATAATACTCCATGACTGAGAGAGTACCATAATCTAAACACAAGAACTCTCAGGCCCAGTTATCCCTCAAGGTCTCTGGGTAGAAGAATTCATAGAAGGTCCACTGGAACTCATCCCAAGCCATAACTTGCTTGAGTCCTGCCTGTGATATCACATCCCACCATATCTTGGCAGAATCATGTAGAATGTATGTAGCGAGCTTCACCCTCATCTCTGGAGGAATCTCCAGATGCTCGAAGATAGACAACATGGTTTCTAATCCTGACTCTTTAGCCAAAGGTCCTCAATCCCCTGAGAAAGTGGGAGGATGCTGCTTCTAAAAAACCGTGTCAAATCTACCATAGACGGGGCAAGATGTGGTTCTCCCTGAAAGGTCTACATAAACCTCATAAAGCCTTCTTAGAACTATGCATCACATATGTCTGGAATAACTATTGGTGCCAATATAGTCACAACATGAGGATCTACTGGTAGTCCCTTTTCTACCAATTCCGATATCTAATTGTTGCCCTGTATCTAGAATACTACTAGATGACATATCGGTGGCATGACTCTACAAGGTTAAGCACACACTTCAATTATATATTGTCAATGAATGAAACATAAAAGTACCAAAAAATAATGAGAAGAAAAAAATCATGTTTTAGAAAATATGGGTACATGGTTTGTATATCCCCTACACAGTGTGTTCCCTTAAAATTTTTACATGGCATGTACCTTTTTCAAACCTAGTTGTGTAACACCCATACACACGGCATGTTCTCCTTGAGAAATGGTGTGTACTTGAATGTTCCCTCCTGCCGAAGTACTCTTACATGGCTCAAAATACACAGTTCTCTTAGAAAAAAACTACACGATGTGTGTCTGCCAAACATGGCGTGTACTAGAAGGATTTCACTAACCTGTGTCATGGGTCACACAGCTGGATACACGGATCACCAAAACACAGCGTTTACACCCAGTACACAGTGTTTTCATGAAAATATTTTTGCAACCCATGACTCTGCCCACACGGTTGGTCACACAGCAACCGATACATGACATGTTCACTACATACATGGTGTTTCCTACAAAAGGTTCACCATTCTGGTACCTCTGCTCACCTAGTTAGTCACACAGTCATCATCTTAATGGTGTGTAGAAAACATACTTGTAATGTACTTAAGAAAACATTTTCTTCCTGAACAGAAGGATACATGGCATGTATTTATCATCACACACCGTGTATTATAGGTTTTTCTAGATAGTAAGCCTCATAAAATATTCTGCAACCCCATAAAGCACTAGGAAAGCTTATAAGTGCCAAATTCTTATTTTTGGGGACCCATACTCCTCGCAAATCAAAGATTTACATCATATTCATGTCATATCATAACATAATTCAGTTAAAATTCAATATGATCCACCAAATTCTGATCTAAGAGGGCCCATAACACCTCAAGGACAAAAGTGTGGCACCAGTTCAAATGAAACATTAAATTTTTTAATACCCCATCAAAAATCATAGGTATTTTACCATGACATCAATCATAACAACATGTATATCTAGAATAACATCTATCACAATAGCATGCAATCAATAATAAATCATAAGTGGCATGAAAGAATTCAAGACATGTGATCTCTATAAAGTGTCTATATGATGCATGAGATGTAATACCCTCATCTCCTTAGTTCGCAACAGAAGTATAACCTCAATAATATCAATGATAATAGAACAAAACATTTGATTCACCAAACCATGAAATCTAATCAACTGTATTAATTGCCAAACCATAAAAATTGTAATATTCAAGGTATGTAGGCTTTTCCCTATACATGACTTAGCTACTCCTGGGCACAAATTATTACCAACAAAATATTCCTTTACATCCTTTTATATAGGCTCCATGAAGTAAGACAAAGAAGAAAAGAAAAACCTGCATCTGATACCACTTTGAAACATCCCGGTTCTGGGTGCCGCCCAAAGATGCCCCATACCTGGTTGGTCACATGACCTTAAACAGAATTCCCTGAATACTGGAGGATTCCAACTAGTAGAGAGGACCTTTGGTGTGATAGTAGAGAAACTATGTCATCTTTGGCAGTGTATGCACAGTAGAATAACCAATAATAAACAATAGTAGAAGCAAGAATACCATGCAATGAGTAAATAGCAGAAGACTAAAAGTAAATAAACCATTGGAGCATATATATAAATGATGCACATCAAATATGTCTAGGAAAATATCCAAACAATTTCCAATGCTGGAAATACATTACTCAACCAATGTAAAAAAAGAAAACAAGTAAACTCCAACAATATCAAAAGCTTCATCTTGGCCCCATGATCTCTAGCTCCATAGCAATCAAGTACCTGATAATGAAGGATGCTTGGCCTTATCAACACCTACAACCACATAATCAGTTTGAGTCTAAAAAAATGACCCAAACATTGTGTGAGATGAATTCCAGTAGGAAACCACCAAAGGATCTGTGCATAATGAACAGTGAGTATGTATAGCAGGTAATAATTTAAATTCAGCAATGAAACTAGGAGTACACAAAAGTAAACAATCCTACAGTTTCCATTTACATTCATTAGCATTTAATTTTATCATATAATCAAGAATGAATCCTTATAGGTATCTTAGAAGACTATGTAATAGGATTTAATCCAAGACTATGCATTGGCTTGGAAGTTGTGTCAAAAACATTAAAAATTTACATTAACCCGCAGGGTAGCTCACACAACCTAACATGGCTCTCCAAATAATTCAATAAAGAAAAAAACACTATGTCAAATCACTCACCGTAAATTCCCCCTATAGTCATTCCACAACGACTATAGACTCTCTAGGAAAGCACTCAATGTCAATTCACCATGTGGTCTTGTAACGTAAAGAATAGACACATTGAGGGATCACTCACCATCAATCCCCCCTGTGCACCTATAGCATGAAATATAACAGATACTCTAAGGAAGAACTCAACGTCAATTCCCCATGTGGTCTAACTACACCATGTTCTCACAGCCCTATGCAATTCAATTAGGGACATATGATTTCAAGAATACCCAAGTAATATCAACTACCACGAGGAAAAACAATTACAATACATGTCACAATAATTTTACAAGAATTAACATGTAATCAGTTTTATCCTATCAAGCAAGGTAAGGAAACAAGGTCTGCCTTATATGAAACCAGGACCAAATGGCTCTAAATATTCAAACAATGCAATGAACCCTTGAGGTGTTCCATAAACTTGAAATTTCACATAATATCACTTCATCAATTCCTAAATTCAAAAATAAAACTAATTTAGATAAAATAGTCTTCGATTTCCTTAACCCTAAATATCTAAAACATGGGTAATCAGAACATTTTCATACAAAACTCAAAGAAAAATAATGAAAGGAAACAATCCACTAACCTCAACGTTGTATGAACGATATACTCTGGCATCGGCCCTTGAATAATCTTCGAACGATATAAATCTATAATGAAGTAAAAAAAATGTTCAACCTTGATTAACATGAGGGAGAGGATAAATCAAGAAGAGAGTCCATAGTAGAAGGAAGGAATCACCGGTGGGAATCTAATACTCCTGACGGCGCATCGATCAGAGCTCAGATGGAGGAATGAGAGGGTCTCGAAGAAAATTGGTTGTACGTCACTCTCTTGTTTGAGACATGGGAAGAAAGAGACATTTCTAGGGATTAAATGGGACCCTAGTCCAATTTATCAAATAAAAATAAAAATACACTGTGTGTTCATTTAATTTACACGCCGTGTATATGCCTCCACTAGCCCCTAATTTAGGCTATCTCCATGTTACCTCACACAGACGTGTAATTGGCTGTTACACATCCATTACATAACTACCCATAGCAACTAAGTACATGGTGTGTACTTATAAATACACAGTGTGTAATTATAAAATTTCCAAATTATCCAATTTTTCTCAGTAACACCTCAAATCAGGATCCATTCCTGAAATTATGATCCCAGTTCTCATAGCTATCTTACATGTATCTGAACATTAAACGTGTGATTTTTGTGTTTTAAAATAACAAAAAGGGTATTTTTGATCATCCATGGGAAACAAAAGATCATATTGATGTTTCATCTCCTCTACCATTTTAAAAATCACAAAATGGTTTTTTTCGTCTGATTTCACGACATTCAGTGGTCTCTCTGTTGGTTTTGACTCTGTGACACATGTTTTTAAAATTGATCAGACCATTACAATCATCTTATTTATTCATTTTTTTCTAAACACACATTAAATGGATGTTTTGTTTTCTTATACACATAAAAAATAATAAAAACATGATTTTCCTTTGGTTTCACATTATGTTGAGGTCATTTACTATGGATTTTTCCATTAAATGCATGTTTAATTGTTTTTAAATAATAAAAGTGATGTTTTAGTCATCCTAGGAAAAACCCCAACATTAACACTCTATATAATCACTATTTCAAAATCACTATACGGTTATTTTTATATCACTATTTTTAGTTCTCATTCGGTTGGCTCTGACCCCCTGATGCATTTTTTTAAAGGGTTCTAAACTATTAAAATGTATTATTCAGCCATTCTAGGCATACCACACTTTCAATTGATGTTTCTTTTATTCATTCACATCATAAATAATAAAAATAACATTTTTCTATGATTTCATGTCATTTTGAGGTATTTTTTTAAGGATTTAAACCATTAAAAGCACATTTTGGTGTTTTAAAATAATAAATGTTTGATTCTGATCATACTAGGAAAAAAGAATCTTAGATTAATATTTATTAAGATCTAAACTTTAAAATATCATTGTACTATTTTTGGTGTCAGGTTTGATGAAATTCAGTGGCCATTCAGTTAATTTTGACTCCCAGACGCACATTTCTAAAGGATGAAAAACCTTTAAAAACCACTCATTCAATAATTTTGGGTAGTACACACATCATATTGATGTGTCTTCTAATTTCAAACGTCTAAAATGATTCAATTATAGGTTTCTTATGATTTCATGTCATTTATAGTTTTTTTTCTATGGATCTAGCTATTAAACATGCGTTTTGCGGTTCTAAAATAAAAAATGTTACTTTTTGGTAATCCTTGGAGAATGGAACCTCCTATTAATTTTCTTCCAACTTGAACAATTAATATTTCACTATAAAATTGTCATTTTATGATTTTATGATATTCTTTGGTTGCTCAATTAGTTTTTACCCCCTATAACAGGTTTCTAAAGTCTTTCAAACCTTTAAAACTATTTATTCATCCATTTTGGACAGACCACATATCCAATTGATGTTTTTTCTTTCCATACATGTAATAAATAATAAAAATATGGGTTTTAGATGGTTCCACATAAATCTATGGTTTTTGTTCTATAGATATGACAGTTAAACACATGTTTTGGTGTTTTAAAACTATAAGAGAACATTTTAATTCATAATGGGAAAACAAAACCATAGATTGATGTTCCTCCAACTCTAAAAATTTAAAAATCATAATACAGTTATTTTCTGAATAATGGAAATTTATATCTTATTCAGTTGGTTTTTACCACTCATTAAAAGTTTTTAAATGGTTCCAAACATTTAAAAACTGATTATTCGGTTGTTCTGTGCACACCGCATGTCTGATTGATTTTTTATCTTCTCATTCACAACACAAATAATACATATACATTGTCCTTTGATTTCATTTCATTTCAATTTTTAGGTCTATGGTGGGTTGGTAACCCATATACAACATCCAGGATCCAATAATCCAGGTACTGGGTATGTTATTTGATGTAAACAATTCGATTATTAATTTAATAGAAGTAGGGATATGGATATGAGATGAATACATTGTAAGAAAATAAAATAACATAGATATATTATGTTCTTCGGTCCACTATGAACCTATATGCATGATGATAACACTATAAGACAACTTTTATTACTAAATAAATGAAAACAACCAGAATTATAAGAGATGAATGTATAAATGAAACAGATAAACCATCTGAGAACCTTACTAGATGAAACTCAAAATAAAAAAACACATAGAATGATAAAACACCATACATAGAAACAACAAACCAAAACTATAAATTTGGAATAAGCATTTTAAAATACTAGTTTATAATACCATAACCAGGAAGATGCTTAAATAGATAATGAGTTATTGTTGTCCTCCTTCACGTGAGGGCATCCCACGATGAAGGCTGAATATCTCATCCACTCTCTACTGAAATCCTAGGATAGGTTTGACCACAAATTAGGCTAATCAACTTCAGAAAACTTTAAGAACCATTGTTAGAAAACTACTTCTTGATCTCAATCTTTCAATCTATGGGAATCAATAATTTTTTCTCACAATACACTGAAAATTCAAATCAATAACAGATGATGAGCCGTAAAGTATTATCATAATGGAAAAGTGATGATAAGACAGATGTAGAATTTAGGATTCAATCCACATGGACGACCCAAAATCATGAGGCAGTCTGACTATTATAGTAAATTATGAAACCCTTTCACAGTATTCCCTTGGCATAATAAAAGTATGACCTTTAATGAAGAAGTATGAAGACCCCTATTTAATAAAAAGTAACCTTATGTGAGCTAGTTTACCATTAAATGACATAGGTAATACTCTTATTTTATTAGGTATTACCTTTACGAAACAATATATTATCCTCATACAGGTATGAATTAGACTTATGTGAGAGGGTTAACCTTTATAAAATCCAAGCATGGCCCTTATGTATATAAAAAGTACCCTTATGTGAGTCATGGGTTACCCTTACTCAGAAAGCATAACCCTTATAAGGTTATGGTATCACCCTTATGTAACATGGTAAGAACCTTACATAAGTTAGGGTATACCCTTATGTGGCTAGGGACTTAACCTCATGTAGTCATGTATAACCCTTACACATACCAGGCTACCATTACAAAAGATGTAAGTTACCCTTATGCATATTGGATAGAACCTTTACTTATATCAAGGGTACCCTTACACATCTATAAATTTAACCTTATGCAATTGGATTACCCTTACGCAATAGAGTAGCTTCCTTTACATAGGATCCAACTATTGGGTAAGGAAAAACTATGAATTCAAAAGTAATAAAAAATAATAGAATATTAAAATAAGATATGTAAACACAGTTTTGCATAGAAATTCAGTTTTATAATAATAAAATAAAATAATGCAGTAAAATATTCATAAATCTACAAATTTGAAATAAAAAAATGTAAACATGATAGTGTTCTCTTAACCTTTGTCATTGAAATGGGACTACATTCATATGTCCTAAACAGTACTTAAACATGGACAATGGAATAGCCTTATCCAAACTACCAGCTGGATGGTCAAAGGTATGATTCATGGTGACACATACTCTCTCAATATTAATGAAATCCATAAAAATTAAATTTTATATATATTTGATTTGATATCTAATGAAAAAGATGATTTTTAGAATGTTCCAAAGTAGACAAACTATCATGGAGCACATCTATATTACCAAAAGATAAAGACATTTCATTAACTAAAACTTGAAGCCAAATCACATCTTTGATTATTTCATTTAATGATATCTATTTTTCCTCATAAGTGTAAATCACAACAATGTATTGTACATTTCATTTCCACAAAACAACACCACTAAATACTAAGAATACATAAATACTAATAAACTTTCTAGTGTCTACATTTACAACATAGTCAGAATCAACATATCCAAAAACATATTTACTATAAGAATCATTTTTTACAAAAAAATTCCCAAATCATAAGACATTATTACATACCTAAGTAAGCACATTAATCCACACCAATGGGAATTTCTGGGAATTCACATAAAGCTACCCATAATACAAAAAATAAAATCCATATCTAGCTGAGAGACTATCATGGAATACATGATGGTACCTTCTATATTAGCATATGAGATTTTGTTTATAAAATAAATTTCAAAATCATTTATTGTGTATTGGGACAAGGATGACATGATGTGTCAACCCAAAGTTAGACTAACAGGTTTTAGATTATTGAAAAAAATACATTTTTATCACCTTCTTGATATAAGTATCTTGGGATAGATATAAAACACTAGAATTTCTATCCATAGTGATTTCCATACTATGAATTTTCTTTTATTTCCCTAAATCGTTCAATTAAAAATCTTTATATAATTGATATTTCATTCAATTTATCAACCTAATGTATTTAAAAATTATAAACATATCATCAACATATAGGATTACATAAACAAAAACATGATTGATATATTTAAAGTAAACAAATTAATCAAATTTACTTATAGTAATGTAATTTTTTAATAGAAAATAATAAAACTCCTTATACTATTGTCAATATTATTTCTTAAGTCTATAAAAGTATTTCATTAAAAGGGGCACTTGTATACTTTTAAAATCTCATTAAAATCCATCAAGTGGTTGTATATAAATCATTTCATCCAACGTACCATGAAAATAGTTGTTTTGAAATCCAATTTATCAACATGAAAACCTTTTCAAGAAACAAAATATAATAATAATCATTTGGAGGAATTCATGAAAATAGGTGAAAATTCCCACTATAGATAATTCCTTCACATTTGAGGAATCCCATCACAATAAGACTATCTTTATACTTAGTTTTCTTTCCACCCATGTTTTCCACTTTTTTATTAAAAATCCATTTATAACCTATATATTTCTCTTTTTCAGGTTTTTTTACAATTACCAATGTTTGGTTTTTAAGAAGAGATTTCATTTCATCTTTCATGGTTGTAAGCCACTAGCCAAATTCATCATATTTAAGAGCATGTTTAAAACACTAGGGTTTTTCACTAGCTTTGTAAAAGAAAATATTAAAGAAAATAGAAATATTGATTGCCTTGTAAAATCATACTGGAGGCCTTATGGTTCTTTTTGTCCTATCACAAGCCAATTTATAATCTCTCAAGTCACCATCTCTCTTACCCTCAAACTTATATTTAAAAACAATAGAAGGAACAGTTTCATTGTGTGATGATTGGGGAAGATTAATGGACACAACCTTAGGTTTGGGAAACATTTTATTCTCTAAACTAACCTCAACACATGTAGGTTCATCATCTGTAGATTGGACAACATCATAGGTCTTTTGTTTCTTTACAGAAGCGTTATGAAAAACTACATCACAGTTGATTATAAACTTCTAAAAAATAGTCTTATCGACCCAAATACTATACCCTTTTATACCATCCGGGTATCCAATAAAAATATTTCACAACCTTGGGTTCATGTTTATCATCCCTGCTATAAGCCTAGGCAGTATGTCTAAAAATTCTATGGTGTCATCAACAAGAGGGGTGAATGATTCCACACATCTTCAAGGGATTGAAATTAAATAAAACTAGGGGAGTATATATTGATCAAAAATATTGTAGTAGAATCATATTCTACCCAAAAGGACTTCGGAAGAATATAATATTATAGCTTTTTTCTCACACTTTCAAAAATAGTAATATTTATATTCTCTACTAAGACATTCTATTATACAGTATCCACAACATTTATGTTCCTATGAAAACATTCATGACTACAATAATCTATAAAATCATTAGACAAATACTTAATACCATTTTATATGCTATGATTTTTGAGATTATTTATAAATTTGTTTTCAATAACCGATTTCCAAATTTTAAAATTTTCAAAAGTATTAATTTTTTTTGAGAATGTGAATCCAATAATTCTGTGAATACTCATCTATAAATGTCACATAATAGTTCCCCCATTATGTGAAGTAGTCCTAGAGGGACCCCACAAATCAGAATTCACATATTCTAAAGTTATTTTACCACTATATATGGTCCTCTAAAAACAAACCTGTTTGGATTTATCAATAATATAGTATTAAAAAAGTGATTGTTTCTAGTGTTGTATCATTTTAAATTATTTATTTTCAAAGTTCATTCATACATTTTGAACGAAAATGTATTAACCACCAGTTCCATAACTTATAATTATCTATCATTGGGGGAAATACTTGCATTTAGTTTTATCATATGAGTCGTACTATCAATTATATAAAGACCATTAGTGAGGGTTCCACTCATAACATTGAGTGACTCAATATTGATCCTAAGACTCCTTGAATCATACAAAATAGAATTCCCATTATATTATAGTGCACCAAGGGAAATAAGATTCCTCTTTAAATTGGGTAACCACCAAACCACCTATAAGGATTTGACTTATTCATCATGTAACTCTAGAGAAAAAGTACCACAACCAAATATTCAAAATCTTTTTATTTCATAGGAAAACCTTACCACTCTCAATCTCACTTATATTATTGAATTAATCACATTAGGGACACATATGTAATTAGTATCATAAAACTAGGACCCATTCAACACTCATACCTCAAGAAAGACATTTATAACATCAAAAATATAAAAAATCTCAATAAATAAATAATGTTCACTATTATTAGTGTTGTTCATAGAATTTTTACTTTGGGGTAAATTTCTTCTAATGTGAAAAAACTATTTATAATGATAACATTTTACATGTTTACCACTATACCTTGATCAACTCGTGTACTTTTTCTTCACACCTTTTCCCTCTATCACAAGGCCCACCTCTAATATTCTTCACATTTGATTATTTCTTATCATTATTCATTTTATTAATTTTTATTTCATTAGAAAACAATGTAGACTTGACATCTTCTAGGTTTAAATAATCCCTGTAATACAACATTGAATCATTAACTGAATTGTGATAATCTTATAAAGAGGTAAATAGTATGATAACCAAATATTTATAATCTAATTTAACTTCTATATGAAAGAAATCAAGAATAATTTTATTAAAATAATCAATGTGACTTCAAATTGTAGTTCCAGAATCAATACAAAAATTTTACAACCTCATCTTATTATGTAGATGGGATATTAAGTTATTTTTCATATTTAATGTTTCATGTGTGTAAAAAAACTGGGTAGTAGAAGATTCATAATCTACCTCATGAAGGAACATATCACGTAAATATAAGATCATTAGAATACATTCTTTTCAAAGTACACAAAAAAATACATTTATATCAGTAGTAGAAGATTGTCCATCAGTAAACATGGTAACAACATTCTTTTTGGGACCACACAAAGCATCAAAGATCTTGTTATGGTATGTCAAATCATTCAACATTATCTTCCATATATTGAAATAATTATCCATATATAATATTTATATATAAAATTTAGTCAATCCCATTATTCTATATTGGATAGCTCTGATACCAATTGTCAGAGGCTACATTGTTGTGTTAGTCCCTATTAAACAACTAAGATCCAATAATATGGGTACTGGGTCAGTGATTTGATTTCCACAATTTGATTAACAAATAAACATTAGTGGGTGATGTACACCATGTTAATGTGTTGAAAGAAAATAAAACTACTCATAGAAATTATGTGATTCGGTCAACGATGGATCTACATGGATGGAGGGAACACCACCAAAAAACTTTTATTACTATATAAAATAGAACACCTATAATTACAATAGATAAATGTAGAAAAAAATAGATAAATCATTTGATAATATTCTTGGATGAAATTTATGTGATAAAAACATGTAGAATGATACAACATCGTACATGGTAGTAAGAAATAAAAATAAGAAATGTGTAATACACTTATTATGATTCTAGGTTGAAATACTAGAAGTTGGAAGAAGCTTCAATGGCCCTAGATATGAATGTTCCTTCCTTCATGTGAGGGAATCTTGTACTGAAGAATGAAATTCTACACCACCCCCACCAAAAACCTAGACTTGGTTTGGCCAATAATGAAGATAATTTGTTTTATTGGACTTTAGTAACCATGAATGGAAAACTCCTTCTTGATCTCAATCTTTCTCTCTAGTAGAATAATGGATTTTTTCCTCACATCACATTAGAAATAAAAATTGATCACTAGAGATATGTCCTGAATTACTATCATAATGGTGAGGTTAAAAAAGTCCAGGTGGTGAAAACTAGATATGGGCCAAATGGTACCCTAAAAGTGAGATGTAGTTCGACTATTATGAAAAATTAACAAATTCTTAAGCGGCAATACCCTTAAATGGTTTTTACTTTATGTGGGGTATGTATAATCTTTATGAAATCTAGTTATAATCTTTATGTGATCTAGATGAATACCCTTATGTGAGAATAAATACCCTTAAAAGAGCTAGTTTACCTTTACACAACAAAGTTAGTACTCTTACTTGACTGGGCATTACCTGTATACAATAGGGTATTACCCTCTTGCAAGTAGGGATTACTGTTACTCAAAAGGGTTAACCCTTACCAATGTTGGGCTTGACACTTACATATATAAGGAGTGCCCTTATACGAGTAAGGGGGTTATCCTTACATGGACTGTAGTATTCTTACGTAGCCAGGGGATCACCCTTTTGTAATAAGGTATAACCATTCTGTGAGTAAGGGAGTACCCTTACGTGGCCAGGTAATTACCCTTATAAAGCCAAGTATTACCCATACACATAGAAGGTGCATTTATGAAAGTGGTAAACTATCCTTACCCAAGTTACCCTTATATATATCTAAAGTACACTTAAGTATTTGTAAATTTACTCTTAAAAAATATGAGTACCCTTACACAATAAGGTATCTAAATTTTCACCGCATCCAACTATAGGGTAAAGAAAAATCATTTAATTTGAAAGTAATAAAAAATTATATACTATTAAATTAAGAAATGTACATAACATTTCACGTGAAAATTTAATTTTAATTCATAAAATCAATTCATGCATACAAATTTTCACACAAAGGTCGTTTGTTTCAAAACTAGAAATTGAAAGCATGTTTTCTTATTTTAAAATAATAAAAGTATGTTTTTTGGTCATACTAGGAAAATAGAACCATTGATTGATGTTTCTTCTACTTGATCATTCTAAAAATCACTTTATATTTGTTTTCCTCTAATTTCACAAAATTTAGAGGTCATTCGGTTGGTTTTGACCCCATGACACACATTTTTAAAAGGGTATCAAGCCTTTAAATACTACTTATTTAGTCATTACGAGAATAATAGAAGTACAATTATTTTTATGTCTAATCAAATATATCAAATATAATAAAAATAATGTTTTCTTATTATTTTATGTCATTCTGAGGTTCTTTTCTATTTATTTTACTATTAAACAATTGTTTTATTCTTTTAAAATAATAAAAGAATGTTTTTATTCATGTTATGAAATCATAGCCTCATACTAATGTTATTTCTACTCCACTATTTCATAAATCCAATTATGGCCATTTTCATCTGATTTCACTGTATCCAAAGCTCATTCTGTTGGTTATCCCCCTAATGCATGTTTTTAAAACAAACCAAACCTTTAAATACATATTATTCATCTGTTCTAGGAAGACCAAACATATTATCCACATTATATCTACTTTTACACTTCATAAATAATAAAAATAAATTTTTCATATGATTTTACATCATTATAAGGTTTTTTTCTATGGATTTGATCATCAAATGCACCTTTTGGTATTTTCAAACATTCAAAGTGTATTCTTGGTAATCCTAGGAAAATTAAACCGCATATTGACATTTTTCTACTTTAATATTTAAAAATTCACTATATAGTTTTTATTTCTGGATATGATTTCATTCCAAGGTTCTAACATCTATTTAACATTCTGATAGCTATGTTTTAAACCATGTAAAGGTTTTTTTCATTATCTGGGTAGGGTTAAGGAGAAATTTAAAGGATACGTATAATGGTGAAGTCGGATATTTGTTGGATTTTCAGCATAAAACCTATTGGTTCAATATCTTGATAGGTATTTAAATACGGTGTAATATGGTTACCTGACATGTTAATTATAAAATAATAATAAATTGGTTTATAATAAAAGGTGCCAGGTTTTTTGGTGATTATGTGATTTTTCAATTTCACGATGTGTATTTCAGTCAAATTTTATGTAATGTCCAAACTGTCATTTTTAAACAAGAATATTCAGTGAAAATTCTATTTCATTCTCTTCAAAAAAAATTCTCTCCACCCAATATTCATCCCCATGAAATTTTAGAGCCATTAATCCCTTCTCAATCATTTTGTTCAACAATTGAATGTTGTGGAAATTGCAGTGTGACTTTTTGGGTAAGATTTCTCCCTATATATTAATCTCTTTATTATTACCTTATTGTATTTTCATAGATTATATTAGTAATTATGTATCGAAACATAGTTTTTTTGAATCTTTTTTCTAGGTTGTGTTCTTAGATCTTCTACACCTTTTTTCTTGTTGGTGGGTTTCGGTGTGGGCTTTCAGTTTCTATCAGAAAGGTAGGACGTTTCATTATGATGGAAATTTTTTATTAACCCTAAATTAATTTATTAAAATTAAATTTTTTTATATTTAAATTCAATTTATTGAAACTGACTCATTTGGTTTATTAAAAATGAAATTCTATTGAATTAGAGGATTTGGATTTGATTTGGCAGGAAATTAGGTACCCCCCCCCCCCCAATTCCATTGAATTGGGGTGTGTGAAATTTCTGGAAAATTGTGTAATTTAAATTATAAAATTTATTTCAAAATTTAATTTGGGGAAATTACATAAAAAATTGATAGAAACCCTGTGGTTTTATCCTAAAAAAAGGGATGATTTGATTGAAACCCCATTTTTCTTTTTAAATGGAAAATTGGTACTTTTGAAATGGGAGAATGATATAAATAGTTATTTAAATAGTATTTAAATTAAATTTCCTATGATTGATTGCATTAGAGAACTTCAAATCCTAGTTAGATAATGAGTTGTTGGGATAGAACTCATTAGATTCTTTAAAACTGAAACAAAACACAGTGATATAGGTCATGTACCTGATGAATTGGTTATTATTTACCTTTGGCCACTATCATAGGGACATGTGTATACACATATTTCTATGATAATATTCATGTGTGTGATCATCCCATAGCCTGGTACTATCATACCTTTTATAATACGACAATGTTGCTTGCTGGTTTAAAAATTAGTTACAAATGTTTGTGAATTTTTGTAAGCTATTTACCATACCTTATGAATTTTTATAATATTTTTTATATAAATTTTTTTATAAATACATTTTTAATGTATTTCCATAATTTAAAACGTAAATAATGAGTTGTTTTAATTAATCTATGAATAGATATATCTATTTTTTTAAAATTGAAATATTTATTTTGTTAATTAAATGTTGGAATCAGATTATGGAATAATTGGTGAGACCCTACTGGGTTATTATCTCACACCCTACCTATGCCTTTTGGTGTTTGTATATTATTTTCTTCTAGGCTAGAGAAATTATAAGGCCCCACTTGGATGTGGTGGTAGTTTTTGATTTTTAATATTAGAGATTTGTGTCTTTTGGGAATTGGTTTTTTATTATGTTTTTGGGTACATTGTTTTAGTACTTTGGGGTTGTTTACCTATTTCACTTCTGGTAAAATAGTCCCTATGGAGTTTTTAAAATATTTAAACTAACTTTTTTATCTTCTTCAGTAATTTTGGTGGAAAAATAAATCCCACTTTCATGTTTTATGATTCTAGGTGCTAGTCGCCAACCCGTGGGGATCGGGAACAACCTTCAGGCTATATCGGGATCAGCTCGGTTATCGAGTTACCAAGTTACCACGACTAGTTAATGAAAAAGTGGTATGAATGGTGTTTGATCATCTTATCTAGAATTCATTATGGAGTTTTGTATTCTTTTTAGGACATAAAAGATAGTTGTGATTTAGTTTCTTTCTAGATCCGACCACAATGAGCCTTAAGTCACCATGGTAGTATGGGAAAGGTGACTTGAGGATTAGTTCTATATGTTTCCATTATTTTTATTTGTATACAATTAAATCTAAATCTTGTTGTGTATATATGGTATTAATTTTTCATATTCCTCTATTTAGTGTTAATTTGTTGTCTGGAACATTGTTTGATGATGATTTGAATAATAATTCCCTTAAGACGATTTGAAATTTTGATTCTTAGGGAAGGTGTTGATAAACCTCACTGAGTGGATCCCCTAATAGACCTAAGTCTGGTTTTAATGATTGTGTGTATTTTCCAAGCTATGGGACACACACCACCACTAGTTCTTATTAAGGCTCTAGCTTTGGAAACTCAGAGAAATGATCTCTAGAATTGTTCTCAGGAGTTCCTTTCCAAAAGACACCAGAGATCAATGGATCCAATGATCCTCAAGAGTTTTAGGAGTGGTTGAGTAGGATGGAGTATTGGTTTGAATTTTAAGAGACACTTGAGGAGATAATGTTGAAATGTTTCACCTTCATGATAGAGGTATCGAGAAGGAGACGGTGGGATACAATCACGATGAAAAATAATCATGACGGGTAATAGTGGAAATAAATAAAGGATATTTTCACTAACAAATTGTATCCAGAGTTGATAGTGTTATCAATGGTTTTATAGTTCTTCAAACATGAGTAGGTTGATAGAACAATGATAGATTATGTGAACCATTTTGGTGTGCTAGTGAATTTTTCACATTATGTTGTATGAAATGAGCATATGAAGATTCTACGGTCTAAGATGAGACTTAGAGATAATATTAATTCATAAGTTTTATTGATGAAGATTATTTATTATGATGATGTTATGGATAAATCATATTTGGTTGAAATGGACCCAGATGCCACATCAGGGTTGTCAAGAGTTCCTTTTTCTCCCAATGGTAGTGTGAATTATTATAAAGGAAAAATGATGCCTTATGATTTTCATGGTGGTTCTCAATAGTAGGGGTTTTCTAAACCGCTTGAATTGATGGGAAGAAGGTCTTTTATTTTCTATTAGCATGGAAATAAAAGGCACTCTAAAAGGGTTTTCACTAAAGCTCCCAATATATATAGCTCCTGCAGGTACTCAATTCACTAAAGAAGTTTTTGCATATCTATTCCACTCTACATGGTGGCACAGAATCATCATAACCTTCAAGAACTTCATGGAAATTAGAAACATTATGAGAAAAGGGGATCAATCCACATGACCCAAGAAGGAATCTTTTTTACACAGTGTATGAGTCTCTAGAGTAAGTGGATACAGGTCCAATGACTGTTAGAGGTACCATCACTATAGATTTTTCATCAGTTGCTTATTTATTTGATACTATTTAATCTCATTCTTTTATTTCAAAACATATTATTAATATATTAAATTATTCTATAGATATTTTTTCTTATGTGATGGGTATTTCTACTCCCCTTGGAAGGAAGAGAGACTTGAGTGTCCATAGTTCCTCTTGTGCATCCTCATTATCAGATGTCAAGCTTGCTTATAGTTTTCTATTTTTCATCATGAAACTACTTGGAATCATATTTAGGGTGGATGGGATCATTTTTAATAAATCCTGGATTGATTTTTATCATTTATGGGACTCCTTTATAGCACCCTATGGTGTATGTCGTATCTTTTAAAGAGAATGGGACCTATGGTCGAGTAGATCTGGACCTTTTTATCTGGAGTTAGATAATTTGATGTATGTGTTGTACTTTGATCTAAACTGAGAATATTTGATTCATGATATCCCTTTAGTAGTCATCATGTTTCCCAACGTATTTCTTTCTGACTTCTATAGGCTGTTTCTAGTAAGGGAGGTAAAGTTTTCTATCGATTTAGTACCTCATACTCAACTAGTGTCAATTCCTTCTTAATGCGTGGAAGATTCTAAAAGGAAAAAGATCATGATTTAGTTGGATTATCTTCTATAGAAATTATTTATATTCTTGAGGGAGTCACCTTGGGTGGTTCCACTTCTCTTTTTTAAGAAAGTTGACGGTCCACTTCACCTTTTTGTTAATTATCCAAAACACAATAGAATTATGGAAAAGAAAAAGTATTTTTTGACACATATTTATGATTATTTTGATTATTTTAATGGGGAAAAGTTGTTCTAAAATATTTATATCTGATCTGGTTTCCATCAGTAGAGGAAAAAATACCCTGACAATTATAAAACTACCTTTCTGAGAAGGTATGACCATTATGAGTGTCTTTTCATGCCTTTTGGTCTAAAGGGTTATTCTACAGTCTTTATGGATTTAATGAAAAAAAAATTCCAATAGTATTTTGATACCTTTATGGTAGTTTTTGTGGATGAAATTCTCATTTACTCTATGTCTGAGGAGGATCATGTGCACCATTT
This sequence comes from Viscum album, assembly GCA_963277665.1. Classification (NCBI taxonomy): domain Eukaryota; kingdom Viridiplantae; phylum Streptophyta; class Magnoliopsida; order Santalales; family Viscaceae; genus Viscum; species Viscum album. The sequence continues at coordinate 1,134,428,638 of OY728165.1, forward strand.
GAGAGTAGTTTTTGGATTTTTGGGGAATATTTGTCTTTATACCAATCATTCAAAATGTGATTTCTAGATTTTGGAAGTGAAATTATTTGGACACGTGGTGTCGAAATATTGTATTTTAGTTTTTTCTAAAAAGGTAAATACAATTATGACTAGGGAACAACTATGTAATGTTTTAGCTATTTGGAGCTTCTTAGGTCTAGCTAGGTGTTATCGTTGATTTCTTAATGATTGACCGAGGATATATTCTACGATGACTTCTATGACTTGGAAGGGAGTAAAGTGTTCTTGGGATGAAAAATTTCATAATTATTTTTTTGAGATTAAATTTGTTTTTAATATTGTGCTAGTGTTGACTATTCTAGAGGACCAATAGGGCTATGTGGTATTCTATGATGCGTCGGGTTGAGGTTTTGGTTGAATTCTTATACAGAGTGATCATGTAATTGCATATGGATCTCAACATCTTCGGCCACACAAGAAGAATTACCCAACCCATGACCTTGAATTTATAGTAGTGATGCAGGTTCATAAGTGTTGGCAGCATTACCTTTATGGAGAAAAGTTTATAGTGTTCACAGACCACGAGAGCATGAGTTATATCTTCTCTTAAAAATATTTGAATCTCCACCATAGATGATAGGTTAAATAGCATATATATTTTTATTTAGACATAAAATATATCCAAGGGAATGGGAATATCCTTTTAGATTCTTTGAGAAGGTAAATTATGACCCATGTTGTGAAACAATCATCGAAATAGTAGAACATGATGGATCATTTTTCGTAGTTTCATAATGGAGCACAGGAAACATGGGCCGATATTACTTTGTCTAGTGTTCAACTCACACCAACTATTCTCATGTTTATTCTTTAGTAATAGTGTCTTAATGATGAGTTCCGTAGATTGAGAAACTCTCATTATAGTTGGGATATCATGCTCAATTGGTCACCCCTGTTGAAGGAATTCTATACTACTGAAATCGCTTTGTTGTGATGTTAGCAGTAAGGAAATTTGTGATGGGGGATTTCCATAGTTCCCAATGGTAAGTGTACCTAGGAATAATGAATATGTTTTATGACTTGAAACATAGATTCTAGTGTCTAGGTATGAGATGAAGCATCGCTGAATTTTTCTATCATTGTTACACATGCCAATAGGTCAAGGCCTATCACTAAAAACCTTCAAGTTTTCTTCAAACACTTTTGATGAAAACATAGAAGTGGGATAACATATCTATGGGATTTTTGGTTGGTTTTAAACATACCTAGAGAAAAAAGAATAAAATATGGATTCAAATCGATCGGCTGACCAAATCAACTCACCATGTACAAATTTGTGATAAAATCGAATGTGGGGAGTTGGGAAATATCTATATAAAATATATTATTCATTCTTACGAAGTTCCATTAACTATAGTCTTAGATATGGATCGTCGGTTCACTTCTTTCTTTGGGATAGGCCTTCAAGAGGCAATGTGATCTCACATCTGTTTGAGTATGGAATACCATCCGTAGTCAGATAGCTAGATAGAAAGAATTATACAGATTCTTGAGGAAATTAATTTGTGCTTGTTTCCTCAACATTAGTGGAGTTTGGGATGACCATCTAGGGCTGGCTGAATTTTCTTATTATAATAATAGTTACTAGTCTACAATCAAAATGGCTCCTTTTGAGGGCCTATATGGTTGGCCTTGAAGATATTTATTGTTTTGTTCGTAGATTGGTGAAATTTTCTAGGTTGGACCAATCTTGGTTCAAGATATGATGGTAAATATTCAGTTGATTTGTCCTAGAATAGTGAATCCATGAAGCAGTTAAAGGTATTAGGGTAATATCAATTGCAGACAATTGGTATTCTAAGTTGGTGATAAGGTTTTCTTTAATGTTTCACCTCGATTGGGTCATATACGACTTAGGTGGAAACGAATGCTTGCTCTATATTTTTTTGTACCTTTTATGTTTTTTGACTATGTTGGGAATGTTTCATACTATTCATTACTTTCAAAAAATATGATGTCAATATATGAATTGTTCCATGTATTCCTACTACAAAAGTATCTATCTAATCCATGTCATGTACAGATGTAGGGTGATCATGAGGTTGAACCTGATTTATCCATGATTGAATGTCCCATCAGGATAGTTGATTCTGAACCCAAGGTATTTTTGGGAAGGAAATAACTTTGGTTTGTATTCTATGGCATCCTGATTTTGATTTACATGAGACATGGGAGAATGAGTCACTTATGATAGAGTAGTGGCCTCGCCATTTTGGTATGAAAGCCTCTTGTCAAGCTTTCTAGGCACATAATGTTTTTTGCTGGGGAGGTTGTAACATCACTTTACTATTCTAACAGGTACGTTTTAAACATTGTCCTGGTTTTCCTTTTTCTTTATTTGGGTAGGGATTGGAAGGAATTGGGAGGATACCTATATTGGTGAAGTCATATATTGGTTTTATTTTCATAATAAAAACTATTGGTTCTATTACCTACTATATATTTACATGCTATGTAATATAGTTGCATGACGTGTAAATTATAAAATAATAATAAAACATTTTTAACAAAACATGATGGTTTTTTTTGGAAATTATGGTATTTGTCAATTTTATGATGTGTAATTGGGTTATACAACATGTAATGTCCTGAGTATTGTTTTTAAACAAGAATATTGGATTAAAAATATATTTACTCCTCTTTATAATTCCTTAATCTTGACTTATGATCCATCCCGAGGAAATGTTGGAGCCCTTAAACACTTTTGGGTCAATTCATTCAACAATTGAACGTTGTTGTAATTATTGTGTGACTTTCCAGCTATGCATTCTCCCTATATCTTTGTCTCCTTCTCTTTCCCTTCTTAGATTTTGATAGATCATCTTGGGATTGATGGATCTAAACATAGTTTTTTTAATATTGTTTCTAGTTTGAGTACCTAGATATTCTATGCCTTCATTCTTGTTGGAGGATTCTATGGCGGGCTTCGTGTTTCCGGGAGAAATGTTGGTCGTTCTGTTATGATGGACAAATTTTATTAACCCTAAATTAATTTATTTAAATTCAATTGTTTGATATAAATTCTATTTCTTGAAACTTCTTTCAATTAGTTTATTAAAAACCCAATTCCATTTAATTAGAGGATTTGGATTTCATTTAGCAGAAAATTGTGAAAAAACCCCCAATTCCATTGAATTGCGGTGTGTTTATAAAATTTATGTAAATTTTTGGAATTTAAATTGTTAAATTTAATTAATGACAATGGTTGGATGAAATTTATTCCAAATTTTTTTTTGAAAATAGCTTAAACAGTTTTGATAGAAACTCATTGGTTTTATCTAATAAAAAGGCATGATTTTATTAAAACCCTCTTTTGGGTTTTCACTGCAAAATTAGAACTTTTGAAGTGGGAGAAAGGGATGAATTGAATTTTAAATATTTTTTTTAAATATATTTTGAATAATTTATTTTATTAGATCACCTAAAATCTTAAGTAGTTAGTTAGTTATTGGGATAATACTATTTTGATTCATTATAACTGAAACCAAAGATAGTGTATAAGGTAACATCCCCGATGGCATGGTGATGAGTTTCCATTGGGAAGTGTCATAAAAAAATGTGTACAAACATTCTTCTGTGATCACCTTCAAGTGCGTGAGGATCTGGTAGTTTGGAACTATCATACCTTTTGGTAGATGACCATGTTGGTCACATGTTTATATTTGAGATATAAATTTTTACCAAGGTTTTTAAAATATTTTTCATGCATTTTGAATTTATATAAAAAAATTTATAGACAAATGTTTATTAACTCACTTTTTTAAATAATATCTATCACAATAAATGTAAATCGTGAATTTTTTAAATTATGCTCTGAATTTTTATATGTGTTTATTCAAATTAAAATCGTTATTTGGTTAATTAAATTTAGGCATATTATTATGGAATCCTTGGTAATACCCTATAGGGATTTTAGATCACATTGTCATGAACCAATTCGGGTCGACCCTGAACCGGTCATTCGAGCCGGCCCGCGACATGGACCGAGGGGCGTTCTCGATCCCCATGGGATGGTAACTAGTGTCAGGAATCAAAACCAATCAAGAGGGAATGATTTGTCCTAGTGAAAATAAATAAATCATCAGAAAAAAGTAGAATAATACAAGGAAAATAAATGATATGAAAAAGGAAGAACAACCAATAACAGTAAACTAACCTGACCACGACCAAAACTCCTCGCGACTCCGAAAGTCGCTCACTAGTCCAAAACCAAATCTCACCCATGGTGATAAAGCTCAAGTCAAACCTGCAACAAAACTAAAAACAAGAAAATATTATAGGTGTGAGTATTAAAACTCAATAGCTGTGCCCAAAAAACTATTCCCAATGCACTCCCTTTAAATAAAAACATTTACTAATTCTTGGTTTGAATTAAATATACCAAATCTGGGTTTCCACACACACACTTCTATTTCTAAGACATGTAACAGTCCATTTCCCTTTTTAATTTAAAAACAAGTTTATTATTTGAAAGGAACATGTGCATTGCATTCTAAAACATTTCTACGAATAATTTAGAAATTCAAATTTCAGTTTTTTGTAAAATGGAAAACCACACACAACACACAACACACACAAAGGGAAATGGAAACTAAGTGGCACATATGGGCCAGAAACTGAACTAGACCTCTCAATTGTCTACCACATAAAAATAAACACTAAAGGAAACATGGGTCGAACCTCAGAGCTCGTGAACAATCCATAACATACCATACATGTGACTCATCCTGAAGGCATGCCTACTCTCGATGATGTCATAACTCCCTAACACCAGGTGTTTCCCTATGTGGCCTAACCGAGGGGACCAATCCCCTAGCAGAGTATAATCCATTCTAAGGGCCACTAGCCAGTGCGTAATTTAAACTAGTGTAGTAATCATTCTCCGAAAATTCACTTACTATGTCAGGTTCCCATGTTAGCACATATAATAAAAAGGTAAGAGGTGAGTCAACAAAGTCAATCAAGTAGCACAAACATCACACACAACTAATGTAGTCAAGGTACCCCAAATATCACCCTTGAGTCACCTCAAGGAGAGTTTTCTAAAATAATTTATTTTATTAAAGTTCCAAATGAGCCTTCACCAATCTTAAAGAAAATCTTCATTTCTCAAGAGAACCAAAGCATATGTTCATGCTTCAAAAGAAATAATTTATCAACAAACCAGAACTATATTTGGAATTCCATGAATTATGTTTAAAGTCCAAACAGGCATTATTTTACTACTGGGTGTCGGTTCATTAATAACATATTTCAACTGTCGTGTATAAAATAAATGACTATTTTTACACCAAATAATCATTTAAAAAATTAATTATTTTAAATTATTTCCCATTTATTAAAATTAATAAAATATCAAGTAATCAATAAATTATAAATTTATAAACGAGTGTAGTGGGGAACTACCGCAACTTGCAGTTCGATTACGATGACGCGACATGCCTCGCATAGGCACACAAGCATGTGGAAGCCATGATCGCGGTATAGTGGGGTTACCCTGCTGATGCTCTACAACAAACACATAACAACTAATAACACATAACCACTGACTTAAAACAATCCAAATGGAAAAACATTGCAAAAGAAACAACTCGTCATGTTTTCAAAACACAACTCACACCATCAAAATTACCTATTAAACCACTTTAAAAATTCCCAATGTGTTTACAAAAACCACACAATGCCAAAATTACTTAATAATCATTTTAAAGAGCCAACATGTCATTTCAAGAAAACACTAGAGTGAAAAACTAGAAAAAACGCATGACACATTGAAAACTACATTTAAAAGCGTGTGCACCTAAAAACATTTTCAAAACCAAATTCGCAGCATCCAAATTATTCAACAAATAATTTGGAAATTTATAATAAAAATTCATGAAATTACACAAGGTGTTATACCAAAACAATCAATACATCCTTTTAAACCAAACACACAAAAAACCTATCCCAAACATGTTTTTCGTTTCATACACAATTTAATATACCATTAAAATAATTTATAAAACAAATGCAAGAAGTTCAACAAGGATTTTACACCAAGAACTCACCCAAAATACTCTTTTAAAACAAACCGTACACAAAAACCATAGTAAAACATGATTCGCAACCTTTATATAATTTAAAAACCAACTGCACAACTTATAAAATAATATTAAGTGGCACAACAAGATTTCACATGTGAAACACATCCAAGAATATATTAAACCTCAAGTAAAGCTATATCCACAATAAGAAAAAAGATCAATGAATTACCAAATTAATTAAATGGGTGAGTTAATTAATCAAACAACTCTTATAGGCAGAATCTCCTACCTCAAATGTTGACGGAGCTCCCAAAATCGGTGCGAAGCCTCATTCTCACCACAACCGCACCAACGAGAATCCAATAACACCCTACGGAATATTTTCAATGCACAAAAATATAATTTAATCCACAACCAATTAACCCTAAACCCATGAGAACACCAAAATAACCAAATACTACAACAAGGGGGTTGCGGGTCTACCGAACCAGGGGGTGAATCGATGGCCTACTCATGGGAGGCGGAAGGCGTTGCAGGCTGGTTTGGGGTGTGTGCTAGCGGCTGGATAGGGGTTTGGGAGAAGGGAGGCGGTGGCGTGTGGTGTGGAAGCACTGACCGGTGAGATCAAAGAAGGGGAGATGTGGCTATAGGAGGATGTCGGGAAAATAGCTGGTGCTGTGGAAGCTGGGGCTGGGGGTGCTACACAGCGATGTAGGAGGGGCAGTTAGGTCCTGAAGAAGAAGGGAGGAGACTGGCTGGAATTTGAACGAGGTAGTGGCACCGGGCACTGGAGGCGGTCGTGTGAGAGTAGGTCGGTGGGGCTTGCAGCGAGAGGGCCTGGGGTGAGGTGCTGGAGGTTCTGGATGAGCACGGAAACGCTGGGGGGGGGGGGGTCGGGTGCATCGTGGAGCGAGGATGGTGGGGTGAGCCAAGGGGGAGAGGCCAGCGACATTGGAGAGGTCGAATAGGGAACGAGGGGCCGACGCGGGGTGACGGAAGTGGAGGTGTGAGGCTAGGAAGCGGGGACCTGCGGGTGAGGGGCTGGGGATGCCGCCAGCCTGGGCGGTCATGCGCAAAGGGATGAAGGGGAGGAGGAGGGCCAGAGGCAATGGGTGCGGAGAGGCCAGAGGTGGCAGGTGCGTAGAGGCCAGAGGCAGCAGGTGCGTGAGGGTGAGGCGAGCGCAAATTTGGAGCTGGTGCGTGAAAATGAATGAAGAGAATGGGGGAAAGGGGATTCTGCCATGTGATTAGGGTTAGGGTATTCATTTATTATTATTTTTCATTATATAATAATAATAATAATAATAAAACACAAATTAAAATTAATAAAAATAACAACGATAAGGATAATGATAATATAAATTAACAACAACAAAAATAATAATTATATCAATAATAATAGAAATAAAAATGATGATAAGGATATAATAATAATACATTGAATACAATAATAATTTTAATAATAATAAAGATACTTTTAATAAAATTTATTAACAATAAAAATGAGAATTATAAAAATAATAACAATGGGAATAATAATAATAATAACATTAATAATTACAATTATAATTAAGATGATATAAAAACAATGATAAGAATTAATAATGATATCCTCAATAACATTAATATTCTTAATAATAATAATAATATGATAATATTATTTTTATTATCGAGAATTTTTAAAAAATAAATAAATTTTAATCCGTTTATTTATCTTATTCTGAAAACTGGGTCACCGCATGCTCGTCGCACGTCTTAATAAACTGCATGCAATTTGCGCGCCCCAATCCAGACCACTTGGGCATCCACACAAACTCTTGAGGGGATCGTGCAGTGACTGCGCACGGGTCTGAAGCCTGCTAAAATATTAAATGACAGAAGTTTTTAATTTGGGACCCTGCCCGGACCGAGGCGCGAGGACTTGGATCCAAGAAATAATAAATTAACAATAATAATTTAAGAAAGCGGGTGTGACAATTCTCCCCACCATAGACACTTTATTCCCCCATAAATTCACCCATCTGAGCAATGGACAAAACAAGAATCCATGCTCGTTTGAAACTGAAAGAGAGCACAACACAAGCGAATGGGGGAACATGAGAGGGTTCTCCCCACCAAAATAACTAACTAAAGTGTAAATTTAACACCCATAAAAACCACCTCGAAAAGGGGGTGACGTGGGAACTCCCAGTTGATCTAAACCAACTTTTTTAGCATGAGAGAACAAAACATCCTCTGAAACCTAAAACTCTCGACTCAGACCAAAGAAATCTGGGACACTGGAGAAAATCCCCCAAGAAAAACATTACTCAAACCTTGAACCCGAGCATAACCAAAAACATCAACTCTTCTATAGGTACTTACATCTCCAAACGAACATAGCCAAACCAAAATTAACCCACACAAGATCCAAACCCACTTTTAAGAAAAGAAGACGATTCAAAAAACCATGATCAGACAAACAAAACTATTTGGATTAAAATAGAACATGTCCATCATAACCCCATGATAAAACAATGAACTTACGAGGATGTCAAAACTTTAACCATAGAAAAACGAGAACAAAGAGACTTCAAACATTCCACTGCTAACCTAGAACACAAGATCCAGACCAAGGTTTCACACCCCTTACCACTCCTAACTATGCGCGAGCTTCACCCTAAGACCTGTGGTCAGGGCTCTGATGGATGAATCATATCATGCCTCATATTCATGCACTAGAATTTCTCTGATAACATCATCTTCTACAAGCTATGATTCCAGTAGAATTTCTCTAAATGACCCAACCATCTACAATGATGGCATGTCTTTGGAGGGAAGGGACATGACGACTTTACATTCCCAAACCGTCCACACTGGTGGCACACCACTGAACGGTCCGATGAACTAGAAGTCAGAACCACTACAGAGGAATCATTAGGAATAGGTCCCTCTGGCACACCCTGCTTGCCATATGGGTAACCTTGATGATCAACTGGATACGCTGGATTGCCAACCATCTCCACTCTGAATACCAACTCAGCTAAGAATGCCACATCCACCAGCTTCTCAAACGATGGTCTTTAGAAAGGAGCACCTTCTATTTGATCTCTGGACGAAGACCTTTGATGAAGAGATAATTCTTCATCAAATCCTGTAATATTACCTCCGGAGAAAAGGACACAAGCTCCTTGAAGTGGTCAACATAAGCCTTCACCATCTGTTGGCCTTGTTGAATATGGATGAGCTATTCCCCTTTCTTTGTCTTCACTTCATCAGGTATAAACCATCAGATGAAGACAGATTTAAAGACATCCCATGTTGTCATAACTTGCAGTGATGGTGGGGAGAACAACTCCCGTTTGTCTAGGGATGGACCTTTGAACATGCCCAAAATGGCATGCACTCTGATAGCGTCAGGAGTTCCCAACATCCTAAAAGAACACTCGACCTCTTCAAACCACATAAATACCTTTAACGGATCTTGATCCCCGTTAAGGATAGACAATGTTCGAGAAGGACAAAAAAAATGGGCATGACTTATCAGAAACTCTGGGGACCTTTCTGGGTGGCATGTTCTGAACAAAATATAAAATAGAGAGCCAATACCAATATCAACCCGAAATGATATCACTAAAAACACTTTCATCCAAAAACATCCAATTCAAAAACCAAACAAAAACCAACACAACACAAAATCTTTTTTTCACTTTAGATTTCAAAACCACCTTTCTTCAAGGAAACTCCCCAAATACCAATTCCTCTTTTCAAACCAAATTCAATTTCCAGAAATCATTTTCTTCTTTTTTACATCACTTTAGAAAAATAAGGTCAAGCCTTTAATTCCAAGTGCACACCCCAGTAATTTGATAAACCATTGCACACGTCTTCATCTGATTTCATCCATACACACCAACACGCACTTCCCATTCATTCCCTCACATGTGCAAACGTTCAAATAGAGTACTTGAAGTTGCACAGAAACCAGACCTCTACCAGTTACAAGGAAACATCAGATTTTTAGACCAAGAGATTTTAGTTTTATATATCCATCTCAAAAATTTAAATCTAATTAAAAGAAATCGTTCTTATTTAATAAAAAACACTTTTTTCATTTTCATAAGTTCACTTACACCCACAAGAACCAAGAAGACACACAAATTGCATCAAATTACCAGAGTGAGGGACTAGTAGTCAAGATTACCATGGTGATATGGTAGTAGGCTACGCCCCAAGTAAGTTTCAATGACTATGAGGAACATAAACTGTGTACTTGGACTCGAAATTGGTCACTACTCCATGTGAAATCATGATGTAACATCAGCTTTACTTTGTTTTCATCCCTCAATCAAAACAAACCAGAATGAAACAAGGACTCAATTCCCATACTACCACTAGCGACTCAAGGTTCGGAATGGGAGAGGGTTCATGAAGTCCTTCTCTTACCTTCCTATCACATCCCTACAGTCCTAATCTCCATCTACAGGACACCCCAAACAAAAAAACCGGCTCTGATACCATTTTTTCACAAACCAACCCGGGTTGACCTTGAACCGTTCACTCGAGTCAGCCTGTGACTGGCCCGAGGGGCGTTCCTGATCCCCATGGGCTGGCAACTAGTGCTTGGAATTAAAACCAAACAAGAGGGAATGATTTGGACAAGTGAAAATAAATAAAGCAGCGAAAAAAAGAAGAATAACGCAAGGAAAATAAATGACACCAAAAAGGAAGAACAACCAACAATAGAAAACTAACCTAACCACGACCAAAACTTCTCGTGACTCTGAGACTCACTCACTAGTCTACAACCAGCTCTCGCCCACAGTGAGCAAGATCAAGTCAAACCTGCAACAAAACTAAAAATAGGAAAACATTATAGGCGTGATTATTAAAACACGGTAAGCTTTCCCGACAAACTATTCCCAATGCAATACCTTTAATTAAATAAATTTATTAATTATAGGTTAGAACTAAATTATAACAAATATGGGTTTCCACACACAAACTTCCATTTATAAGACAACTAACAGTCAATTTCCATTTTTAATTTAAAAATAAGTTTAATGTTTCAAAGCAATATGTGCATTTCATTTTAAAACATTTCTGCGAACAATTTAGAAATTAAAATTTCAGTTGTTAGACAAATGGAAAACCACACACCACACACAAAACACCCTAAGGGAAATGGAAAAGAAGTGGAACACAGGGGCCATCAACCGAAATAGACCTCTCAATTGTCTTCCACATAAAAATAAACACTAAAGGAAACATGGGTCGAACCTAAGAGCTCGTGAACAATCCAGAACATACCATACATGTGACTCATCCGGAAAGCATGCCTACTCTCGATGACGTCATAACGCCCTAATGCCCGGTGTTTCCCAACATGGACAAACCGAGGGGCCCAATCCCCTGTCAGAGTATAATCCATACTAAGGTCCACTAGCCAGTGCATATTCTAAACTAGTGCGGCAATCGTACTCAGAAAATTCACATACTATGCCAGGTTCCCATGTCAGTACATATAATAAAAAGGGAAGGGGTGAGTCAACAAAGTCAATCAAGTAGAAAAAATATCACCCACAACTAATGCAGTCAAGGTACACCAAAGATCACCCCTGAGTCACCCCAAAGAGAGTTTTTCAAAATAATTTATTTTATTAAAGTGCAAAACAGGACTTCACCAATCTTAAAAAAATCCCCATTTCTCAAGAGAACCAAAAGACTTGTTCACACTTAAAAAGAAATAATTTATCGATAAACCAGAACAACATTTGAAATTCCATGAATTATGTTTAAAGACCAAATGAGTATTCATTCACTACTCGGTGTATGTTCATCATGAAAATATTTCAAGTGTCATGTATAAATGAAACGACTCTTTTTACAGTAACTAATCATTTAAAAAAATTAATTATTTTAAATTATTTCCCATTTATTAAAATCAATAAAATATCAAGCAATCAATAAATTCTAAATTTAAAGACGAGTATAGTGGGGGACCTACATCAACTTGCAGTTCGATTACGATGACGTGGCATGCCTCGCATAGGTGCACAAGCATGCGCAAGCTGATGATCGCGGTATCACGGGGTTACCCAGCCAAAGTGCTGTAACAAACACACAACAACTAAATACACATAACCACTGACTTAAAATAATTTAAATGAAAAAACAGCGCAAAAGAACCAGCTCAGCACATTTTCAAAACACAACTCGCGCCATTAGCATTATTTATTAAACTACTTTAAAAATCCCCGTAGTGTTTACAAAAATGAAACAATGCAAAAATAAATTACTAATCATTTTAAAGAGCCAACATGAAATTTCAAGAAAACACTAGAGTGCAAAACCAGACAAAAGCGCATGACACATTGAAAACTACATTTAAAAGCGTGTGCCCCTAAACACATTTTGAAAACCAAATTTGCGGCATCCAAATTGTTCAATAAATAATTTGAAATTTTATAAAACAATTTCATGAAATACCACAAGCTGTTATACCAAAACACTCAAAACATAATTTTAAACCAAACACGCACAAAACCTATCCCCTATATGTTTCTCATTTCATACACAATTTAATAAACCATTAAAATAATCAATATAACCAATTAAAGAAGTTATACAAGGATTTTACACCAAAAAACACACCCAAAATCCTCTTTTAAAACCAACAGTACACAAACAGCATATTAAAACATGATTCACAGCCTTTATATAATTTCATAAACCAACTGCACAACATATAAAATAATATTAAGTGGAACAACAGGAGTTCACATGTGAATCACATCCAAAAATATATTAAACCTCAAGTAAAGTTATATCCACAAAAAGAAAACTAATCAACTAATTACCAAATTAATTAAATGGGCGAGTTAATTCATCAAACAATACTTATACGTGGAATTTATTACCTCAAATGTTGATGGACCTCTCAAAACTATTGTGAAACCTCATTGGCACCGCAACTGCACCAATGAGAATCCAATAACACCCTACGGAATAATTTTGATGCACAAAAATATGATTTAATTCGCAACCAATATACCCTAAACCAAGGAGAACACCAAAATAACAAAATACTACCATAAGGGGGTTGTGGGTCTATCGTACCAGGGGGGTGCGTCAGCGGCCTACACGAGGGAGGCGGAATGTGTCACAGGCTGGTCTGGGGTGTGCCCCAGCGGCCGAATAGGGGTTAGGGAAAAGGGAGGTGATGGTGTGCGGTGTGGCAGCACCTATTGGTGAGCTCGAAGAAGGGGAGGTGCAGTTATATGAGGAGGCCAGGAAAGGATCTGGGGCGATGGAAGCCGGGGCTGGGGGTTCTGGGCAGTAAAGAAAGAGGGGTGACTGGGTCGTGACGAGGAAGAGAGGAGACTGGCTGGAATCTGAACGGGGAAGTGGTGACGGGTGCTGGAGGCAGCTGTGCTAGAGGAGGATGGAGTGGCTTGCAGCGAGAGGGACTAGTGTGAGGCGCTGGAGGTTTTGGATGAGCGCGCCAAGGGTGGGGGTTCGGGTGCATCGTGGAGTGAGGCTGGCGGGGTGAGCAAAGGGGGAAAGGACAACGACCTGGGATAGGTTGGACAGGGAATGAGGGGCTGGAGGGGGTGACGGAAGTGGAGGCGTGTGTTGGGGCGCAGCGGAGGTGCGCGGTACCTCAAACACACAAAACAGGAGGAAAAACGGAGGAACACAAGATTTTTAACGTGGTTCGGTCGTATGACCTACATCCACGGGAGAATAAGGCTGCTTTACTATTTCATTTCTCTCCGGTTTTCGTCGGAGGATCACAACACACACAGCTCACACACATATTCTCTTCCAAACAATTGGAATACAACCCATTTAAATAGACAGATGGAAACACATATCTTCTCCGGTTGGTGCGGTGGTTCAGCTACCCTTGAAAAAGGTCCAGCCATCCGATTCTCATCCACTACGTCGGCTGCCCGCCATGGAGGACTTCCACAGCCGCCTGAGTTGGTTGCCGTCCAAGGAGACTTCTGCTGCTGAATCCTCCCAAATTTGGGAGTGGCCCCCACAAATCTCCCCCTCACGACCAATTTGGGGTAGAAGCTTGACCTGCAGTCTCCTTGCAGGTGTCGAAAACTTCATCAGCAAAACGAACACGCTTCTTCACACCAGACGACGTGGCACTTCTACCATCTTCACTCGAGCTTAGGCTGACTGTGGTCCCCATCAAATGATACAACCCTTGAGACTCCTTCCCAGAAAATATCGCTGCATCCCCACGTGAGACTTCCAACGCTCCACCTTCTATAGAAATCTTGAACCCTCTCGCATCGAGCCTACTCAATGATATCAAGTTCCGCCTCATCCTCGGAACAAATTTCACATCAGCCAGTGTACGAATTCCTCCATCGGGTGTCTTCAATTCCACTGTCCCGACTCCTCGAACCTCGCATGTTGACCCATCACCAAGTCTCACCGAGTCCTGCACCTACTGAAAAGTATCAAATGTACCTCTCGTCGTACATATGTGTGTCGAGCTCCCTGAATCCAGAATCCATCCGTCTTCCTTTGGATTTTGAGCCCGCACGTTCTTCCTTCTCAGAAAACGACATTCCCGCTTCATGTGCCCGTATCTTTTGCAGTAATGACACTGCACTTCTCCTCGTTCAACTCGCTCATTTGAGTGCACACTTCCTGTTGTCACGCAGATTTCATCATCTGCATATAATCCTGTGATGTTCACATCCTCCTCTTCAACTTTCTTCTTCCCAGCAACGTACCGTTTGCACTCTCCACAATCACTTTTATAGTGACCCTTCTTCTCGCACCAGAAACACGTGATTTCGCTCGGATCACGTCCCCTGGATTTTGGCCGCCATTCTTTACCTCCTATCTGTCGATGTCGGCTCCTCCCACGCTTATCATCTCGCATCGCCATGATTTGATCACCTGAATGTGTCGTGGGTCTTCGAAATGCTTCTGAATCTTGAAGCGACGTCATCACATCGTCCAGCTTCAATGTATCCTTCCCCATGAGCAATGCAGTCACAAGCCCATCAAATGAGCTTGGTAGTGATGACAAAAGCAAAAGTGATTTGTCTTCCTCTTCAAACTTCACATCGAGCCCCAATAACTGTGTCAGGATCTTGTTGAATTCATTGGTATGATCCAACAAATTCGCTCCCTCGTCCATGCGCAATTGGTACAGTTTCTTCTTCAGGAACAACTTGTTGGTGAGCGACTTCGCCATATATCACTGCTCCAACTTCTTCCAGATCTCTTTCGGTGATGTCTCATCCAACACCGAGTATTTTACCTCATTCGCCAAACACAGTCGAATTGTGCTGACAACCCGCATCTTGAGCTCTTCCCAATCATTGGCACTGGTTGTCTCGGGCTTTTCTCCGATCAACGGTCTGATCAGGCCCTGCTGCACCAAAAGATCCTTCACCGTGCTCTGCCACAAGCCGAAATTTTTTCGACCATCGAACTTCTCGATGTCAAATTTTGGTAGTGCTCCGCCACCAGCCATCGTCGTCGTCGCAAAACGCGATCACCACCGTCGATGTCGCACCCTTTAATCACCACCTGAAAGATTGCGAATTTTCAAAAACTAACCGTACGGATGCGTCCGGAACGGTCGAAATAGTTGGAATCGACTCCTGGATCGCCGAAATCGGACACCAATTGACCGAGATATGGTCAAAACACGTTCAACGCTCCAGATCACTCGCTGACGTGGCGCTGACGTGGCGCTGACGTGGCATGCCGGAGCTCTTGCCGGAATTGTCGCCAGCGGCGTGAACAGTGACTTCTTCTCCGGCACGGGGTTACTGTTCACCCGCGGGTTTGACCGAACTTTGACCGGCCATATCTTCTTCGTTTCAACTCCGTTTTTAACGCCGTTTGCGCCGTTGGACTCGTCCCGTCGTCCTCTTCATGGATCTGGCCTCGGAAAAAATTTCCGACCACTTTCAATTTTCCGGCCACCGGAAAATTTGACGTCGCCTCGCCGGTTCACCTCCGTTCGCTCCCCCTCGCCTCTGATACCACTTGTTGGGTCGCAGCGGAGGTGCGCGGTACCTCAAACACACAAAACAGGAGGAAAAACGGAGGAACACAAGATTTTTAACGTGGTTCGGTCGTATGACCTACATCCACGGGAGAATAAGGCTGCTTTACTATTTCATTTCTCTCCGGTTTTCGTCGGAGGATCACAACACACACAGCTCACACACATATTTTCTTCCAAACAATTGGAATACAACCCATTTAAATAGACAGATGGAAACACATATCTTCTCCGGTTGGTGGGGTGGTTCAGCTACCCTTGAAAAAGGTCCAGCCATCCGATTCTCATCCACTACGTCGGCTGCCCTCCATGGAGGACTTCCACAGCCGCCTGAGTTGGTTGTCGTCCAAGGAGACTTCTGCTGCTGAATCCTCCCAAATTTGGGAGTGGCCCCCACAGCGTGAGGCTAGGGCGTGGGGATCTGCGGGTGAGGGGTTTGGGAGGCCGCCAGCCTGGTTGATCACGCGCAAAGGGACAAAGGGGAGGTGAAGGACTAGAGGCGGTGGGTGCAAAGAAACTAGAGGCAGCGTGTGTGGAGAGGCCAGAGGCGGCGGGTGCGTGAGGGTGAGGCGAGCGCAAAGTTAGAGATGGTGTGTTAACAGGAATAAAGAGAAGGGGGGAAAGGGGGAACCACCATGTGATTAGGGTTAGGGTATTCATTTATTCAATTTTTTATCATTATGTAATAATAATAATAACAATAATAATAATAAAACCCGAAATAAAATTAATAAAAATAGCAATGATAAGGATAATGATAATATAAATTAACAACAACAAAAATAATCATTATATCAATAATAATAAAAATAACAATGACTATACAGAAATTATAATAATATATTTCATACAATAGTAATAATGGTAATTTTAATTATATTTATTAACAATTAAAATGAAAATTAATAATAATAATAATGAGAATATTAATAATAATATTAAGAATAACAATTATAATTAGGATAATATAAAAAACAATGATAAGAATTAATAATGATATCCTTAATAACAATAATCTTCTTAATAATATTAATAATACAATCATATTATTATTATTATCGAGCATTTTTTTAAAAAAATTAAATTTTAATCCTTTTTTATCTTATTTTGAAAACCAGGTCACCGCGTGCTCGTCGCACAACTTAATAAACCATGTTCAATTTGCGCTCCCCAATCCATACCACTTGGGCATCCACACAAACTCCTGGGGGGATCGTGTGTATACCAACCACCGTGCGGTGACCTTCCACGGGTTCAAAGCCCACTAAAATGTTAAACCACATAAATTTTTAATCAAGGAGCCTGCCCGGACCTAGGCGCGAGGACCCAGAGCCAAAAAATAATAAAATAATAATAATAATTTAAGAAGACGGATTTGACCCACACCCTACCTTTTCCTTTGGGTTTGGGTAGATTATAATCTTTTAGGTTCAAGTAAGGGTAAGGAACTTCTTAGAGGTGGTATTAGCAGTTGATAATTGGGCATGGAGAGTTGAATCCCTCGAGACATGGGTTTTTATTCTATTTTATGGTACTTTGTTGTAGTAATTTTGGGGTGTTTACCTATTTCCATTCTGGTACACTACTCCATGTGGTGTTTTCCTTCTATGCATACTCACTATTTTATCTACTTCTACAATTTTTATTGTAAAATTGTTCCCACATTCATGTTGTATTATGCCAGGTGTTGGCCACCAGCCTGTGGGATCAGAAACACCCTTCAGGTTATGTTGGGATCATCTTGTTTATTGAGTTACCAGATTACTCAGGTGAGTTCATGATGGAGGACATTCGGTTGGATTTGACCCCCCCTACACATGTTTTTAAAGCATGTCAAAACATTAAAAACTTCTTATTCAGACTTTATTGGAATCCCATGTGTATTATTGAAATTTTATCTAATCTAACACTATAAAAAAATATAATTTTTTTCAATAATTTCATTTCATTCTGAAGTTTTTTCTATGGATATGATATTAAAACACACATTTTAGTGTTTTAAAATAATAAAATTGTGTGTCTGGTAATCATGGGAAATTAAAAAATCATATTGCCATTCTATTTTCTCCACTATTTCAAAAATAAGTATATAGTCTTTTTCTTAAGATTTCATGGCATGTGGAGGTTTTTAAATTGGTTTTTACCCCTAGGTTCATGATTTTAAAGGGAATCAATCCTTTAAAAATTGATTATTTAGTCATTTAGGGCTAACCACACACATGGATTTCATGTTTTTTACTCACAAGTATTAAAAAATACGGTTATCTAATGATTTGACATCATTCTGAGGATGTTTTCTTTGTATCTGATTGTTAAATGCATATTTTCATGTTTTACAAAGAATAAAAATGTGTTTCTGTTCATCCAAGGAAAACCACACATTGGATGGATTTTATTTCAACTTAACCATTTCATAATTTGTTATATATTTTTTCATTTTATTTGATGGTATTCAGAATTTATTCAATTTGTTTTTACCCCATGAACCCCATTCTAAAAGTGTTTCAATCCTTTAAAAACTTCTTATTCTGTCATTCTGGGTAGATGAAACATTCAATTCATGTGTCATATACTCATACATTTCAAAAGTAATACTAAAGTGGTTTTATTATAATTTTATTTAATATTGAGGCTGTCTTATATGGATTTTACCATTAAATGCATGTTTTGAGTTTTAAAATAATAAAATTGCATTTCAGGTCATCTCGGGTAAAAAGAACCTCATATTGATGATCTGTATGCTCAAATATTTTAAAAATTATAATAAATTTATATTTTTCTTATTTTCTAGCACTATTAGGACATTTTTTGGTTCTGACCCCTTAACACATGCTTTTAAAGGGTGTCAAACCTTTAAGAACTTCTTATTCGGTTGTTTCGGGTAGACAACATATCTGATTAATGTTTTGTCAACTTTTACACTTCAAAAAATAATAAAAACATGGTTTCCTATGATTTAACGTCATTATTAGGTCTTTTTATATAGATATAATTATTAAACACATTTTTTTGTGTTTTAAGTTCATATTGGGAAAATTACACTTCAGATTTATGTTCCATCTACTCCACTATTTAAAAAATCATTGTAAGGTTTTTTTTGTTTATATCACATCATTTATTTCTTACTTGGTAGGTTTTGACATGTGATTCAAATTTTTATATGGTGTTAAACCTTTAAAAACTGCTTATTTGGTTGTTCATGGTAGTTCACATGTTTGATTAACATGTCGTCTTCTTTTATATATCAAAAATAATATAAATATTATTTTTCTTTCATTTCATGTAATTCGAAGGTTTTTTTTTCTATTTATCAGATAGTAAAACACATGTTTTCTACTTTTAAAATAATAAAAGTTCATTTTTAATCATCCCAGACAAATAGAAAATCATATTGATGTTCCATCGAATCCACTGCTTTAAAAATCACTTTATATTTTTTGTTATCTGATTTAATGATATTCATGGTTTTTTGGTTTGTATTGGCCCCTTAATGTACATTCTTAAAGGGTGTTAAACCATTCAAAAATGATTATTTAGTCATTCTAGGAAGAACGCATTTTTTATAGATGTGGTATCTACTCATATATGTTAAGAAATATAAATATGGTTTTCCTATTATTCCACATCATTCTAGGGTCTTTTTAGTAGATCTGGCCATTAAAAATGCATTTTATAATTTTGAAATAATAAAAGTGTGTTCCTAGTCACTCTTGTTAAAAAAATTATTGGAATTTTGTCTAATTTATTATTTCAAAATTTACTATGAAACTATTTTAATCTGATTTTATGGAATTCAGAGGGCATTCGATTGGTTTTGACCCCCGGAAAAATGTTTTTAAAGGGAAACAAACCTTTAACAAAATGCATACTCAATCATTCTGGTCTGACCGCATGTTCTATTGACATGATGCATACTATTAAATGTCAAAAATAATAAAAATATATTTTCCTTTTATTTCATTTCATTTTGAGGTTTTTACTATGCATATAATTGTGAATCACATGGTTTGGGTTTTAAAACCAATAAAAGTGCACTTTTGTTCATCCTGGGAACATATAACCTCATATTGAAATTCTATCTACTCTACTATTTCAAAAAACATAGTTCAATCATTTTTATAGGATTTAATAGTATTCATAGGTTTTTCAATTCGTTTTTATCCCCAGATACATGTTTTTAAAGGGAATCAAACCTTTTAAAACTTATTTTTTAGTCATTATGAGAAAACTAGACACCTCATTAATGTGTTCTCTACTCATGCACATCAATAATAATAAAAAGAAGGGTTACCTATGATTCCATGTCATTTCATAGTCATTTTATATGGATATAACCATTGAATTTATCTTTTGGAGTTTTAAATAATAAAAGTAAATTTTCATTCATCCTGGAAAATGTCACCTCAGATTGAGGTTCTTTCAGCTTAAATATTTCACATTTCACTATACAGTTTTTATAACCCGATTTGATGGCATTCAGCCATCATTCAGTTGGTTTTGTCCCAAGGATACATGTTTTTTAAGGCCCTCAAAACATTAAAAACAACTTATTCAGTCATTCCGAGTATACCAGAAAAACTATCGATGTTTCATCCACTATTACATGTTAAAAATAATAGAAATATGGTTTTCCTATGATTTCACATCATTTTAAGGTAATTTCCTATGGATATAACAATTAAATGCATGTTTTCATGTTTTAAAATAATAAAAATGTGTTTCTCATCATCTAAGGAAAATGAATCCTCAATTTGACATTATGTCTACTTGAATAATTAAAAATTCACTATACAGTTTTTTGTATGATTTTATGGAATTTGGAGGCCATTATTTTGGTTTTAACACCCTGATTCACATTTCTAAAGGGTGTTAATCCTCTAAAAATTGACTATTCAGTCATTCTATATAGGATACATGTCTGATTGATGTTATTTTTTACATATAAGCGTAAAATAATAATATAAAAGGTTTTTTATATGATTTCGTCTCATTCATAGGTCGTTTTCTGTGGATTTGACAGTTAAATTCATGTTTTGGTGTTTTAAAAAAAGAAAATCATGTTTCTTATCATCCCAAGTAAATAAAACCTTAGATTAATGTTCAATAAACTCCACCATATAAAAAATAATAGTGTAGTTACTTTTATCTGATTTTATAACTTTTATAGGTTGTTTGGTTGGTTTTGACCCTATGGAGAAGGTTTTTACAGGGCGTCAAACCATTAAAATTTATTTATTTGGTTGTTTTGGTAAAACCACATTTCTAATTGATGTCTAATTTAATTTTACATATAAACGATATTGAAAATGTGGTTTTTAATTAATTTCACATCATTCTAAGATCATTTCATGTGGATATGACTGTTAAACTCAAGTCATGATGTTTTAAAACAATAAAAGTGTGTTTCTAAACAAATTGGGAAAACAACACCTCGTATTTCCATTATGTATACCCCACTATTTTGAAAATAAATTTAATGTTTTTTTCTGATACGATTGGTTTTGACACCCTCAACACATATTTTTAAAGGGAATTAAACCTCTAAAAACTGATTATTTGGTTGTTTTAAGAAGATCGCATGTCTGATTGAAATATAATTTTCTCATACACATAAAAAACACAAATACAATTTTATAATGATTTCATGTCATTCTACAGTTTTTTTAGGGATTTTACTATTAAACACATGATTTGGTGTTTTAAATAAATAAAAGTGCATTTATGATCATTTTGAGAGACAAACAACCATGGATTGATGTTATGTCTACTCTACTATTTTAAAATTAACATTATGGTTTTTTACATCAGATTTGATGGTATTCAGAGGTCATTTGGTTGATTTTGATCCCCTGATGCATATTTTTAAAGGGATTCAATCCATTTAAAACTGATTATTCAGTCAGTATGGGAAGATCATACCTCCAATCTATGTGAATTCTACTCATACATATTAAAAATAAAATAATTATGGTTTCCATATGATTTCACAACATTAATGGGTCATTTCCTATGGATCTAACCATTAAATGCATGTTTTCCATTTTAAATATAACAAAAGTCTATTACTGGTCATATTAGGAAAACCAGACCAAAAATGGATGTTTTTTCTTCTATACCATTTCAAAATTCATTAAAATTTTGTTTTTATTTTATTTTTTTACATTCATAGGTCGTTTTATTGGTTTATACCCCATAAAGAACATTTTTAAAGGGTGCCAAAACTTTAAAAACTATATATTCAGACTTTCTAGGAAGAAAGCATGTCTGATTTATGTGTTGTATACTCTTACATGTCAAAAATAATAAAAATTAAATTCTAATATGATATCACATCTGTTTGATGTTGTTTTCTAGGGATATGACCCTTAAATTTTTGTTTTGGTGTTTTAAAATAATAAAAGTGAGTTTTCAGACATCTAAAGAAAATATAACCTCGGATTGTAATTCTATCTACTACACCATTTCAAAAAAACATTTTATAACTGTTTTTTGAATATATGTCATTTGGATCTCATTCAGTTGGTTTTTACCCCCTGACACATGTTTGTAAATAGCATCAATCCTATAAAATTACTTATTTTGTCGTTCCGAGTAGACCACATGCTCGATTTGCATTATGTTTTCTCATACATGTCAAAAATAATATAAAGTCATTTTCCTATGATTTCATGTCATTATGAGGTTTTTTATATGGATCTGACTGTTAAATGAAAAATTTCATGTTTTAAAACAATAATAGTTTGTTTATGTTCATCCAAAGAATGTAAAACCAATATTTGATTCTCCATTTACTCAAAAATTTTAAAAAACATTATATATTTGTTTTTGTCTAATTTAATGGAATTTAGAGGTTGTTTGGTAGGGTTTTTCCCAATGACACATGTTTTTAAAGGACCTCAAACCTTTAAAAACTATTTATTTGGCCATTTTTACCATGTCATGCATCTGATTGTTTTTCTGTATACTCTTAATAGTAAAAAATAAAACTAATATATGTTTTCATTAATTTTACATTATTCAGATATCATTTTCAATAGGTAAAACTATTAAACACATGATTTGATGTTTTAAAATAGAAAAAGTTCATTTTTGGTCATCCTCGGAAAACATAACATCATATTGAAATTCCATATACTCAAAAATTTCAAAAAATCGTTTTATGGTTGTTTTCTTATGATTCAATAACATTTAGAGGTCATTTGGTGGGTTTGGACCCACTAACTCACATTTTTTATGGGAATCAAACCTTTAAAAACTACTTATTTGGTAATTCCCAAAATATTGTATATATTATTAACATGATTTCATGTAATACACATAAAAAATAATATAATAATGGGTGTCATATGATTTCACATCATTTTGGGGTCATTTTCTATGTACATGACTATTAAATGAACATTTTATTTCTTAAAAACAATGAAAGTGAATTTCAAGTCATCCTGGGAAAATGAAACCTCATATTGATGTTCTTTATACTCAGCCATTTTACAATTCACGATAAAAAAAATTCGTTTAATTTAATGGAATTCAGAGGTCGTTCAATTCGTTTTGACCCCCAAGAACTTGTTTTTAAATGGAATCAACCATTTAAAAACTAATAATTCGGTATTTTGGGGTAGACATCAAGTCTGATTGATTCTCTATATCCTCATACACATACAAAAATAATATAAAGACAATTTTATTTTTATTTTATAGTATTCTGAGGTTTTTCGGTATGGATATGACAGTTAAACACACATTTTGGTGTTTTAAAACAATTAAAGTTTTCTTCAGAACTTCCGAGGAAAAAGAAACCTCATATTAATATTCCATATACACCAACATTTTATAAAGAAATGTATGGTTGTTTTCATATGATTTTCTGGCATTTAAAGGTAATTTGGTTTGTTTTGACCTGATGATGCACATTTTTAAATATCATCAAACTGTCAACAACTTTTTATTCTCTCATTTCAATTATACCCCATATATTATTGACATTTCTTTTTCTCGTACACATAAAAAATTGTACAAAAAAAATATTTCTTTGATTTTATGTCATTCTAAGTTCTTTTGTAATCAATTTTACCATCAAATGCAGGTATTCATGTTTGAAATTAATAAACAAATTTCGATCATCTAGGGAAAACAATGTTTTATAAAGAAAATTTATCTACTAGTATATTTCAAAATTCACTATATAGTTATATTAAAATGATTTTATGGAATTCAAAGGCCTTTCAGTTGATTTTTTTCTTCATGAAACATGTTTTTAAAAGGCATAAAACCTTTAAAAACTACATATTCTATTTTTTGGGGTCGAACACACATCTAATTGACCTGAAATCTACTCATGCACATACAAAATAAAACAAATATAGTTTTATTATGATTTCACATCATTCTGAGGACATGTTATATGGATCTAACTCTTAAATGCTCATTTTGGTGTTTTAAAACAACAAAAGTGTGTTTCTATTCATCGTGGTAAAATAGGGCATTTTATTTCTTTTCCATATGCTTCACCATTTCATAAATCATTGTACAGTTGTTTTTTTATGAATTTATAGTATTAAGAGGTTGTTTGGATTGTTTTGACCTCCTGATGCATGATTTTAAAGTGGGTAAACTTTTAAAACTTCTTATTCATTAGTTTTTGGTAGAACACACATCCAATTGATATTCCATCATCTTTTATAAGTCATAAATAATAATAAAACAACTTTACTATAAAGTCAAATCATTCTATTGTCATTTTATATAGATCTTATTTTTAAACAAAAATTTTGGTGTTTTAAAACATTAAAATTTTGTTTTCAATCATCTTGGGAAAATGAAATCTAATATTAATGCAAAAACTACTCAAACATTTAAAAAATAAATATACAGTTCTTTTTTCCTGACATCATGGTATTCAGAGGTAATTCAGTTGGTTTTGAATAGCTAATTCACCTTTTTAAAAGGATTCAAACATTTAAAAACTTTTTATTTTTTGTTTTTGGCATACCAAATGTCGAATTTATTTTTATTCTACTCATACACGTCACAAATAATAAAAATCTATTTTTACTATTTTTTTTCATTTCCTTATTAAGTATTTTTTATGGATTTAACTATTAAACACACATTTCTTTGTTTCAAAAAAATAAAAGTGTGTTTATAGTCTTCTAGGGAAAACATAACCTCATATTGATGTTCTATTTAATCCGTCATTTCAATAAAAACTATATGGTTTTTGTTTTCTTATATTAAGGAAAATATGTTGGTTTTTACCCCATGATAAAAGTTTTTTAGGGGAATCAGATATTTAAAAAAATTATTATTTGACCATTACAGGAAGACCACAGGTCTGATAGTTGTTTCATCTACTCTCACACCACCAAAATAATATAAATATGGTTTTACTTGGATTTAAAATAATTCCAAGGTTATTTTCTATGAATATGATCATTAAACACAAATTTTGGTGTTTCAAAATAATAAAAGTGCGTTTACGGTCATTCTTTGAAAATTGACCCTAAATTTGAAATTTTATTTACTCAACTATTTTAAATTCAATGTATGATTGGTTTCGTCTGATTTGATAGCATTAAAATATATTTCTCTTAGTTTTTACCCCCTAGCACACCATTTTAAATAGCATTAAAATTTTAAAAACTTCTTATTCAATTTTTTCGGGGAGACCACATATCCGATTGACATTTTTTCTACTCACACATGTCAGAAATAATTGATGTTCCTTCCACTCCACAATTTCAAAAAAAATATGTATGGTTCTTTCTTGTTATTACAAAAAATTCAATGCTCATTCAATTGTTTTTCACCCATTGAAACATTTTTTCAATGTGCAGAAAACCATTAAAAACTACTTATTCAATCATTCTAGGCATACCACATATTCGATTGATGTTCTAGATCATACAAATTAAAAATAATAAAAAGTCATTTTCCAATGATTTCACATCATCAGAAGGTTTTTTGTTATGGATCTGATGATCAAACATGCGATTTTCATGTTTTAAAATAGTAAAATGATGTTTGTTCATCTAGGGGAAAAACTTTGATTGATGTTCCGTCTAAGTAGTAATTTAAAAATATAATATACACTATGGGAAAAACAGTCTTCTGTGACGGGATTAATTCCCGTCGTAAATGGTCCATCCCAGGGGTTATTTGCGACGGGGGGTTTGTCCCGTCGCAAATAACTTGTTATTTGCGATGGGATTTGAGGTCCTGTCGCAAAAGGTAATGTGTGCTTTGGCTCTGTATGCACACCAAAGCACAGGATAGTTTTTTGTGACGGGGGGGGGGGGGGGTCCCCCGTCACAAATAGTGTGTCAGTCGGAGGGTATTTGTGACGGGTCTCGTCGTAAATACCAGCGGCGGTAAATGCATTTTTATGAGGGGATGTTCTTCTGTCATAGAAGGTGTGTCGGAAGGTCACATTTTACGACAAGACCCATCACAAATAACCTTTTAACGCAACCCATAATTAATGTGGTCGAATGTATTTGCAACGGGTCATGTCGCAAAAAGAACTATTAGCGACGGGATTCTCGTCGCTAATAGCCCCGTCACAACTAATCAAACCTATATATACCCCCCTCCGTTTTTCTTTCTGTTCCTCTCATTTCTCACTTCCTCTCTCTCACTAAGCTCGAATTTTAGTGTGAAAATTTCTCTCAGTTAAATTATTTTTGCGTAGAAGTTGTGAAGGCACTTACATCAATAAGATATCAAGTTTAAATGTGTTTATATTTTATTTAATTTAGTATTTATTTAATTTTTTTATGTTAATTTTAATTATTATTGATTAGTTGTAATTAAATTAGATTTAAATTGTTTTGTTATATGTATTTTAGTAATAATTAGTAGTAATTGATGGTAATTAGTACTAATTAGTAGTAATTGGTAGTAATTAGGAATAATTAGGAATAAATAGAAATAATTAGTAATAAATTGAAATAAATAGTAATAAATAGTAATAAATAAGAATAATTAGTAGTAATTAGTACTAAATAGTAGTAATTAGAAATAAATACTAATAATTAGGAATAATTAGTAATAAATAGGAATAATTAGTAATAAATAAGAATAATTAGTAATAAATTGGAATAATTAGAAATAAATATTAATTAATAGTATTAAATCGTACTAAATAGTAGTAATTAGTAATAAATAGTAATAATTATAAATAAATAGGAATAAATAAGAATAATTAGTAATAAATATGAATAATTAGTAATAAATTGGAATAATAAGTAATAAATAGGAATAATTAGTAATAATTAGTAATAATTAGTAATAATTAGTAATAAATAGGAATAATTAGTAATAAATAGTTTTAAATAGAAAAATATAGTAATAAATAGTAATAATTATTAATAATTAGTAATAATTAGTAATAAATAGGAATAAATATGATTAAATAGTAATAAATAGGAATAAATAAGAATAAATAGGAATAAATGGGAATATTTACCAATAATTAGAAAAATTAGTAATAATTAGGAATAATTAGGAATAAATATAAATAAATAAGAATAAATAGAAATAAATAGAATTAATTAGAAATAAATAGTAATAAATAGAAATAAATGGGAATAAATAATAATAAAAAGAATAAATAGAATAAATAAGAATAAATAGGAATAAATAGAAACAAATAGTATTAAATAGTATTAAATAGTAATAAATAGGAATAAATAGGAATAGATATAAATAAATAGGAATAAATTGTAATAAATAGTAATAAATTGGAATAATTTGTAATAATTTGTAATAATTTGTAATAATATGTATTAAATAGTAATAATTAGTAATAATTAGTAACCACTAGTAATAACTGGTAATAACTAGTAATAACTAGTAATAACTAGTAATAAATAATAATAACGAGTAACAACTATTTATTAATAAGAGTAAAAAATAAAAAAAATAGAAAAAATAGTAATAAATTGTAATAAATTCTAATAAATAGTAATAAATTGTAAAAAATAGTAATTAATAGTCATTAATAGTAATTAATAGTAAAAAATAGTAATAAATATTAATAAATAGTAATAAATAGTAATAAAAAGTAATAATTATGAAATTTAATAACTTGTAATAACTTGGCACAATTTCCAGTGGATTGATGACACTCCTTTTGCTCGATGACTCTTCTCATTTTAACTTTCACCGACTCATAACATTATGAAAACTATGATTCTATGTATGAACGAGTTTGAATATTTATTTGTTGGACCATATTTTTCATAATGTGTTCAGAAGGTGACAGTTGCAAAGGACGATTCATCGATGAAAATGGTGCTCTTTTGTCCGACGGCTCATTTATGTGCTAGTTTTTGACACAGAAATAACAATGAAGAATCTTCTCAGAGGTATGATTATACATTCTTGTATGCACAATAATGAATATGTGTACCTATAAGAATATTCTTCATTGTGATTTTAGTGAGAGAAATTCGCAGGTAAATGAGACGTCGGACAAAAGAGAAGTCGTCAATCCACTAAAAATTCTTTCACTCAAAAATATGAATTTACAACGGGACCTTTTGCAACGGGCTCTCATCACAAATAATCTATACATAAAATTTTATTAATAGTATTTACGACGGGTCTATTGCAAAAGGTTTATATATATATAATGCATATAATCAAAGGCTTAGTTGTGATGGGGTAGTTTCCCATCACAAAAGGTTTATTTATATATATAATGTATATAATAGGTGGGTTATTTGCAATGGGGACCTTTCCCACCACAAATAGTTTTTTATGACGGGCACGTTACAAAAAAAAATATTTACGATGTCGTTTTCTACAACGGGATATTTACGACGGGGGCCCATCGCTAAGGCCTATTTGCGACAGGATCTCGTCGCAAATATCTCATTGTAAATTGCCCAAATTCTAGTTGTGATATGGTTGTTATTGTCTGATTTCATGTAATTTAGAGATCATCTGATTGGTTTTGACCACATAGCGCATGTTATTAATGAGATTCCAACCTATAAAAACTTTTTATTCTATCATTTTAGGTATAACATAATTCCGATGGATGTCTTGTATACTTTTACACCTAAAAAAAATAAAAATACAGTTTTCTTATCATTTCATATCATTCTAAGGTCATTTTATATGGATCGGAATAATAATCATGTGTATTTGTGTTTTAAAAAAGTAAAAGTGTATTTTGAGTCATCTCAAGAAAAAAGAACCTCAAATTTATGTTCTATCAACTCCATTATTTCATAAATTATTGTAATATTTTTTTATCTGATTTCATGGAATTCAGTGGTAGTTCGGTTGTTTGGACCCATACCACACATTTCTGAAGGGAGTTAAACCTTTAAAAATATCTTATTCGGTCGATCCTAGAATACCACACATCAAATTGATGTGTCATATACTCTTACACATAAAAAATAATGAAAATATGTTTTTCCTGTGATTTTACATTATTCTGAGGCTGTTTTTGAAGGATATAATTGTTAAATGCATGTTTTGGTGTTTTAACATATTAAAGGTTTGTATTCGATCATCTTGGGGAAACAAAACATTATATTGATATTCTATCCACTCAACCATTTCAAATTTAAGTATATAGTTGTTTTTTAATTTGATGAGATTCAAATATAGTTTAGTTAGTTTTGACACCTTGACAAACATCTTATATAGGAGATCAAACCTTTAAATACATCTAATTCAGTCATCTTGGCCATACTGCATGCTTGATTGGCATTCTATCTAGTCATATATGTCAAAAATATAAAACATAGGGTTTTAAAATTATTTCATGTCATTCCAAGGTCATTAGTTATGGATCTAGCTGTTAACAACACATTTTTGTACTTTAAATCGGTAAAAGTTCACTTCGTGTCATCCTAAGAAAAAAACCCTCATATTGATGTTCTTTGTACTCTATAAATTCAAAAATCATTTTATAGTTTTTTTATTGATTTTTTGTCATTTAGTGGTCATTCAGTTAGTTTTGACCCCTGGATGCACATTTTTAAGGGGTTTCAAACCCTTAAAAGCTACTTATTTTTTCGTTTTGGGTAGGCAACATGTTTGATTGATGTGTTCTGTACTCATACACATAAAAACTGATAAAAATATAGTTTTCCAATTATGTAACGTCCTTCCAATGTTTTCCATATTGATCTAACCATTAATCACTCGTTTTTTTAATTTAAAACAATAAAAGTTAATTTCCATTCATCGAGGGAAAACAACACCATGTATTAATGTTCCCTCTTCTCAGTCCTCTATCAATTCATGGTATAATTATTTTCCTTTAATTTTAGGAAATTTTATGTCGTTTGATTGGTTTTGACCCCCTAACAAACATTTTTAAATGTCATCAAACCAGTAATTACTCATTGTTATGTTGTTCTACGAAGATTGTGTAT
Source organism: Viscum album (assembly GCA_963277665.1). Classification (NCBI taxonomy): domain Eukaryota; kingdom Viridiplantae; phylum Streptophyta; class Magnoliopsida; order Santalales; family Viscaceae; genus Viscum; species Viscum album. Next base: position 1,134,459,153 of record OY728165.1, read on the forward strand.
CCAATTGATGTGACATATAAACACTTATATAAAAAATAATACAAATATGGTTTTCCAATTATTTTCCATCATTATGGGTTTATTTTTATGGATCTAATTGTTAAATTCATATTGTTGGTCTTCTTAAATCATAAAAGTGTGTTTATGGTTAACCTTGGACAAAAAAACCAAGGATTATTATTCAATATACTCCACCATTTAAAAAAACATTAAACATTGTTTGTAAGATTTTATAACATTCAAAATCCATTCAATTGTTTTTTATCCCTAGTGAACATTCCTAAAGGATTTCAAAACTTTAAAAACTACTTATTTACTAATTTCGGGCCAACCACACATTTTATTGATGTTTTTTCTACTTTTACACTTCAAATATAATAAAAATACTATTGTACTAGGATTTCATTTCATTATGAGGTAGTTTTCTCTAGATATAACTGTTAAATACATGCTTTTATATTTTAAAAAAAAATAATAATGTTTCCAATCGTCTTAGGAAAAAAGATCCTCAAATTGATGTTTCTACAACTCCACCATTTCAAAAATCACTTTATGGTCTTTTCAAATAACACTACATTTGGAAGTCATTCAGTTGGTTTTGACCCCATGACTCGTGTTTTTAAAGGACACTAAAACTTTGAATACTGCATATTTGTTCATTCTAAGAATTCCTCACATCTAATTGATTTACCATTTACACTTACACATAAAAGATAATAAAAAAATGTTATCCAATTATTTCAAATAATTCTGAGGTTTTTTCTATAGATTTTACTATTAAACGCCTATATTAATGTTTTAAAATAATAAATATGTGCCTTCGATCGTCCATGAAAAAAACCCAAATTGATGTTTTTTATGATCCACCACTTCAAAAGTCAATGTATATTTGTTGTTGTTTGATTTGGTAGCATTCAAATGGCATTTAGTTTTTTTGCCTCCTCGATGCACATTTTTTATATGTGTCAAACCTTTAAAAAGTGTTTTTTTAGTTGCTTCTGGTTGACCACACATATTTTTAAAGTTACATCCAAACATATACAATAAAAATAATACAAAGGTGATTTTCATGTGATTTCACTTCATTCCTATATCATTTTTGCAAGATATGGCTACTAAATTCATGTTGGGGTTTCTAAAACAATTAAAGTTTGTTTTTGGTCGTCCCAAGAAGAAAGATTCTTGCATTAAAAATTTTACCTCTTCATGATTTCTAGAATAAATTTATGGTTTTTATACTATTATTAAACAACATTATGATCTTATTCGGTTAGCTTTGACCCCTATCGTACGTTTTTAAAGGGAATCAACCCATTAAAAACCGCTTATTCAGTTGTTTTAGGTAGACTAAGCATGTGATTGACATTCCATATGCCAATACACATCACAAATAATACAATGAAATTATCATATTATTTTACATCAATTTAGGTAGTCTTCTATAGACCTAACCATTAAACCTAGGTTTCCCATTTTAAAGCAATAAAACTGTGTTTCTAGTTATCCAAAAAAATTGATCCATAGATTGATGTTCCTTCTACTCAACCATTTAAAAAATTACTAAATGATTGTCATCAACTGATTTTACAGCATTCAGAGTTTTTTCGATTGGTTTTGATCCCTTAAAGAACATTTCTATAGGGTTTCAAACCTTTAAACATTATATATTTAGTTGTTTTAGGAAGATCAAAAGTTTGGTTAACATGTCTTTTACATGAACATGTAAAAAATAATTCTAATATAGTTTCCCTATGATTTTACATCATTCTGAGGGCCTTTTTAATGGATCTAAAAGTTAAAAATTCATTTTGGTGTTTTAAAATCATATAAGTGTGTCTTTGGTTATCCTAGGAAAATGGAACCTCGGATTTACATTACATCTACTATACTAGTTCAAAAATCACTATACAATTATTTTCATTTGATTTCATGGATTCAGAGGTCATTCGATTGGTTTTGACCCATTGATACTCGTTTTTAATGGGTGCCAAACCATTATAAACTACTTATTCGATCATTCCTGACATATCACACACCTAATTGATGTGGTACCTACTCATACTCATAAAAAATAATTCAAAATGGTTGTTCAATGATTTCACAACATTCTAAGGTTGTTCATTATCTATTTTACTATTAGACATTTTTTTTTGTGTTTTAAAATAATAAAATATTATTTCCAGTCATCCTGTAAAAATAGAACCTCATATTGAGATTTTCTCTCATCCATTATTTCAAATAATCATTTTTATGATTGTTGTGGTTTGATTTGGTAACATTTTAAGGCTAGATAGATGATTTTGGCCTAACTAAAACATGTTTTTAAGTGGTTTCAAACCTTTAAAAATAACGTATTTAGTTGTTCTAGGTAGATAGTATGTCTAATATACATTCTTTCTCGTAAACATAAGAAATAATACAAAGGAAACTTATCTATGATTCCATGCCATTTTTAGGAAGTTCACTATATATTTGAATATTAAATGTGAATTTTTATGTTTTAAAACAAAAAAAATCCATTTTTAGTTATTCCTATAAAATGGAAGATTATATTGACATTCATATCCTAGAAAATTTGATAAATCATTGTATAGTTGTTTTTTCTAGTTTCACAGTATTCCAAGGTTATTCGATTAGGTTTATCCCTCAACGGGCATTTTCAAAGGGCCTCAAACCATTAAAAATTTTCTATTTTGTTATTTTGATTAGACTATGTGTTCAATTTACATTTAATATATTCTTACATGTCACAAATAATAAAAACATGGGTTTCCCATGAATTCATATCATTCTGAGTTTTTTTCTATGGATCTAATTATTAAATGCAGGTTTTCATGTTTTAAATTAATAAAAGTTAATTTCAATTCATCCTGGGAAAATGGACCCTCATATTAATATTCCATATAATCCACTATTTGATAATAATTTTATGGTTTTTTATGATGTCTTGGTATTCATAGGTTGTTGGGTTGGTTTTGACCCCCTGACACATGTTTTTAAAGGGCATAGAACCATTTAAAACTACTTATTCTGTCATTTTCTGTAGACTACATGTCCAATTGATGTATCATCTACTTTTATATGTCATAAATAAAAAAAAAATTCTTTTCCTATGATTTCACATCATTAGAAGGTTTTTTTATTTGCATATTACAATTAAACATATGTGTTGGGGTTTTAAAATTGTAAAAAGTCTTTTTCAGATATCCCAAACAAACAAAATCTTGGATTGATATTACATCTACTAAAGAATTTCAAAAAATACTATACATCAGTTTTTTTTATTTTACGGCATAAATAGGTCTTTCAGTTGGTTTTGATCCTCAGACACATGTTTCTAAAGTGTTTCAAACCTTTAAAAACTGCATATTCTTTTATTCACCTAAAAAATATATCTTATTGACATTCTATTAACTTTTATACATAAAAAATAATTTAATAACAGTTATGCTATGATTTCACATGATTCTAAGGTCATTTTATAAGGATATGATCATAAAATTCATGTTTTCTATTTTAAAATAATTAATTTTCTTTCCAAAAATCACAAGAAATAAACTCTAATTGGAATTATGTCTACTCTATCTTTTAAAAAATCATTATAATATTTTTTTATCTGATATCACAACATTCAGAGGTTGTTCGATTTTTTGACCCAATAACACATGTTTTAAAGGGTGTCAAACCATTAAAAGTTATTATATAGTCATTTTGGGTAGATCACACATTTGATTGATGTTTTGTCTTATCATACACATCAAAAATAATTTAAAGATTGTTTTCCCATGATTTGATGACATTTTGTGGTCCTTTTCTATATATTTGACCGTCAAATGATGGTTTTGGTATTTTAAAAAAAATAAGAGTTTGTTTTCTGACATCCCAGGGAAAAAATTGGATTGGTGTTCTTTCTACTCCAACATTTCAAAAATTATTATAATTTTTTTTCTAATTTCATGATATTTAGAGGTCATTCGATTCGTTTTGACCTTCTGGTGTATGTTTCTAAGGACATCAAACCTTTAAAAATTAATTATTCAGTTAGTTCAGACAGTTCTCACATATTATTGATGTGTTTTATGCATGTACACATCACAAATAATAAAAATATTTTTTCAAATGATTTCATGGTATTATGAGGTTTTTTATTTGGGATATAACTGTTAAACACACATTTTGGTGTTTTGAAACAATAAAAGAGGGTTTTCAATTATCATATGAAAACAACACCTCTAATTTATGTTCTCTCTAATCAACCATTTCATAATTTACTACATGATTGTTTCTTTTCTGATTTTATAGAATACAAGGGTTTCTTGGTTGTTTTTGACCCCTTGGTAGACATTTTTAATGGGATTTAAACCATTAAAATCAACTTATTTGGTCGTTTTCGGTAGACCGTATGTCTAATTGATGTGATTTCTACTCATAAACATAAAAAATAATATAACTATGTTTTTTATTTGATTTCACAACATTAAAAAGTTTTTTATATATGGATTTTATTGTTAAATTAATTTTTTGGAATTTTAAAATAATAAAAGTGTGTGACCGATCATCCTAGGAAAATAGAACTATGTGTTGAATTTTTAACTACTCCACAATTTTTTAAATCACTATACAGTTATCTTCATCTAATTTTGTGGCATTCAAATATCATTTAGATGTTTTTGACCCATTGATGGATGTTTTTAATGGTCGTTAAACCTTTAAAATTTTATTATTGAGTTATTTTGGTTAGATCAAACATTTGATTGACTTACCGTCAACTCATACACATCAAAAATAATACAATAAAGATTTCTCTATGATTTCACAGTATCTTTTGGTCATTTAATGTGGATCTGAAACACATGTTTTTGTGTTTTATAATTTAAAAAAATTTTGTTCAGTAATATAGAGAAAAACACACTAAAATATTATGTTCCTTCTACTTCAGCATCTCAAAATTCACTATATCATTTTTCTTGTTTGATTTTATGAAATTCAGAGCTCTTTTGGCAAGTTTTGACCCCCATACATATGTTTTTAAAGGGTGACAAACCATTAGAAACTATTTATTTGGTCTTTTTGGGAAGACCCAACATACAATTGAAATTATTTATACTCATAAACACCAAAAATTATACAATGATGGTTGTACTATTATTTCACATCATTCTAAGGATTTTTTCTATAGATTTGTCCATTAAACAAAACTTTTGGCGATTTAAAATATTAAAAGTGTGTTTTTGGTCATATCTAGATAACATAACATTAAAATTGTTGATATATTATGTCAAATATTTAAAAAATACCTCTTTGGTTGCTTTCATCAGATTTCATGGCATCCAGAGGTCATGTGGTTATTTTTGACCCCCTTACGTACATTATTAATGTGTGTCAATCCTTTAAAAACTACTTATTCAGTTGTTTTATGTAGAACACATTCCTAATTGATGTTTTTTAAACACATGCACATCAAAAATAATACAAATACAATTTTTCTATGATTTCATGTTATTCTAAGGTTGGTTTCTAAGGATTTGACTATTGAACACATGTTTTCATGTTCTAAAAGAATTAAAGTAAATTTCCAATTTTCTATCAAACATGATACCATGAATTAATATCCTCTCTCATTTACCATTTACAAATTCACTATATGGTTTTAGTCAAAAACATTTAATAGAATTTTTAGTTTTATCATTTCATTTTGACCCCCTAACATGTGTTTTTAAAAGGCAACAAACCTTTAAAAATATCGTATTTAGTCGCTCTTGGAATACTGCACATCCGATTGATATTTCATCTAATCAAACATGTAAAAAATAATAAAAAGTGGGTTTTCAATAATTTTCCTTCATTATTATGTTGATTTCTATGAGTTTGACCATTAAACACATGTTTTTTGTTATAAAACAATAAAAGTAATGTTTCATTCATATTGGGAAAACAGAAGCTTGGATTAATCATTTTTATACTCTATAATTTCAAAAAATCATTATATGGTTGTATTTATCTAATTTTATATAATTTTAAGGTTTTTTAATTTATTGTGACCATGTGAATCACAATTTAAAATGGTTTCAAACCTTTTAGAATTTCATGTTTGTAACACCACGATGTTTTTATGAAAAAACAATTTCATTAAATAATTTTAGTTCTTCAATAGCTTGAATTGCATGAAATCATGAGTTTAAATGAACCAAGAGATTCCTTTACTATAAAATTATGATTATAACCTATCCATTATGTTAGCTATAATAAATATAACTAACTTATTAAAATGTATATTGAATTCATTAGCTGCCAAATATTTATAAAAAATATATGTCAATTATATATTTGTATTTTTAAATTTAGTGAATTACTTTTAGAAAATGAAATTAATGAAATATATATTTTATATACTAAATAAAATAGTTTTTATATCCACTAAATATATATTTTTGACATTGGGTGTGAGTAAACCATATTTTATGTATAAAAATCTATATTTTTTAGTGGGTAATTTTTCCACCATTTAATGGTGAATCCCTTTTAATGTAAAATTTTTACAGATTAATAATTTCTATATGACAATATAAAAATCTTATTTGTATGTGGGATATAAAAATTTACTTTGGATTATATTTTAATATTTTTCTGATAACTTTCAAGTTCTGATGAATAGTAAAAATACATAAAATTTTAATTGAAAAAAACTTTTTTCATCAAAATATTTATATGGTAAAATTGTATTATTTAAAAGTTTAAATGTATAAATAGAATTTATTTTTATCATTTAATATAATATAGGTCAATGGAATTAATTTTACATTGAATTTGGATGTAAAAACATTTCAATCGTTTATAATGTTTTAACTTTTAAAACACATTTCCAAATTTTGACAATGAGATTAAATATAAATTAATTACTATAAATTTTTTGTTTTTAATTTTTAAAAATTTATTCAATATTTGGAATCAATATGTCCAAATTTTCAAAATAGATTCATATTTGGGCATTTTTAATAGTAACTTTAGTAATTTGTAATAATACGGTAAAAAAGGTAAATCCGATAATTGAGGGTAAAAATAATGATATAAAATTACCCAAAAACATGTCCTAATATAATTGGATGAGTAGTTTTTTACCTAAATCTTCCTTGGGTAAAACTATTATCCATTTAAATCCACCTAGATAAGATTAGAACATTTAATTTATTTTATATAAAGAAAAGTTAAATATGTCTTACTCAAATTTTAATAACTATATCATTTTTAAAATAAGGTTATACATAAGATAAATTCAACTATAAATACCCATTTTAAATTTAATTTTTATTTATTTATCATGATAATTTATTTGTAATTGTTATTAAAAAAATAATTTTTATAAATACTTATACTTTGATGATGCATAAATTATTTAATTCATGATAAATCAATAAAATAATTTATACTAAAATTATAATAAACATTAAAATACACAAACACTTGAAAAATTATTATTTTTAATGTATATATCAATCATAATCATCAAATGGTAGAGTTATTGACCATTTGGATCCATGTGGGAAAGAGTATGACATTTAAAATATTATATTTAAAGTGATGTTAAAGTTTCCACATTCATGTTTTAATTAATATAGCATTTTTTATGAATGTTTTTATAGAATATATATTACATTATATTTATTCTTATAAAATATATAATATTGATCATTATCATAGTATTTTAATTTTCATTTTTATTTAATAAAAATATATTAAATAATTACAAAAAACTGATGTTGTAATTATTCTATTAGTAGATATAACAAATAAATGTTATTAAAAATATTAAAATAAATAAAATTTGGGAAAAATAATATATCCAAAGAATTTATAGATTACCTTGACATATTATAAATATAATTAAATATTTTTATGAGATATCTTATTAATTTAAACTTTCAAAAAATTAGTGAATTGAATAGTGTCAAAATTGTCACTATTGATTGTTTATAAAAATAATGTATTATTAAATTATTTAAAAATCATAAAAATTTTAAAAATATATAATAATTATAATATGGTTTAAAATGTTCTATGTTATTTATTCATGATCTAATTGGAATAAAATAATTAAATATTTCACCATTTTAATATTAGAATATGTGTTACCCTAGTTAAATATTAAATAGAATAACTAATCGTTAATTGAAATTATAAGGTTTAAATTGATAAAAAAATTGTCTAAAATTCATAATATTAATAGATTAAAATCCTATCTTATCTCAATTCTAAATTGTGTCATTTTAGAGGTATTTGGATTTGGTTTGATTTTATTATAATTTAATATCTCTAGAGTTTTCAGAAGTGCCTCTCACCTAAATTATAAAAGGGGATCCACCTCCCTCATTTCATCACAACTCATAATATTAAATCTCATTTTTCCCATTTCACATTCAATTATAATCCTCCATAGAAATATTATTTATGTCCGGGTATTCTCTAAAGACTAACTATAGTGCTTTTAGAGGTGATTAATAGGGGGAAGATCGAAGAAGATGTAATTTCTTCTACCGATTATTTCAAACTTCTATCTTATTATACATCCTATTCATGATTTTTTTCATTATAAGGTAATAAATCTAGAATCACTTATATATTGATATGTTATTATGATTATAAAATAACCATATTCCACCTTCTATCCATCCTACAAAAAATAAAATCACCACACATGTGTGTGTACAACTTACCGTCACCACATTGTGGTGTAATCTGTTTCTTACCACCACCATACATATATTGGTATATTGATGAAAACTATAACAATATATTATTATGATAACATAATATTGAATCTGAAAAATGATACACCATCCACTTCAAACCCATTCAATAATTATGGGAATGATATTGTCGCTCATGCGTACGTAAGACGTACTGTCTCTAAGATGTGATGTGATTTGTTCTACATGATCTTTATTAAATCATGATTACATTAATGAATTGAATTAATAAATAAGAAATATAATATATTAATTTAATTTTATAAATGATATAAATATAACATAAGAAGAGTAAGAAGAACTTATCTGACAAAATATTTATATGAAAATAAAGAAGTTAATACCTGATGGATGAGTAATAATGTTACTAACAAACAGATGATAATATGATCATATATGATATCATAAAAATTAATATGATTCTGGAATAAGTAAATTACATTATTTAAATAATTATACATGAGGTTCAGTTACATACAAATGATATCAAACCTATGGTAAGGGATAGTTTTGCAATCTCATTATTATGTGAGATTATTTCTACGTAAATATATACTAGGGTATATTTATCATCCTTGTCCATGATTCTAAAATATGTATTCATAAATATTCATTCTATACATATAAAATTATTTAAATTCAATTTAACCTAATTGTTGAATTTTTATTAAATAGTATGAAAGGAATCTTTTGTCATTATTTGATACGAAGTACTTTTTCACTTATCCAACAAAAATATGGGAAGAATGTTTTCTTTTAACTTATACCACATTATAGGTTCTTACATTTTCAAAACACTGTACTTTAATGAAGATTCATTTAAATTATTTCAATTTTTTTCAACATAATTATTTTCTTTTAAAATTGTGGGGAATTTTCAGAAAATAAATTGTTTATGAAGAAGAAAAGATATTTTCCTCAAGAATAAATTTCAAGTGTTTAATAAAAATTATTTTTCATCTAAGATTTCATTATTTTAGAGTTTTATGATTAAAGTATATTATCCCTATTATTCTTAATGTTTTATTTTGTTTTTTATCGAATTAAATTTATGAAATCTATTTGTTTTACATGGATTTTGTTATGACTTAATGATGCTCATTAAACCCATTTTATTCCTTGGGTTATGCTATGATGAATGATTTATGTTTTTTTAGAACACGTAAGAATTATATCATAATGAGATGGTTGGGAACTATACCTACCTCCAATTAATTGTTTAAAGATTTAAATCTCATGAGATAGATAGGGATGGAATGAGAAATGATCTTGGTTTAGTAATGTACAGTTAGAATGAGGAGTGAGCTCAATTCAGTAATTGAATTTTTCTGTTATGATGGTATTAGAAATGTTCCTTGACTAATATGAAATTATTTTATATGATTATGTCTATATCATAAAATTTAATGTCTTATGTTATCACATTTTGGATTACATTCATTGATACTTATGAACATTTATGATTTATCCCATGGCATGATATCATAATCTTTCATATACAGGACAAGATTTTGAAATGTTATGTTCATTTGTGTTATGATTATGATATGATTGATATCTCCCTGTTTACACTTACTGAGAATCTTATCTATCCTTTTTTATGTTTCTTTTACTTAGGTAATGAATAAGGTTATTATGTAAGATATGTCAAAAAAGGGGTCATGTATGAAGGAATCAGTGGGAGAAAATTTAGATTTATTATGATCCATTAATTTATGTTTCCCAGTTTCTAAAGACACTATACCTATATAGTCGTTTCATGGATTAGTAATATTTTGTAATGAATATTCTTAAATTATTAAATAATATCTATGTATATAAAGTTTGTACTATTATAGTTGGAATCAGAGGAAATGTATAGTTAACCTTTGGAAACTAGGATGATAAAAATGTAGAAATAACCCGAAGTATATGTCAATGTATAGGTTAAAATCCTAGTGTTTTAGAAATTATCATAAATAACTCAGGATAAATCCTAAAATGTCCTCAATTAAAATTTTATTCATTATTATGTGTTTTTCCTAATATGTTTATGGTTGCCCGTACTCTTTTTCTTGGTTGTAGTCAATGTATGGAACCTGAAGGAAGAATAATAATGTTTAATGCAATGGGAAATGCAATTATTGTCCTTCTGGTAAACCAAAAGTTGTGGGAGACGGAATTAAAAACCTTGTTGTTATGATCACAAAACATTCTAAAGCTATGAATCAAGTAGGCCATCCAAACAAACAAACGAGGTAACAACATTCTTTTGAGTCCATCTTAAGGTATCATTCACCTTCTTTTAGTGGATCTTCCGATCCACTCATGGATGAACAATGGATTAGTACCACTGAAAAGATATTTCCAGTTCTCTAATGTTTAAAACATGACAAAGTAACCTTATTAGTCTATCATTTTGAAGGTGAGGTTGATCAATGCTGTAATCTTATCAAGTATATGAGGCAAAGAGATGAAATTGAATATGTGAAATGGGATGAGTTCAAGAACTTATTTTTCAGTACGAACTTTCCTCGTATTATACCAAAAAGGATGTTGAAGGAGTTCTTTGAACTTAATCACAAGGATGGTGATTTTTTTGGTACCTATGAAGAAAATTTAACAAGACATGTAAGGTACACATCTGTAATTATTATCCAACTTGAGCATAAAACTGATTGATTCTTTAGTGGCTTAAAACTATGTATCTGAAGGGCATTATCCATAAGGGACTTCAATAGCTATGAGGAAGTCGTTCAATGTGATCTCAAGGTTGAGATACATATTGAAGTAACCCATCAGCCCAATGGATTTGATAATAAGTGAAAAATGGGATTTAAAGGGAAAATATAAATAACACACTAAAAGGAAGATGAGTTTTTCTCTATGCTCAATGTGTGTAAACAAACATGGTGGAAATTATCTTAAAGGGGATATCAAATTTTTTAAGTGTAAAAAAAAGTTTTTTGGGAAGTTGAATACCGACATGATGGGAAGAAGATGTCTAATAATCTGAAAAAAGAAAAGAATACACAGAATGAACCTCCTACAGTTCAATGTTAAAACTTCATGGAAATGGGTAATTACACCAATCAATTCCCTAATCTGAGGGTTATTAATGATGATTGATGTTAGAAAACTCTTAAGGCCAAAGAAAAGGGAAAGTCACATGCGATCCTTATCAGTGATGTGGAGTACGATAATGATGTGGTGAAACGTAAACATACCGTCTACTCTAAAGTAGAAAATATTTAATTTGATTCTGGATCCAACCACTCTTTTATTTCCAAATATTTTTCTAACATTATTTCCATATTACCTCAACAAATAGATGTTGAGTTAGCTATGACAACTCTTAATGGAACAATGGTCACATCAAAAGTTTGTAATTCTTCTCCAGTTGAAGTTTTTGGGAAATTTCTTCCTAAAAATCTTGTGATCCTTCCCTTAGTGGAATTTTATGTCATTAATATCATGGATTGGATTTCTCTATATGGAGATAATATAATTTTCTATTGAAGGAAATTCATATTTCATATTCTAGATGAATCTATGATCATCTATTGATGCCAGGATGAATATGACCTTATGAAGAAAATTTCTTCCATACTATGGGACTTAATTCCTATAAATAAAGGTTATCTATCTCAAATGGTTGGGGAGAAACTCACCATTAAGAATAATACTATTATATGGGAGTTTTATGATGTCTTTGTAGAAGAATTTCCAGGTATTCTACTGAATCGTGAGGTTGAGTTTTCAATATAACTTGTACTGGGTATTATGCCTATTTCAAATACACCTTATAGAATTGCCCCAATTGAGTTGCATGAATTGAAGAAGAAACTCCAAGAGAATCATGAAAAGGGATTCATACACACTAGTGCCTCATAATGGGGTGCACCTATTCTATTTGTTAAGATGAAAGTTAGATCAATGAGACTCTACAATGATTATTGAGAACATAACAAGATCACTATCAAGAAAAAATATCTTCTACCCTGCATTGATGATTTATTAGACCAACTACACAGAGCTCAATACTTTTCCATGATTTATATTCATTCAAGATATCCTTAATTAAGGTTCAATAAGGAGGATATACTGAAAATAACATTCCATACAAGGTATGGACACTATGAAGATAACTTGATAATTGTACTTAAGACCCTGATAAAGGATTAGCTTAATGAAAAATTGTACAAGTGTGAACTTTGGCTAAAAAAAGTTTTGATTTTGGGTAACATAATTTCAAGAGAGGTGATATCTATGTATCTAGAAAAAATAGAAGTTATTGAAATTTGGCCTAGAACAACAACAGTAACTGAGATCCAAAGTTTTCTTGGTTTGGATGGATATTATCAACATTTTGTGTAATATTTTTCATAATTATCTAATCCAAACACCATGTTGGCTCGGAAAGGAGTTAAGTTTTTCCATATAGAGGAATGTAAAGATAATTTAAAAGAGCTAAAGATAAGGTTATCCAGTGAACTTCTACTCACGCAGCCTTATTATGGATCACGGTTTATGATCTATAGTGATGAATCCATGAAGGGGTTGGGATGTGTTCTCATGAAAAATGATATGGTGATAGCTTATGCCTTTCCTTAATTTAAAATCCATGGGTAAAATTACCCAACTCAGGATTTGGAGTTAGCTATGGTATTCTTTACACTAAATATATAGAGGCATTGTCTTTATGGTGAAATATGTTATATTTATACTAATCATAAAATTTTAAAGTATATTTTAAAAAAAAGGTGTTTCATATGCATCAAATAAGATGGTTGGAGTCGATTAAATTATATGAATTCTCAATACATTACCACACTAGGAAAGAAAACAAGTTGGCATATGCTTTCAGTCGAAACGACCATTCTAGCTTATCCTTGATGGGGATCAAAAGAGATCCATTATTTATTGATTTCTAAATGAAGGATCTTGATTTTTTAAAAGGGGAGAAATCTAAAATTTCTTAGATGACTATCCAACCATAAATACAAGGGAATATTAAGGAGGTTTATAAGTAAGATGTAGAGCTACAAAAGAAGGTGAGAATTGTTACTGAATTAAACCTTGATTATGATGGAATAATGAGGTTTAGAAACTGGGTTTGTATTCATCCCATACCATAATAATTGGAGCTATTGTATGAGGCTTATAGTTCTTCATTCTCTATTCATCTTAGAAGAAAAAAATATGTACAGGGACCTGAAAGTGTATTTTTGATTGGATGTAATGAAGATAGATGTTTCTGAATATGTTTCTCGATAATTGGTTTGGAAGCAAGTTAAGGCTGGGAGATAGAATTCTATAGTGATGTTACAACCATTACACATACCGGAATTGAAATAAGTAAACACCATTATAGACAATGTCATCAGACTTCCCAAAAAATTTGAAGTCTGTAATGCTATATGGTTTATAGATGATCACCTTATGAAGTTGGCACACTTCATTGGTATTTGAGAGGATTTTTCACTTGATAAGATTTCCAATATATATTTATAAGAAGTTGTAATATTTCATGGGGTAAAACTTTCCATTATATCTAATAGGGATCCTAGGTTTACCTCAATGATCTAAAGAATTATCCAGTAGGCTCTGTATAAAGAGTTATGTTTTATCACTGGTTATCATTCATAGATAGATGGTCAGTCTGAGAGGAAAATTCAAACTCTATAAGACATGTTGAGGGCTTGCTATATGGATTTAAAAATGTGGTTTGGACAAACACATATCACTAGTGTAATTTTCTTACAACAATATCTTTCACTCTAGTATTCAGATAGCACCTTATGAATACCATTATGTAAATAAGTACATAAATCCAACTTGCTAGGATGAAGTTGTGTAAATAAATCTATTAAGACCTATTCTTGTTGATGAAATTGAAGAAAAGGTTAGATCTACTCAAATACACATAAGAGTAGCTCTGAGTTGACAAAACCATTATGCTAAAAACCAATGAAAATAAATAGAGTTTGAAGTGGGTAACAAGATGTTTCTACAAATATCTACCTAGAAGAGAGTATTGAGATTTGAAAGAAGTGTAAGCTGATCCCTAGGTATATCGGTCCATTTGAAAATTTAGATTGCGTTGGGAAGGTAGCTTACTGAATGATGATTCTATTGAATATCTCTCATGTTCATGATCTGTTCCATATATTTCTCCTAATAAAATACATACCTGGTCTTTCGCATGTACTAAACATAGAATTTTTACTTATAGAGTAATATCTTTCTTATGAAGAACAACTTATAGAAATGTTGTATCGTAGATAAAAAGTTATGGGAACTGAGACCACTCACTTGGTTATAGTATTATGGTGGAACCACCATATTGAGGAATATATGTGGGATGTTTAGGGTAAGATGGGGTAGAGGTATCTTTATCTTTTTGTATCCATGTGACAAATTTTCTGGGAAAATTTCATTTTTTGTGGGGTATAATGTAACAACCTGATGTTTTTATGAAATTTTTTTCCTTTAAATAATTATAATTATTCAATAGCATGCATTGCACGCAATCATGAGTTTAAACAAATTCTGAGATCCCCCAAGGATAAAATTACCATTATGACCTTTCTGTTAGGTTAGTGAGAATAAATATAAATAACTTGTGAAAATATATAGCAAATTAATTAGCAACCAATTAGTTATGAAAAATATAAATCAATTATATATTTGTATTTTTAAATAGATTAAATTAATATTATTAAATTAAATTAATGAAATTTATATTTTATATAGTTAATAAAATAATTTTTAAATTCATCCTATAGATATTTTTTTCATTGGGTATGAATAAACCCTATTTTATGTATAAAACGCTATATTTTCTAAAAGGGTGATTTTACCACCTTTTAATGGGAAACCCTTTTTAAAAGTGAAATATTGAAACATTAATAATTCTTATATGACAACATTAAACTATTCATTGGAATCATGATATAAAAATTTACTTTGGATTAATTTTTGATATTTTTCTGATAACATTCAATTTTTGTTGAATAGTAAAAATATACTAAATTTTAATTGAAAATAACTTTTTCATCAAAATAATTCTTATGGTTATATAATATTATTGAATGGTTTTAAAGTATAAATATATTATGTTTTTTATCAGTAAAAAAATGTTGGTCATTGGTATTATTTTTACATTGAATTCAGAGGTAAAAATATTTCAATCTTTTGAAATGTTTTTACGTTTAAAATTTGACTTCTAATTTAGAAAACTGGATTAATTTTAGATTAATTACTACAACTTCTATTTTTTGAATATTTAAAAATTGATTCCATATTTTGAATAATTAGGTCTAAATTATGTAAATATCTTTATTTTTGACCTTTTTGAATAGTAACTTCTGTAAGTTTTTTTAATATGGTAAAAAGGTATATCATGTAATTAGGGGTAAAAATAACATTATAAAATTACCCTAACACTTATCATAATACCATTGGATGAATATTGTTTTACCTAAATCATCATTGTGTATAAATAGTATCTATTGGAATCCACTTGGATGAGATTAGTACATTTAATTTATTTTATATAAAGAAAATTTAAAAATTCTTTACTCAAATTTTAATGACAATAACATTTTTAATATTAGGTTATACATAAGATAAATTAGACTATAAATACTCATTATAAGTCTAAAATATTTGTATTTATCGTGATAATGTTTTTTTAATTTTTAGGAAATAAATAATCACATTAAAAACTTATACTTTGATGATGCAGAAATTATTTAATTTATGAGAAATCAATAAAATAATCATCATTTGAATTATAATAATTTTTAAGAGACCCCAAAACATGACCAAATCTTATTTTTCATGTATATCTCGACTATAATCATCCAAGGGTCCAGTTATTGATCATTTGGATTCATATATGAAATATTATGAAACTTATAATATTTTATTTAAAGGGATGTTAAAGTTATCACATTCATGTTTTATTTAATATAATATTTTTAATGAAGGACTTTATAGAATATATATTGTATTATAAGTTTTCTATTTAAATATATATAATTTATATTTTTCATATTATTTAATTTAAAAAGTTTATTCAAAAAATTAGTGTATTAAATAATTACACAAAATAGATGTTTTAATTATTTTATTAATGGAGATAAAAATAATTGTTATTTAAAATATTAAAATTAATATAGTTTGGGATAATTAATATATCCAAATAATTTTATATATGACCTTGACCAATTAGAAATTTAATAAAATATTTTGTTCAAAGTTATCTTGTTATTTTAATATTTTCGAAAATCAATGAATAGAATAGTGTCAAAATTGGCACTATTGATTTTTTTTCCAAATAATGTTTTATTAAATTATTTAAAAATCATATCATTTTTTAAAAGATATATTATTATTATATTGTCTAAAATGTTTTAAGTTATGTATTTAAGGTCTAATAGTCCTCAAATGAGTAAATATTGCACCCTTTTAATATTAAAATATTTGTTACCCTAGTTAAAATTTAAATAGAATAACTGTTAATTAAATTGATAGAGTATAAATTGATATAAGAAGATGTCTAAAATTTATTTTTTGATAATTTTACAACCCTATGTAATATAATCTTCTATATTGGGACATTTTAGTGGTTTTTGTTTGTCATTTTATTTTATTATAATTTAATATTTTGGAGTTTTTAAAAGTTCCCCTTGCATTAATTATAAAAGGGAATCTACTCCCTAATTTCTTCACAACACATTTAACCTTAAAACTCAGTTATAACATGCCCTTTTCTATTATCATCTTCCCTAGAAACATTATATAGGTTCTTGTATTCTCAAAAAACTAACTCTAGTGCTTCAAATGAAGATTTACAGGCAGAACGTCGAAGAAGATTTAATATCCTCCGCCGATTATTTCAAAATTCTTTCTTTTTTTACGTCATATTCAATAGTTGTTTCATTATAAAGTATTAAATTTAGTATCAATTATATAATAAGATTTTATTATTATTATTAAATAACCATATTCTACATTCAATCCATCTTATGAAAAACAAAATCTCCTTGTGTGGGTACGTACGACTTACCATCTCCAAATCATAATGTAATATGTTTTTCACCACCACCTGACATGGATGAGTATAATGATAAAAATGATAACTATATATGATTCTTATAATATTTTATTTATTCTGAAATATTATACATTATCTAATTCAATACCATTCAATAATTCTGGGAATGATATCCTCTCTCGTGTGTGCGTACGGTCTACCGTCTCCATTATGTGATGCTATTCATTCTACGTGATCTTCATTAAATCATTATTATATAAATGAATTGAATGAATAAATATGATATATATTATACTAATTTAATTTTTTAAATTATATAACTATAACATAAGAATAGAAACAAGAACTTATCCGACAAAACATGCGTATGAAAATAAATAAGTCAATACTCGATGGATACATAATAATGTTAGTAACAAACAGATGATGATATGATCATATATGATATCATAAAAATGACTATGATTGTATAATAAGTATGTAAAATTGTTTAAATAATTATACATGAGGTTCAATTATATAAAAAAGATATCAGACCTATGGTTAGGGATAATTTCACAATCACTAAACTATCAGATATTTTTTATACGTAAGTATATAATGGGGTATATTTATCATAAATGTCCATGTTTTATAAATATATATTCCAAAATATTCTTTATATACTTCTAAAATTGTTTATTGTCAATTTTAACATATTGGTGATTTTTTATTAAAAGTGTATGAAAGTAAACTTCTGTCATTTTTTGATACGATGTAATTTTTGACTTTTCTGAAAAAAGTACAAGAAGAATGTTTTCTTTTCACTTATATGACAAACAAGTATTTATGATTTCAGGATACCTTATTTCCATGAATCATACTTTACAATATTTCATCTTTATTTTCTACTAAATTATTTTATTTTAAAATTGTGTGGAATTTTGAGAAAAGAAAATGTTTTTGAAGATGAAATGATATTTTCCTCAAGAATTTATTTCAAGTGTTCAATGAAAATTATTTTCCTTCTAAGATGGTATTATTTAATAGGGTTATGTTTCAAGTATATTATCTCTATTTTTCTTAGGGTTTTATTATGTTTTATGATAGAATTATATTTATGAAATCCATTTGTTTTACATTGATAATGTTATAATGGAATGATGTTTAAGAAACCCATTTTATTCCTTGGGTTATGTTATAATGAATGATTTATGTTTTTGTGGAACACGTAAGAATGATTTATTTATGATATGGTTGTAACCTATATTTGTGTAAAATTAATTGGGTAGATATTTATTTTCATGAGATAGATAGGGTTGGAGTGGGAAATGATCTCTGTTTAGTAATACTGGGTTGGAATGACGAGTGAGCTCGGTTCAATAATGGACTTTGTTCACAATGATGGTCAGGTCAATGATCCTTGACAAATATGAAATGGTTTTATATACATATTTGTATGCCAAAAAAATTCATGCCTTATGTTCTGAATTTTGGGATTATGTTCATTGATTCCTTTTTACTTTTATGATTTATACCATGGCATGATATCAAGATCTTTCATATGCAGGATATGATTTTAAAATGTCATATTATTATGTGTTATGATTATGATATGATTGGTATCTCCTTGTTTACCCTTACTGGGAATCTCATCTCACCCTTTCTTATGTTTCTTTTCCCCATGTCATGGATAAGTGTATTAAGTAAGATATTTCAAAAAGGGGTCTATTTTTGAAAGAATAAGTGGGAGATAATGTATATGTCTTATGATCTATTTGTTTATGTTTCCCAGTTTCTAAAGACTATACCTATAACTTACTATAATGGATTTTTTATATTTTGTAGTTGATATTCTTTAATTTAGAATTAGTATCTATGTATGTGAAGTATGAGCTGTTATTATATTCAGTTGTTTTGGGAAGATCACACATCTGAATGATATCATGTCTGTTTTAACACATAAAAAATAGAACAAATATGGTTCTAATATTATTTCATAACATTTTGAGGATGCCTTCTATGGATCTGAACATTAAATGAATGTTTGGTGTTTAGTTCAAGAAATGTTCATTTTTGATATTCCTGAAAAAATGAAACTTCATATTAAAATTCCTCATTATCCACCATTTTAAAAAATCATTGTATGTTGTTGTTTATTGACATCACAAAATTCAGAAGTCATTTGGTTGGTTTTGACCCCCAGACACACATCTTGAAAAGATGTCATACCATTAAAAACTACCTATTAATTTATTTTGAGAATACCTTGTTGGCATCAGTAAATGTGTCTAGTTAATTCACTGAATGCCTCTATATATGATCCCAGAGCGTATCTTGTTCCGTATTCTTCGATTTGACTACTCATGGAGCCCAAACAGAGTTATGGATAAAAAGTTATGATCGTTCGAAGTCAGGCTACTGGAAATGGCCATCCATGGTAGTTTTGGGGAAAAGTATGCAGTTGCGTGAAATAGAGAGAATCATGCGCAAAAAATGGAATATGGCACGAAAAAAAAGGAATATTTTGCGAAATAATAGGATATTGCGTGAAATAATGTAATTTTGCGTGCAATCCCATTCCGCTCCAAATGGGACGTCAGACACCCCTTTGTGCGTGCGCCTGCTGCAGGTCGCACGAAAAACCACTTGCGTGCGAGGAATTTTACACGCACCGCCTTGTGCGGAAAACAACTTGTACGCATTGAATTTTTCGTGCACCACCTTGCATGGAAATCCTCTTGCACATGGGGAATTTTATGCACACCGACTCCCTAGGTTTCGCCTATAAATACAAGTGCACACCCTTCTCTAGGAAGGGTGCCCGATGGTCGGCTGCCACATTAATGTGTGTAAGTCTTCTTTTTCTACGCCTACATAAAAAACCCCCCATCTTTCATGAAAAAAAATTCCTTTTGGCATGAAAATTCCCTAAGGATCCCACTTTTGCACACAAAGAATATTTTTGGCATGCAATAGTGCCATTGTGCCCAATTTTTCGTGCGCCAGTGCTACACCTGTCCAATTGCGCGCACACATTCCCTATTGTGCACAAAGATCCCCTATTTCACACATACCTCCCCTATCATGCGCAATTCCTCCCCTATTGCACGTACGAGTCCCTATTGCGTGCACATCTCCCATATTGCACACACACCTCCCCTATTGTGCGCAATCCTTCCCTATTGCGTGCAAATCCTTCCCTATTGCGTGCCAACCTTCCCTATTATGCACAACAGTACCAAGGTGATGTATCTTGCATGAACCTGTGTCGGGACATCCTCAATTTCCATTGCGCCCTTATGTGAAACCGCCTTTCACTTATGAGATAACATGATTTGAGATACTCCTCTTCACACCCTGAAACACCTTGAGTTAACATATTTCTCTTAGTCTGTTTCCTATGTCATGAGTTGAGATTCTCGTCATCAATTCCCCCAAGTACCTTGAGTTCAACCATTCCTCAAGAAACTCATCTGAACCCCATCACCTGACTCCTTTTCCAGGTTGAACCATAAATGGTTTCTCTTGCGTAAGTCCCAACTCCATCCATTGTTAGGCGCCTTATGCCAAATAGTCCTCTCTACACGACTACAAACTGTAGTACTCCCTATGTTCCAAACATAGGATGCCTCTTAATCAATATAAGAGAGGCCTTATGCTCCAAGAATGAGATTCCAATAGTCCTCTCTACATGACTATGAACTATATTACTCCCTATGTTCCAAACATAGGATGCCTCTTACTCAATATAAGAGGTTCCATATGCTTCATGCATGAGATGCCAATAGCCCTCTCTACACGACTATAAATTGTAGTACTCCTTATGTTCCAAACATGGGATGCATCTTACTCAATATAAGAGATGCCTAATGCTCTATAAATGAGATGCCAACAGTCCTATCTATATGACTTTATATAGTTTTCACCTAATGTTCCAAACATACTATGCCTCTTTCCCCAAACAAGAGATGCCTTATTCTCCAAGTATAAGATGTCTAATGCCATGATTATAGTGGAGTAATTTCAAGAGCATTGGAATCCGTTGAAACATTCCATCACTCCACCTCATAATTTGTGTGTACTTCATGCATACTTCATCCACTTCAATGTCTAAAGGGACCCCCTAACGGCCTGGTCCCATGCCACATCAGCTCACCTACCGTCCTGGTCCAACTCCCCAGACGACTTTGGACGACACTTTGAGTCAGGTCCTATGTTTCAAACATGATCAACAGTCGACCCTAATTTTTTGGTCCCCATTTCATGCTAACGCAATATGGATGATGTGTTTTGAACATGGTCAACGGTTATCCTTCATCACCATTCCACCCTCACCGCATTCCAAATGTTGGGCATGTTATTCACACTTTCCATATCCCTTTGATTGGACTACTTCCAACACCCTTGGAATTATACCTCTTGTGCACTAGTGCATAGGTGAAGGCCTCAACCCACTAGTTGGTTGGGATTCCCTCATGGCCAGACATGAGGAAGTCATTAATGGCCGCTTCCTTCCATAAGCCCCATCCACTGCCACTCCATAGCGGACCCCAGGCATCTTCCTTGCGTAAGCCCCATTCACCATTTCCGCTCAATTACGACACCTAGGAGGCTTCTTTGTGTAAGCCTCATTCACCATTTCTACTCCATAGTGGCACCCAGATAGCATCCTTGCATAAGCCCCATTCACCATTTTAGCTCCATAGCGGCACCAAGGCAGCATCCTTGCGTAAGCCGCATTCACCTTTGCCGCTCTATAGCAGCACCTGGGCAACTTCCTTTGCATAATCCCCATTCATCATTTCCCCTCCATAGTGGCACCCGAGCATCTTTCTTTCATAGGCCCCATTCACCATTACCGCTCCATAGCGGCACCCAGGAAGCTTCCTTGCATAGGAATCATTCACCATTACCACTCCATAGCGACACATGAGCTGCTTCCTTGCGTAAGCCCCATTCACCACCCTTCATGGACACACCTCTGCACCATGATCGTCGGGTCCTTGATGCCTCTTGTTTCTCACACTGATCTTGACTCACATGGGATTAGAGTAAGCATCAGCTATGAAATCCTCTCTGGGCATCCTAGAGTGTAAGCCCCAAACCCCATCCTGAACTATGTGGTCTTTGATCCTTGCCAAGGTAAGGTAAATAGGATGCCTCCCTGAGGTTCAAGCCCACCATACATTGGTTCTGACCCCCTACCTGTCATTTCCCACTCCTCCCAAACTACACGAACTTCGATCCATGACAAGGAAAGGTACGTAGGAATGCACCCTGAGGTTCAAGCCCAACACCCATTGGTCCCGACCATCTTCATGTCGGTTCACCAACGCCATCATAAACTATGAGGTCATTGATCCTTGCACATGGAAGGTACATAATAAGCCTCCCTGAGGTTCAATCCTAACACCCGGTCGCTCGGACCCCCTTCATGTCGGTTCCCCCAAACCCAACATGAACTAAGTGGACATTGATTCTCTGCCATGATGATACATAGGAAGCCTCCCTAAATTTCAAGCCCAACACTCAGTCTCTCTGACCCCATTCATGTCGGTTCTCCCAATCCCAACATGAAATATGAGTTCTTTGATCCTTGCCAAGGCCAGGTACAAAGGAATCATCCATGAGGTTCAAGCCTAACACCTGGTCGCTCCGACCCACTTCACGTCGGTTCACCCAAACCCAACCTAAACTACGTGGGTTTTTATCGCTGTCATCTACACAGGGTACGTAGGAAACCTCTATGAGGTTCAATCCCAGCCAATGGTAAACCATGTTGTTCCCCCATTCTGGGGTACACACTCCCTGATCCACCCTTAGTGGTGTCCAGATTAGCCTTCACTCTGTGACATCTTCCCTTTATGGGACACACAATCTTGGTTCCACTCTTATGGAGTGTTCTGATCTACCTACCTGATAAACATTCCATGTGTTCCCTCCTAGGAATGTAACAATATGATCTGTCTCTATGGTATGATCATATCACTCTCATTCCTTCTCCGCAAGACGTTAAACTCATGGCCTACCTCATGTTAAACATTAGATGCATGAGGAAAACCTCAGAAGACATGCCTTTAGCATTACCGTCTCTACAAAGACGTTAAACTCGCGGTATACCCTGTGATAAACATTGGAAGCTGAGGAAACCCTCATAGACATTCCTCGAGAATATGATACCTCATGACTAATTTGGGATGCCTCTGGTTATGTTCCCTTGAGATTCACTCTTATGAGGAAGAATACAGGTTCCCAAATGTCCACGCATCCAGATATGCCCTGAAATGCCTGATGTTACTGTCTGCTCAGACTGAAGGTTGCTACCATGTCAAGACCCCATGAAATGTCCTGAAAAAAGTGGTGTAATTAATCGACATCAACAAAGATACGGCACCGGGAACAATATTCCAAAACCATGACTTAATCTTTAAGGGAGACTTGGATTAGGTGACTATTTTCGAGGAGGAATACATGGAAGGAAGAACTGACATCCCATCATCCTGTTTCGATCAAGGAGTAAACATCCCAGAATAAGGAATGGATGTTTCCCGCCTTTGGAAAGTGGGAATACAGGGAAATAGATGCGCGTCCTCCACAGATGGATGTGTGCACCCCGACGAAAGTTTCGGAAACATACCTCCAATATTATTGATGTTCTATATAGTTTTACACATAAAAAATAATACAAATATGAATTTTATATGATTTCATGTCATTTTCAGGTCGATTTATAAGGATCTGACTATTAGACAGATGTTTTAGTGTTTTAAAATAATAATTGTTTTTTCTAATATTATATGATAATAAAAAACATTGATTAAAAGTTCATCAACTACACCATCTCAAAAATCATTGAATAATTTTTTTCATCTAATTTGAAAAATTTCATAGGTAATTTTTTTATGACCCCACAAAACACATTTTTAAAGGGTGTGAAACCATTAAAAACTTTTTATATGGTCATTTTGGAAATACCATATTTACAATAGATTTTTATCATACCATTATGCATTAAAAATAATATAAATAAATTTTTCTAATATTTCACATCATTCTATGGTCATTCTCTATGGATATGACCTTTAAATTAATGTTTCAATGTTTTAAAACAATAAAATATGTTTCTAGTTATCCTAGAAAAATAGAACAAAAAAATTTATATTCCGTCTACTCCACCATTTCAAAAATCCATGTATAACTCTTTTGAATAATATCATAGTATCCATAGGTTGTTCAGTTAGTTTTAACCCAGTTATACACATTTTTTAAGGGATTTAAACCTTCAAAAATATATAATTTGGTCTTTCCAAGTAAACATCATGTCTGATTGATGTTTTATATACTTTTATACATCATAAATAACATAGAGATGTAATTACTATGAATTTATATTATTTTGAAGTTTTTTTCTATGGATATGACTGTTAAATGTACATTTTGGTATTCTAAAACTAGAAAAGTTTTTTTTAAATCATCCTGAAAAAATTAAACCTCGCATTAAAGTTCAATCTAGTCCAAAATTTTACAAATCATTGTGGGGGTTTTTTGTATGAATACACAGTATTTGGATCTCATGTGGTTGCTTTTTACCCCTTGATACACTTTTTAAAATGGCTCCAAATCATCAAAAACTTGTTATTTGGTTGTTCTAGGTAGACCCCACATCCTATTGACATTATATATAATACTAAACATGAAAAATAATTCATTGACATTTTTCAAAAATTACATGTCATTATGAGGCAATTTTATATGGATCTAATTATAAAATGAATGTTTCTTATTTTAAACCTAAAAAAATTTGTTTTCGGTCATCCTAATAAAACAGAATCTCATATTGAATTTCAATATACTCAACCATTTCAAAAGACATTTTACAATCATTACATTATGACTTCATTTCATTCAAAGGCCATTGGATTGGTTTTGAACCCCCCCCCCCCCCCCAACATTTTTGAAGGGTGGAAAACCATTAAAAACTACTTATTTAGTCATTATGTGAAAACCTCATGTCCAGTTAAGATATGTCAAAAAATGGGTCATGTATGAAGGAATCAGTGGGAGAAAATTTAGATTTATTATGATCCATTTATTTATGTTTCCCAGTTTCTAAAGACACTATACCTATATAGTCGTTTCATGGATGAGTAATATTTTGTAATGAATATTCTTAAATTATGAAATAATATCTATGTATATAAAGTTTGTACTATTATAGTTGGAATCAGAGGAAATGTATAGTTAACCTTTGGAAACTAGGATGATAAAAATGTAGAAATAACCCGAAGTATATGTCAAAGTATAGGTTAAAATCCTAGTGTTTTAGAAATTATCATAAATAACCCAGGATACAGCCTAAAATGTCCTCAATTCAAATTTTATTCATTATTATGTGTTTTTCCTAATATGTTTATGGTTGCCCGTACTCTTTTTCTTGGTTGTAGTCAATGTATGGAACCTGAAGGAAGCATAATAATGATTAATGCAATGGGAAATGCAATTATTGTCCTTCTGGTCAACCAAAAGTTGTGGGAGACGGAATTAAAAACCTTGTTGTTATGATCACAAAACATTCTCAAGCTATGAATCAAGTAGGCCATCCAAACAAACAAACGAGGTAACAACATTCTTTTGAG
Source organism: Viscum album (assembly GCA_963277665.1). Lineage (NCBI taxonomy): Eukaryota > Viridiplantae > Streptophyta > Magnoliopsida > Santalales > Viscaceae > Viscum > Viscum album. The sequence continues at coordinate 1,134,485,558 of OY728165.1, forward strand.
TCCATCTTAAGGTATCATTCACCTTCTTTTAGTGGATCTTCCGATCCACTCATGGATGAACAATGGATTAGTACCACTAAAAAGATATTTCCAGTTCTCTAATGTTTAAAACATGACAAAGTCACCTTATTAGTCTATCATTTTGAAGGTGAGGTTGGTCAATGCTGTAATCTTATCAAGTATATGAGGCAAAGAGATGAAATTGAATATGTGAAATGGGATGAGTTCAAGAACTTATTTTTCAGTACGAACTTTCCTCGTATTATACCAAAAATGATGTTGAAGGAGTTCTTTGAACTTAATCACAAGGATGATGAATTTTTTGGTACCTATGAAGAAAATTTAACAAGACATGTAAGGTACACATCTGTAATTATTATCCAACTTGAGCATAAAATTGATTGATTCTTTAGTGGCTTAAAACTATGTATCTGAAGGGCATTATCCATAAGGGACTTCAATAGCTATGAGGAAGTCGTTCAATGTGATCTCAAGGTTGAGATACATATTGAAGTAACCCATCAGCCCAATGGATTTGATAATAAGTGAAAAATGGGATTTAAAGGGAAAATATAAATAACACACTAAAAGGAAGATGAGTTTTTCTCTATGCTCAATGTGCGTAAACAAACATGGTGGAAATTATATTAAAGGGGATATCAAATTTTTTAAGTGTAAAAAAAAGTTTTTTGGGAAGTTGAATACCGACATGATGGGAAGAAGATGTCTAATAATCTGAAAAAAGAAAAGAATACACAGAATGAACCTCCTACAGTTCAATGTTACAACTTCATGGAAATGGGTAATTACACCAATCAATTCCCTAATCCGAGGGTTATTAATGATGATTGATGTTAGAAAACTCTTAAGGACAAAGAAAAGGGAAAGTCACATGTGATCCTTATCAGTGATGTGGAGTACGATAATGATGTGGTGAAACGTAAACATACCGTCTACTCTAAAGTAGAAAATATTTAATTTGATTCTGGATCCAACCACTCTTTTATTTCCAAATATTTTTCTAACATTATTTCCATATTACCTCAACAAATAGATGTTGAGTTAGCTATGAAAACTCTTAATGGAACAATGGTCACATCAAAAGTTTGTAATTCTTCTCCAGTTGAAGTTTTTGGGAAATTTCTTCCAAAAAATCTTGTGATCCTTCCCTTAGTGGAATTTTATGTCATTAATATCATGGATTGGATTTCTCTATATGGAGCTAATATAATTTTCTATTGAAGGAAATTCATATTTCATATTCTAGATGAATCTATGATCATCTATTGATGCCAGGATGAATATGACCTTATGAAGAAAATTTCTTCCATACTATGGGACTTAATTCCTATAAATAAAGGTTATCTATATCAAATGGTAGGGGAGAAACTCACCATTAAGAATAATACTATTATATGGGAGTTTTATGATGTCTTTGTAGAAGAATTTCCAGGTATTCTACTGAATCGTGAGGTTGAGTTTTCAATATAACTCGTACTGGGTCTTATGCCTATTTCAAAGACACCTTATAGAATTGCCCCAATTGAGTTGCATGAATTGAAGAAGAAACTCCAAGAGAATCATGAAAAGGGATTCATACACACTATTGCCTCATAATGGGGTGCACATATTCTATTTGTTAAGATGAAAGTTAGATCAATGAGACTCTACAATGATTATTGAGAACATAACAAGATCACTATCAAGAAAAAATATCTTCTACCCTGCATTGATGATTTATTTGACCAACTACACAGAGATCAATACTTTTCCATGATTTATATTCATTCAGGATATCCTCAATTAAGGTTCAATAAGGAGGATATACTGAAAATAACATTACATACAAGGTATGGACACTATGAAGATAACTTGATAATTGTACTTAAGACCCTGATAAAGGATTAGCTTAATGAAAAATTGTACAAGTGTGAACTTTGGCTACAAAAAGTTTTGATTTTGGGTAACATAATTTCAAGAGAGGTGATATGTATGTATCTAGAAAAAACAGAAGTTATTGAAATTTGGCCTAGAACAACAACAGTAACTGAGATCCAAAGTTTTCTTGGTTTGGATGGGTATTATCAACATTTTGTGTAATATTTTTCATAATTATCTAATCCAAACACCATGTTGGCTCGGAAAGGAGTTAAGTTTTTCCATATAGAGGAATGTAAAGATAATTTAAAAGAGCTAAAGATAAGGTTATCCAGTGAACTTCTACTCACGCAGCCTTATTATGGATCACGGTTTATGATCTATAGTGATGAATCCATGAAGGGGTTGGGATGTGTTCTCATGAAAAATGATATGGTGATAGCTTATGCCTTTCCTTAATTTAAAATCCATGGGTAAAATTACCCAACTCTGGATTTGGAGTTAGCTATGGTATTCTTTACACTAAATATATAGAGGCATTGTCTTTATGGTGAAATATGTTATATTTATACTAATCATAAAATTTTAAAGTATATTTTAAAAAAAAGGTGTTTCATATGCATCAAATAAGATGGTTGGAGTCGATTAAATTATATGAATTCTCAATACATTACCACACTAGGAAAGAAAACAAGTTGGCATATGCTTTCAGTCGAAACAACCATTCTAGCTTATCCTTGATGGGGATCAAAAGAGATCCATTATTTATTGATTTCTAAATGAAGGATCTTGATTTTTTAAAAGGGGAGAAATCTAAAATTTCTTAGATGACTATCCAACCATAAATACAAGGGAATATTAAGGAGGTTTATAAGTAAGATGTAGAGCTACAAAAGAAGGTGATAATTGTTACTGAATTAAACCTTGATTATGATGGAATAATGAGGTTTAGAAACTGGGTTTGTATTCATCCCATACCATAATAATTGGAGCTATTGGATGAGGCTTATAGTTCTTCATTCTCTATTCATCTTAGAAGAAAAAAATATGTACAGGGACCTGAAAGTGTATTTTTGATTGGATGTAATGAAGATAGATGTTTCTGAATATGTTTCTCGATAATTGGTTTGGAAGCAAGTTAAGGCTGGGAGATAGAATTCTATAGTGATGTTACAACCATTACACATACCGGAATTGAAATAAGTAAACACCATTATGGACAATGTCATCAGACTTCCCAAAAAATTTGAAGTATGTAATGCTATATGGTTTATAGATGATCACCTTATGAAGTTGGCACACTTCATTGGTATTTGAGAGGATTTTTCACTTGATAAGATTTCCAATATATATTTATAAGAAGTTGTAATATTTCATGGGGTAAAACTTTCCATTATATCTGATAGGGATCCTAGGTTTACCTCAATGATCTAAAGAATTATCCAGTAGGCTCTGTATAAAGAGTTATGTTTTATCACTGGTTATCATTCATAGATTGATGGTCAGTCTGAGAGGAAAATTTAAACTCTATAAGACATGTTGAGGGATTGCTATATGGATTTAAAAATGTGGTTTGGACAAACAACTATCACTAGTGTAATTTTCTTACAACATTATCTTTCACTCTAGTATTCAGATAGAACCTTATGAATACCATTATGTAAATAAGTACATAAATCCAACTTGCTAGGATGAAGTTGCGTAAATAAATCTATTAAGACCTATTCTTGTTGATGAAATTGAAGAAAAGGTTAGATCTACTCAAATACACATAAGAGTAGCTCTGAGTTGACAAAAACATTCTGCTAAAAACCAATGAAAATAAATAGTGTTTGAAGTGGGTAAAAAGATGTTTCTACAAATATCTACCTAGAAGAGAGTATTGAGATTTGAAAGAAGTGTAAGCTGAGCCCTAGGTATATCGGTCCATTTGAAAATTTAGATTGAATTGGGAAGGTAGCTTACTGAATGATGATTCTATTGAATATCTCTCATGTTCATGATCTGTTCCATATATTTCGCCTAATAAAATACATACCTGGTCTTTCGCATGTACTAAACTTAGAATTTTTAACTATAGAGTAAGATCTTTCTTATGAAGAACAACTGATAGAAATGTTGTATCGTAGATAAAAAGTTATGGGAACTGAGACCACTCACTTGGTTATAGTATTATGGTGGAACCACCATATTGAGGAATATATGTGGGATGTTTAGGGTAAGATGGGGTAGAGGTATCTTTATCTTTTTGTATCCATGTGACAAATTTTCAGGGAAAATTTCATTTTTTGTGGGGTATAATGTAACAACCCGATGTTTTTATGAAATTTTTTTCCTTTAAATAATTATAATTATTCAATAGCATGCATTGCACGTAATCATGAGTTTAAACAAATACTGAGATCCCCCAAGGATAAAATTACCATTATGACCTTTCTGTTAGGTTAGTGAGAATAAATATAAATAACTTGTGAAAATATATGGCAAATTAATTAGCAACCAATTAGTTATGAAAAATATAAATCAATTATATATTTGTATTTTTAAATAGATTAAATTAATATTATTAAATTAAATTAATGAAATTTATATTTTATATAGTTAATAAAATAATTTTTAAATTCATCCTATAGATATTTTTTTCATTGGGCATGAATAAACCCTATTTTATGTATAAAACGCTATATTTTCTAAAAGGGTGATTTTACCACCTTTTAATGGGAAACCCTTTTTAAAAGTGAAATATTGAAACATTAATAATTATTTTATGACAACATTAAACTATTCATTGGAATCATGATATAAAAATTTACTTTGGATTAATTTTTGATATTTTTCTGATAACATTCAATTTTTGTTGAATAGTAAAAATATACTAAATTTTAATTGAAAATAACTTTTTTCATCAAAATAATTCTTATGGTTATATAATATTATTGAATGGTTTTAAAGTATAAATATATTATGTTTTTTATCAGTAAAAAAATGTTGGTCATTGGTATTATTTTTACATTGAATTCAGAGGTAAAAATATTTCAATCTTTTGAAATGTTTTTACGTTTAAAATTTGACTTCTAATTTAGAAAACTGGATTAATTTTAGATTAATTACTACAACTTCTATTTTTTGAATATTTAAAAATTGATTCCATATTTTGAATAATTGGGTCTAAATTATGTAAATATCTTTATTTTTGACCTTTTTGAATAGTAACTTCGGTAAGTTTTTTTAATATGGTAAAAAGGTATATCATGTAATTAGGGGTAAATATAACATTATAAAATTACCCTAACACTTATCATAATACCATTGGATGAATATTGTTTTACCTAAATCATCATTGTGTATAAATAGTATCTATTGGAATCCACTTGGATGAGATTAGTACATTTAATTTATTTTATATAAAGAAAATTTAAAAATTCTTTACTCAAATTTTAATGACAATAACATTTTTAATATTAGGTTATACATAAGATAAATTAGACTATAAATACTCATTATAAGTCTAAAATATTTTTATTTATCAAGATAATGTATTTTTAATTTTTAGGAAATAAATAATCACATTAAAAACTTATACTTTGATGATGCAGAAATTATTTAATTTACGAGAAATCAATAAAATAATCATCATTTGAATTATAATAATTTTTAAGAGACCCCAAAACATGACCAAATCTTATTTTTCATGTATATCTAGACTATAATCATCCAAGGGTCTAGTTATTGATCATTTGGATTCATATATGAAAGATTATGACACTTATAATATTTTATTTAAAGGGATGTTAAAGTTATCACATTCATGTTTTATTTAATATAATATTTTTAATGAAGGACTTTATAGAATATATATTGTATTATAAGTTTTCTCTTTAAATATGTAACATCCCAGGTAATTAAAGAATAAATAATTTTCATATTTATTAATATTAGAGAATTCAATATGAATTTTAATTAAAAGGGGTTGCTATGTTCGATAGCGTACCCGATACGCAACGATGAGTTTCTTTGAAACTTACGTAGCACACTAGTAATATAATAATATTATGTTAGTTAACAAGTAGCCGTTGTACTGGCGGGAATTAATAGAAATAACTAAAATATGAATAGATATGTTTTTAGATGTTTTTACATTTACCCAATAAAAGATAAAGGCTTAAAATACGGAAAGAGTTCAATTTTAGGCTTTTATACTCTAATTTTCACTAAAGGTTCACTTATCACCTTTTAATGGTGAACCGTCATTAAATATAGTTTTGATCACTCTTATACATTCTTTTGGACCAAATAAAACTTTTATTAAGAATCGGGATATCAAATTTTACTTTGTGTAATTTTTGGTACCTTTCTGATAAAGTTCATTTTTTTTATGAATAGTGTAAAATGTTGCATTTTAATTCAAAACCTCTTTTTGATCTAATTTATTTATATGATTAGATTATCTTTTGAATTGGTTTTAAAGTGAAATTAGAATATATTTTTACCATTTTATCCAATGGTGGTCATTGGAATCAATTTCGATTTGAAATTAGACTTAAACTGGTGTCAATCTTTTGATACTTATTGTTTTGTAAAAACACGCTATTTGCTCTGGCAGCGGGAATTAATTATTAAATTAATTAATGTGACTTATATGATTTGAATTTTGTAAAATAGACTTCATTTTTGAATTCGTAATATCAAATATAGCTTAGGGTGAATTTTTGGTAATTTTCTGAAAAACTTCAATTTTTGATGAATAGTGAAACCACTAAGTGGTAATCAAGCAAACTGATTTTTCTGTTAAATGAAAGTTTACCACTAATGTGTATTGAATTTTGAAAATCCGACATACATGGTTGTCATTAAGAAGTAAAATGTGGTTCAATGAGATTATAATAATTTTTTGGTGAATAGTAACTTATTAAGTTTTTAATCGCGATTAGTGGTAATTAGTGTAGTTTATGGTATAAATAATACTTTAATAATATAAAATGACCTAGACACATGTCCCAACCTCATTGGTTGTGTCATGGCCGACCAAGACAAGCCATGGCCTAACTTGGGGACCCCATGTATCCACTTTAGTTGGAAAATGACAATAATATATTTTTATTTAATGTTAAAGTGAAAGTGACACAAACATAATATGTTTTGCGAAAACAATTTTTAAGTGGGGTTATACAAGCCCAAATTTTGATTATAAATAGTCATTGGAAAGCTAAAAAGATTTCCTATATCATAGTATTTTTTTTATAATTTTTAGACATTAAATAAATTAAATTATTTACGACATAATAATGATGCAGTGATGACATCATTATTTAACGATTAAAATAAAATGGAAAGATAATGTAAAATCTAAAACCTACACATGGCCAAAACCAATTGGATGAGTGGATTTCGAATCCTTATCACCTTATCCACGAATTCTATCAATGTGGGACCTTTTAAAACCGAAACACATTTTCAAACAAAGTTATATTTCTTTACTTTCCAAAAGTGCCCCTCCTCTCCTCTTATAAAAGGCCCCCACCTCTACCTCATTTCACACACTCTTCAAGCCTTTGGCTCGGCCAACCCCTGCCCATTTGCTCTCTCCACATCCCTCTCCTCATCCTAGAGGATTCCCTTTGGGAATAATCCTTTCAAAGGAAGCCTTTAGGCTCAAACCAAAAGGAGTTACACTTTTTAAGGTAATTCATTCTCTAATGTTCATTTGTTTTATTTTGCTTCTCCAACCCCCTAAACTCTTTTTATTTACTTCTTTTGTAACAACACCAGTATCTTCAATATACTAGGATGTTGTTATAAGATTTATTTGAGCTACACTTCCACACAACTACATCAAATGGTTAAAGAACATAAGGTTTCCGTGGATGGCGAAATTCTGCCTCCCGAAACGATGATTGTTCAACACTCATTTAACACCTTCAAAGGTGGACATTATGATGTCACTATTTTTATATATGATATATAATATGTTTATGTTTTCCTTAAGCTTCTGTTTTTTCATTTTGGGGATACCTTTATGGTTTCCATTATGGGTAAAACACGATATCTTCATTTTAGGAAGTGCGGACTACCGCCCCCTGAAAATGATTTGATTCGTTAATACCATATGTGGGATGTGTAAAGGATAAAGTTAATGATATTATATATGTTGTTATACTGGAATTATAATATACTCTTATATAATTATGATTCCATTCCAGAAAATATGAAATAGAAATGGAAGTAGCGTTCATGCGTACGTACGGCTTACCGTCTCCATGAACGGTGCATTTCATTTCTTACCTCTAAATGTGATGTAATATTATAAATGAATGCAGGTACTGGATATATATGACATATATGATATCTACATCATGAATATCATTCTGGTATAATGAACCTTTTACCAAATTAACAACATGTAAGTGTAAGAAGTCTATTTTTGACTTAAGAACCAAATACCGACAAAATGAACATTGTTAACTTAAATGATTACATGATGTTCATAACATGGTTTAAAAGGAATAATGAACTTGAAAAAGATTCATAAGCAAGTAGAGATTAATTCAAGTTTATTATTCAGGAGTTTAAAGAACGGTCGGGTCAAGTCAGATACGAGGTATGGGAACTTCTTAACCCAATTTCCATTCTTTGGGTTAATCTCCTACTTTCAAATTATGTCATTATATTATTATGTCGTATCTTGTATTTGTACTTTATTTATGTGTACTTATAGTGAATACACATAATGTATCTATTTTATTTTAAAAATTATCTTTGTATGGGACTTCGTCTCAATCTCCTTTCGTTGAGACATATTTTATTTTATACACAACTTTCTTTTATACGGTGTATAAACCCCTTTGACATTTAAGTTTATTCAAAAGGAATCTTTTTTATACGAAGCGTTTACTAAATGACAAAAGGGAATGTTTTTGTCATACGTATGCGGCGACAACGACTTCTCCGCCGTCGTAACCGTTATTTGAGTTTCGGCTTCCTCTACAAGCCATTCCTTCTTTTTAAAAGAAAAATAAATACCATGTTTTACTTTGGTATTGAAAATGGTTTTCATAATGTTTTTATATCAATGTGTTGTATTGATATCTCGTGATTGAAATGTGGAAATTTTATGTTTCCTTTATGCATGTTTTATGTGATATGATTATGTTATGGTTCTTGGGCATTATTATGAAGACGGGTGGTTCCGTGATAAACTAAGGGCGGGTGAGCCCGTTATAGCTCTCCAATGCATTGGGTAACGCGAAGGAGTGAAACGTTAAGGTTTCTCCGAAGAGATTTTAGGGAATATACTGTGATGGGTATTCCAAACGTAACCAAGAGGGTTACTCCCTACGTAAGAATGTTATGAATGCCTCAAGTTACCTTTACGTATTATGATTTATATGATTTATTCATGTTTTTATGAGGTATGTTAAAGTGCCTATGTTTTATGGGTAAAGTATGATTTCATTCTTATTTATATATGAACTCATGTTTCCTTTCCATGTTTTTTTTATAACCCATACTGAGTTTTTATGCTCATCCCAAGTTTTTGAAATGTTTTTCACAGGTCAAGGGAAAGGTACATGATAAGATGTTAGAGTCAAGGATGTGTCAAGAAATAATCCATGTTTTATTTTAAATGTGTTTCCATTGATGGGAATAAAGAATACTATCTTTATGTAACCACTTTGTTTATATGTGGAATGTAATGCAAGTTTCATGACCTAATTCCCTAAAACTCTAAACCCGAAAAGATCCTCAATGTGAATTATTCATTTAATTCAATATTAAGTAAGGTGTAAGGCTGGGGCCTTATAGTTGGTATCAGAGGTCGGTTTAGAAAACTTTAGGAGTTAGAAAAGTGTTAAATTATAATATGATTTAAATGATATAGCATTTACAGATTACCATGTTGCTTCGCCTAAGATATTTCGGTGTTCAGAATGGTTTTCCGCAGAGGAAACAGGGAAGCAGTGCTAGGAAGGCATACAGAAGGAAATAACCTTCCGAATCAGCATCCAGAAATGGTCGGAATTGGAACTGAACAGTTTGTTGCAGTAATGGCGCAGTTGACTCAGGCGATAAATGGTGGTGGTATCCATGCACGAGATCAGCCAGAACAACCGCAGAGGAACATGTCAGTGGTGGAACATTTCATGAGGCAACATCCCCCATCATTCAGAGGATCATCTGACCCTGTGCTAGCTGAAGGGTGGATTAAAGCACTGGAGAAGATTTTTGATGTCATGGGGTGTTCAGACAATCAAAAGGTTAGTCTTGCTATTTACCGTTTGGAGGGTGAAGCAGATCAGTGGTGGTCTATGGTTAAAAATATCAGGGAAGCCGATGAGATTGATGCTCTTGACTGGGATGATTTCAAAGGTATGTTTCTTGAGAAGTATTTTCCTAAGGCTGTTCGACTTAGGATGGAAAAGCAATTCTTGGAATTGAGGCAAGAGGAGGACTCAGTGGCTGCCTATGAAGAAAGGTTCACTCGATTGGCAAGGTATGCTCCAAATTTTATCCGAGACCTTGATAGTAAAATCAATCGTTTTTACTCAGGATTAAAGCCAAAGTATCGAAGGGCATTAGCTTCTCGTGAGTTTAAAAGTTATGAAAAGCTTGTTCGATGTGCTGAGAAGGTGGAAATGGAGTTTGCCGATGACCAAGTGTCCTATAACAACCAGCAGAAGAAGAGACCGAGGTTGCAGGAGAATGGTAAGAATTCTTCAAAAAGGTCTGATGGTAAGATAACTAAGTTTCCAGTTTGTGATAAATGTGGAAAAAGGCATGCTGGGGAATGTCTTCTGAATTCTGGGAAGTGCTACCGATGTGGTAAGATGGGACATAAGGCTCGTGATTGCACTGAAAAGGATCAAGCTGAAGGTAAGAACAAATTTGATTTACAGTTAGTGAAGTGTTATAAGTGCAATGAGATGGGTCACTATGCAAACGAGTGTCCGACAAGGAGCTTGAGTGATGGGAAGCAGTTAGACTACAAGCAGAAAGGGGTGGTGAAATCCTTTGCAACTACTTCAGCAGATGTTGGGCCATCGAATGAAGTGGTGTCAGCTCCAGGGAGCTCAGTATTTTTCGAAGATTGACTTGAGGTCGGGGTACCATCAGTTGAAAGTAAAAGAAGCAGATGTTCCGAAGACCGCATTCCGTACGAGATATGGCCATTATGAATTTGTAGTTATGCCTTTGGGGTTAACAAATGCACCTACTGTATTCATGGACCTTATGAATAAAATTTTCCATGAGTTCTTGGATAAGTTTGTGTTTGTGTTTTGAGGTTTGTGAAGAGGTTATGTGTGCCTTGTGATTCACAGTTGGAGAGAGAGTTGTTATGTGAAGCTCATAGTTCTCCGTTTTCAGTTCATCCGGGCAGTACTAAGATGTATAGAGATCTGCGGGAGTATTACTGGTGGGATGGAATGAAAAGAGATATTGCTGATTTTACTGTGAAGTGTTTGACTTGTCAGCGGGTTAAAGTAGAGCGGCAGTTACCGAAAGGGATGCTTCAGCCTTTACCAGTGCCAGAGTGGTAATGGGAGAATATATCCATGGACTTTGTTGTTGGATTACCAAAGACATCTCGAGGTAATAATGCAATTTGGGTTATTGTTGATCGCTTGACTAAATCTGCTCATTTCCTTTCTATACGAGATACTTTCTATCTAGATCAAATTTCCCGTTTGTATCTTAAGGAGATAGTCAGGTTACATGGAGTTCCTCTCTCCATTGTATCAGATCGTGATCCCAGGTTTACCTCTAACTTTTGGAAAGGCCTTCAGAAGTCGTTGGGTACTGAATTAAATTTTAGTACAGATTTTCATCCTCAATCAGATGGGCAGTCAGAACGAACAATTCAGACATTGGAGGATATGCTACGAGCTTGTTCTATGGATTATCAGGGAAGTTGGGACCAACATCTTTCTTTGGTTGAGTTTTCATATAATAATAGTTTCCATTCGAGTATATAGATGGCACCATTTCAGGCATTATATGGGAAGCGGTGTCGAACTCCAGCTTTCTGGGATGAAGTGGGTGAAAGAAAGTTGATGGGACCAGAATTGGTAGAAGAGATGGCAGAAAAAGTTCAGTTGATTCAGAAACACATGAGAATAGCTCAGAGTAGGCAGAAGAGTTATGCAGATAACCAGAGGAAGGATCTATCTTTCGAGGTACACAATGTTTTTCACGTTTCGATGTTGAGAAAGAATATGCCAGATCCATCTCATGTTTTGAGTCCAGAGGTAGTTCAGCTGGAAGAGAACCTATCTTATGAGGAACAACCGGTCCAGATTCTTGACCACAGGGAGCAAGTGTTACGGAATAAGGTGATTCACCAGGTAAAGGTTTTGTGGAAAAACCACATGATTGAAGAGGCAACGTGGGAATCTGAAAATGCTATGAGGGATAAATACCCCCACTTATTTTGATAAGTGAATAAAATTGCGAGGACGCAATTCCCAAAAGGGGGGAAGGATGTAACATCCCAGGTAATTAAAGAATAAATAATTTTCATATTTATTAATATTAGAGAATTAAATATGAATTTTAATTAAAAGGGGTTGCTATGTTCGATAGCGTACCCGATACGCAACGATGAGTTTCTTTGAAACTTACGTAGCACACTAGTAATATAATAATATTATGTTAGTTAACAAGTAGCCGTTGTACTGGCGGGAATGAATAGAAATAACTAAAATATGAATAGATATGTTTTTAGATGTTTTTACATTTACCCAATAAAAGATAAAGGCTTAAAATACGGAAAGAGTTCAATTTTAGGCTTTTATACTCTAATTTTCACTAAAGGTTCACTTATCACCTTTTAATGGTGAACCGTCATTAAATATAGTTTTGATCACTCTTATACATTCTTTTGGACCAAATAAAACTTTTATTAAGAATCGGGATATCAAATTTTACTTTGTGTAATTTTTGGTACCTTTCTGATAAAGTTCATTTTTTTTATGAATAGTGTAAAATGTTGCATTTTAATTCAAAACATCTTTTTGATCTAATTTATTTATATGATTAGATTATATTTTGAATTGGTTTTAAAGTGAAATTAGAATATATTTTTACCATTTTATCCAATGGTGGTCATTGGAATCAATTTCGATTTGAAATTAGACTTAAACTGGTGTCAATCTTTTGATACTTATTGTTTTGTAAAAACACGCTATTTGCTCTGGCAGCGGGAATTAATTATTAAATTAATTAATGTGACTTATATGATTTGAATTTTGTAAAATAGACTTCATTTTTGAATTCGGAATATCAAATATAGCTTAGGGTGAATTTTTGGTAATTTTCTGAAAAACTTCAATTTTTGATGAATAGTGAAACCACTAAGTGGTAATCAAGCAAACTGATTTTTCTGTTAAATGAAAGTTTACCACTAATGTGTATTGAATTTTGAAAATCCGACATACATGGTTGTCATTAAGAAGTAAAATGTGGTTCAATGAGATTATAATAATTTTTTGGTGAATAGTAACTTATTAAGTTTTTAATCGCGATTAGTGGTAATTAGTGTAGTTTATGGTATAAATAATACTTTAATAATATAAAATGACCTAGACACATGTCCCAACCTCATTGGTTGTGTCATGGCCGACCAAGACAAGCCATGGCCTAACTTGGGGACCCCATGTATCCACTTTAGTTGGAAAATGACAATAATATATTTTTATTTAATGTTAAAGTGAAAGTGACACAAACATAATATGTTTTGCGAAAACAATTTTTAAGTGGGGTTATACAAGCCCAAATTTTGATTATAAATAGTCCTTGGAAAGCTAAAAAGATTTCCTATATCATAGTATTTTTTTTATAATTTTTAGACATTAAATAAATTAAATTATTTACGACATAATAATGATGCAGTGATGACATCATTATTTAACGATTAAAATAAAATGGAAAGATAATGTAAAATCTAAAACCTACACATGGCCAAAACCAATTGGATGAGTGGATTTCGAATCCTTATCACCTTATCCACGAATTCTATCAATGTGGGACCTTTTAAAACCGAAACACATTTTCAAACAAAGTTATATTTCTTTACTTTCCAAAAGTGCCCCTCCTCTCCTCTTATAAAAGGCCCCCACCTCTACCTCATTTCACACACTCTTCAAGCCTTTGGCTCGGCCAACCCCTGCCCATTTGCTCTCTCCACATCCCTCTCCTCATCCTAGAGGATTCCCTTTGGGAATAATCCTTTCAAAGGAAGCCTTTAGGCTCAAACCAAAAGGAGTTACACTTTTTAAGGTAATTCATTCTCTAATGTTCATTTGTTTTATTTTGCTTCTCCAACCCCCTAAACTCTTTTTATTTACTTCTTTTGTAACAACACCAGTATCTTCAATATACTAGGATGTTGTTATAAGATTTATTTGAGCTACACTTCCACACAACTACATCAAATGGTTAAAGAACATAAGGTTTCCGTGGATGGCGAAATTCTGCCTCCCGAAACGATGATTGTTCAACACTCATTTAACACCTTCAAAGGTGGACATTATGATGTCACTATTTTTATATATGATATATAATATGTTTATGTTTTCCTTAAGCTTCTGTTTTTTCATTTTGGGGATACCTTTATGGTTTCCATTATGGGTAAAACACGATATCTTCATTTTAGGAAGTGCGGACTACCGCCCCCTGAAAGTGATTTGATTCGTTAATACCATATGTGGGATGTGTAAAGGATAAAGTTAATGATATTATATATGTTGTTATACTGGAATTATAATATACTCTTATATAATTATGATTCCATTCCAGAAAATATGAAATAGAAATGGAAGTAGCGTTCATGCGTACGTACGGCTTACCGTCTCCATGAACGTTGCATTTCATTTCTTACCTCTAAATGTGATGCAATATTATAAATGAATGCAGGTACTGGATATATATGACATATATGATATCTACATCATGAATATCATTCTGGTATAATGAACCTTTTACCAAATTAACAACATGTAAGTGTAAGAAGTCTATTTTTGACTTAAGAACCAAATACCGACAAAATGAACATTGTTAACTTAAATGATTACATGATGTTCATAACATGGTTTAAAAGGAATAATGAACTTGAAAAAGATTCATAAGCAAGTAGAGATTAATTCAAGTTTATTATTCAGGAGTTTAAAGAACGGTCGGGTCAAGTCAGATACGAGGTATGGGAACTTCTTAACCCAATTTCCATTCTTTGGGTTAATCTCCTACTTTCAAATTATGTCATTATATTATTATGTCGTATCTTGTATTTGTACTTTATTTATGTGTACTTATAGTGAATACACATAATGTATCTATTTTATTTTAAAAATTATCTTTGTATGGGACTTCGTCTCAATCTCCTTTCGTTGAGACATATTTTATTTTATACACAACTTTCTTTTATACGGTGTATAAACCCCTTTGACATTTAAGTTTATTCAAAAGGAATCTTTTTTATACGAAGCGTTTACTAAATGACAAAAGGGAATGTTTTTGTCGTACGTATGCGGCGACAACGACTTCTCCGCCGTCGTAACCGTTATTTGAGTTTCGGCTTCCTCTACAAGCCATTCCTTCTTTTTAAAAGAAAAATAAATACCATGTTTTACTTTGGTATTGAAAATGGTTTTCATAATGTTTTTATATCAATGTGTTGTATTGATATCTCGTGATTGAAATGTGGAAATTTTATGTTTCCTTTATGCATGTTTTATGTGATATGATTATGTTATGGTTCTTGGGCATTATTATGAAGACGGGTGGTTCCGTGATAAACTAAGGGCGGGTGAGCCCGTTATAGCTCTCCAATGCATTGGGTAACGCGAAGGAGTGAAACGTTAAGGTTTCTCCGAAGAGATTTTAGGGAATATACTGTGATGGGTATTCCAAACGTAACCAAGAGGGTTACTCCCTACGTAAGAATGTTATGAATGCCTCAAGTTACCTTTACGTATTATGATTTATATGATTTATTCATGTTTTTATGAGGTATGTTAAAGTGCCTATGTTTTATGGGTAAAGTATGATTTCATTCTTATTTATATATGAACTCATGTTTCCTTTCCATGTTTTTTTTATAACCCATACTGAGTTTTTATGCTCATCCCAAGTTTTTGAAATGTTTTTCACAGGTCAAGGGAAAGGTACATGATAAGATGTTAGAGTCAAGGATGTGTCAAGAAATAATCCATGTTTTATTTTAAATGTGTTTCCATTGATGGGAATAAAGAATACTATCTTTATGTAACCACTTTGTTTATATGTGGAATGTAATGCAAGTTTCATGACCTAATTCCCTAAAACTCTAAACCCGAAAAGATCCTCAATGTGAATTATTCATTTAATTCAATATTAAGTAAGGTGTAAGGCTGGGGCCTTATAAAATATATATAATTTATATTTTTCATATTATTTAATTTAAAAAGTTTATTCAAAAAATTAGTGTATTAAATAATTACACAAAATAGATGTTTTAATTATTTTATTAATGGAGATAAAAATAATTGTTATTTAAAATATTAAAATTAATATAGTTTGGGATAATTAATATATCCAAATAATTTTATATATGACCTTGACCAATTAGAAATTTAATAAAATATTTTGTTCAAAGTTATCTTGTTATTTTAATATTTTCGAAAATCAATGAATAGAATAGTGTCAAAATTGGCACTATTGATTGTTTTTCCAAATAATGTTTTATTAAATTATTTAAAAATCATATCATTTTTTAAAAGATATATTATTATTATATTGTCTAAAATGTTTTAAGTTATGTATTTAAGGTCTAATAGTCCTCAAATGAGTAAATATTGCACCCTTTTAATATTAAAATATTTGTTACCCTAGTTAAAATTTAAATAGAATAACTGTTAATTAAATTGATAGAGTATAAATTGATATAAGAAGATGTCTAAAATTTATTTTTTGATAATTTTACAACCCTATGTAATATAATCTTCTATATTGGGACATTTTAGTGGTTTTTGTTTGTCATTTTATTTTATTATAATTTAATATTTTGGAGTTTTTAAAAGTTCCCCTTGCATTAATTATAAAAGGGAATCTACTCCCTAATTTCTTCACAACACATTTAACCTTAAAACTCAGTTATAACATGCCCTTTTCCATTATCATCTTCCCTAGAAACATTATATAGGTTCTTGTATTCTCAAAAAACTAACTCTAGTGCTTCAAATGAAGATTTAGAGGCAGAACGTCGAAGAAGATTTAATATCCTCCGCCGATTATTCCAAAATTCTTTCTTTTTTTACGTCATATTCAATAGTTGTTTCATTATAAAGTATTAAATTTAGTATCAATTATATAATAAGATATTATTATTATTATTAAATAACCATATTCTACCTTCAATCCATCTTATGAAAAACAAAATCTCCTTGTATGGGTACGTACGACTTACCATCTCCAAATCATAATGTAATATGTTTTTCACCACCACCTGACATGGATGAGTATAATGATAAAAATAATAACTATATATGATTGTTATAATATTTTATTTATTCTGAAATATTATACATTATCTAATTCAATACCATTCAATAATTCTGGGAATGATATCCTCTCTCGTGTGTGTGTACGGTCTACCGTCTCCATTATGTGATGCTATTCATTCTACGTGATCTTCATTAAATCATTATTATATAAATGAATTGAATGAATAAATATGATATATATTATACTAATTTAATTTTTTAAATTATATAACTATAACATAAGAATAGAAACAAGAACTTATCCGACAAAACATGCGTATGAAAATAAATAAGTCAATACTCGATGGATACATAATAATGTTAGTAACAAACATATGATGATATGATCATATATGATATCATAAAAATTACTATGATTGTATAATAAGTATGTAAAATTGTTTAAATAATTATACATGAGGTTCAATTATATAAAAAAGATATCAGACCTATGGTTAGGGATAATTTCACAATCACTATACTATCAGATATTTTTTATATGTAAGTATATAATGGGGTATATTTATCATAAATGTTCAAGTTTTCAAAATATATATTCCAAAATATTCTTTATATCCTTCTAAAATTGTTTATTGTCAATTTTAACATATTGGTGAATTTTTATTAAAAGTGTATGAAAGTAAACTTCTGTCATTTTTTGATACGATGTAATTTTTGACTTTTCTGAAAAAAGTACAAGAAGAATGTTTTCTTTTAAATTATATGAAAAACAAGTATTTATGATTTCAGGATACCTTATTTCCATGAATCATACTTTACAATATTTCAACTTTATTTTCTACTAAATTATTTTATTTTAAAATTGTGTGAAATTTTGATAAAAGAAAATGTTTTTGAAGATGAAATGATATTTTCCTCAATAATTTATTTCAAGTGTTCAATGAAAATTATTTTCCTTCTAAGATGGTAGTATTTAATAGGGTTATGTTTCAAGTATATTATCTCTATTTTTCTTAGGGTTTTATTATGTTTTATGCTAGAATTATATTTATGAAATCCATTTGTTTTACATTGATAATGTTATAATGGAATGATGTTTAAGAAACCCATTTTATTCCTTGGGTTATGTTATAATGAATGATTTATGTTTTTGTGGAACACGTAAGAATGATTTATTCATTATATGGTTGTAACCTATATTTGTGTAAAATTAATTTGGTAGATATTTATTTTCATGAGATAGATAGGGTTGGAGTTGGAAATGATCTCTGTTTAGTAATACTGGGTTGGAATGACGAGTGAGCTCGGTTCAATAATGGACTTTGTTCACAATGATGGTCAGGTCAATGATCCTTGACAAATATGAAATGGTTTTATATACATATTTGTATGCCAAAAAAATTCATGCCTTATGTTCTGACTTTTGGGATTATGTTCATTGATTCCTTTTTACTTTTATGATTTATACCATGGCATGATATCAAGATCTTTCATATGCAGGATATGATTTTAAAATTTCATATTATTATGTGTTATGATTATGATATGATTGGTATCTCCTTGTTTACCCTTACTGGGAATCTCATCTCACCCTTTCTTAGGTTTCTTTTCCCCATGTCATGGATAAGTGTATTAAGTATGATATTTCAAAAAGGGGTCTATTTTTGAAAGAATAAGTGGGAGATAATGTATATGTCTTATGATCTATTTGTTTATGTTTCCCAGTTTCTAAAGACACTATACCTATAACTTACTATAATGGATTTTTTATATTTTGTAGTTGATATTCTTTAATTTAGAATTAGTATCTATGTATGTGAAGTATGAGCTGTTATTATATTCAGTTGTTTTGGGAAGATCACACATCTGAATGATATCATGTCTGTTTTAACACATAAAAAATAGAACAAATATGGTTCTAATATTATTTCATAACATTTTGAGGATGCCTTCTATGGATCTGAACATTAAATGAATGTTTGGTGTTTAGTTCAAGAAATGTTCATTTTTGATATTCCTGAAAAAATGAAACTTCATATTAAAATTCCTCATTATCCACCATTTTAAAAAATCATTGTATGTTGTTGTTTATTGACATCACAAAATTCAGAAGTCATTTGGTTGGTTTTGACCCCCTGACACACATCTTGAAAAGATGTCATACCATTAAAAACTACCTATTAATTTATTTTGAGAATACCTTGTTGGCATCAGTAAATGTGTCTAGTTAATTCACTGAATGCCTCTATATATGATCCCAGAGCGTATCTTGTTCCGTATTCTTCGATTTGACTACTCATGGAGCCCAAACAGAATTATGGATAAAAAGTTATGATCGTTCGATGTCAGGCTACTGGAAATGGCCATCCATGGTAGTTTTGGGGAAAAGTATGCAGTTGCGTGAAATAGAGAGAATCATGCGCAAAAAATGGAATATGGCACGAAAAAAAAAGGAATATTTTGCGAAATAATAGGATATTGCGTGAAATAATGTAATTTTGCGTGCAATCCCATTCCGCTCCAAATGGGACGTCAGACACCCCTTTGTGCGTGCGCCTGCTGCAGGTCGCACGAAAAACCACTTGCGTGCGAGGAATTTTACACGCACCGCCTTGTGCGGAAAACAACTTGTACGCATTGAATTTTTCGTGCACCAACTTGCATGGAAATCCTCTTGCACATGGGGAATTTTATGCACACCGACTCCCTAGGTTTCGCCTATAAATACAAGTGCACACCCTTCTCTAGGAAGGGCGCCCGATGGTCGGCTGCCATATTAATGTGCGTAAGTCTTCTTTTTCTACGCCTACATAAAAAAACCCCCATCTTTCATGAAAAAAATTCCTTTTGGCATGAAAATTCCCTAAGGATCCCACTTTTGCACACAAAGAATATTTTTGGCATGCAATAGTGCCATTGTGCCCAATTTTTCGTGCGCCAGTGCTACACCTGTCCAATTGCACGCACACATTCCCTATTGTGCACAAAGATCCCCTATTTCACACATACCTCCCCTATCATGCGCAATTCCTCCCCTATTGCACGTACGAGTCCCTATTGCGTGCACATCTCCCATATTGCACACACACCTCCCCTATTGTGCGCAATCCTTCCCTATTGCGTGCAAATCCTTCCCTATTGCGTGCCAACCTTCCCTATTATGCACAACAGTACCAAGGTGATGTATCTTGCATGAACCTGTGTCGGGACATCCTCAATTTCCATTGCGCCCTTATGTGAAACCACCTTTCACTTATGAGATAACATGATTTGAGATACTCCTCTTCACACCCTGAAACACCTTGAGTTAACATATTTCTCTTGGTCTGCTTCCTATGTCATGAGTTGAGATTCTCGTCATCAATTCCCCCAAGTACCTTGAGTTCAACCATTCCTCAAGAAACTCATCTGAACCCCATCACCTGACTCCTGTTCCAGGTTGAACCATAAATGGTTGCTCTTGCGTAAGTCCCAACTCCATCCATTGTTAGGCGCCTTATGCCAAATAGTCCTCTCTACACGACTACAAACTGTAGTACTCCCTATGTTCCAAACATAGGATGCCTCTTAATCAATATAAGAGATACCTTATGCTCCAAGCATGAGATTCCAATAGTCCTCTCTACATGACTATGAACTATATTACTCCCTATGTTCCAAACATAGGATGCCTCTTACTCAATATAAGAGGTTCCATATGCTTCATGCATGAGATGCCAATAGCCCTCTCTACACGACTATAAATTGTAGTACTCCTTATGTTCCAAACATAGGATGCATCTTACTCAATATAAGGGATGCCTCATGCTCTATAAATGAGATGCCAACAGTCCTATCTATATGACTTTATATAGTTTTCACCTAATGTTCCAAACATACTATGCCTCTTTCCCCAAACAAGAGATGCCTTATTCTCCAAGTATAAGATGTCTAATGCCATGATTATAGTGGAGTAATTTCAAGAACATTGGAATCCGTTGAAACATTCCATCACCCCACCTCATAATTTGCGTGTACTTCATGCATACTTCATCCACTTCAATGTCTAAAGGGACCCCCTAACGGCCTGGTCCCATGCCACATCAGCTCACCTACCGTCCTGGGCCAACTCCCCAGATGACTTTGGACGACACTTTGAGTCAGGTCCTATGTTTCAAACATGATCAACAGTTGACCCTCATTTTTTGGTCCCCATTTCATGCTAACGCAATATGGATAATGTGTTTTGAACATGGTCAACGGTTATCCTTCATCACCATTCCACCCTCACCGCATTCCAAATGTTGGGCATGTTATTCACACTTCCCATATCCCTTTGATTGGACTACTTCCAACTCCCTTGGAATTATACCTCTTGTGCACTAGTGAATAGGTGAAGGCCTCAACCCACTAGTTGGTTGAGATTCCCTCATGGCCAGACATGAGGAAGTCATTAATGGCTGCTTCCTTCCATAAGCCCCATCCACTGCCACTCCATAGCGGACCCCAGGCATCTTCCTTGCGTAAGCCCCATTCACCATTTCCGCTCCATTACGACACCTAGGAGGCTTCTTTGTGTAAGCCTCATTCACCATTTCTACTCCATAGTGGCACCCGGATAGCATCCTTGCATAAGCCCCATTCACCATTTTAGCTCCATAGCGGCACCCAGGAAGCATCCTTGCGTAAGCCGCATTCACCTTTGCCGCTCTATAGCAGCACCTGGGCAACTTCCTTTGCATAATCCCCATTCATCATTTCCCCTCCATAGCGGCACCCGAGCATCTTTCTTTCATAGGCCCCATTCACCATTACCGCTCCATAGCGGCACCTGGGAAGCTTCCTTGCATAGGAATCATTCACCATTACCACTC
This sequence comes from Viscum album, assembly GCA_963277665.1. Lineage (NCBI taxonomy): Eukaryota > Viridiplantae > Streptophyta > Magnoliopsida > Santalales > Viscaceae > Viscum > Viscum album. The sequence goes on from OY728165.1 coordinate 1,134,507,762, forward strand.
CATAGCGACACCTGAGCTGCTTCCTTGCGTAAGCCCCATTCACCACCCTTCATGGACACACCTCTGCACCATGATCGTCGGGTCCTTGATGCCTCTTGTTTCTCACACTGATCTTGACTCACATGGGATTAGAGTAAGCATTAGCTATGACATCCTCTCTGGGAATCCTAGAGTGTAAGCCCCAAACCCCATCCTGAACTATGTGGTCTTTGATCCTTACCAAGGTAAGGTAAATAGGATGCCTCCCTGAGGTTCAAGCCCACCATACATTGGTTCTGACCCCCTTCATGTCATTTCCCACTCCTACCAAACTACACGAACTTCGATCCATGCCAAGGAAAGGTACGTAGGAAGGCACCCTGAGGTTCAAGCCCAACACCCATTGGTCCCGACCATCTTCATGTTGGTTCACCAACGCCATCATAAACTATGAGGTCTTTGATCCTTGCACATGGAAGGTACATAATAAGCCTCCCTGAGGTTCAATCCTAACACCCGGTCGCTCGGACCCCCTTCATGTCGGTTCCCCCAAACCCAACATGAACTAAGTGGACATTGATTCTCTGCCATGATGATACATAGGAAGCCTCCCTAAATTTCAAGCCCAACACTCAGTCTCTCTGACCCCATTCATGTCGGTTCTCCCAAGACCAACATGAAATATGAGTTCTTTGATCCTTGCCAAGGCCAGGTACAAAGGAATCCTCCCTGAGGTTCAAGCCTAACACCTGGTCGCTCCGACCCACTTCACGTCGGTTCACCCAAACCCAACCTAAACTACGTGGGTTTTTATCGCTGTCATCTACACAGGGTACGTAGGAAACCTCTATGAGGTTCAATCCCATCCAATGGTAAACCATGTTGTTCCCCCATTCTGGGGTACACACTCCCTGATCCACCCTTAGTGGTGTCCAGATTAGCCTTCACTCTGTGACATCTTCCCTTTATGGGACACACAATCGTGGTTCCACTCTTATGGAGTGTTCTGATCTACCTACCTGATAAACATTCCATGTGTTCCCTCCTAGGAATGTAACAATATGATCTGTCTCTATAGTATGATTGTATCACTCTCATTCCTTCTCCGCAAGACGTTAAACTCATGGCCTACCTCATGTTAAACATTAGCTGCATGAGGAAAACCTTAGAAGACATGCCTTTAGCATAACCGTCTCTACAAAGACGTTAAACTTGCGGTATACCCTATGATAAACATTGGAAGCTGAGGAAACCCTCATAGACATTCCTCGAGAATATGATACCTCATGACTAATGTGGGATGCCTCTGGTTATGTTCCCTTGAGATTCACTCTTATGAGGAAGAATACAAGTTCCCAAATTTCCACGCATCCAGATATGCCCTGAAATGCCTGATGTTACTGTCTGCTCAGACTGAAGGTTGCTACCATGTCAAGACCCCATGAAATGTCCTGACAAAAGTGGTGTAATTAATCGACATCAACAAAGATACGACACCAGGAACAAGATTCCAAAACCATGACTTAATCTTTAAGGGAGACTTGGATTAGTTGACTATTTTTGAGGAGGAATACATGGAAGGAAGAACTGACATCCCATCATCCTGTTTCGATCAAGGAGTAAACATCCCAGAATAAGGAATGGATGTTTCCCGCCTTTGGAAAGTGGGAATACAGGGAAATAGATGCGCGTCCTCCACAGATGGATGTGTGCACCCCGACGAAAGTGTCGGAAACATACCTCCAATATTATTGATGTTCTATATAGTTTTACACATAAAAAATAATACAAATATGAATTTTATATGATTTCATGTCATTTTCCGGTCGATTTATAAGGATCTGACTATTAAACAGATGTTTTAGTGTTTTAAAATAATAATTGTTTTTTCTAATATTATATGATAATAAAAAACATTGATTAAAAGTTCATCAACTACACCATCTCAAAAATCATTGAACAATTTTTTTCATCTAATTTAAAAAATTTCATAGGTAATTTTTTTATGACCCCACAAAACACATTTTTAAAGTGTGTGAAACCATTAAAAACTTTTTATATGGTCATTTTGGAAATACCATATTTACAATAGATTTTTATCATACCATTATGCATTAAAAATCATATAAATCAATTTTTCTAATATTTCACATCATTCTATGGTCATTATCTATGGATATGACCTTTAAATTAATGTTTCAATGTTTTAAAACAATAAAATATGTTTCTAGTTATCCTAGAAAAATAGAACAAAAAAATTTATATTCTGTCTACTCCACCATTTCAAAAATCCATGTATAATTCTTTTGAATAATATCGTAGTATCCATAGGTTGTTCAGTTAGTTTTAACCTAGTTATACACATTTTTTAAGGGATTTAAACCTTCAAAAATATATAATTTGGTCTTTCCAAGTAAACATCATGTATGATTGATGTTTTATATAATTTTATACATCATAAATAACATAGAGATGTAATTACTGTGAATTTATATTATTTTGAAGGTTTTTTCTATGGATATGACTGTTAAATGTACATTTTGGTATTCTAAAACTAGAAAAGTTTATTTTAAATCATCCTGAAAAAATTAAAACTCGCATTAAAGTTCAATCTAGTCCAAAATTTTACAAATCATTGTGTGGGTTTTTTGTATGAATACACAGTATTTGGATCTCATGTGGTTGCTTTTTACCCCTTGATACACTTTTTAAAATGGATCCAAATCATCAAAAACTTGTTATTTGGTTGTTCTAGGTAGACCCCACATCCTATTGACATTATATATAATACTAATCATGAAAAATAATTCATTGACATTTTTCAAAAATTCCATGTCATTATGAGGCAATTTTATATGGATCTAATTATAAAATGAATGTTTCTTATTTTAAACCTAAAAAAAAAATTTCGGTCATCCTAATAAAACAAAATCTCATATTGAATTTCAATATACTCAAACATTTCAAAAGACATTTTACAATCATTACATTATGACTTCATTGCATTCAAAGGCCATTGGATTGGTTTTGAACCCCCCCCCCCCCCCCCAACATTTTTTAAGGGTGGAAAACCATTATATGGATCAAATTATGTATTTTTCAATATATTTTCTGAAAAATTGGAGAAGGAAATGAAGTCCATTCAAAATCATACTTTACATGATAACTAGAGAAGAACAAGATTAAGAATTTGGCACATTAATCATTTTGTGGTTCTATATTTTATATACTTTTTCTAAGTATATGAAATAGGCTTTAATTAAAATAATGGGGCCAACTCAGAATCCCACAACACTAGCCTCAGCAATACTTAAGGGACCTAAGGGGCCAACCCCCATAGCGGCTAAAGAGTGAGTGGCTCAGGAAATACCCCCCCAGGAGTGCCTTATATATAAGGCACTTGGGATATGCCAGTGGGACCACACATAGGACCCTCAAAGAACATGCCTGGATGTATTCATAGGTTGGTATAGTAACCCATGTGTATTAGCATAGGTGGTGTGTGTAGTAAAGACTGGTTTAGATCCCCGATATCAAAATTGAACTAGAAAAGTTCATAGTTTGAGTAATATACTATGAAAAATATCGATTCCTGTTCTGATGTCGGATGCAGAGGCATGTGACACTATTCACATGTTATTTAAATGATGAATACAAAATTGTCCATTCGATCCTCTTAATATGTGTCATCTGATCACAACTGTAGATCATCTTCAACATCCCATGAATGAATCCATTTGCATATATATGTTTTTCATATAATGATCACTTATGACATTTCATGCATATAGTAAATTCAAAATCTCATTAGGAGATTTAAATGCACTAAGTATGATTTTCTACAATGCATAAAGATTCTTTTAAAAGGAGGTTTTTATAAGAAGTAATCTATATCTTTTTACGACATGAATTTTTTTGAAGATTCTATACAATGTAGTTGCTACATGGAAGGCACTATGAGTTCTATATAGAATAAAATAATATTATTCAAATATAAAATTTTATGTGGTCATGCAGTTATGTGAAGAAAGGATTGATATGAAAGAAATATGTAGAAGATAGTTAGAAGAACAAACAGCTTTCAGTCATCTAATTTGCAAAAAATTATTTTTATAATAGATTTAAATAGAAATAATAATGTTTATATGTAGAGAAAGATTTGTTTTAGATTAATTCCATATGAAAGACTCCATGAGAGAGTTTTCTACATGTAGAAACCAGAAAAACATTTTCTACCATGAAATATCACATTAATGCTTTGTGGATATGCAATACAGACAACCATGTAGAACGTTGATAATTCTATGGAGATGATACATTGAATTTTATGATAAGATTAATAATTATATGTTATAACATATGATTATTTTTGGGTAAATGTGAGGAATATTATTTTGGGAGAAAAATATTATGCGATGTTTGTGGATGACCTAGTTGAGTTTACAGGAGATGGTTTATGGGTTACCATGAAATATGAAATGAATATCCTATTCAAATTCACATATAAAATGGAATTCTATGTGTAGGATGATGAGAATTCTATTTAAGTAAATTATTTGATAGGTTTTTATTTTTGGAGAACCAATACATCTAGTCAGTACGCGATAATGTTTTTGAAAATTCTATGTGTATGAGTTATCCAAGTGCTTTGTGGAGATGAATTAAAATTGTTATGAAAAGATTAAATATAGGGTCCAATACATTTTATAGAGATAGGTGGCATATTTTTTGGTTTCTCATATAATTGAAATACTTTCTAGAGAATATGGTTTGTGGTGATAATTCTATGCGGTCCAAGAAATCTTTGTAGAGAAGATGCTTTGTGGTTAACAAGCCATACATAGGTCATTGAACTTCTTTAAACTATTGACCACATTTACATAATTATTGTGTGGTTTTTTTTTGAATAATCGGTGAATTGTTGACTATAAATATAGGGTTTATTCCTATATTAAATAAGATAGTGTGAGGAATAAAGTGGAGAGAATGTATTATATAAAAATATTTTTCCGTTCATAGGGAAGATATATGTTTGTGAAGTAGTAATCTTTTTTTGTGTAAAGTATGTTATAGTGAAATGTGATAATTATTTTATGAACATAATGATAATTTCACAAAATATGTGAAACATGTATCTTAGAAGTCAAATTTTAAATATTAAGGCATAACCAATTTAGTCTTATTCTTCATAAAGGTATAATAGGCTATTTTATTTATCTTGAAGGCTTGAAATAAAAAAACTTCCTCAATGGTTTCAAATGTATCCAATGTTTAGAGGTGAACATTATTTGGTTATCTGTAATATTTTTTGTAACTGATAGCTTGAAACTGTTATTCCAGTGTGACTCTAGAAAGAATAGTGTAATTGTATTCTAGGGAATAAATATATATTGTAACCTATTGTGATTATAGTGTATAATATGTTATTGTGGATTCTAAACAATCATAATAAGAAGTAGGCACATATTGAGACTGAACCTCATAAAAATATTATGTTCAAGTGATATTTATTTATTATACTTTCGAGAGAGGTGAAGTTATCATATGTGTGGATCAGATCAAAATAGGATAACCAAGGTTAATTTTAAAAATAAGGAAAATTGGTAAAAAAACCAATGATTCAACCACCCCCCCCCCATCTTTGTGGTGTAAGTATCTCTTGGGCACTAAAATTGGTATTAGGGCACCAAGTTACATTTATTAGTATCTAATTAGTAACAATGATACATAATATGAAGTATTTAAATAATATGGGTTTTCCTAATATCAATGGAAAGTACTATCATGGTTGTGATAAAAGGACATTTCCCTATTTTTTATCTTTTGGACTTGAAATTAAAGATGCAATAACTATGGGATTACCACATATCGTTGAATTATCTCTTATAAATTTTACAAATATGAGAAATATAGAAGTTAATGAAAAATATCAAAATTATAATTTGATGTCTCATTCAGAAATGATTGAAATAAAAGTTATGGGACTCCAAAATGACAAAGATATTTGGGATAAATTTGAAAGTGGTTATGTAGAAAATTTGAAAGTCATGTAATGAAATTTGAAAATTTGGAGGAGAATGTTTAAATATAATATATGGTTAAAGAATAAAATTTTGATTACTAATTCACAAGATTCAATTAAATTGTCAACAATATAAGGTTTTTTGGTGTCAATATGAACGATTCAACAATTTTTTTAAAACTGATGAGAAATTTCCCAATTAGTTTTGATCTTAAAGTATTATCTTTGTAATATTGATATGACAACACTCTCAATAAATCACATAACATACTCATTTAATATGAAATTTGAAAGATCCCAGTAATCAAGAATATTATCAAATATGAGATGGATTTTCAGGCCAATTGAAATAAAAAAATTAAAGATGGTGAAATGTTAGCATCATGTGAATCTAATGATGAAAATGAAGATGAAGATTTAAATTGAATAATTTCTCTTCTATAAAAAATATTCAATAAGGGAAATTTTAGTGGTAAAATTAAATTACCACCAATTTGTTACAAATTTAAGGAAATTGGACATTTTTCTTTAAATTTTACTAAAAATAATTATCTGGAACCTACGATAGATAAATAAAAACTATAAAAAATAAATGGGGGAAGATCATAAAATTCATAACCAAATTTGATGGAATAAAAATTAAATTATTCAAAAGTAAAAGAAGATGTTTAGTGATCAATGAATTTGAACCTAACTCTAGCTCAAGAAACAAATCATATGAGGAAACTAACATCATGGATTATGTGGAAAAAGGTTTTGACACCTACGGCAGTGAAAATGAACAAAGTGAATAAATAGATCTAGAGAAAATGTGGGAAAATGAATTAGAATTATGTCAATAATAAAAAAATATCAATATTTAAAATATACTATTTTTTAAAGAAAAATAAAACATACCAAATGAAAATTAATAATGTGAAAAGAAATAGATTCTTTACATTGAAGAAATAAAAAACACAAATTGAAAGTTGACAAAATGGAATATACGGTAAAGGACCTTAAATAAAATTTCTCTTAAAGACTGAGAGCTATCAAAGACTCAGTCTAAATTTACTGAAGAATAAAATAAATAGAGAAATATTTTATATGATTTCATCAAGGATGTTAAGGTCAATGAAAAATAATCACAAAGTAGTGAAAAAGGTGTTCAAAGAAGCAGGACAATTAATCGCTCTATGAATCTCAATATAAATATGTTGTCTTTAAAAATGTAGGTGAAAATTTATTATAGAATATTATAGAGCATGAAGACAAGTGAAAAATAATTTTCTAATTAAAATGATGAAATAATTTCTCTAAGAATATTTTTTCCCTCAAAGTAGAGACACTCTCTGTATATGGAATGATGACAACAACATTTTTTAAGAAAACAATACTATCAGTTGGGAATATCAATTTTTAGAGGTCATTTCTGGAGTTATGGAGTGTTTGGGAAAAAATAATATTTATGCTTGTATAAATTTTCCTTACAAGTGACGAGACATGAACCGAGGGGGAACTATTCTAAGAAAAGGATCAAATATTATCAAATTAAGTAAGTAGTTATTAGGAATTCATCTTATCTTACAACTCAAAAAAATATTTTTAGAATAAATCTATTGATGATTTGATCAGAAGGGTAAAAGTTTTGAAAATTTCATGAGTATTCTACTTAAAAAATATACAATGTTGAGAAAGGAAAGGTAATTCAAAAAACAAAAAAAAACATGTTCCATTGAAGTTTCTTTGAAATATAGTAGAAAACCTAATTCATCTATTATTGAAAATGGATGTTTATCACTCATCACTTGGGACCCAAATATTTTGAGAAACATTGAGAATCATGAAGGAGGAGCTGTAAATTTTGGAAATGATTATTCCATGAATATTAAGGCAATTGGAAATGTGGATATTTATAAACAAAAATTGAATTCTAATAGTGTTTTATTTATTGAAGGAATGAAGAAAATTTTACAAAGTCTAAGACAACATTGTGATTATATACATTAGTTAGTGATAAAAAATGATTCATGTATCCTCAAAATCACAAGGGATGGAATAGTTATCACTTAAGGAAAAATAAGCCTTTTCTAATATATTTCAAATTGGTGAATCTATCGATTCTTGTAACATGAGTCCCAAAGATGAAAAAAAAACCTATGGCATAGATAGATTGTACACATTATTCAAAGTATTATAAGTAAAATCTTGAATCATGATATTGTGATATATTTTCAAAAGTTAGATAGATAAAGGGATGAAATATAAGGAAATTTTCAAAAATGGAAATTGGCTCAATGTTTATACAAAGGAATGTATATTATATCTTTTAAAACCCTTAAACATATTCACATCGACTTATGTGGCCCAATGTGAAAAAATTATACCATATTTAACCTATATTTAATTAAATTTATTTATGATTATACATGATTGATTAATTTAATGTTTATCAAAAAAAATTCAAGATAATTAAAATTTTCAAAAAAAACAGATGAAAGGTTCAGTAGGAGATGAGTCTCTACATCAAGAAACTAATATCAGATAATAGTAAGAAGTTTACTTGTGATGATTTTGAAATATATATTTCTAAACATGGAATAAAAAATTAGTATAACACATTACATACTCCACAAAATAATTGGGGTAGCTGAAAGATTTAATATAAGCATAGTTGATATAGGCATGACTATGTTAGTTGAATACAACATATCAAACTATTTATAGAGAGAAGATATATGTAATATCATACATATACATATTAGATGTATAATGAGACTATAAACACAAAATATAGCATATTAAATGTTATATGACAAAAATTAAAATGTTAAATACTTTATATTTTTTGAAATTAATTGCATTATAAATAACAAGAATATAAATCTGGGAAAATATGAAGAAAAGTTTGAGGAAAAAAATTTCATGGGAAAAATATCTAATGGTTCAAGATATAGATATTGGATAAAATTGATATATAAGATTGTTGACTACAGAAATGGAAAAATTATTTAAAATAATAATAAATTATATATGTCATTTGATATATATTTATAATATTTGACAGAAAGTGGTAAGAAAATGGAACAGAATAATGATGGTGTTAATGAGAAACAGCCAAACACTAATGATATTGATTATGAACATATGATGAAGAAAATTATACAATAAATAATAAAACATGATTCAAAAAAATTAATAAATAACCTTAGATAAAAAATATCATTGGAAGTCAATAGGATTGAGTTAAAACTAGAAGAATATTGAAAATTGATGATCAAACTACACTTATTTCTAAAATTTAACCTCATATAGTGGAAGAAGTAGTTTATCATGAGGAATGGATACAATTTATGAATGAGGAACTTTATCAGATAGATAATAACTCCACTTGGTGTCTTTTATGAAGACTTAAACAAAATTATTGGCACTATGAAGGTTTTAAAAAATAAGATAAATGAGAAAGGTGAAGAATCAAGAAATAATTCTAGGATAGTTTGAAAAGGAAATTCAAAAATGAAATGAATTAACTTTGAAAAAAAATTCACTAGTAGAAATACTAGAATCTATTATAATGTTATTATAAGTAAAAGAATATAAACATTGTAATTTTTATTAAATGGATATGAAATAATCCATTTTAAATGATTATCTTAACGAAGAGTTCTATATTTATTAACTTGATGGTTTTGACTTAAAAAATGTTGGCATCATGGTATGCAGATTGAGAAAATATTTGTATGTTTTAAAATAGACTCATAGGTACCGGTACTCCAAAATTTATGGTTGTTTAAGGGAGATGATGTTTATAAAAGGTAAATTTGAATGTAACCTTTATGTGATCGAAATATACAATGGTACTTTAAAATTCATTGTATATGTGGATGACCTCAATTTTTATGGTGGCATGGAATGTCTATTTGAATATTTTTTCAAGGAAATGAATATAAATTTGTATATTTCCATAACTAATATAATGAAATACTTTCTAGGATTTTATATTTAATAAAAAAGAAATTCCATATTTCTATCACAAGAAAAGTATTCTAGGAAACTGTGGAAAAATATTGGAATGGAAAATTTAAAATAAGTTTCAACTACCATTTTAGTTGGAACTAAAGTATGGAAATATGAAGCTAAAAGTATGGTTAATCAGAAATAATTTAAAATAATAATTAGAAGTATTCCTTATCTAACAGCATCAAGTATAGATATAACATATGTATTGACTCATTTTTCCATATTTTAGAGTGACCCTAAAGAGTGTCACTTGTTGGCTACAAAGAGAATTATTATATTTATAAAAGGATCTTTGAAATATTGAATTATATATATAAATATTATAGATATAAAACATATAGAAACCCATGATTAACAAACACAGATATTATGAATATTTAGTACATTATAATAATACATGCCCGAGGACCGTAATAGTTTAGTGTTTTTGGAAACGTGGAAAAAATCATCTATCCTGGTAAAAGATCTTCAAAATCTCCCATAAATATCACCACATTTATTAGTTATACCTAAAACCTTTGATTTGTAACCCAGGGAAAGGAAACATAAAAAGTGGTCATCTCAGATTCTTATTAATGGTAAATAAAGGAAATGTATAAGTACAACATGAACAATGGGTATGGAACTTTGCCGCAACATTAGAAAATCATAAAATGAATATTAGAGATCATAATAATGATTGGAATTTCATAATACATGGATCATATTTGAATTAAGAGAATAATTCAGGAAAGCACCACATAGGAATAAAACATGGAATTATGTCAGAAAAATAATCATATAATATGATTTCCATAGTAGCCAAGGCATCACTGCCAAGACCAACTTGGTAGTATGTTTTCACTCCCCATTCTTTCTTCGTAGTAATGGTTCACTCCCATGGCCATATTAATAGCATGACTTCACTCCTTATACCATATTGTTAGTCATCGTTCACTCTCATGGTCATCTTATTAGTCCAGGTTCATTCCAAAGACCATCAAGGTCTTTCTCATGAGATATAAATCTTTACCCAATTCATTGGAGGGATATATAGGAATAACTCATCTCATAGTGAAATAATACATACATGTGAGAAATGATCATAAATAATCATATTATTATCCATGAAAGGAAATGGGTATTATAAAAATGTAATGATATCATAACCTATGGAAAAGACATGTTTCATAATTATTTCCTCAAAATCACAACCCATTAATGATAAACTTATTTCATAAACATATAACATATGAATGTGAAATAAATTTCATAAACATATAACCCGTGAAATGAAATTGAGTTTCATAAATACCATGAAAATAAAAATAACCCATTCATATAAAGAATATGAATTGAATATATAGATCAATTCTAAGAAGGGCAAGAGTAACACCAAAAGATGTCATCTTAGATGGAGAATAATTTTCAAATATATTTTTAAAAAAAATCTTGGGGAAATTATCCTTTATTCTTTGAAAAGGGATTTTTAATACATAAAACAATTTAAAAATCATTTTCTTAAAAAAATAGCATGAAAATTTATAAATAATACTTGAAATCATTTTTAAACCCCCTTTCCTTGAAGACTTATAAAATAAGCATCAAAACATTTTAAAAACCATTGTATTTGAAAAGAATTTGAAAAAATATAATAAAATCTTGAAAATATTTTAAAAAACATTTTCTTAAAAACATATTTGTGGATCTAGAAATTGTTTTGAAAACTATTTCTTTTAAAATAAGTTGAAAACTTATTAATAAGGCTTGAAAACATTTTGAAAACAATTTTTCGTGAAAACTTGTAAAATAAGGTTGAAAATATTTGGAAAACAATATTCCTTAAGTTGTATAAAAAATATTGGAAATATTTTGAAAACAATTTTCTGTTAAAATCACTATTAAAAACATTTTCTTAAAAATTATTCATTTAAAATTTAAACGTAATCTTTGAAGAAAATTTTGTGGGTAAATTCATACATGACATACGAGGTAAAAAACATTCCTTTTTTAAGGTAAAAAGGTTAGAAAAATACCTTGTTCGGAAGCCGATAAGAAGATTACTTTGAAGATATTGTTCAAAGAAAAAAAGGCTAAAAAATAATTTTAAATATTATATTATAATGGTATAATATTATTGGAAACCATTTTTATAAAACATGCTTTTTAAGGAATATTGATTTCTGACTGAAGAGAGGGTAAAGTCAGGCTTTCTTAAAAAAAACCTTTTTAACTATATTGTGTACCAAAGAGTGGAATAAATAGTACCAATATATTATCATTTAATCAATAAATTGAGGATAAAAAATTTCACTAATGTTACTGAGATATGGATCATAGGACTTCATCAATGGGAGCATAATCATAAACAATCTTAACAAAGCAATGAGATCTTCATAATGAACTCTTATAACATGGTCACATGAAATAATACTCTCCATTTAAGAAATGAAATTATATGAAACTTAAAATATCATTAAAATATGAAAATTAATGATATAACATGTAAAACTTAAGTATATACACCTCAAAATAGATTTTAGGTGCCTAAGAAAACATGGGTATCAAAGAAGGGAAATTGGGACAAAACTATTTTAATGATTTGGTATCTTTCGAAACATAAACACCATGAAATAAATATCATAGAATGGATATGTAAATGCCCTTAAATATAAGTATAATAATCATTTAAAACATCCATGAGCAGTATACACACCACACAAAAGGAATGGGTGGTGAATAAAGATTACATTTCATGGAAAATAAAAAGTGAGATGAAATCGCTTTACCTTGGGTCTTGACTCTCATTGTACTTGTTCGGACCACCTTTATAATAAATATAAATTTATTATAAATATTTTAACAGAAAATATTATTTTATACATAATATATGGTTTTAATACTAACTTTTTTTACCCACTTGTTTACCATCCTATGTTAAGGTTTCACTTCGTATAATATTCACTTTGTTATACGGATGTGTCTTAATTTGTTATATTGTTGGTCCTTATAATTATATGCTGATTCCAAAATGTACAACATGATATAAATATCATGTATATTCAGTTTATTTGTATTATAATAATCTATATAATATATAATTATTAAATTGAAGACAATGTTCATGAAGACGGTAAGTCGTATGTATGCATGAACAATGTTTCAATTTTTACTGTTGTATTAAAAGAAATAAATAAAATGAAATATATGTATATGTAGATATATTATCATTATAGTATAATTTTAATTTAATTTTTATCATATAATTTCACTAAACCCATCTTTAATACATTCCATTTAGTGTGTGAACGAATCACATCGCATGATGGGGTGGTAGTCCACACTTCCTCAAACGAAATTATCGTATTTACACCCAATGTAAAGTAAAAATATATGTACTATAAAATGAATAAAATAAAATAAATACCTATTATATATATATACATATTTTCCTCAATAATATCCACCATGAGAGGCTGTATGGATAATTGATCAATCATCGTTTTGTGAGTCGGAAGTTCACTATACACAAAAATAGTATCTTCGTTACCCATTAGATGGAGGTGTGTGTAATTGTAGGTAAAAAAATTAGCATAAAAAAATACATGTATATCTTATATACTGTTTTTTATACAGTCATGGAATAAAGGTAGTGGAGATGGTGGAGATAGAAAATAAAAGAACGGATCTTAAGAGAAGGTGTTACCTCTTAATCGGGTAACTCATTTTGGTTTATGCCAAAAGGCTTCCTTGAAAGTCTTTATTCCAAAAACTAGGATTAAAAAAGGGAGTTAGGGATTGTTTTTAATTGTATTGGTAAGATATTTTATTAACCTAAGTGTTTTGAGTTTTGTTAAGAAGAATGGGAAGTGTAGGCCTTTTATAGGGATGGGAAAAGATACACTTTGTATTTTTTTAAACAATTTAGGCGTACCTAAATTTTTACCTAATAAAAGTCATTAAAACCCATCAAAAATCAATAATCGAAGGTGAATGGGAAAATAATTTCCATATAATGGGTTTTGAAAAAGTTCTTTGGTCGTTTTGGGTCTTAAAAATAATGTTTAGTCCTTAGTAATGCTTAATTTTACCTTAATTGATGTATTTAATTTTAATTACTTCCACTAATAATTTTGGATAAAGAATAATTTGACCTTATTATAAATTAAAAATTAATATTATTACAAATATTTAATCCATTTTTCCAAATTCCAATCACATAAGTGGCATAAATTAATTTAAAATTAATCCTGTAGTCGGGTCGATAATCGTGTTTTAAAAGAAAAAACATTCAAAAGTTTGAAACAATTTTATACCCAATTTCAAACGTGAAATTAATTCCAATGACCCAAATTTGATTAATTGATAAAAATATTATGTAATTATATTTTTAAAACTATTTAAAATCTCATTTAACCTTATAAATAAATTAGATTAAAAATAATTTTTGAACTAAAATCCAATTTTTTTAACTATTCGTTAAAAAATGAAAGCATATAGAAAAATACCAAAAAAATTATCCTAAACTAATTTTTATATTTATAATATAAATATAAATTCTATCATTACATATTAAATCTATAAGAGGTCCAAAAGATGTATTTAAAATGGGTTCTCCATTAAAAGGTATTAAAACAACCTTTGTAAAACATATAGGTTTTTATATGTAAAAATAGGTTTACTCTTATATTATTTCTTTAAAATTTGTTGGATGAATAAAAAATATTTAATTGAATATATTTTCTATATTACTCATTGATTGTTGTTAATTTAATTTGATAGGGTAAAATAGCTTTGTGACTATAAAAATAATAATATTGTCCTTTATATTCAATCGGTTTTTATATTCACTTCCAATTAATTGATAACCTATGAATTCATATTGTATTTTTGTAGACCTTATATTTTCATAAATTATTCAATACTATTTATAACTTCAAATTTAACTACTATTTTATATCTTATTATTTTAAATAATAATATTTTAAAATATATTTTTTTTTGTAAAACTCAGTTAAACATGTTACGCAATCCAACAAGGAAAGGTATTATTGCATGTAATGAAAGATATCCTTGGAATTATGCTTAGAGAAAGCTAAAATTTATGTTATGTGTTGTTCATGATTAACTTGGTGTTTTGTATAACACAATCCAAACAAGGTGATTTAACATAAAATAAACTATTTTTTGTTCTACGTAAAATGAAAAATATTGTAATGTTTAAATTAATTTGAAAAAAATAAGTCAAAAAACTAAGGGTGTTGTATTCTACCCCCATTAAAATTAATTTCTATATAGAAATTAATTTAGGCTATCATTGGTTTAATACATGAAATTTTCATTCATAAAAACCCACATCATAAAAATGGATAGAAAATATTCCCTTAAAAGGGAATGATGGAACCATAAAAGTTACCCAATGTTACATATGACTGGGTTTACACATAGGAGAACATAGATTTGCGTAAAAATTGGAAATGAAATAAATGTATAATTATTTATAGGTAGTGATTTAGGCCATCAATTAAAAAACAAGTAAATGATCAAAAAAAGGTTGAGGGCCTCAAAATCCTAAATAATGGTGGTTTAAAAGGCCATTGGTTCAAAAAAATTAAGGTATTAGGACAACACATATTATTTTGGTCATTATCCTAACATTGAGTGATACTTTTATTGACAAAGAATATAATTAAATATACTTAATTGATATATTCCTATAAAAAAAATTCTTTCTTTAGTTGTGCTTTTATCAATTTCTAATTCATCCATTACTTTATGTAATGGAAATTCAGAAATTAACTTTGATGCTTGATGTGGTAAAATATACTTTTATCATATCCTATGTCCCTTAAAAGAATGAAAAGTATATCTATTTATTTATAAATATTCCCAAATACAATATTTTTAATACATTAATCTGTAAACATAAATGTAACACTATTGTTTCATCATAAATAGTTATACATCAAAAAAATTATACATTAACTAAGACATTGTGTAGACCACGGGTAAGCGTAAAACTGTTATCATCCTTCATTCATGGGTTTAAGACCTATGGTCTTTCCCGAAATGATTTTTTTCCTCTTGATATACATGATTTCCTTTTTTCAAACCCTGCTAATATAATTTCAAAAATATTATAGGCATTCTTGATATTAGTTTAATTACTAAATAGCCTTTTTACCAAATTGTTCAATACAAACATAGTGCATAAATACCTCCATACAACATTAACTTAAAATTTTCATGAATAGTTAACCTTATCACCATTCTCAAAAAAATCCAAAAAATTAAAAAAAGATTCATGAAATAAGATTAACATTTAACCCCAATATATCAAAATTTATCTTTTGGTTGTAACATACTAAACATGTGAATAACATTATTGTAAATTCTATTAGGACATGGTAACAACCTGAATTAACATAAATACTTCTAGAAAACATTAACTATTCATTATTCCATATATTACTAGATATATTCCAAAAATATAAGAAGTTTTAAAATTTATCCATGATAACATAAACTACCTACCAACAAGTCCCTAATTAGTTCCAAGGTATTAATTAACATACAATTTACTTACCCATATCCCACATATCATTATCCTAACAACATTATCATAACATAAGTAACATATTTTGGGTTATCTTTATGACAACCCTGCTTTTTATTACAACTTAAACATGCTTTATTACATAAAACTTCACTTGATACAACAAAGAAGATCGAGAGGTTTAGTGTCTTTGGGGATTCGGATCATTACATAAAAACTTTAAACTTGAAATACAACATCCTTATTGAAAACTTCCTTTACATGACCACTACATTCCTTCGTACTTAGCATTGCATGGGATAACCTGAGGACATGCATAAGAAAAGGGTGAGCTATAAAGCCCAGTAAGGGAGTACATAATGAATAACATGAGGAGTACAATACATGTTAGGCAATAGGCATATCAATAGAGCATAAGAGAGACATGAACATAAAGGCATGATAAAGCATGATAATCATAACATGGAAATGTGGCAACAACACTTAACATTGAATTAGCATGAGCCAAGGCTCATTGCACATGGAGCATGAGTAAACCCTCATTGCACTTGAAGCACGAGTAAACCCTCGTTGCACTTGAATTAGCATGAGTCAACACTCATTGCACATGACGTATCATGATACTATACTTTACCCAATGCATTGGAGCGCTATCAGGGCGCACCCTTCTTAAACATTTCATTTCATGCATAAGTGTGCCACATGGATCATAAAACATGGATTCATAAAACATAATCATTTATTCCACGATAAAGGAATGTGGAATTCATACATGAAACTTTACAATCAATAGGTAAACGTGCATAAAGGTGAATACCCTTGATGGAGAAATGGGCATGGTATTCACTACACAATGATATTGGCTTAGAAAATCGGTGTGATTTCGGCAGCGTAACGGCGTGACATAAGAATTCATAAAAAATGCTGATGAGAGAGAAAGGGGTTCCTCATCATATTTACATGTAATGGACAGTAAGAAGGTCATATAGATACATGTCCCAACAATTGAAAAGGAATTTAGATTCATGATACAAAAGTATTGCTTGAATATAGAAGAGGAGAAAAAGGTTCCTTTCGGAATTTCGGCATAGTAACGGGTGTACATGGGAGGCATTTAATGAGAGAGAAAGGGGTCTCCCATCATTCAAACAATAAGAGGGCAGTATGGTAGAGGTGCGAAACCATACCCCAACATTCATAAATGAAATTAAAAGGGCAATACAACTTAAAGAAAATTGACAAAAATGAGAAAGGAAGAAAAACCCTTACTTGGAAGTGTGCTTCCAAAGGCTAGAGAGAGGCTTGTGAGAGGCTTCTTGGGAGCTTGGGGCACCTTGAGAGGATTCTAGAGAGATTAGGGCAGAGTTTGGACGAACTTCAAGGGCTTTGAGTGAGGAGGAAGTGGGAGCTTGGGTGGGTTTATATAGGAAAGGTGAGAGAATTCTTTATTATTTAGGTTTGGGACCCCTTATATTAAAATAATCCAAACCACAAACCATCCCATGGTATTTGCCCATGGTTTCTGGAAAAGGGAAGAGGAAAACAATATTTTACAAGGCCAAGGTCCGAACTTATTAAAAAAATAGGGTTGCTTATGTGGAGGTGAGTCACACTCCCATGGAAATTAATTTAAAAAGGCAAAGTGTTGAATAAGTCTTGAGGGCTCCATTAATGCTTTGAAAAGTGAGTCAAACAAACCCAAAACCTCATTATTTTATTGATAAAACACATATTGGCCGAACATAAGGATTATGGTATTTTATTATATCACCATTGGGTCATTATGATGTCATAAAACACATTATATATTTAAATGGTATTTAATTTTTACCCAAAAATTTGACTGTCTCAGAAAATTATGAAAAATTCACCGTTGGATAATTTCGACGTCCTGATTCCAAAAATAATATTTATTTTATCTAAATAATTTTCTAAATATGTGAATTTTCACTTTTAAAATAAAAACCGACATTTATAAAAAATTCACGGGTTTTGACAGAAATGGCTTTCAAACCTTAATAAAAATTTTAATTGCATTCATAAAATTATAAGATCATTTATATATTAATAATAATATTTTATTAAAATATTATTTAATTCAAAAATCCTTTAATTTAATAAAATATAATTCTTAATTAAATAATAACTAAAAACATCATTTGTACTTTAAAAACTAATTACAATGCATCAAAAATGACTAGAAATTATATTCATTATTATATACAAAAATAATGTACATGAACATGGTGCTACTTATTTGTTACATAACCCCTTAAAATAGCCGCATAAGACCTAAGGGTAAGGTGTGCGATGGTGACAGACTCTTGGGGTTGCTCGGATAACATCGCTCGAGTGGTAATCTCTATCAACTTCCATTTTTCCCGTAGACGATCACGTTCGAGCTTGACTTGATGAAGCTCAGCTTGGGCTTGGTCAAGGGCAAAGCCCAAAGACGCCACCTCCTTTCCGAGCTCCGACAAATGGGCTTCGTAAGGGGCAATTCTACTGGATGAGGCCATCGCTTCCTTTGTCTGAGTAGAAAATTGGTTCGTTAAAGACTTATATTTAAACTACCAAGATGATCACTGTTCAACGGCTATAAAAGTAACGGTCACAAATCTTAACATTAAAGAAGTTGACATCATATAAAAACATAAAGAAACATTTAACTGGATCAAGAGGGATTTTCCATTAATGAAATTTTGGGTCGTTACAACATTCCCCCCTTAAGAAATTTCGCCCTCGAAATTTTCCTTTTTCCCACACTAAAACAAATGTGGGTAACTTAGCTTCATCATATCCTCCGACTCCCAAGTTGCTTCTTCAAACTTGTGGTTTCTCCACAACACCTTGACGAGGGGCATTGTCTTATTTCGTAGAACTTTTTCTCTACGATCTAAGATCTTCACTGGTTGCTCCTCATAAGAAAGATCGTCTTCTAATTGTACCACCTCGGAAGAGAGTACATGTGAAGGGTCTGGTATGTACTTCCTTAAGAGGGATACATGGAAGACATCATGCACCTTGGCCATAGTAGGTGGAAGTGCTAGTCGATAGGCCACAGCCCCAACACGATCAAGAATCTCGAATGGGCCGATGTACCTTGGACTTAACTTCCCTTTCTTTCCAAACCTCATGACCTTCTTCCACGGAGATATGCGTAAAAACACCATGTCTCCGACTTTAAACTCAAGGTCTCGTCGACGATTATCTGCATAACTCTTCTGTCGACTTTGGGCTGCCTTGATATGCTGCTGAATGGTTTTCACCTTCTCCACCATTTCTTCGACCATTTCTGGTCCAAGCAGCTTACGTTCACCGACCTCATCCCAACATGCCGGTGTTCTACACCTTTTCCCATACAGGGCTTCATATGGTGCCATTTGGATGCTCGAGTGGAAACTATTATTATAAGAGAACTCAACTAGGGGAAGATGTTGATCCCATCCTCCTTTAAAGTCCATTGAGCACGCTCTCAACATATCCTCAAGTGTTTGGATAGTCCGCTCGGATTGGCCATCAGTTTGAGGATGATAGGCCGTACTGAAGTTCAGTTCAGTATTCAGAGCATGTTGAAGACTCTTCCAAAACTTAGAGGTAAATCTTGGATCTCGGTCCGACACAATAGATAGTGGTACTCCATGCAACCGTACCACTTCCCTGATATATATTCGTGCCAGTTGATCCAAAGAGAAATCCTCTCGAATAGCAATGAAGTGTGCAGTCTTTGTAAGACGATCCACAATAACCCAGATTGCATTGTTGCTTTTGGATGTCCTTGGAAGTCCAGTGACGAAGTCCATGGTGATGTTCTCCCATTTCCATTCTGGTATGGGCAATGGTTGCATCATCCCCTTAGACTTCTGCCTCTCTGCCTTCACTTGCTGACACACCAAGCACTTTGATGTATATTCGGCGATCTCCTTCTTCATATTATCCCACCAAAAGTTTTCTCGGAGATCTCGATACATCTTTGTGCTCCCTGGGTGAATAGAGAAATTTGAACTATGTGCATCATCCAAAAGTTCCTTCTTCAGCTCCGAACATGATGGGACACATAGTCTTTTCCCAAACCGCACAATTCCTTCTTCATTAACATTAAACTCTGAGGATTTTCCCTTTTTGATAGCTTCCACTTTTTCTTGGATTCTCGCATCATCCCTTTGAGCATCCTTTAACCTTTCCAAAAGAGATGGTTGAGCAATCATTTGTGAAAGGATTGATGATGTTCCCTTCTTTATGATTCCCACGTCCATCTTCATCAAGTCTAAGAAGATTGGATCCTTCTCAATTCTCATCATTGATAGAATTGCTGGATCCTTTCTACTTAGGGCATCCGCCACCTTGTTCGCCTTCCCAGGGTGGTAATGTATTGAACAGTCATAATCCTTTATGAGCTCTATCCATCTTCTCTGGCGCATATTAAGCTCTTTCTGTGTGAATATATATTTAAGACTCTTGTGGTCAGTATATATCTCACATTTCTCCCCATAGAGATAATGCCGCCAGATTTTCAAGGCAAAGATCACCGCCGCCAACTCCAGATCATGCGTTGGATAGTTTCGCTCATGGATTTTCAACTGCCTTGAGGCATAGGATATCACTTTATCATTCTTCATCAGCACACATCCTAATCCCTTCTTCGAAGCGTCACTGAATACCACAAAAAGCTCCCCACTTGTGGGTAAAGTGAGCACAGGTGCAGTGATAAGCCTCCTTTTCAACTCCTTGAAGCTTTCTTCGCATTCAACACTCCAAGCAAACTTTACTCCCTTTCGAGTTAGCTTGGTAAGAGGGTTGGACAATCGTGAGAAGTTTCTCACAAATCGTCGATAATATCCAGCTAACCCCAAGAAGCTACGGATATCAGTTACCGATGTTGGCCTCGGCCATCCCTCAATTGCATCTGTTTTGGAGGGGTCCACAGATATCCCATTGCTTGTGATGATATGGCCCAAGAATGAGACCTCCTTCAACCAGAACTCACACTTGTTGTACTTGGCATAGAGCTTCTCCTTGCGCAAAGTCTCCAGTACAGTTCTTAAATGCTCCTCATGGTCCTCCTTGGTTTTGGAGTATATCAGAATATCATCTATAAAGACTACCACAAATTTATCTAGGTAATCTCTAAAGACTCTATTCATCAAGTCCATGAATATTGCTGGAGCATTGGTGAGTCCAAAAGGCATTACTATGAATTCATAGTGCCCGTACCTTGTACGAAAAGCAGTCTTGGGGATATCTTCCTTCTTCACCCTTACTTGATAATATCCCGACCGCAAGTCGACCTTGGAGAAGTATTGAGCTCCACGCAGCTGATCAAACAAGTCATCGATTCTTGGGAGAGGATACTTGTTCTTTATCGTGATTTTGTTAAGTTCACGATAATCGATGCAAAGCCGCATTGACCCATCCTTCTTCTTGACGAAGAGGACTGGTGCACCCCTTGGTGATGCACTTGGGCGTATAAACCCTTTATCCAGATTCTCCTGTAGTTGTTTCTTCAGATCTTCAAGCTCAACAACAGCCATTCTATATGGAGTCTTGGATATTGGTAGCGCCCCAGGTATATGTTCAATTGAGAACTCAACATCTCTTCTTGGAGGAAGACCAGGAAGTTCCTCGGGAAATACTTCAGCGAATTCCCTCACAATAGGCATTTCTTCAAGGGTGGTTTCTTCCTTGGACTCAATCATCTGAGCCAGATATGCGTGCTCATAAGGCAGTAATATCCATGCTTGAGATGATGGAGCTAAAGGAGATTCATCTTCCTCCTGACACTTGTAAAGAATCGGGGGTCGATTCTCCATATGGAGTGTGATTTCCCTCTCCCGACAATTTATGTTGGCTCTATATAAGGAAAGCCAATCCATGCCAAGAATTGCATCAAATTCCACCAAAGGGAGTATGACGAGGTTCGCCGGGAAATTCAATCCACAGATTATAACAGGGGAGGACTTATACTCATGGGATGCAATGATTGCCCCATTTGCCGTACTCACCGACATCTTTACTTCCATGACTTGTGGTGGTGCAGGGATTATTCTACTAAACTTTTGAGATATAAAAGAATGCGTAGAACCTGAATCAAAAAGTACGTTCGCTATTCTTGAATGAATAACTAGCGTACCTGTCACCACTTCGTTGTCGGGGTTCACTTCGGCAGAAGTGATGGCAAAAGCTCTTCCTTGCTGTCTTGGAGGTTGTTGATTGCCTCCGATAACCCTTGGATTAGGGCACTGATTCGCAAAATGACCCGGTTCTTTGCATTTGAAGCATTGAACAACGCGTTGAGGTTCGAACGGAGCGTTCCTCCCCTCCGTCGCAGCCGCGGGTCCTTCTTGCTGACAGTTAACAGCTAGGTTCCCTTCTCTTCCACACTTGAAGCATTTTCTTGTCCCCCTAAGGCAATTTCCAGGGTGCTTCTTTCCACACTTTTGGCAAGTGGGGTGCTGGAATTTCTTAGCGCCGTTGGATTTATCCATCGGACCACCAGCATTGAAGTCCACCTTCCGCTTCTTGTCCCCATGATACCCCTGTGATTCTCCGATCTCCATTTCAACCTTGAGGGCACATCGGACAATTTCCTCATAGCTGTCGAAGTCACGGATCGCTAATGCTTTCCGCAAGCTAGGCTTCAGCCCACCAAAGAAGTGGTCAACCTTGCATTCGGGGGTAACGACAAAGCCGGAAGCGTATCGTGCAAGCCTTGTGAAGTTTGCCTCGTACGCTCCCACAGATTCCTCATCTTTCTGCTTGAGGGAAAGGAAGTCCCTTTCCATCTTAAGACGGAGGGTGCGTGGAAAATATTTATCGAAAAACATCTTCCGGAATACCTTCCATTCCAAAGCCTCGATCTCCTCCTCAGGCTTCGTATTTTTGATCAACGTCCACCATTGATCAGCTTCACCCTCCATACGATAAGCCGCCAGGAGAACCTTCTCTTTTTCAGAGCATTGGAGGATGGAGAATATCTTTTCAATGGAGTTGATCCATTGTTCAGCAATCGTGGGATCGGATGATCCACTAAAAGTAGGAGGCCTTTGTCTCATGAAGCTTTCAATAGCGACTTGTTCTTTCTTAGGGGGGGTTGAACGTTCCTCTTGACCAGTGTTTCTATTCAAAACTTGATTTAGCTGAGAGAGAAGCGTGACAAAGTTCGCGATTCCCGCTCCCATTGGATTGGGCATCTCATTGGTACAATCATCACACTGATCTTCACAACGGTTGTTAGCCCGAGTTCTCCTATTACCGGCCATTGGCTGGAATAAAAGGAAAGTTAGGGGTAACACATAAAGGGTAATCCAAAGACAAAAGTTGATGACTTATAAATAAACTTTAATCTCTTCAACTCATGAGTCTATAGGATTCAATCCAGGCTTTTCATGATCTTCCTTCTAACATATATTCTTAGGGGCATTTTTCCCTTAATAAGGGTTCATACTAAGATTGTAAATTTATCAAAACATATCCCCCAGGAGTGTCGTAACCAAGAGTGCAGCAAGGCCCGTTGTCGTGCACCAGTTCCCGTTCGAGTCTAGCTCAAAGCGGTGTTTTCGGGTTTTACCCCTAGGATACATCTGTGCCAGAGCCGCCTCTACCTGCTCGTATCCAGACAGGGATGTATTTGTTTGATAAACCACTTACTTAGTATTTACCAAAACTTAGGGATGTTTTTATTATGCTTAGTCTTGTATCTAAGGCTTTACTAGGGTTTCCTAATCCCAAAAATAACTAAACCTATCCTCTGATACCAACTATGACAACCCTGCTTTTTATTACAACTTAAACATGCTTTATTACATAAAACTTCACTTGATACAACAAAGAAGATCGAGAGGTTTAGTGTCTTTGGGGCTTAGGATCATTACATAAAAACTTTAAACTTGAAATACAACATCCTTATTGAAAACTTCCTTTACATGACCACTACATTCCTTCGTACTTAGCATTGCATGGGATAACCTGAGGACATGCATAAGAAAAGGGTGAGCTATAAAGCCCAGTAAGGGAGTACATAATGAATAACATGAGGAGTACAATACATGTTAGGCAATAGGCATATCAATAGAGCATAAGAGAGACATGAACATAAAGGCATGATAAAGCATGATAATCATAACATGGAAATGTGGCAACAACACTTAACATTGAATTAGCATGAGCCAAGGCTCATTGCACATGGAGCATGAGTAAACCCTCATTGCACTTGAAGCACGAGTAAACCCTCGTTGCACTTGAATTAGCATGAGTCAACACTCATTGCACATGACGTATCATGATACTATACTTTACCCAATGCATTGGAGCGCTATCAGGGCGCACCCTTCTTAAACATTTCATTTCATGCATAAGTTTGCCACATGGATCATAAAACATGGATTCATAAAACATAATCATTTATTCCACGATAAAGGAATGTGGAATTCATACATGAAACTTTACAATCAATAGGTAAACGTGCATAAAGGTGAATACCCTTGATGGAGAAATGGGCATGGTATTCACTACACAATGATATTGGCTTAGAAAATCGGTGTGATTTCGGCAGCGTAACAGCGTGACATAAGAATTCATAAAAAATGCTGATGAGAGAGAAAGGGGTTCCTCATCATATTTACATGTAATGGACAGTAAGAAGGTCATATAGATACATTTCCCAACAATTGAAAAGGAATTTAGATTCATGATACAAAAGTATTGCTTGAATATAGAAGAGGAGAAAAAGGTTCCTTTCGGAATTTCGGCATAGTAACGGGTGTACATGGGAGGCATTTAATGAGAGAGAAAGGGGTCTACCATCATTCAAACAATAAGAGGGCAGTATGGTAGAGGTGAGAAACCATACCCCAACATTCATAAATGAAATTAAAAGGGCAATACAACTTAAAGAAAATTGACAAAAATGAGAAAGGAAGAAAAACCCTTACTTGGAAGTGTGCTTCCAAAGGCTAGAGAGAGGCTTGTGAGAGGCTTCTTGGGAGCTTGGGGCACCTTGAGAGGATTCTAGAGAGAGTAGGGCAGAGTTTGGACGAACTTCAAGGGCTTTGAGTGAGGAGGAAGTGGGAGCTTGGGTGGGTTTATATAGGAAAGGTGAGAGAATTCTTTATTATTTAGGTTTGGGACCCCTTATATTAAAATAATCCAAACCACAAACCATCCCATGGTATTTGCCCATGGTTTCTGGAAAAGGGAAGAGGAAAACAATATTTTACAAGGCCAAGGTCCGAACTTATTAAAAAAATAGGGTTGCTTATGTGGAGGTGAGTCACACTCCCATGGAAATTAATTTAAAAAGGCAAAGTGTTGAATAAGTCTTGAGGGCTCCATTAATTCTTTGAAAAGTGAGTCAAACAAACCCAAAACCTCATTATTTTATTGATAAAACACATATTGGCCGAACATAAGGATTATGGTATTTTATTACAACACCATTGGGTCATTATGATGTCATAAAACACATTATATATTTAAATGGTATTTAATTTTTACCCAAAAATTTGACTGTCTCAGAAAATTATGAAAAATTCACCGTTGGATAATTTCGACGTCCTGATTCCAAAAATAATATTTATTTTATCTAAATAATTTTATAAATATGTGAATTTTCACTTTTAAAATAAAAACCGACATTTATAAAAAATTCACGGGTTTTGACAGAAATGGCTTTCAAACCTTAATAAAAATTTTAATTGCATTCATAAAATTATAAGATCATTTATATATTAATAATAATATTTTATTAAAATATTATTTAATTCAAAAATCCTTTAATTTAATAAAATATAATTCTTAATTAAATAATAACTAAAAACATCATTTGTACTTTAAAAACTAATTACAATGCATCAAAAATGACTAGAAATTATATTCATTATTATATACAAAAATAATGTACATGAACATGGTGCTACTTATTTGTTACATAACCCCTTAAAATAGCCGCATAAGACCTAAGGGTAAGGTGTGCGATGGTGACAGACTCTTGGGGTTGCTCGGATAACATCGCTCGAGTGGTAATCTCTATCAACTTCCATTTTTCCCGTAGACGATCACGTTCGAGCTTGACTTGATGAAGCTCAGCTTGGGCTTGGTCAAGGGCAAAGCCCAAAGACGCCACCTCCTTTCCGAGCTCCGACAAATGGGCTTCGTAAGGGGCAATTCTACTGGATGAGGCCATCGCTTCCTTTGTCTGAGTAGAAAATTGGTTCGTTAAAGACTTATATTTAAACTACCCAGATGATCACTGTTCAACGGCTATAAAAGTAACGGTCACAAATCATAACGTTAAAGAAGTTGACATCATATAAAAACATAAAGAAACATTTAACTGGATCAAGAGGGATTTTCCATTAATGAAATTTTGGGTCGTTACAATCTTTCCCTTAATCTTGTTTTATACATGGAAATCACCTTTCTATTAAATCGCTTTTCTATTCCATCAGAACTATTCAACATGTTCTTGTATATGCATAGAGAAAAACATAAACTGAACAATATTTATATATTTAAAATTTCATATAACATAATTCTTGAATCCAAATACATAAAAATAATATAATTCCACATTATCCTTATGAAATTATAAAGTCTACCACATCCTATTACATAATTCCTCTTTCCTTTCACATTTGATCTGTAGTATCATCATCTTCAGCATTGTAACCATTACTCACACCACCTTGCTTTTTTTCTTCTGGAGCATTCTTCTTGGGACATTTACTTGCACTATGACCATTTATTCCACACTTAAAACACTTAACCTTTGATTATTCCTTAGTTATGACAACATTATTATCCATTCTATTAACCTATCACTTCATTTTTCCCATGCAGTCACTTTCATTGTGTCTTTATTTACCACTATCAAACCATCTTCTTGTTACATTAAGATATTCACTTCAGTGATTATTCCCAAATTATTGACACAAAGGAAACCAAATCTGATTTTCTATGTGGTCTTCACTACCCAAACTCTCAGAAAACTACTTCTTTATCTTCCTTGGTGATCCCAATATTCGGTTAAGGTACACATTGTTAATCGTGATATGTGAAAACTAATTAGACATGATCACCATATCTTTCACTCCAGTGATAATATCACTTTACTTCTCAATAGAAAATCATCCATTATATTCAACATTAATCCAATATCTTCTAGTACCCACCATTGAATAAAACTAGAAGCACGGTGTGAGAATTACTTATCATAGTAGAAAACCAGATAGTCATGAAAAGAATTACATAAAGGATGTCTAAATCATGACACCTTCCTTAATATATGACACCCTAGGTTCATCCAAGGTTTTTCATATACAAATTATATGTAATTATTTATTTATGTTTAGGGAAGTTTTTTTGAATTACCAAATCATATCCTCCAGGAGTTTCAAACCAGGTGTGCAGCAGGGCCCATTTTTGTGTACTATATTACCTCGAGTCGGGCCCAGAACATCTTGTCAATGTTGTTAACCCTAGGTAAATCTATTCCATATCCAAAACAACTTATAGTATCCAGATAGGGATTTATTTCCCATAAAACACTCACTCAATCCTTTACCAAAATTCCAAGACATTTTCAAAAATGTTGACTCATCCTTATATACACACTTAGAGACACCACTTGACTTATCATTAGAAATATACCCTAGGAATTTCACTAAATATTTATCATCCTAGTCTCCAAAAGATGACTAATCCTTTCTTTTTATACCAAATATAGTGACCCAGGCTTGACATACATTGATATTATAGAATTTTAGATGAATATTTAATAAATTACAATAATACATGTAAAAGGACCATAATAGTTTAGTGTATTTGGAAACATAGAAACAAAATCATCTATCTCGATGAAAGATCATCAATGTCTACCGTAAATATCTTCACCTTTATTTATTATTCCTAAAAAAATTATTCATAACCTAGTGAAAGGAAACATAAGAAGGGGTGAGCCTAGATTCTTATTAAGGGTGAATAAATTAAATGTTTAATCATAATATGAACAAAGGGTATGGAAATAGAGAAAAACATTTGAAGATCATGCCCTGTATATTAGAAATCATAAAAAATATTGGAAATTCATAAGACATGGATCATAATTTAATTAATAGAATAAGTTGTGAAATCACAACATATGAATAAAACATGGAATTTTAGTAGACACATAAGCATATAATATGATTTACATAGTAGCCCAAGAATCACGACGAAGGACATCTTGGTAGTATGGGTTCACTACCCATACCATCTTGGCAGTCATGGATCACTTCAATATACAACATAGTTGGATGAGTTCACTCCTAATACCATCTTGGAAGTCATGGTTCACTCCCTTTATTTCACTCTTTCCCCAGTTCAGATCCTCCAGCCGAGGGTGCTTGTATTAGATGGAAGATGTATTCTTTTTGGCTTAAATTAAATTCAGATATCTTGTGCTTCATGGGAACTATGCGTGGAGGGGAGTTATCAGAGATATAAATGGATCAATTTTATCTATCTTTTTTATCTTCTTGGTCCCTTGCGATTTTCTCCAAGAGGAGGATCTTAACATGCTTTATGGTCTCTTCTTATGTAATTAGAGGAGTATCCATATTCAGGAGATTGATACTAAATCATTCTCTCTCTATAATGAAATTATAGGTAAGGTTCGAGACCATGGTCTATTAACTACTCTATCAGGCACTTTAAGGGTCTTTTCAATGCTCATATAGATTTTATTCATACATAGAGAGAGTGTAATGGAGTGGCAAATTTTCATGCTTCTATAGCATCTCAGAATGATCATTCTCTTTTTTCTATTCTCGGACCCTTTTCCCTAGAGGGAATTTTATTTATTGTGAATATGATTTGGGTATTTATTACATTAGACCCCCTTAACTGTTTTCTTATAGGATTTTTAGCCCTTTCTTATTTAATAAAATAATATTTTTGGTGGGATTTTAGAGAGATATAGGTCCCACCCATATCATAGTGAAATAATATAAACATGTTCCATAAGATCATAAAAAATCATCTAATAACCCATGAAATTAAATGATTATTATCAAACATGTAATCATATCATAACCTTTAGAAAAAAGACAATTTTTATAATCATTTCATCAAAACCATAGCCTGTGCAACTGAAATAGATTATATAAACATATATCCCATGAAATAGAAATGGATTTCAAAAAAATATAACCCATGAAGGAGAAATAGATTTCATATATAACAAGGCATCCAGAGTAACTCATTCATAGAAACAATATGAATGGGACCTTTAGATAATTTCCTAGAATGGAATTAGTAACATCAACTAATGTTATCTTAGTTGGAAAATAATTTTTCCAATATCTTTCAAGAAAAATTCTTGATGAAAATATCCTTTCTTCTTGGAAATATGATTTCTAATAAATAATACCATTTTAAAATAATTTTCTTTAAAAATTACTGGAAAACTTATAAAGAAGACTTGAAATCTTTTTAAAAACCTTATTCCATGAAAACTTATAAAATAAGAGTCAAAAACATTTAAAAACAGTTTTTCATTGAAGAAACATTGAAAATATATAAATCAATATTGAAAATGTTTTCCAAACATTTTTACATGAAAAACTATTATTGGGTATTGAATATTTTTTTAAAACCATTTATTGGAATAACATTTTAAAAGTTATAAATAAATCTTGAAAATATTTTGAAAACAATTTTCCTTGAAAACATATAATATAAGGTTGAAAACATTTTGAAAGTAATTTTCCTTGAAACTTATAAAATAATGTTAGAAACATTTTTGAAAACAATTTTCCTTTAAAATCACTTTTAAAAATATGTTCTTAAAAATTATCCTTTTAAAAATGAAATGTATGCTTCAAAGAAAAGATTATGGGAAAATATGTACATGTTGTATGAGGTAAAAAGAATATTCCTTTTGCATGGTAAAAATGTTAGAAAAATGCCTTGTTGATAAAGAGATAAGAAAATTCCTTTGAATATATTGGTATAATAAATAAAGGGTAAAATTTTGTTCTAAATGTTGTAGGATAATGGTATAATATTCTCATAATCCCTTTTTTGAAAACATAGTTTTTAGGGATCATAGATTTCTGACTAAAGAGAGGGTAAATTTGGTCTTCCTTAAAAATACTTTCTTAACTATATTATGTACCAAAGAGCGGAAAAATATTACCAATATCTGAATAAATCAAAAAAACCAAAGGATAAGAAAATTCATGAATTTTATTGAGATATTGATCAAAATATTTCATTAATGGAATCGTAAATATAAACAATCTTGAAAAGTAATGAGATTGTCTCAATGAACTACTATAACATGGTAACTTGGGATCATACTTTCCATGTAAGAAAATTAAATTCCATGAAACTTAAAATATCATTAAAAAAATTTAACTAATTGTATAACATGTAAAATTGAATTTTATACACCTTGTATGAGAATTTTTCTTCATAACAAAACAAGACTCTCACAAGAATGAAAATTGGGACAAAACTATTTTACAAATTTGTTAACTTTTGAAACATAAAACCCATGAAATAAAGATCAATGAATGGATAGGTTTTTACAAACATGGTCAGATCGCCATCTGACCCGGCACCCGACCCGGTACGCAACATGGCCCGAAGGGCGTTCCCGATCCCCACAGGCTGGCACAAGTGCCCGGGTATCAAACATTACATCGGAATGATTTACCTGAAAAAAAATAGAAATACAACTAACAGGATGAAAAAACTAAAACTGGAAACAGGAAACCAAACACGCCTTTAAACTATAACCAAGTTTAGAGTTTAGAATTCAACTAAAACCCAAAATGGAACTACAACAAAGACAAAAAACTAAAAACTCTAAATTAAGACTCCAAACAACATGAGAAGTCATACCTCCAAGCTACCCACACCAACCTGCATGACGAGACCAAAAATAATCTGAACCACCATCCCTAAGCACGATGTCACAACTTGGAATACACAACAAAAAAAGTCTACATACACCCAAAGGTGTATGTAGGGTGTGAGCCAAAATCCCAGTAGGACGTCACCCAAAAAAAGGATCCACGTATAAACATTAAATGAAAAATACATTTGTAGGATAAATAAATTAAAAGACACCAAATCTTAAAAAACTATAAAGAAACATTTTCTATAAAGAAAACACTTTTAAAAAACAACTTAAATAAAAATAAAACACCCTTGCAGTTAAGAAAACTCAAACCTTCAAGAGAACCCAAATGCTACACTGCATGCCAACAGTGAGTGTATAGTAATCCAGGAGCATTAAAAGTGGGAGAGACCGGATAGGTACTAAAGCTGTGTGGGGCCCTAAAACCTCACGTCTCGGTGTACCAAAGAATCCATATCATATGTTCCAGTGGACGAGCTACTAGTAGGGATACACCTCCAAAACCAAGTGGTCTCCAGTCATCATCCAAGGTTTAGTTAGTGTTGTAAGAGTCAATCCATCTAGTGAAACTGGGCGAGAGTCACTTCTGAATCACTAGTAAGCTAGTCTAGTCCGCCCACCTAGTACCTGGGCCTCCCCTTTTGTGCTCAAGATGTTCCAAATTCACATTTCATTTCAAAATCAGACAAATAAAACAAATAGGGTGTTACATAAACCCAAAGCTGAACTTTCACACACACAGAAAACCATTTTACAAAGTACGCATGGCAAAAGACTTTACCCAACTCAATTAAAATAATATCTTCATTTATAATAATTATTTATTAAAAACATATTATATTTTTATCATTAATAATTTTATTAAATCATATTAAATTCTTTGTAAACAAATTATTTGAAAATAAACATAACACGTCTTTAACTCACAAAAACAACTCAACCCTCTTTCATGACCAAACACAACCAACGCCACATCAAGAAAATAGATTGCACACTTTGCACATTTTCACAAAACAAACAAAAACTTTATAAAAACACAAGAACACAAACATTTCACTATGCACATTTTCACTAAACAAACACAAACATTATAAAACACGAGAACACAAACATTGCACTTTGAAAATTTTCACAAAACAAACACAAATTTATAAAAACACTGGAACACAAAAATTTCACGAATGAAAATATAACTTCATATACTATAAAACACTAACAATTGACTAAAAATAAGATTTCAGCCAATGATCGCACCCACCCATATAAACATACTACCAAACAAATTTTAACACGTGAAAAACATCAAGAAAACTAAATTTTCACCAAAAATAATTAAAAAAAGAACATCCTAAATTAACTAAGGTAGTAAATTAATTAATTAAATAATGTTTAAACGTGGAACCACCTACCTCAAACCCAAAAAGCTTCTGAAAAATGGTGCGAAATTTTAATCGCACCTCAACCGCACCTCAAGCAACCTAGCGCGAACCCAAAACATGAATTTGAACAAAAACAAATCAAAATAGAACCCTAAAAGAAAGAACAACTCTAAAAACTAGGAAAAAAGAAGTTAGAAACCCTACCATAGTGGAGAACTTCCAGAAGGAGTTGTGGGCGCGACTGGTTCGGTGCGCCGCTTCATCGGAGGCTCGGCTGAACCGGCAAGGGGGTTCATGGGGGCGGTGCGAGGTAGTGCAAGGGGGTCGGGGAATCGGAGCATGGTCACCGGAGGGGGTGCATGGTAATGGAGGTGAGAAGCATCAGAGGAGTGAAGGGCTTCGGAGGTGAGCAGCGCCGGAGGAGTGGGGGCGCTGGGGGTGAGCAGTGCCGGAGGAGGCATCAACCGTGGGGGGTGCTGATCAGGCAGACGGTGCAGGCAAGGGGAAGGGAAAGAAGGGAGGTGTGGCGTGACCCATGTGAGTCCAGGGGGGTTCGCGCGACGGAAATCGAGAGAGGCAGGGGGTCCGAAAAACCCTAAGTAATAAAAAAACCAAAATAAAATTAAAAAAATAAAAATAAAATAAGTAGAAAAACCAAAAATAAAACCAATAATTTTAATTTTAATCATACCCCTAATAAAATAATTAAAACATTAACAAAAAAAATTAATAATAACTATAATAATAATAATAATAATAATAATAATACTAACATACCTATTAAACTAAATAATAAACTATACAATGATCAACTTAATAAAATTTCATTTTAAATAATAATAATAATAATAATACCCTCAATTAAATTATTATCCAAGGTTTTAATAATAATAATAACCTCAATTACTAAAATATTATTATTATAATTAAAAACAACGTTTACTAGAATATTAAAAAATATTTCTCATCATTTTTTTCTCCACAGATTAATTTTATTTCAATATTATTATTAATTCATTTATTTAATTAGTTGACCATCGAGAAGGGTCATAGAAAGGCCCTAGCGAAGCCCCATGGCTTTGCAATTATGCTTCATCTATGCGTCTCATGATGAGAAGCCCTGAAAAAAAAAACTCATTTAATTTTATTTATTTATTATTAATTCCTTTTATTTAATTATTTACACAACGGGCAGGCGAGCGGGGAACCGAGCGAGGCCTCACGGTGACCTAGGCGAGGCCACACGTCTTCGACTACGGCGTGCTGAAACATTGTCAATGCCAAAATGCTCATTTATCAGAGCAAAACCCCAGTCGGCCTTAGCCCGTACATTGTATTAAAATAATAATAATAATTAGAAGGATATAAAATCATAAGATGAAAATAAAAATTTGAAACATGAAGCTGCGCAAACTCCGGGTGTGACAATTCTCCCCACCATAATTATTTCCGTCCTTGGAAATACACAACTAAGTCTGATAACCAAAGTAGGAAACGACACCTCCTTGGGGTTCGGAAGGTATCCCCCTGATAAGCAACTGAAAAGAGGCAAACGCACTGTGCTCAGTGATAGCGACTCAAATGACAACCTCAAGGAACCCGTAAAACACTTTTCACTAATTGTCACCCACCCCAGAGCACTAAAACACCTCCAGTTGATTTCTTAAGGAAGGGAACTATCGCACCCATGGAAACCAACTTCAGAAACCGAAACACCTCAGTCATCATTGAACGAAAAACACACCATTTTACTGGAATGAAGAAACAAGACCAACCCGCATCCAAAGAATACTCCAATAACCTGCCACTGAACCATCTCTAGGAACAAAATTGAAAGGTCCAACACGGGAAATCCCGATGGGGATCCCCACCATTAAAAACATTATGATGCCCGAGATGATACTAGAAAATCGACATGAGGAGGCCCGGGCAAACTCTCGACCATTATGAGAACAGCCAACACCAACTCATTCTAGAGACATTTTTGTAAGGCCCATCATGGGTCTCCCCGCTATTAGAACTAACATAGGGTACAAAACATTGAAAATTTTTCAACGGTGACCAAACACACCACCACAAGGGGTGGGGAGGGAGGGGAGAAACTACCATGGTGTTAAAACCACAACCCAAAACAAACCAGCATCTTCACATCCCGGGATGAGCACTATTAAAATTTGATACCTCTTAACCCAACAGACCCCATAAATAACACTAAAAGTGATTACATCTAGTGGGATGAAACCCTCAGGACATTAAGGTGATGAGTCGAACATTCCTCCACACAATCACAGAAACCTTACGCAATCAGATGGTTCATTTGAAACGGAACAACCATGGAAAACAATTTAAGCAACTTTTAATTTCAACACTGATGACAGAAATAAGGTTGGGGTCTCGTACACTCCCAGGGTTCCTGACCACGCGCCAGCTTCAATCTGAGGCCTATGGCTGGAGAACTGATGTTTGAAGCATCTTCTACCTCGTAGTCAGATATGGAAGACTCCCGAACGGAGCTTCTCCTTTTAGTGTCACACGCAACCACACTACAACCGAGGCAACACCAGCAAACCTAACACATTACGACATCCAATTGATCATACACGTAACATTCACCAACACAAGAGCTTAAATGGTGCAGGCGCATCACCCTTCGTCACACTAAATGAGAACATGACACCATAAAACGTCACATAAACATGATCATTGTTGTAGAGAGTAACATTATACGGAGAGGGTCTTCCAACTGAGTCTTAAACAACACGTGATTCCTGCAATCGACCGTAGTATCCTCATGTGACTGGGTCTACCACACTAGTGGTCGAACATAGACCCTTTCATAAATGAAACCAGTGAAGGATAAAAGATTATTTAGAATAGTGGTCACCACCGACCACTCCAGGCTGCTTCCACCATTCCCCATTGGAATCTCCTTCACCGTTTATAAATAGAACTACCAAATTAATGAGGTCAAACTCCACCCTTGACTATCAAAGAGAACTCACATAGAAAAACATCACCAAACATGACCCTTGCAGCCAATGAAAATACTAAAAAGCCCTTCAAGACACTGGTCAACACTGATAATTCTGAACTACCTTCACCCTTCCCCGCGGGAATTCCTTTTGCCATTTCCAGGGGAACCGTGAATCCCGATAGTGTCAAACTTTACACCCGATGAGTTAGACAATAAAAAGACCAAAACTCCCTTCAACTCCCCTCGCATCATTCATCGCACTGCAAGAGGATCCTCTTAGTTTTAAAAAGGAGAGGTGGGTTGAATTCTAGAATCCAAGAAGAGATTCCTATGATCAACTGGAGGGTTATCCAATGGTGAATTTCATGTGTCCACACTTCAATCGCATGTCAACTCTTTATGGGGGGGATACACTAGTCAATAAAGAAAACCATAGACCCAACCAAACAGGTCCAACAGTCAAGACAAACCACAAGCGAACACTAAGAATGCATGGGGAATCACTAAAAGGACTTCCCGAAGAACTTTTCAGAAGATACCATCAACGACACTCTTTCACGCCAACTAACCAACAAGAATTCAAACTCAAGACACAAATCATTCAGAAAGGATACTCGGCTCAAAACACCTCACATCCAAAATCTCAAAAACACAAGGACACACCATGAAATCAGCGGTTTTATAAAAACATAAAATTCTCATTTAACAAATCATTTGTAAATAAACGAAGTCGGTGGGTTGGACAAACACCAATGGTGTCATGTGGTCCTCACACATGCATGTTCCTGTAACACACCGGCACCCACCTCATGTCCATACGGGCACTCATCCGCTCGTACGATTATCCATTCCTCTTTCCATAAACACTCATACATGTGGTTTCCCATGAGAACACCAAGGATCAAAACCAAACCTTTCTATTTTTCAAAACCAAAACATTCAACCCACACTTTTCAAACCTTACACATCATTTAATTTTTAAAGTACTTCATTTGAAAACATTTTCCAAGACCAAAACATTTTTATTTAAAAACCAAATTCCCATAATTCTAAAACAAACAGACATGGGATAATGAAAGAAGAAACTAGTGTTAGTGGGTGAATGGTACATATGGTTGGCGGCCATACACCAATCACGCCACTGCCGCAAAGGGTATTCTAGGATAGCATCCCCGACTCCACAGGGCTTGCCTAGCCCTATGATCTCCCTGGGACCACTGACCCTATTCCCTTTTCATTTCCCCTAAACAAGACTAACCACACAGACCAAAAATTTAAACAAACCTCAACTTACTTTGGTAACTCGAGTCCTGCTACAAGGTGTGTTGGCCAGGCACCTTACTCATAGCCAAGACATCGAGTCCTGACAACCTTAAATCCAGTCTACCATGACTCTATCCCAAAAGAAAATGACCCAAGAGAGAAAATATACCCCTCTAATACCGTTTTGTCACGATCCAGGCCAGATCTCCATCTGACCCGGCGCCCGACCCGGTCCGCGACATGCCTCAAAGGGAATTCTCGATCCCCACGGGCTGGCACAAGTGCTCGGGTATCAAATATTACATGGGAACGATTTACCCAAAAAAATAGAAAGACAACTAACAAGATAAACAAACTAAAAATGGAAACAGGAAACCAAAAATCCCTTTAAACTATAACCAGGTTTAGAATTTATAATTCAACTAAAACCCAAAAGGGAACAACAAAAAAGATAGAAAACTAAAAACTCTAACTCAAGACTCCAAACGATATGAGAAGTCATACCTCCAAGCTACCCACACTAACCTGCATGAGGAGATGACAAAATTCTTAACCACCACCACTAAGCATGATGTTACAACCTGGAATACACAAGAAACAAAGTCCACATACTCCCAAAGGTGTTTATGGGGTGTGAGCCAAAATCCTAGTAGGACATCACTGAAAAAAAAAGTTTCCATGTATAAACATTAAACGACCAATACATTTGCAGGCTAAATAAATGAAAGGACACCAAAGCTTAAACAACTTTAAAGAAACAATTTCTATAAAGAAAACACTTTAAAAATGCAACTTAAATAAAAATAAAACACCCTTGCAGTTAAGAAAACTCAAACCTTCAAGAGAACCTAAATTCTACACCACATGCCAACGGTGAGTGTATAGTAATCCAGGAGCACTAGAAGTGGGAGAGGCCTAATAGGTAATAATCTTTGTGGGGCCCTAGAACCTCACGTCTTGGTGTACCAAAGAATCCATATCATATGTTCCTGTGCATGAGCCACTAGTAGGGAAACACCTCCATAACCAAGTGGTCTCCATTCATCATCCAAGGTTTAGTTAGTGTTGTAAGCATCAATCCAGCTAAGCGAAACCGGGCTAGATCCACTTCTGAATCAGTAGCACGCTAGTCTAGTCCACCCACCTAGTACCCAGGCTTCCCCTTTTGTTCTCAAGATGTTCCAATTTCACATTTCATGTCAAACGTAGACAAATAAAACAAGCAGGGTGTTACATAAACCCAACGCCGCACTTTCACACACCTAGAAAACCATTTGACAAAGTATGCTAGGAAAAAGACTTTACCCAACTCAATTAAAACGATTTCCTCATTTCTAATAATTTTTTATTAAAAACCTATTAAATTTTTATAATTAATAATTTTATTAAATCATTTTTAATTCTTTGTAAACAAATTCTTTAAAAAGAAACATAACACGGCTTTAACACACAAAAACAAATCAACCCTCTTTCATGACCAAAAACACCCAACGCCACATCAACAACACAGATTTCACACTTTGCACATTTTCACAAAACAAACACAAACTTTATAAAATCACAAGAACAAAAACATTGAACTTTTCACACTTTCACAAAACAAACACAAACTTTTAAAAACACTAGAACATAAACATTACACTTTGCACATTTTCACAAAACAAACACA
This sequence comes from Viscum album, assembly GCA_963277665.1. Lineage (NCBI taxonomy): Eukaryota > Viridiplantae > Streptophyta > Magnoliopsida > Santalales > Viscaceae > Viscum > Viscum album. The sequence continues at coordinate 1,134,546,484 of OY728165.1, forward strand.
ACTTTATAAAAACACTGAAACACAAACATTTCAAGAATGAAAAGCTAACTGCACATACTATAAAACACTAAAAATTGACTAAAAATAATATTTCAGCTAATGAACACACCCACCCATATAAACATACTACCATCAAAATTTAACACATGCAAAACTTCAAGAAAACAAAATTTTCAGCGAAAATAATTAAACAAATAAGATCATAAATTAACTAATATAAAAAATTAATTCATTAAATAATGTTTAAACTTGGAACCACCTACCTCAAACCCAAAAAGCATCTTCCAAATGGTGTGAAGTCGCAATTGCACCTCAACCGCACCTCTAGCAACCTAGCGTGAACCCAAAACACAAATTCGAACAAAAACGTATCAAAATAGAACCCTAAAAGCATGAAAAACTCTAAAAACTAGGAAAAAAGCATTTTGAAACCCTACCATAGTGGAGAACTTCCATAAGGAGTTGTGGGCGTGACTGGTTCGGTGCATCGCTTCGTCGGAGGATCGGCCGAACATGCGAGGGGGTTCGTGGGGGAGGCGTGAGGCAGTGCAAGGGTGGTTGGGGCGTCAGAGTATGGTCTCCGGAGGGATTACGGGGTGCCGGAAGTGAGCAGCATTAGAGGAGTGTGGGGTGCCGGAGGTGAGCAGTGCCGGAGGAGTGCGGGGAGCCGGGGGTGAGCAGCGCCGGAGGAGGCGTCAGCTGTGGGGGGGTGTTGATCAGGCGGACGATGCGAGCAAGGGGAAGGGAAGGGAGGGAGGTAGGACACGACCCAAGTGAGTCCAGGGGGGTTCGCGTGATAAAAATTGGGAGAGGTAGGGGGTCCGAAAAACCCTAAGGAAAGAAAAAAAAGAAGCAAAATAAAATTAAAAAACAAAAGAAAAATAAAATAAGAATAAAAACCAAAAATAAATCCAATAAAAATAATTTTAATCATACCCCTAATAACATATTCAAAACAACAACAAAAGAAAGTAATAATAACAATAATAATTAAAATAATAATAATAATAATAATAATGACATACCTATTAAACTAAATAATAAACTATATAATGATCAACTTAATAAAATTTCATTTAAAAATAATTATTATTATTATAATACCCTCAATTAAATTATTATCTGAGGTTGTAATAATAATAATAACCCCAATCACTAAAATATTATTATTATAATTAAAAACAACGTTTACTAGATTATTAACAAATCTTTCTCATCATTTTTTTCTCCACATATTAATTTTATTTCATTGTTATTATTAATTATTTTATTCCATTAGTTGACCAACGAGCAGGGTCATAGGATGGCCCTGGCAAAGCTGCATGGCTTCGCAATTATGCTTCGCCCGTGCGTCTCATGCTTACAAGCCCTGAAAAAAAAACTCATTTAATCTTATTTATTTATTATTAATTCATTTTATTTAATTAGTTGCACAACAGGAAGGCGAGTGAGGAACCGAGCGAGGCCATGCGGTGACCTCGATGAGGCCGCATGTCTTCGACAGTGGCATGCTGAAATGTTTTCGAGGCCAAAATCCTCATTTATCATATCAAAACCCCAGTCAGCCTTAGCCCGTATTTCATATTAAAAGAATAATAATAATTAGAAGTTGATAAAATCATAAGATGAAAATAAAAATTCAAAACATGACATAGTGAAAATTATGGGTGTGATATAGGTAAATAATAATAAATATAATTATAATATTAATTTAATACATCCATGGGAGTTATACACACTATAGAAAAAAATGGGTGGTGAATAAATCATGTATCTCGTGAAAATAAAAATCTAAATGAAATCCCCTTAACTTGTGTCTTTCCTCTCATCATACTCATTAAAACTACCAGTATAATAAATATAAATTTATTATAAATAGTATAAAGAGACATATTATTATATATAATTCCATATATGGTTTTATTGAGACCTTATATGACCCACTTTCTGACCATCCTATGTTAATGTTTCACTTCAGATAATATTCTCTTTTTTCTTCTCATGTGTCTTAATTTGTTATATAATTGGTACTTATACTTATATATTGATTCTTGAATGTAAAAAATGATATAAATATCATTTATATTCATATATTTGTATTATAATAAACTATATAATATCGAATTAATAAATTAAATACACCATTCATAGAGATGATAAGTCGTACGTACGCATGCACATTGTTTACATTTTTTATTTTCATATGGAAAGAATGAAAGAAAATTAAATATATGTATATATGTATATAATGTGATTAAATTTTCATTATAATGTTATATATATAATTTATTTTCACTAAACCCCTCCTTAATAAATTTCATGTATTGTATGAACGAATCACATCACTTGAGGGGGCGGTAGTCCACACTTCCTCAAACGAAATTATCATATTTACACCAAAAGGAAAGTAAAAAAGATATATATTGTAAAAGTAATATAGATGATTAATTAAATAATAAATATAATATAATAATTTATATATATATATATATCTCTAAATAGAGTGTTTATAATAATTTCTTCCATGAGTAGTGGTAAGAAAAATTGAACAATCATTGTTTTGTGAGGCAGCAGTTCTTCGTACACATAAACAGTGTGTTAGTTACCCATTAAATGGAGGTTTGTGTAAGCATAGGCCAAAAACATAGAAACAATATCCTATTTTATTAATTATATTAGAGTTATAATATAGTCGTGGAATAAATAGAGTGTATGGGGTGCTTAAGGAAAATAAAATAAAGATTCTTGAGAGGAGGTGTTACCTCTTTATTAGGTAACTCCTTTTTGTTTGTTCCAAAAGGCTTCTGTGGAATAATTTATGAACATAGGTAGGAACCAAGGTATAGGGGAATTATTTGGTAAGTTTAATTGGCAGATATTGTCTGATCCTAAGTTATTTCAGATGTCCGAAGAAGAGGGAGAGGTGGTGGTCATTTACTGGGAAGGGAAAGGACACACTTAGTATTTATGAAAACAAGTTAGATGTACCCATGTTTTTTACAACAAAAAGTCCTAAAAAACAACCCAAATAGATAATTTAAGTTTAATTATATAATAATGTCGATAAAATTGGTGTTCTATAAGTTTATAGGTTATTTGGGTCTTAAATTTAAGGTTTAGTCCTTAGTTAAGCTTAATTTTACCATAACCAATGTAATTAATCATAATTGATTTTGCTAATAATTTTTGTTAAAAACTAAGATAAACTTATTATATATTATAAATTAGTCTAATTAAAAATATTGAATTAATTTTCCAAATTCTAGTCATATAATTGACAGAAATTAATTTAAAATTAATCCTCCAGTCAGGTCGACAATGCAAGTTTTTAAAGTAAGAACATTCAAAAGATTACATTGTTTTTATACCCAATTTTAAAGTGTAATTGGTACCAATGACCTAAAATGGATTAATTGATAAAACTATTATCTAATTAAATTTTAAAATAATTTAAACTATAATTTATCTTTATAAATAAATTATATGAAAAAGGAGTTTTGAATTAAAATCCAGTATTTTTAACTATTCATTAAAAAATAAAACCTCGTAGTAAAATATAAAAAAATTATCCTAAACAAATTTTTATATTTAAATTCCAAATATAAATTATATTTTTGACATATTAAATCTATAGAAGTTCCAAAAATTGGTTTTAAAATCGGATCCCCATTAAAAGTTGTTAAAATTACCATTATAAAAAATATAGGTTTTTATGCATTAAATTAGGTTTGTTCTTGTCTTATATCTATCAAATATATTTGATTAATACCAAAAAATATTTTATTTAATATATAAAATATATTTCACATTTATATTAGTCACTAATTATAATTAATTTATTTTATTAGGGTAAAACAACTTTGTGACAATAAAAATATTAATATTGTCCTTTATATTAAATTGGTTTTTTATTCATATCTAATTATTTAATAACCTATGAGTTCATTTTATATTTCTTTAAACCATATATTTTCATAAATTAGTTAAACTATTCATAACTTCTAATTTAACTACTAGGTTATTTTTTTATTAAATAATAATATTTTAATAATATATTATTTCTTGGTAAAACTCAGTCATGTTTATTTAAAATCAATCCAAGAAAGTAATTTTTGAGTGTAACATAATCTAAAATCAGTTTTATGTATAGATCAAGATAAAATATATGTTGTGTGTAGTACATGATCAACTTGGTGTTCCGTATAATGCAATCCAAACATAGTGATTTAATATAAAATAAACTATTCTCTGGGTTATGTGAAATGAAAAATATCACAAAGGTTAAATTAATTAGAAAAAATTAATTCAAAAAATATAAAGATGTTACAAAACTATTGTGATTTAGAGATACTGATTTGGTAATTCATTTTACATATAGAAGATCAACTTCTGGTAGAACCTATTTTTTGGGAGAAGGATATGTCTATTGGTATATCAATTAGAATAATTTAGTAACACTATGAATAAATGAGGATGAATATGATGAAGCTACACAAGAATGTACACAAATGATTTTTTTGTAAGTGTAATTGGAAGATTTTAAAATTGAGATATAGAGACATCTGGAAATTTAATGTGATAGTTAATGTTCTATTAGGTTGTCTAAAAATCCCATTAAACATTCATGATCTAAGTATACTGATTTGAGGTAACATTTTATCAACAAAAAGGTTAAAATGGATATATAAAGATGGAATACATTTCTATAAAAGATTAGGTTGTTGATATTTTGACTAAATCAATTCCAAGAGGGAGTTTTGTTGAGTTACGTATGAAACTTCATGTTCATTATAGGGACTATAATTTTTCTTTCATAACTATTAAATCCTTTTAAAGAAAAGTGACATAATAGCATTACAAAACCAGGATCCAAAGGTTTAGTGTTTTGGGAAAATTAGGACCATACATAACATTTACATGATAAAACATAAACATTATTTAATTCTTTCTTCTCAAGATTCTTAGTAGCCCTCATGTACTCCTTATTATAAGTAATCATCTAAGGATATACATTAATGAAAAGAGTGAGCTAAATGCTGGGTAAGAGGATAGATAAGAACATGGATCAATATAACTTGGGTGAGAATAATCATTATCCCCATTAGAAAATCAAGGAATAATCATCATAATCATGATTGGAAGAATTATATAAAGCAATGGAATGTGCTAATGTATAAAAATAAAACATCTTGTCTTATTCGTTAAATACAATACATAGTTGTGAATAAATGTAGCGTCATGTTCACAAATAACATATGTGAATAATCATAACATAATTATTGTAAATAAATCTAGAATCATGTTCATGCATGTTCACGTTATCTCATTTGATAAATCACATTACCCAATACATTGGAGAGAGATATAATTTCAGGCAGACCCATCACTTCATAACATTTACATAATCATGCATGCCACTTAGAATGTATATCCATTTTAAGTATAAAATAACCCATATAAAGGAATTTATTTTGATTAATATAGTGAAAATTTGTGAATTAAATTTGGGTTTCCCAAATGATAAAGAGAAAAATATATTTTTTATAAGATTCATCATTCTTGAGCAAAGAAGAAACAACTCAATCGGAGTCGAAATGTGTTTCAGATAGTAGAGTTCTTCTGAAAATTATTCTTATTTGACATAAAACCATATTATAAACATTTATATACTAAAAAGGAAAAGGTATGAGCAAATAAAATATATTTTAGTAATGTTTAAAGAACTTTTGATCTGAAATTTGGCATGAAAGAGGATTAATCCAAAGAAAGGAAATTGGTTTTGAGAATATCCTTACCTTATGTCCAAATGATTAATTCACATTAATATCCAGGATAATAAAATTATATTTATTAATTACTAAATCTATAACCTATTTTTCATTTATTTGATTCATTATAATTTTATTATGTTCTTTTATATCTATTTTGATGAGTTATAGAGTTCAATCTTATAGTTTTGGAGTGTTTGTTTTATGGGATTTCATAAGCGTCTAATTTGTATACATTTATGGAAGATCATATAAAATGAGAATAATTAACTTGAACTGAAATTATATGTTTTAAATGAACTGATATAACTTTATATGGTCTTTTATATTATTATTTTTCTAGGTATGAGGATGATTCATTCGATTAAAGGTTAATGATAATCATTTAGAATAATTTGGCGGCTTTTCATTCATCACGAACTAGTTTGGATTATTATTTAATATTATGTATATATGTTTTCTCCAAGACATAAAAAAAATTTGAAATAAATTTTAAAATATGTTTCAAGAATTATAATTGTTTTATGATCATCCATGAAAGAGTTAATGGAAAATGAAAACTTTTTATACTCAAAGTTGATACATCAGCACCTCATGGATGATGTTTTAATTTTTAGAATAAATGGGATCGGGGAAGCAGTTTGATGATTTATTATTCCAATAATATAATAAAATTACATTATATATAAGTTAATATAGTTATCATTCCACTTGGACAAGGTTAGGTCATGATAGAATAAGAAAATAATTCAAAATAAATTAAAAGAAAATGAAAGAAGATTTTACTTATGGAATTCTAATCTTTTAGAACACCCTTAGGGAAATTGGGTTTGGTCATTTTTTGAGAAAAAAGTTTCATGGAGGAGTGGGAGGGTCTTGGGATGAGTATTGGGTAGAATTTTTATAAGCTTCAGGGCTTGGATGGTGTAAGGATAAGTGGTGGTGAGGGGTAGTATTTATATGGGATAAGAGGTGTGTTTTTTGATTATTTTATGCATTGGTTTTTTATTTTGGGTAAATACTATAAATAGTATTGGACCATATAACTAAATATATTAAATAAACATGTATATTTTAGTATTATGTTCCTTACATCTGAAATTACATATGAAGTATCGTATTTAACTTTTAATTTTATATACCGTAAATTGTCGTATTTCACTCTTCCCCAAAACTTCAACTATTTTAGAACAATCCCAAAAATTTACCCTAAACATTTTTTGATGTTTATAATTTAAAATTTAACACCATTTTATGGAAATAATTTTCAATGTATAAGAAATTAAATCTTTATTTAAAATCAGCATTCCTTCAGAAAAGACTGATTTTAACATTATAAATGATTTTATGACACATTAAAAAATTAATTAAGGTCACATAAAATTATCTTATAATAATAATACATCTAAATAATAATTTATGAATCTAATTTATGAAATGTAGTTTTATTTTAAATAATTATATTAATTATAAAATTGAAAATAAAAAATTCTATATTACAAAAATACTGACACTTAATTTATCAATTCTAAAACATTTTTTTTACTTATAATGTGATATAATTATATCATGTTATAATTTATATGATGTCTAAATTTTATTTATACCTTCATATCTTAAGTTACTATTCTATTTTTTAGATTTCTATTCTTAATGTTTGAGTTACTATTCAAAGGGTCAAGTTACCATTCCATCAAAATAGGTTCCTTAATTTCTATATCACTTATTTCATTCATCATTTATGAGAATTAAGTTTTCATTGGGATATATATTCTATGTATATGTTTTATACTATATAACAAAATTATAATAAGTGAAATTATATTGACAAAAGTTTGAGTCGTTACATTCTTCCCCCTTCTAAAATTTCACCCATGAAAATTTTTCCAACATAAAAAAGTGTGAGTTTTCTCATTTATTGCTTCCTCCAATTCCAAATTCACTTATTCATACTTATGTTTCCTCTAAAATAATTTGACACGGTGTTTTTTTCTTATGGAATAGAACCTTATCTATATTTTCTAGAATCTTTTCTATCTACTCCTCTTAAAAGAGATAATATTCCAGCTCTGCCACCTCTGAGTTTAGTATATGTGATAGATCTGGTACGTACTTTATAGTGAGAGATACATTGAACACGTCATGAATTTGTGATATTCTGGGTGGTTTTTCAAGATTATAGGCCACTTATCCTATGTGATTAAGGGTCTCAAAGGGGCCAATGTAACTTTTTCTTAGCTACCCTTTCATTCCAAACCAAATTACTTTCATCCACGTTGAAATTATAAGGAAGTAATTATCTTTGGATTTAAACTCTAACTCCCTTTGATGGTTGTTAACATAGCTCTTTTTATGAACATGAGTATATTTCATATGTTTATGGATGGGTTAAACCTTCTATATCATATCTTGTAAAATATTTGGTCCATGTAGCTTTTATTTTATAACTTCATACCAATAAGTTTGAGTTCTATGTAACTTTCCATACAGAGCTTCATATGGATCCATCTGAATACACAAGTGAAAGTGGTTTTTGTATAGGTACTCATCCAATAGAATATTATGATCCCATCCTCCATTGAATTCCTTTGAGTAGGATATTATCATTTCATTGAGCATATAAATAGTCCTTATAGATTAGAAATCATTTTGGGGGTGATAGACCATGCTGAAATGCAATTCAATACTCAAATAATGTTGAATACTTCTCTATAATATAGATGTGAACCTTGGATCATGACCATATATGATCAAAAGTGCAACCCCATTAAACCTTACCATGTACTTCACATGTATCTTGGAAAGTTGTTCAAGCGATAAATATTCCCAAATAGTGATAAATTGGGTAGTCTGGGTGAGTCGATATACCACAACCCATATCGCATTGTTTCCTTTGGAAGTATTCAGGAGACCAGTGATGATGTCTATGGTGACATTATCCCATTTCCATGTGGGTGTAGGAAATGGTATCATTATCCCTTTGGACTTCTATCACCCTAATTTAACTTAATGACATATTAAGGACCTTGATATGTACTTTGCAATCTTCTTCATGATGATGTCCCACCAGAAGTGTTCTCAATGATAAAAGTACATCTTGGTACTTCCCGAATGGATAGATAAAGTTGAGATATATGTAGTATCCAATAGTTCCTTCTTTGTCTCATGTGATTAAGGCACATAAAGCCTTGTTCCAAACCATATTACACCATTATCATCAATATTAAACACTTGAATCTTCCCTTAAAATGTTGGTTTCACCTTCTTGTTAAGCTCTATATCATACCATTGTGCCTACTTAATATTATCTTGGATATATGGTTGGGAAATAATTTGGGAAAGGTAGTTTGTATTCACTTATTTTATGATTTCCAAATCCATCGTTTATATATCTATGAAGATGGGGTCTTTTCCAATTATATATCATGGACAGAGTAGAACATTATTTTCTTCTATGACCATCAGCTAATATGTTATCCTTCCCATGATGATAATAATTAGATCAATCATAGTCCTTGATTATATTTAACCATATCCTTTAATGCATGTTGAGTTCCTTCGGTGTGGATATATACTTTAGACTTTTGTGATCAGTATATATGTCACACTTCTCACTATAGAGATAGTGCCTCAAAATTTTCATGGAAAAGTCATAGCTACTAGATCCAAATCATGGGTTGAGTAGTTATTCTCATCGATCTTCAATTATCTTTTGGCGTAGGATATCACTTTAACATTCTTCATTAGTACACAACCCAATATTTTTTTGAATAATCATTGTATATCACAAAAACTTTTCCACCTGTTGGTAATGTGTGTACAGATGTGGTGATCAACATATTAATTTTATCCTTAAAGATTTCCCCACATTCTTCCATCCAGACATACTTTACCCCTTTCTTTTTTAACATAGTAAAAGGGATATAAAATCATGAAATATTTCTCAAAAACATTATTAATACCCTACTAAAAAAAATGAAATTTGTGGATTTATGTGACACTAGTCAGTATATGCCATTCTTTAATTTCCTTTTTTAAAGGGGTCAAAAAAATCCATCACTTTTGATCACATTTCCCATGAATATGACTTTTTGTATCCAAAAGTCACACTTTTATAACATGGAATACAATTTCTCATTCTTTAATGTCACCAGCACAATCCTAATATTTTATAAATGTTTCTATGTCCACTGGGAGTATATGAGTGTATTTTGAATAAAAACTACCAAAATGTTTTCAAGGTAGTTTCTAAAAACTCTATTCATCAAATCCATGAATATGGAATGATAATTAGTAAATCCAATGGGAATCACTAGACTCTCATAGTGCTTATAAGTTATACAGAAACTATTATTCAAAATATCTTCCTTCTCCACATATAGTTAATGATATCAAGAATAGAGATCCACCTATGATTAGTACTAAGTTCCTCATAGTTTATTAAACAAGACATAAATTCTTGGAAGAGGATAGATGTTCTTTATAGTGACATTGTTGAGTTCCTGATAATTGGTACATATCCACAATGATCAATACTTCTTCTTGATAAAGAGCACTGGAGAACCCCATGGAGATGCACTAGGGTATATTAATCCTTCCTCCAAGTGATCTTGTAGATAATTACTTAACTCCTCCAGTTCTATAGGGGTCATCTTGTAGGAGGATTTTGAGATAGGAGTGGATATGGGTATTTTATAGATAAATATACCTCACACTCCGGGGGAAGTCTAGGTAACTCTTTAGAAATTATATAACCACATTCCCTCATAATGGGAATTTCCTCAAGGTTAATACCTACCTTTGACTCAACCATTTGAGTACGGTATGCTTCCTCAAAAGGTCTCAACCCCAACACCGTTGAAGAATTTTCTAAAGGAGATTTATGATCTTCCTTGAATTTTTAGAGGAGTATGGGATTGTTTTGGAATTTTAAAATATATTTCCTTCTCTTAAAAATTGATGTGTCCTCTATATAACAGATTCAATCCATTCCCATTATATGATTGAATTCAATAGAGGAAAGTATCATGAGATTAACTAGAAGAATCTTCCCACATACACCAAAAGGAGAAGATTCCAACACTTGGGTTTAAATTATTTCACCAATAGGTGTTTTTATATATATCTATACTTCAAATAATCTGATATTCTATTCAATAGTTCTATATAAAATTTTAGGATATAAAGGAATGTATAGAAGCAGAATCAAATAAGTCTTTTTCCATTATTGAGTGAACATAAAGTGTACCTTGTATGACTTCATTTTCTTGCACCACATCATTAGTAGATATGGCTTAATATTTCCCTTTCTCCTTTGTCTTTGGTGGCTGATTACACTGATTACCCTAGAGGACTCACAATTTACTGCACTAGATTTCATCATGACATTTCTCCCTGTAGTTGAAGTATTTAACCATGGGTGGTGATATCCTTTCCTCAATCATATTATCCAGAATCTTTATGTCTATATGACATTCATGAGATTGGGGGGATTCTCTCCCACACTTATATCATTTCTACATCCCTTTGAGGCAATTAATATGATGTTTCTTCCTACATTTTTGACAATTGAGTGGTTGATATTTCATTCCATGTTTTTCATAAGATCCTCAAACTTTAAAATACATCTTTAATTTATTATCTCTATAGACATAGAGACATTACCCAAAATCAATTTCCACTACGAGAGAACATCAAAAAGCTTCTTTAGAACTCCCAAATTCATGCATTTATATATATTTTCAAAGGAGTGGTTTTAAACCAATAAATAAACTATCTATTTTTTTACCATTGTTGATAACAAAACACAATCTCTAGCTTGAAAGCCTTATGAAATTTGCTTCATAAGACATGATTGATTTGTGTTCTTTTTAACTTCAGATCTATGATTTCTCTCTCCATCTTTTTCTGAAGAGTTAGTGGGAAATACATATTAAGAAATATTTTCTAAAAGTCTTACCACTCTATATCATTAATTTTATCTCATGGATTAGTGTTCTTAATCAATTCAAACTAGTTTTCGGCCTCTCCATCTAAACGATAAATGTCCAGTTTCACCTTCCCTATCTCAGAATAGAGATGCATAGAAAATATATTCTCTATTGAGTTTACCCACTATTCCATGACAAGTGGATCTATATATCCAATAAATATTGGTGTTCATTGATACATTAAAGACTCTATAAATATTTTTTCCCTATTAGGGGAGGGTGTACATTCAAGATTATTCTAGTTATTTTGAATTTCCTGATATAGCTAGGTAAGAATTTCCAAGAAATTTTGAATTCCACCTCCCAAGGAATTGGGTATGTCTTTTAGGAAATCGATGCATTGTTCCTCACATCTTTGTTTGGCCTAGTTTCTCCTGGTTCCCATCATTTTCTAAAATAGAAAAGGTTTGAAAAAAAATAATTCAACAAGTCATGAATAATTAATTCATTCCTTTTTTCAATTAACTATAAATGCATATCTTGTGGGATCCTTATGTTTAGAATTTTTCTAAAACAATACTTCTTCGGTGCTTACATATACTTAATCTCAAACTAAGGGTTATCGCTAGTTTTCTCTAATACTAATTTTAAAATTAACTAAACTATGCTTTGATACCAACTATAAATATCCCATTTTTCTTACAAAACTATTACATTATTTTAAAGATAAAAAACATAATAACATTTCAAAATCCATTTCCAAAAGATTTAATGTCATAGAAAAATTAGGACCATACATAACATTTAAATAATAAAAGATAATAATTATTTAATTCTTTTTCTCTAGATTTTTAGTGTCCCTCATTTACTCCTTATTATAAGTAATCACCTAAGAATATACATCAAAGAAATGGGTGATCTAAAATCTCAGTATGAGGATAGATAAGAACATGTATCAATATAAATTGGGTGAGCATAATCATCATCATCATAACATAATCATGGTATCATCATCATAATAATCAGAGGATAAATTGGTTAATGTCATTGAATGTGGAAATGCATACAAATGAAACATCATGTCTTGGTGGTCAAATACCACACAAATTCTTGAACAAAGACAACATCATGTTCACACATAACATAGATGCATAATCATAAAATCATAATTGTGAACAACTATAACATCATTTTCATTCATATTTTATATTATCTCATAAGATACATCACATTACCAAATTATTTAGAGTGATATATAATTTGGTCTGCACCCATCACATCATAACATTTATAAAATCATGAATTCCACTAAGAATGTATATCAATATTAATCATAAAATAACCCATATAAAGAAGTGGGTTTCATTTAATATACTATAAATTTATGAATAAACAATGGGTATCCCAAATTAGAAAGGTAAAAACTTATTTTTAATAAGATTCAACATTCTTGAGTGAACAAGAAACAACTCAAAGGAGTCAAAATGTTTTTTGGATTGAAGAGTTGTTTTGGAAAATATTTTTATTTTCCATAAAACCATATTAGAAACATGTATATACCAGAAAATAAAATTTAATAAAAAATAAATAATATTTTAGGAATATTAAAGGAATATCAAAACTGAAAATTTCTAGGAAATAGAAATAAGCCAAAGAAAATTGGTTTTGATAATCCCATTACCTTATGATTGAATGATTTCATCACATCAATATCTTGGATAATAAAATTAGATTCATTAATTACTAAATAAAAATTCTATTATACATTTATTTGAATTATTATATTTTTAAAAAAAAAATTATGTCCATTTTTTTGTGTTATATAATTCATTTTCATTGTTCATGAGTGTTTATTTTCATGGTTTTCATGATCGGTTCAATTGTATATATGGCTGGAATATCTTGTAAAATGAGAATAATTATCCCTAATTTAAATTATATGTTACTAATGAAATTAAATAATTTTAAAATATCTTATATATTATTATTTTTATAGTTAAGAGGATGATTCATTAAATAAAATGTTAATGATAAACATTTTGATTAATTTGGCAGTTTTTTGTTTATCATGAACTAGTTTTATTATATTATTTAATTTTATGTATATATATTAGTTCTTAAACATAAAAAAGGTTACAACATACATTTTTAAATCTATTGAAACAATTATAATGGTTTTATGACAATCAATTAAGGTGGTAACGGATAATGAAAACTTTTCATTCTCAAAGGTGATAAATCATCACCTCACAGACAATGTTTTTATTTTTAGAATAAAAGAGAGAGAAGATGAGTTTTGATGATGGATTGTTAAATTAAAATAATAAAATTATAGTATATATGATATAATTTAGTTTTCATTCCAATTCTATAAGGGGAGGTCAGGATATAATAAGAAAATAATTGAAAATAAATTCAAAGGAAAATAAATGGGGATTTTATCTCTTGAATTCCTCTCCTTGAGAGCCTCCTTAGTAAAATTAGGCTTGGTCCTTTTTTGGTAAAAAAATTTCATTGTACGAGAGGGATGGTCTTGGGAAGAGTTTTGGGAATGATATGGAAAATCGTTAAATCTTAAAAGGTGTAAAGAGAATTGGTGGTGAGGGGTCGTATTTATTGGGGAGGAGAGGGGTGTTACATGATTGTTTTATTTATTTGTTTATTATGTTGTCTCAAAAAATATAAATGATTTTGAAAATTATCACTAAATATATTAAATAAATAATTTGATTTCTAAATTATTGTTTATATATCAAAAATGAATTGATAAATAGTGTATTTAACTTATAATGTTATATACTGTAATTTACCGTATTTTACTTTTCACAAAAAATAAACTATTTTAGAAAAATCCAAAAAATTCACCATAACCATTTTTTAGGGTTATAATTAAAAAAAAACTTCATTTTATGAAAATGGTTTTATAAAAATGAGAAAATTAATTTTTAATTAAAATCATCATTTATTCAAAAAATACCAATTTTATAATTATAACTGATTTTATGACACTTTGAAAAATTAATTAATTTTTCATAAAATTATCTTATAATCATAAGAAAACAAAGTATTAATTTATGAATCTATTTTATGAAAATATATTTTCTATATAATTATTATATTAATTATAAAATAGTAAATAAATATTTATGTTTTACGAAAATATCAGTACTTCATTTATCAGTGTTAAAACATTTATTTACTTAGAAAATGATCTAATTATATTATGTTATCATTTATAAGATTATTAAATTTTTTTATACTTTCATAGGTTAGGTTACTATTCTATTGGTCAAATTACTATTCCTAATGGTCAGGTTACTATTCCAAGGGCCAAGTAACATTTCCATCAGTATAGAATTCTTAATTTCTATGAATATCACTTATTTCATTCTTTATTTCTGAGAATTAAGTTTTTTTAGTGGGGTCTCTATTCTATGTATATTTTTTATACTATATAACATAATTATAAGAAGGTGAATTCTATTTATAAAAGTTTGGGTCATTACATTCTTCCCCCTTTTGAAATTTCTCCCTCAAATTTTCATTTTACATAAATAAGTCTGGGTATTTCTCCTTCATTGATCCCTCTATTTCCCAGGTAGCTTATTCATACTTATTGTTCCTCTATAAAACTTTTACAATGTGGGTTGTCTTGTTTCATTGAACCTTATCATTCCTTTCTAGAATCTTTGTCATATGCTTCTCATAAGAGAGATCATATTCCAGTTGTACTACCTCTGAGTTAAGTACATATTAGGGATATATTATGTACTTTATCAAGAGAGATACATGGAACACATCATGAAATTGAACCATTATTGGTAAAAGTGAAAGATGATATGGCATTTCTCTTATGCTATCAAGGATCTCTAAGGGGCCAATATACCATGGTATTATCTTCAATTTCTTTCCAAACAGCATGACTCTCTTTCATAGTGATATTCAAAAGAAGACTTTATATCCAACTTCAAAACCCCATCCCCTTTTATGGTTGTTATCCCAGCTATTTTGAAATATCTAAAAATCTTTTATTTGTTATTGGATGTATTGAACCTTATATATCATCTCTTTCACTAGATCAGGACTGGTTAGCATTTGGTCACCAAATTCATATCAATTGGTTTGAGTTCTATGTCATTTTCCATACAGAGATTCATATGGAACCATTTTAACACTTGAGTGGAAGTTTTTTTTGTGTGATTACTAAACTAATGGGAGATTTTGATCCCATCCTCCTTTATATTCCATTTAGTAGGCTACTAGCTTGTCTTTAAGAATATGAATAGCCCTTTCATATTTTCATCAATTTACAGGAGATAGGTCATGAGTAAATTCAATTCAATACACAAATCATGTTGAATAATTCTCCATAATTTAGATGTGAACCTTCGATCATGATTAGAGATGATCTAAAGTGGAACCCCATGCAGCCTCATCATTTTCTTTTACATATATCATGGCAGGTTGTTCAAGTGATAAATATACTTGAATAGATATAAATTGCTCAATCTTTGTGAGTCGATCAAATGAAACCCATATCTTGTTATTTCATTTGAATGTATTCAGGAGACCAGTGAAGAAGTCCATGGTGACATTCTCCCATTTCCATGAGGGAATAATTGATGGTTTCATCATACCTTTTGACTACTATCACTCTATATTAAATTTCATACATATTAATAAACTTGATATATACTATACAATATCCTTCTTCATTATTTCCCACAATAAGTGTTCTTGAAGATCATGGTATATCTTTGTACTTCCATAATGGATATAAAAAAATGATCCTTGTAAATTGTCCAATAAATCATTCTTAGTCTTAGGTGATGATGGCACACAATGTCTTACTCGAAACAATATCACACCATCATCATTGATATGGATCTTGTATCTTCCCTTTATTTTCTTCTTTCACCTTCTTTTGAGGCTCTATATCATTAATTTTTTCCTCCTTAATATTCACTTGGATAGATGGTTTGGAAATAATTTGGTAAAGTTAGGATATATTCCCTACCATTATGATTTCCATATCCATCCTTTGTATATCCATGAAGTTAGGGACTTTCTCAATCCGTTTCATGGATAGAGTAGTATATTATTTTATTCTCATAGCATCATCTACCTTATTTACCTTCCCAGGATAGTAGTGAATAAAGTAATCATAGTCCTTGATTAGCTATAACCATATCCTTTGACACATGTTGAGTTCCTTCTATTTAAATATATACTTTATACTCTTTTGATTGGTATATATGTCACAATTCTCACTAAATAGATAATGTTTCCATATTTTCAAGGAAAAATGATAGGTACTGACTTTTGATCATGTGTAATCTAGTTTTTCTCATGTATATTAAACTTTATTAACGCATAAGATATCACATTATCATTCTGCATGAGTACACAACCAAAGTCTTTCTTTGAATCCTCATTTCATATCACAATATGTTTTCTAATTTTCGGTAATGTGAGTGTAGAAGAATTGATCATCCTCTTATTTAGATCCTTGAATCATTCCTGATAGTCTTCCATAAAGACATACTTTACCCCTTTCCACATTAGCATAGATAGTAGAATAGACATTCATGAAACTTTTCACACAAAATTTTGGTAGTACCCTTCTAATCCAAAAAACTGTGTATTTCCATGACACTAGCTGGGATAGGACAATCCTAAATTTCCTTTGTTTTTCAAGGGTCTATAAAAATTCCCTCATATGTGGACATGTGTCCCACGAATGTGACTTGCTTCATCCAAAAGTCACACATGCTGAACGTGGCATATAATTTCTCCTTCTTTAATATCTCAAGAACAATATGTAATTTTTATTAATATTCTTCTTTACTCTTATAGTATATGGTAATATTTTTGATAAAAACTAACACAATATTTTTATTGTAGTGGATAAAAACTCTATTCATAAAATCCATGAATATGGTAGGGTAATTAGTAATTATGAAGGCCATCACTAGAAATTAAAAGATCCCATACCATGTATGAAAAGAAGTATTATGAATATACTTCTTCTTTACCATCAGTTGATGATATCCAGAATGAATATCCACCTTTTAGAAGTACTAATCCCCTTTTATTTCATTGAAAAAGTCATCAATCCTTGGAAGAGGATACTTTTTCTCTGTGGTGACCTAGTTGAGTTCTTGATAATCGATACGTAGCCGCACTGATACATCCTTCTTATTGAAAAATATCATTGGAGCACCCCAAGGTGATGCACTAGGGTGTAAGAATCATTTTTTCATGTTCTCTTTCAGCCTATTCTTTAACTCCTAATGTTCTATGTGGTCCAACCTATAGGGGAATTTTGAGATTGGAGTGGCTCTTGGTATTAATTCTATTGATTACACTACCTCGTGATCAAGGGAAATTCTTGGTAACTATTTGGGAAATAAGTCACAATATTCACTCACAATAGTCATTTATTATAGGTTGATACCTTCCTTTGACTAAACCATTTGGATGAGTTATGTTTATTAAAATGGAATCAACACCCAAACCATCGAAGGATTTTCCAAAGGAGATTTATGATCTTCTTTTCATTTTTAGAGGAGCATTGGATGGTTCAAAATTTGAAAAGATATTTCAATTTCTTAAAAATTAATTTTTTCCATGTATAATGATAGCCAATACATTCCCATTATAGTATAGAATTACACCAAGGTAAGTGTCATGATATTTACTGGATAAATCGTATTGCATACAACAATTAGAGAAGATTCCCGCACTTGGGTTCCAATAATTGAACCACTAGGTGCTTGTATAGATATCTCTACTTTATATTATTAGGGATTTGATTAAATTATTATATAAAACTTCCAACATATAAAAGAATGTGAAAAACTATAATTGAATTATACTTTTTCCATTCTTGAGTGAATAAGATGTGTTCCTTGTACAACTTCATATTCTTTCTCCACTTTATCAATAGTTATGGCATTATATTTACCTTTCTCCTTTGGATTTAGAGGATTGTTATGCTAATTACCCTTGAGGGATTGAGTTTTAGTGCACTTTATTGCATAGGGTCCTTAATCCCTATATTTAAAGCTTTTAACCATGGGTGGTTCTCTCCTTTCTTCCATCATATTGGCCAGCTTCTTTATATTTCTACGACATTCCTGATACTGGTGGACTTCTCTCCCACATTTATAGAATTTCCCCATCCCTTTGAGGTAAATACCATAATGATTCTTCCAAATAATTTTGACATGTTTTTGGTTGATATTTCTTTCCACCTTTGTTGTTATATCCTTTAAAATGAAAATCCATCTTTCTTTTCTTATGTCCATAGACATGGGACCATTATGAAACCTCTATCTCCACTTTGAGAGCTCATCAAAAAAATTATTCATAACTCCCAAATTCTAGAATTTATGTATCTTTTTTAAGGTGTGGTTTTAAATTAGTAAAGAATGCATATATTTTTCAATCATTTTTAATAACAAAACCTGAGGTGTACCTTGAAGGCCTTGTGAAATTTTCCTCAAAAGTCGTGACAAATTCACCATCTTTTTTATTTTATATATACGAAATCTTTATCCATGTTTCTCAAAAGAGTTCTATTGAAATACTTATTAATACATATTTTATTAAATTATTCACACTCCAAATCATCAATTTTATCCTTTGGCATAGTGTTCTTAATCAACACCCACTGTTGGATGTCCTCCCTATATTAATAATAACCATCCAAAGTCACCTTCTCCATATCAGAAGAGTGAAGCATAGAAAAGTTTTTCTCAGTTGATTTAACCCACTATTCCCTGACTAGTGTATTTAAAGATACACTAAACATAGGTGATTGTTGAAATGTAAAAGAATTAATAGAATGTTTCACCAATTAGGGAGAGATGGATGTTTTACTTTATTCAGTTAATTATTTGTATCCATAGATTTCTATGTAAGAATCGTTGTGAAATTATTAACTCCACCTCCCAAGAAATTTGTAATGTTTTTGGTTAATTGTTTCATTATCCCTCGCATGGGGTTTTTGTATAGTTTCTCTGAGATCACAACATTTTCTTGAATAGAAATGGTTTAATAAAAAATATAATTCAACAAGTCATGAATATAAAATTTATTCCATTATGTAATTAACTTTTAAGTCATATCTTATGGTTCCCATGTGTTTGTCATTTTTATAAGACAATGATTTTTGGGTGCTTTAATAAACTTAATGCCATACTTATGGTTTCCCCTAGTGTTCTATAATCATAATTCCAAAATTAACTAAATCATGCTCTAATACCAACTAAAGTGACCTTACTTTTTCTAAAATAACTATTACATAAATATCAATATAATCAACATAATATTGTTACAAAATAAGGATTAAAATGTTTAGTGTCTTGTGAAAATTAAAACCATTTATATAATTTACATAATAAAATATAGATATTATTTAATTAATTATTCTATAGATTCTTAGTGTCCCTTATGTACTCCTTAGCATAAGTAGTCACCTGAGGATATACATCAAAGAAAGGGGTGTTCTGAAATCCATGTAAGAGGATAGATAATAACATGGATCAATATAACACAGGTGAGCATAATCTTAATCATCATAATATAATAATGGTATCATCATTATAATCATTATAGGAACCATTAAATAAATTCAGGGAATGTGGAAATGCATAAAAATGAAACATCATGTCTTAGTTTTTAAATACCACACATAGTTTTGAACAAAGCTAGCATCAAGTTTATGAATAACATATGTGAATAATCATATCATCATCATTGTGAACAAATATATAATCATGTTCGTGCATATTTCACATTATATCATGAGATACATCACATTACCCAATACATTGGAGTGTTATATAATTTCAGGCATACTCTTCACATCATAACATTTACATAATCTTTCAATCCACTTAAAATGTATATCTATATTAGAAATAAAATAACCCATGGAAAATAATGGGTTTAATTTCATACAGAATACATTTATGAATAAACTTTGGGGGTCCCAAATGAGAGTAGGAAAACATATTTTTTATTTTATTATTCATTCTTGATTGTATATAAAGCAACTCAAGAGTAGTTAATATGTGTTTTGTAAAGAAGGTTTATTTTGGAAAATCTTTTTTTTTCATCAAAAAAAATATTTGAAAAATTTATATCCCATAAAGGAAAATTTAAGAACAAAGAAATTATATTTTAGGAATGTTAAAATAACATCCACAGTGATATTTTGAAGGATGTAGTAAAAACCCCAAAAAAGTAAATTGGGTTCTAGAATCTCTTTACCTTATGTCCGAATTATTTCTTCACAATAATATCTTGGTTAATAAAATTAGATTCATTAATTTATTAATAATAACACTCTTATACATTTGTTTCATTCATTATAATTTTATAAATTCGTTTATGACGATTTTTATGAGTTGTGGAGTTCGATTTTATTGTTTGGGAGTGTTCATTTTCTTTTTTTTATGATTTGTTCATTGTATACATGTGTGGAAGGTCATGTATAATGAAAATAATTATCCAAAACAGAAATAATTTGTTATTAATTAAATTAAATAATTTTAAATGGTCTTATATATTAATATTGTTTATGCACTAGGATGATTCATTATATAGAATGTTAATGATAATTGTTTAGATTAATTTGGCGGTTTTTCATTCGTCATTAATTATGCGTGTTTTATTATATAATATTATGTATATATGTTAGATATAGAATATAAAAATGTTATGAAATAAATATTGAAATCTATTTCAACCATTATAATGGTTTTATAACTTACCTTGAAGGTGTTAAAGGAAAATGAAAACTTCTTGTCCCTGAAGGTGATAAATCAACACCTAACGAACAATATTTTCATTTTTAGAATAGAATGTAGAGGAGAAGAGGTTTGATGATCCATTATTAAATTAAAGTAATAAAATTACAATATATATAAGATAATGGATTAATCATTCCACTTATATAATGGGGATGATGATATAAAAAGAAAATAATTGAATTGAAAATAAAAGAAAATAAAAGTGGAATTTACCTCTTAAATTCTTCTCCCTCAGAACCTCTATTAGAAAATTGGGTTTGGTATTTTGTTGAGACAAAATGGTCCTATATTAGGGGGTTTATTAGGAAGAGTATTGGGTAAAATTTTGACAAGATTCAAGGCTTGGAAGGTGTAAGGAGAAGTGTTGGTGAGAGGTGGTACTTATAGGGAAGGCGATGGGTGTTTATTTAATTTTATTCACTAGTTTATTATTTTGGATCCAGACTATAAATAGAATGTAACCTTATAATAGAATATATTAAATAAAGAAGTTTAGTTCTATATTATGGTTCTTATATGATAAATTGCTCAATAAATAGTGTATTTAACTTATAATGTTATATACCATAAATTATTGTATTTCACTATTAAAAAAACATCTCTTTTTGAAAATCCAAAAAACTCACCTAAATAATTTTTCTATGTGTAGAATTCAAAAATGAAATAAACTTTATGAAAATAAATTTTTATATATGAGAAATTTAATTTTTAATGAATATAATCTTTTATTCAATAAATAATGATTTTAAAATTATAATTGACTGTATGACACTTTGAAATATTAGTTAAGGTCTCATAAAATTATCTTATAATCATTTGAAAAAAATATTAATTTATGAATATATTTTATGAAAATAAAATTTCATTTATATATTTATATTAATTATAATATTTTAAATAAATGGTTATGTTTTACAAAATTCCCAACACTTTATTTATCAATTTTAAAACATTTATTTACATATATTATGATATAATTAAATAATATTATCATTTAAAAGATGACTAGATTTTATTTATACTATCATATGTTAGGTTACTATTCTATTTCAATAATTACACTTCTTAATGGTCATGTTACTATTATAGAGGTCAAGTTACTATTCCATTGATAAAAGTTCCTTTATTTATTTGAATATAACATATTTCATTAATCATTAATAAGAATTAATTTTGTATTTGGATTTATATTCTATTTATGTGTTTTATACCATATAACATAATTATAAGAAATGAAATTATTTTAATAAACTTTGGGTTGTTACATTCATCCTTCTCCTCTCACTTAAATACTATCAAGAGGTATCTACTTATTCCCTTTTATTTTATGCGTACTGTACTAATAGGGATTGAATTAAAGGAGGAGTGTTATTCATTATAGATCTCAATTAATTCCATGATGATGAAAATGATATCATATCTTGAGGGTCTCTCATTCAAAAAAAATTAGGTGGTTCTTGATAGATTGAATGATTATCTAGAGGGGGTATTATTATTCTCCACCTAAAATTTATAATATGTTTGGTATACTATGTGCAGGATATTTTATATCATTTGAAAATTATGAGCTTGATCTCACTTTCCTGGATATTTACAAGAAATTTTAGATACACTTGGTTATAAATATTTTGTTTTCTACACTAGGTACACCCGGGTAGACATATTGGTGATTAACTAAAGTCTCTTTTCTATGTATCATGTGATTTCATTCCTTATTTTAAGAAAATAATAAAATAGGTTCTTCAGAAGAAGTATGAGATAACAAGACCCCAATTACCATTTTCATTTCATTGTCACTATGTTTGAGTAAATATAATGCACACATGTTTACTTTTATGAGAATGGATGTTGAAAAAATAAAAAGAGGGATATTTTTGAACTTAAGTGTTGAATTTGGTGTCCAAGTGGTGTCAATATGTGTTTGGTGAGTTTGGATAAAGTGGTTATTCCTAAATAATTATTATTGATCCATAGTTTGGATGAATTAGTGATTACTAGAGAAATTTTTATGGATCCATAGCTTGGATTATGTATTGATTCCTAGAGAATTTTATGGATCCATCTAATAGAATTGGATATCATTCTTGGAAAATTATCCTTGAACATTATGACAATTGTGTGGACCAGTATTTACTAGAAAATACATGTGTTGTGGAGTTTGCACAATCTTTTTATTATCATTGGAGAAATAAATGAATTAAATTAAAAAAACATAATTTTTTATGATTTGAAAAGAAGAATATTGAGAAGTTATCATGGGAAGCATTTTTTGTTTCAATATTTTCTATAAATTTTCTAAGTATATGAATTTATCCTTACATAAACAATTGGGTCCAACTCACAATCACCCAATGATGGACCTTAACCATTCATAGGTGGACCCAAGGTGTCAACCCCGATGGTGGATAAGGAGTGGGAGGGTCATGCACTGGCCCAAAGGAGAATCCTCATGTATAAGGGGCTTGAGATCTGCTAGTGGGATCATGCATTAGTCCCACATAGAACATGCCCAGAAGCATGAGGAGTTTGGTCCAGTATCCCACGGACCACATCCCAGGTGTTTTGTGTAGTGAAGACCAATGTTCATCCAATGTATCCAGCTCAAATGAGTAATGATCGCTGTTTGTGTAATAAACTATGGAAAAGACAGATACTAGTTATGATGTGGGATGTCGACGTACACAAAATTGTTCCAACATCATTTAGATGATGCATAAAACATGGTTAGTTTAATCCACTTGTTCTAAGTCATTCAATCACAAATATAAATATTCTTTGACCTCCTACATACAAATCCCTCTATTGATGTAGTTTTTTCAGGAATCGATTGCATACAGAATTTTTTTCCATGAAGGATCTTGCAAATATCATGAGGATATTGAAATAAATCTACGTATGATTTTCTAAAAGGCATAAAAATAATTTGTGAAGATGGTTTGCAGGAAAAGTATTGTATATCCATTTGAGGGATAATTATTTTCAAAGATACCATATAGACCAATTTCTATACGGAAGATACTATGAGTTTAAAACAAATGATAATAATAGTATTCAAACATAAAATGCTACGAGATGATAATGCTATGTGAAGTGAGGATTGATATACAAGAAATATGCGGCAAGATATTATGCAGAATGAAAAAATTTCAGTCATATAGTTTATGAAAAATTATATATGTAATGTAATTAGAAGAAAATAAATAATTTTTTATGTGGGGGAGGATGTTTTTGAAGATTTACACCATGCAAAAGATGTATATGAATATATTCTTCATGCAACAACTGAAAAATACTTAGTCCTCCATGCTAAATCACATAAATTCATTGTGAAGATGCTATGTGTACTTCAATGTCGTACATGGAGAATGCAATGTGGATTATACATTAAATTCTACATGAAGATGAATAATTATATGAGATGATGACATATTCTTTTTAGATAAATTTGATGTAGATTATTTTCAAAGAAAAAATATATGTGATGTTCACAGATGAACTAATTAAGTTTACATGAAATGTTTTGTGCATTTCCATGCAATAAGTGGTGAAGACCCTATGCAATGTATCATAGAAAATGAAATGTTATGGGAAAGATGATGAGAATTAATTTTAAGTTAATTATTTAAAAGGATTTTTTTTCAGAGAAATGAGACATACATGCAGTACTTGAGAATGGTTTTAAAAATTCTATATAGATGAGTTATCAAAGTGATTTGTATAGATGAATTAAAATTGATATAAGGAGATGATATATAGAGGAAAATATGTTATTTGGAGAGAGGTGACATATTTTTTTTCGTCGTATATACTTTAAATACTTTGTGGATAAGATTATTTGTGGTGAAAATTCTATACAAACAAAGACAGCTTAGTAGAGAAGATTCTTTATGGTGAACATGCTATGCAGAAGTCATTGAACTTCATTAAATTGATTACTAGATTGTATAATTATCATGTAATACCTTCTTTAATAATTGGTGTGTAGTTGAATATAAATTTTTTGTTGATCGCCATATTATAAAGATAGTGTGAGCACTAGAGTACATAGCATGTTTTCTGAGAAAATATTATTTCACTCAAAGTGCATAAATTTGTTTATAAAGAAGTGAAAGTTTTTCTGTAGATATTATGAAATAGTGTTACACGATAATCATTTTATGCACATAATGACTATTTCATAGACTATATAAGTAGTATATATTTGAGAATTCAAAAGGCATATATTATGTAAGAACAAGTTAAGTCACGTTCTTCCAAAAGTGATGATATTTTATTTATCTTAAAGGATCAAAATAAAATATCTTCATAAATTATTTTTTAAGTGGAAAACATTCATAAGTGATCTTTCTTGTGTTGTTTTTAATCATTTTTTATAACTAATAGTTTAAAACTGTTGTTCTAATGGGACTTAAGAAATCATAGTGGGACTCTATGTTAGTGAAGAAATGTATGTTGTAACTACTTGTGATTATAGTAGAGAATATGTGATTTGGGATTCTAACCAATCATAATAAGGAGTAGGCTTATATTTAGAACAAATATTTTAAAAATATTGTGTTCCTTTTCTAATTATTTTTACTTCTTTATAGAGACATTGATTTATCCTAAGAGTAGATGAGATCCTAACAGGTCAATAGAGGTTAATTTAAAAAGAAATTAAAATTGTAAAAGTCATCACTGATTCACCCCTCCCCCTCAATGGTGTAACTACTCCTAGTGAACTTCAGTTATGACCCCCAAACACAAGTATTTAATATGACTTAAATCTTTAAAAGCATCTTATTCAGTCATTCCATGCATAATGCACTTATGATTAATGTGTTTTATACTCGTAGAAATCAAAAAGAATAAAAATATGGTTTTCCTATAATATCAAATCATTTCAATGTCATTTTATATAAATTGGACTCTTAAGTCATGTTTTTGTGTTTTAAAATAATATAAGTGTATTTATGGTCATCTTGGTAAAAATACCCTCATTTTGAGGTTCTTTCTACTCCACCATTTTGAAAATGAATGTATGTTTGTTTTTTA
This sequence comes from Viscum album, assembly GCA_963277665.1. NCBI lineage: Eukaryota > Viridiplantae > Streptophyta > Magnoliopsida > Santalales > Viscaceae > Viscum > Viscum album. The sequence continues at coordinate 1,134,573,037 of OY728165.1, forward strand.
TCTCATATAATGACATTCAGAGCTCTTACAGTTGGTTTTTACCCCCCTGGCGTATGTTTTTAAAGGGTGTTAAACCTTTAAAAGCTTCTTATTCGGTCATTTTGGGTAGAACACAAACACACATTTTTAATGTTCATCAAACAATTAGAATCTATTTATTTGATCATTTTAGTTAAACTTCATACCCAATTAATGTTCAATATTTTATTAAACATCAAAATTAATACAAAGATGGATTTCCTATAATTTCACATCATTTTTGGTGTATTTTTCTAGAGATCTAACTATTAAATGCATGTTTTGTGTTTTAAAATAATAAAAGTGTATTTTTTGGTTATCCCATAGAAACAGAACATTAGATTGATTTCGTGTCTCCTATACCATTTTAAAAACCATTGTATGGTTCTTCTTATCTAATTCCATGTAATTTAGAGGTTATTCAGTTTATTTTGACAAATGATGCACGATTTTAAAAGGCATCATATATTTTAAAACTACTTATTCAGTCATTCCAAGAAGATTCATGTCTGATTGATGTTTCGTTTACTAATTAACATAAAAAATAATAAAAATATGGTTCCCATTTATTTCAAGTTAATATAAGGAAATTTTCTATGGATCTGCCATTAAAAACACATTTGGGTTTTTTAAAATAATAAAAATGAGTTACTAGTCATCTGTAGGAAACAATACCTTAGATTTATGTTTCTTATAATCAACCATTTGAAAAATAAATGTGTAGTTTTTTTGTCTAATATCATATTATTTTAAGGTCATTTTGTTGGTTGTGACACTATGATTCATGTTTTTAAAGGGCTTCAACCCTTAAAAAAGTACTTATTCAGACTTTTTAGGAAGAACGCATGCCCAATTAACATACCATCTCCTCTTACATTTCACAAATAATATAATGATAGTTTTCTAATTATTTTACAACATTTCAAGGACTTTTTCGATTTATATGGTCGTTAAATGTAAATTTTAATGTGTTAAAACATTATAAGTGTGTTTATGGTCATCCTGGGTAAACGAAACCTCGTATTGACATTTCATTGGCTGCACCATTTCCAAAATCACTATATGTTTTTCATCTAATTTGATGGAATTTATAGTTTATATGATTGGTTTTTACCCCCTAACACACATTTTTAAAGGGATTCAAACCATTAACAACTTATTATTCGGTCATTTTGGGTAGACTATAGGCCTAGTTGATAATTTTTGTATAAATACACATGAAAAATAATTCAAAGAAGGCCATCCTATGATTTTACATCATTTTGACATCTTTTTCTATGGATATGATCATTAAAAGCACATTTTAATATTTTAAAACAGTAAAATTGTGTTTCCAATCATCCTAGGAAAACATATCCTTAGTTTGATATTACTTATAGTAGAGCATTTTGAAAATCAATGTACAAATATTTTCGTCTAATTTAACAATAATGTTTTGTCATTCGATTAGTTTTGAACCCCTGAAAGATGTTTTTAAAGGACTTAAAACATTTAAAGACTTATTATTTAGTCATTATAGGAAGAAAACATGTCATATTGATGTGTTTTATACTGGTACATATAAAAAATAAGACAAATATTTTATTCCAATGATTTCACATCATTCTGAGGTTGATTTCTATGGATATAGTCGTTAAATGACCATTTGATTTTTTTAAACAATAAAATTGTGTTTTTAGTCATCTTGATATAACATAAAATCAAATAAATGATCCATATACTCCACCATTTCAAAGATCAATACATGAATTTTTCATCTATTTTCACAACATTTAGAGGTTTTTAGATTGGTTTTTACCCCCTGATGCACGTTTTTTAAGGTCGTTACCATTAAAAATTTTATTTCCAGAAATTTTAGGTTGACTGAACATCCAATTACCATTTCATCTACCCATACATGTTAAAAATAATACAAATATATTTTTCCTTTTAATTCACATCATTTTGATCTTGTTTTCTATGGATCTGATTGTTAAACACACATTTTGGTGTTGTGAAATAATAAAAGTGAATTTTCAGTTATCCTATGAAAATGGAATCTAATATTAATTTTATATATTATTTAATGTTTCAAATATATAAATATATGGTTTTTTGTTTGATTTCATGAAATTGATATGTCATTTGGTTGGTTTTGACATCATGACATGTTTTTAAAGGGAATCAAACCATTAAAATCTGTTTATTTGATTGTTTTGTGTGGACTACACATTCAATTTATGTGTCATCTACTTGTAAACATCAAAAATAAAAAAAATTATGTTTTTTTCTATGTTTTTAAATTATTTTTTGGGTTTTTTATAAGTATTTTACAATTAAAAAAACCTTTTTGTATTTGAAAACAATAACATTCTATTTCTGATCATCCAGGAAAAATGAAACATCATATTGATGTACCATCTACTATATCATTTAAAAAATCATAGTACGGTTTTTTTCAGATATCATTACATTTAGAGTTTTCTTGGTTGGTTTTGACCTCCTAACACATGCTTCTAAAGGGTATCAAACCTTTTTAAATTGGTTATTCGGTCATTTGGGTAGACTGTGTGTCTGGTTGGTGTTTTATCCACACATAGAGATCGTAAAAAGTTATGTGAAAATCTTTCTATGATTTCATGTCATTTCAAGGTTTTTATTTATGGATCTTACTATTAAATACTAATTTTTTCATTTTAAAACAAAAAAAAAGTGTATTTCTAGTCATCCTTGAAAAATAAAACATTGGATTGACATTATATCTATTCCACCATTTCTTAAATCATTGTACATTTTTTTCTTCTGGTTTTAGGGAATTGAAATGTCATTTGGTTGGTTTCTATCCCCTCACACACGTTTTTAATGTGTTTAAAACCATTAACAGTTGGTTATTAAATCTTTTCAGGATTAACTCATGCGTGATTAATGTTTCCTCTACCCATAGATGTCAATAATAATGTTTATCTGGTTTTACTTTGATTTCACATCATTTCATGGTCAATTTCTATGTATGTGACTGTTAAAACTGCATTTTTCTATTTTAAAAAAATAAATGTGTGTTTTTTCATCTCGAGAAAACAAAACCTTAGATTGATGTTCTGTTTACTCAATATTTTTAAAATTCACTATATGGTTTTTTTTCTTTTAATTTTATGGAATTCAGGGGTCGTTTGATTCTTTTTACCCACTGAAACATTTTTTGTAGGTAAAAATATCTCCTAGTGGTTATTTTTCGTTGATTGAGTTTGTTGATAAGGTTTGAGGTTGTTGATAGAGGATGGTTGTCAAAGGAGGTGTAAAAAATAAGCATGAATGAATTGATCTTGTGGAGCATGAATGTTTGATCTCATGTAGCTTTAATGTCCAATCTTGTGGACTGTGGAATTTATGGTCTCATATAGCATGAATATTGGATCTCATGTAGTGAGAATGTTTAACCTCATGGATTGTTAAATGTTTGTTCTCTTAGAGTATGAATGTATGATATCAAAGAGAATGAATGTTAGAACTGATCTTGTGGATTAATTACATGAAACACCACATTATTGTCAAAATATATTATGGCGAGATCATGTAAATAACCTGGATATGTTGCATGATTTTTTGAGGATATCACGGTGATATTATATGAATCACATGAAGAAAAAGAAGTTGGAAATGATGCAGATAGCACATGACTATTAAAATTCACATGACTTCATGACTACCTTTATATATCACGTTGAGATCACATGATGTGCTTGAAGATAGTGTCACTGACACCACATTATTGTTATTTGATTCCATGCAAGGTTTATATGAAGCATTGGAATACAATGGAACTAGACACATGACAGTATTTGGATATCATGATGGGACCATGCGAAATGAATGAAGATATTGAACATGATCACATGAAAATGTTGCGACATGAGGAAATTTATCATGTGAAGTACTTGTGAAATATTTAAGGTGATCATACGGAGTGGTCACTTGAAGCGCATAAGGAAAATTACTTTGGTGGTGAAACGGATGTCTAACCTCAATTTATAGATGTATGGAAGTAAAAGTTTTCCTATAAATACCCAATAACCAATACTTGATATGTGAAGAAGTTTTTCTTAGAAAATTTTTCTTAATTAAATTACATAGAAGGGCTTTCGCATGATGCAAATGATTGTACACTATTGGTATCACGTAAGTGTTTTTCATGAGGAGAATGATGTATTACACTAGAATCATGGGATCTGTGTAACAAAAAAAAGACATGTGAAGGGGTCTCATGGTGGTATATTGTGAAGAGAAGTATGTTTTAGTTGTTTGTGCACATAGTAAAGCCCATTAATATCACATGGTCCATATGAACTGAAAAAGATATTGAAAATCCGCATGAACTGAACACGATCTTGTGACCCACATGAATTAAACAAGGTCTCCTAATCCACGTGAACTAAAAAAGGCCTATTCATTCCCATGATCGGATCAAGGCCTCATGATCAACATGATCTTAATAAGTTATTACAATCGGCATGAATATAATAAAGTCTTATGAAGGATTCTTATGGAGTGGTCTTATGAATGAGTCTCATATTAGAGTCACATGATTCATGTGATCTGAAAAGGTGTCTTTTAGAGGGGGATCATGATATGATCTCATGCTAGGATCTTGCAGAAGATTTACACATAAGGACCTCACACGAGAGGCTTTATTCCAGGATCTCATGCGAGGGTTACACACCAAGATTACACGCAAGGGGTTGCATGCCAGGATCTCGAGGAAAGGTTAAGAACTAGGATCTCGGGCAAGGTTTTACATGATAAGATCTTACACATGGGTAACATTCTAGGGTCTTGCACTGGGAGATACATTCCAACACTACCCTCTTAGAAATATCATTATCATATCTGAGTTCAAAAGAAGAAGAAGAATATAGAGGATTTTCACCATTATACAACACTTTTAAGAGGATTTTATTCACTACTATATCCAAGATAGTGGAAATGAGGTGTGGCATCTATTAATGGTCTTTCCAAAGTGAGGAAGAGTTTCCATAATCGATCATGGATAGGTTATGCCCAAGGTGATATTCACATCAAGGATGTGAAAGAGAATGTGATGTTAATAGGAACCTATCATAAATTTGGTTCCACTCATAGAAATAGAAGATATTATAATTTTTCCTTCATTCCAATTGTTTTTCCTACTATTGTAGTGAACATAATAAGTTTTTGGGAATTGATCATAGGGAGACAGTCCATCTACCCCAAACAGTGTATGTTCAGTTAGACTAGACAGGACTGACCTGGCCCAAACCCACAGTAGTGAACTTTAGTGGATTTGGTACATTGAAACATTACCATTGTATATTCCTTGTCCTTAGACTATTGATGGAGAACCAAGTAAAAAATCTATGTTTACCTATAATTTATTTCATTCATTACTTTTAATGCATCATCATCAGATAAAGATGTAAAGGATATGATCAATATAAACACAAGATCATAAAAGTAGTAACCTCATAATAAAAAGGTTGAGATCTAGTGGGGTGGGAAGAAGTTTGAATAGAATATCCAACCCTTGATTCACGCCCCCCCCCCCCCCTCCATAGGTTGTATGTGACTATGGAAAGTGTGTTATTTTGTTGAAGGAAACTATCAATGAACTGGATATTGGTTTGGATGAATCAGATAGAAAAAAAATTTAATCATTCAATGATACTAGAGAAATGAATGAGTAATATAATATTTGAAGTGAAGTTGAAACTACGGATGGTGAATAAATTACAATAAGGATAGAAGAATAAGTTTTCCATTTAACAAAGTAATTAGATTTGAAATTGAAAAATGAAAATAAGTAAAAATATATCTGGATCCAAGTGTAGAAAATTGAAGTCATGGAGCTAAAATTTTTAAATATAATACTTGCTGATGTGTACATATATCAAAGGGAGAATAATTATTATCAAGTTTAAGAACTAAAAAAACTCAAACTTTATTACAAGTTAATGAACCTTAAGTCAAAATAAATTCAGAATTTAGAAGCTATAAATGATAATATTTCTACCCACCTATCAGAACTACTTCGGGAGAATGCATCCTTTTAATATTATTTTTCATATATGAATTCAAAAATGAAAGAGCAAAGTCACATAATGCATAAGCTCTCATAGGAATTGGAATATGATATAAAAAGTGGTAAGACTCTCAAGAGAGAACTTAATTCTTAACTTGAATCTAGGGATAAGAATGTTCAACAGTTGGGAATTGAGAGAGAGTTAGTATAGAAATAAGTGGAGAAATCTAATTTGAAAGGAAATCCTAGATTAAAGGATTCCTGAATTTATTATTTGACAATCATTTGGTAGGAAATAATGAAATAAAAAGTATATATACTATTTGAGAGGAAAAATTGAAATAATTTTCTCATCCAAAATACCATGAAGTTAGGAATAATCTGGTATTGGTTATGATGAACTCTCTCTCATGAATGAGAGTAAGATTTCTAGGGGTAGATTTAGAAATATGAAAAATCATATAGGTTCTGAAAACATACCTAAAAAACATATACAAAAATTCATGACAACATGTGCTATTTATAAGGTATTCATGGTCATGTTTCAATTTTTTAGAATATTTGGAATATATTTCATTTTTTAATGATATGAGTATTTATAAATCCATGAATAAATAGAAGATTCTTGAAAATTTTGAAAGAAAATTCTCTAATAAGAATGTATCCATCAAATGATATGATTTTGGAATACTGGGACCCACCATAATAATGTGTCAAGAATTTGTTGGGATCAATGCCAAAATAAGAAATTTGGCTTCATCAAAATCTCATCCAATAAATGATTATGTGAGTTATGTTTTTAATAGGAGATGTTTTATACATTCTAATCATGGGAATTTGATAAGACATTTCATCAGGAAGAAATAAAGTAAGGAAAATAAACCCAAAAGGAGAGCCCCAACATGGATGGTGTATAATAAGAAATCATATACTATAAGAAAACATTTTATGTTATAAAATAGGTTTAATGTCTTGGAGGAAATACAATGCGCCCAAAAAAATGTACAATGAAAATCCTCTGTTACACTCAAAATAGATCTTTTAGAAATAATGTGAATGAATGTGGAGGAAAAAGTGAGGATCTTTTCTATTTATAATTAAAAATAATGTACATTTAGTGGAATAATTGACTCCAGCAATAAAGGGGAATTTGACTCAGATAAATAAAAAAATGGATAAAGAATTACTTGATATATTCTTGTATCATTGCACAAGGTAAGAATTGAATAAAATAGAAATATCTCTCCAATTGAGTATGAAGAAAGAGTAGATGAACAGTGGAAGGATTCCTACTCAAATAAAGAATCATGAAAATGGTGTATTTATGAATCATCAAACAATAAAATTTGTACTAGAGGGTTTAAAAACAAAATGGTAAAAAATACCAAGCCTAAAAAATCTTCATATCAAAATTAGACTATGAATTTTGGTAAATAATGTCTAATTATATATTTAGATAAATTAAAGTTGGATGAAAATTTAGAACAATAGAAAATGAGTACAATGTTTTTCAAGAAAGTATTAAAGGGTTGGTCAATTCGGATAGACCAAAATTCTCTTATTGAGGATTCTATTGGTACCTATCATCATGTGTGTTATGTGTTTCTAATATATACTTGAATTTTTGTAGTACTAATGGGGGATACCATCCATGGGGTGGGTGTGTGTTAAAAGGGAACAAGTTCACAATTTGTATATAGATATATGTGACAAGAATAATCTTAAATATTGAAATTCACATAAGGTTTTAGATTCATAAAGTGGTGTTACTCAACAAATGTATTTTTAAAATCTGTATATAGAAGTTGTTTGTTGTGGAAATAGAAGATTATATGATGAAGTTCCTAATGTGAAATTTAAGATCCGCCAAATCTATACTTGAATTATCCATTGGTTCCAAGTCACATTTAATATTTAACCATTAGTATCATTCCTTGGATCATGTTTTATTTTTTCCACCAAGAGAATACTGATTGGGAGAAAATCATAAAAATTCATGTATTTCATGATTATTTATTTTTTTATAACAATATTGTATCAGAATATTGTTTTTAGGATGCCAATAATCTTTGAGAGAAGATCAAAATCATTTCGAACAAGTGGTATCCCCATTATAAATAGTAAATCAACATCTAAATTAAGATTAGTAATCAGTATTAAAAATTGGTATCAGTCCAAATATGGTGGTTTTCAAGAAGGTATAGTGATTATAACTCTAGTATATATAGACAAATCTGAAAAGAGTGTATTCTAAGGAATTGAGGAAAGTCTTGTTGCTTGAATCCATGGAAGTAAGTAAGTGATATGGAAAAAAATCTTTTATGGTATTAAACTCTTTTCTCCAATAATGATTTATGACTTAGTAGGATAATAGAATAATCCAACAACTCAATTAAAAGTCATAATTTCTCTTTCAAAAAATATTTTTTTTAGTGTGAAACTATAAACATAAATATGAATTAGAAATAAAAAGTGATAAAATGATCAAAGTTTCAATATGAGTTTAATTAATCGAGAAAATGGTGAAAATGAAAATAGTTGAAATATCTAGGTGGTCTTTTGATGCGAACCTATAGTGTCTCATGGGTTAAGAAGAATTGAACGACAAAAGGGGTGAGTGATTTCTATTTATCTATATTTTTTGATATAATATAATAATGTGTGTCCCCTCAGGATTTTATAGATTATCAAAAATATAATTCATGGAGATCATTGGCTAGAGGGATTAAATTAACAAATAAAGGAATCCCCAATTGAATTCTATGATAAAGTATGATATTAAAGTGAAGCCTTTAATAAGTATCCATTTTGATAATTTAAGTTTTATGAATATCAACAAAAATATAGTCCATATTTCAAGGTAAAATCACATTGAATAAAAATTTCACTTCATTAAGAAGAATTTGGTTCATGGGCTTGAGAATTTATAGTTTTTTTCAACTGACCTATAGGTTACATAAATTCTAAAAAAGGACTTACCCAAAGAATAATTTGAGTGGATTTGACTAGATCTTGGATTTTAATCAGATCCCAATACATGAATAATGTAGATGTGGAACAACCTTCTTCTCTATGTAAGGTTTTTTTCCTATAAGATAATATGTGTTCATTATCATGTTTCATACCACAAAATAGTTACCTTTGGGTTCATTAGAAATGGGGGATAAAATTTCTTAATCAAGATATAGTGAGAAGCTGATAGAAAAATAGGCGGAGTTTTAAATCATGTGATTCTAAAACGAGACTTTCAATGAAGAAGAATCATAGAAAGGAGTTTCTTTTCGTTTCATGATGCATGTAGTATAGAATTGGGGTTATTAAGTGATCTTGAAGGATGATCTTGTTCTATATTTTAGCGTGAATAAGGTTTCTAATAATATTTTGGAAAATAAAGTGATCCATCGAGGAAATTTTCCTGATACACTTGTTTCCCACACCTATATTAACTCATATGATCTTAGTTTACATGTTGAGAATTTCCCTGATCACTATCTAGGGTTCTTGAAGGAAATTAGTTTTTTGAGCATGAATTTTCAACAAGTTGGTTGTTGAATATTATTGGTGTTGTAAACAAACCTTAATGGGAGATTGTTGGAAATAATCTATCTTGGTTGTTCTTTTGGGTTAATTTTGTTTGACAAGGTTTGAGGTTTTTGATGTTGGATGGTTGTAAAAGGAGGAAAAATGAGTGAGAATGAATGTATGAACTAATATCATGAAATAAATATTCCTAATCACATGGATCATGAATGTTTGGTCTCAAAGAGTGTGAAATGTCTGATCTCAGAGAGAGAGAATGTTTGATCTCCTAGAACATGAATTTCAAATTTCACAGAGTGTGAAATGTCTGATATCATATAGTGTGAATATATGATCTCATCAAGACTAAATTTTAGAACTGATCTCAAGGATCATTCACATGAAACACCACATGATTGTTAGAATATCTCATGGAGTGATCATAAAAACCACCTGAAGACATCGTATGATTCTCAAAGGATTGCATCATGGGAACACACAAAGCGTGTGAAGAAACAAAAAGTTGAAAGTAAAGGATATGTAACATGGTAATTTAAAATATCATGATTTAATAATTGAATTAGTTTCTCTTGATGGGGTCTCATGAAGCTCTTGGAGACTATGTCGCTGACACCGCTTGATTTTTATTTGATATAATGATGGGTTTACGCAAAGAATGGTATGAAAATGTTGATGGATATATAATTTTATTTTGACCTCGTGATGGGATCATGCCAAGTAATTGATGATAATGATGATGATCACGTGATGCACATCTGACATGCGGCTCGTGATCATGAAAAGATCTTGTGACATAAAGTATTTGATCACACTTAGTGATCATATGAAGCACGTAAGGAGGATTTCTAAGTGGGTGGAATGGATGACTAACCACGATTTTTAGAGTTATGGTGATGGGATTTTTTCTTATAAATTCACAATGACCCATGCTTGATATGTGATGATTTTTTTCTTAAAATATTTATCTATGGAAAATACCATTGAAGCGGTTTCACACAAGATAAGAAAGGGAATTTGTGATTGAAATTGTGTAAGTGTTTTGTATGATAATAATTAAGTCATTTGATGTAACCACGTGATCCAAATAATCAAAAAAAATATCTTGAGAACAGGTATCATGATGGTATCTTGCAAAGAGAAGTATGGGCAGGGTGTTTGCATGCATAGTAAAACCAATTGATATCTTTCATTATGCATGAAATAAAAATGATCTTACGATCTATATAAACTGAATAAGATCCTGTGATCCATATAAACATAATTAGATCTCACAATCCACATGAACTAGAAAAAGGTTATTGCAATTAGCATGATCTAAACAAGGACTTGTGATCTTCATGATCTGAACAAGGTCTTGTGTTCTGTATAAATAGAACAAGGACTCATGGAAATGTATCATAGAGAGGTATTATGAATGAGTCTCATAGTGGAGTCTTGTAGTCTATGTGATCTGAAAGGTGTCTCACATAGGGTTCTCATAGAGGTTTCTCATTCAAGAGTCTCAGGTATGGGTCTCATGTCAGGACCTCATGGAATGTTCTTGCACTAGGATCTCGGGCAAAGGTTGTGTTCTAGGATCCTACATAAGGGTTACTCACTAAGATCTCATGAAAGGGGTTAAATTCCTAGATCTCATAGAAAGGTTTCACACCAAGATCTCATACAAGGGGTTATAAATTAGTATTTCTCACAAGGGTAAAATGATTTGGTCTTGCACAATGAGATACACACCAATATTACCCTTTGAGTTATATCATTGTCATATCTAAATTCATAAGAAGAAGAATAAGATAAAGGATCTTCACCATTTGATAATACTTATAAAAGAAGTCTATTCAATGCTACATCCAGGGAAGTAAAAGGAAGACTTGGAATCTCTTAAAGGTATTTCCAAAGTAAGATCTTCCAAGATCTCTCATGGAAAGGTGATGATCAAGGTCATGTTCACATCATATTTTTGAAAGAGCACATGATGTTAAACGGATCCTATTATACATTTGGTGCAAATTTCAGCAATATAAGATATTGTTCTTTTGCCTTTGTGAATATTTTTTCCTTCTAAATTTCTGAGTTTAATATGGAAGTGTGAGGGAAGTTATCTTGGGGAACAATTCATGTCAACATATATCCTTATGTCCCTAACATGACACATGCATACCCATATCATGTCGTACTATCCCATGAGTAATATATCAATAAATAATTACATCACTTTGAAAGTGAATCACAATGGTAAAATAACATCATAAAATATAACAAGTGAACAACATGACCAAAAATATCATCTCGGGGCACTTAGATTTTCCCCTCACATGGGTTAGATACTCCCATAGATGATCTCATTACTAAGACTCAGCATATCCTAGTATATTTTTTACCATTCCCAAATAGTAAAACAACATAGAAGAAACTTGAAGCTCTATTGAAACTTTGTAAAGTCCCCAACCCAATGCTCCCTTATGTGACTAAGTCTGGTTGTATACTAGACCTTATGCATGACTCGCCATATTCCATAGGATTCTTAATAGTAGAAATGGTGTATGTAATATAATGGGGAGACTATACCCTATTTTAAAGAGTTTTAACAATTTTGGAAATAATATAAAAAATCAATAATGAAACACAGGAAGAATAAAGGTCAACTAGGTAATCCAAATAATATTAGAATCATGTAATGGCTAGATGAATGAAACTAAGTGATTTTCAAAATTTAAAACAAGTAAAAGACTAAACTAAAAAGATAAAATACTCCAAAATACCAATTCTGGAACCACATTGTTTTCCCCTATCCAAACTCCAACCCATCCAATATGTAATCAATCAACCTAGGGCCTCTTTCCCTTGTACAAATTTTCACCTATGGAGTCTTTCTAAGTACCAATAAACTACCTGAATTGGGACTGAGTAAAAATTAGTAGGCCACCACAAATGGTGTCTAAAAATATCTAATCTTTGTATATATTGAATGAAAAAATTTGATAAATAGTGGTATTAAATCATAATTTAACACTTAAAATCCAATACCATGTCACCCTCAGGCCCTACGTTGACACCCAAGGTCATCCAAACCTACTTTTAATTTTATCAGATTTATCTATCCAGTGGTCAATCCTCCTGTATCAAGATGGATCACCCAAAAATATGGAAACTTATCCAAAATTAGGATGAATTTATGGTATCATACCTCATGTAACAAAACTAGGATCCATGTTAATTAAACATGTGGGAGTTTCTTACACCTTAATAAGGGATATATCTCCCATGGGAAAGTAACTATCACATACTATGATCCATGTGAATTTCCCAGGTCAGTGTCACTTATGTCATCCGAGTGAACATGTCTCCATGTGGAAAGTAACTATATCAAATTGGTATTCATGCAAGGTATCCATGATAGAGTCACTTACATCTTCCCAAGGTGAAATAACAAACCATGGGGGAATGTAACAATGCTATGTAGTGGATTATACTACACCATGATGAATCACCAAAAGCACATCTCATGAGATGGTGGTTTAAGAACTCAATAATCCTACCAGAAATATCAAATAAAAGAAAAAATATACACCATTAATATTTACATCATGTTATTATCATCAAAGTTGGTCAATTTATCTATTTACCAATTAACCAGTCATTCATTCTCAATAGGTGGATTCTCCTACATTAGTATGAATCATCAATATCAAATCATGCCAGGTAACCATTTATCACAAATCACATGTTATTCCAAAATCACATTATTAATATTTTTAGTTACTCACATGTTTAGTGGTAGGCAATCCTTTCAAGTGGCTATAAGTTCATTCATACTGCCAATATGACCGACAAGATCCAGGAGAGTTCTAACAATATTGATTTAATACAAATAGTGCATTATCCATTTATGTAGGTTTCATGCATAGCGTCCCAATATGATTCAACTTATTTCACATACTAGAGGAATTGAAAATTGAATATATGAAGTTGTTATAGACCACCCACCTAAAAAGGAGAGATGATGTAGATGAACCTCAATATTAAATTAGTGATTGGATTCTTACTTCCTTCACTGAAACAAAAACATTAAACTCAATCAACACCAAATCCCAAAAAGATTTGGGATAAGAAGTCTCATTCAATGGTTTTATCATTCAATGTTAATGACGTAAGAAAGAGAATAAGTATTGAAAGGTCTGCCTTCAAACTTCCGATCTAGAACACAAAGGTCCAATAGAGTCTTTCTTCTCGCTTGAAGAGAATTCCCAGAGGTCTCCTGCAAAAGGTTTGTAAATGGTGGAAAGGGTTACATGTTAACAAAACATAGGGCACTTTATTTTAAAATATTGGGCATGTACAATTCACATCATGAATAGGGGAATCATGATGTGTATGCCTTTTTCCCACATATGATGGGAAGACTATCACATCAGCTAAATAACATAGAAAATCCCATTTCACATCATGGATCCATTACATGAAATGATTTTTCATTTCATGGAATTCTCATAAACCATTCATGGAATGAATGGGATTCATGGGGTATACCCCAATAAATTCACACCTTTTTTGGATTTCAGGGGGTCTACCTAGATTAATTCACATTGTGAATTAATAGTTCATGGTGTGAAATAATTTTATAGTTAGGCCTCAGCTTCTCTTTCATATTCTACCTAGAACTAACCAAATCAGCATAAACCCTCTTTTACCAAGGTTCAAACCCAAAAACACTGAGATCAAATAGGTTTAACCCAAAATTAAAGAGTTACATACTAGGAATATGTGGGTTCTTACAATTGGCTTCATTATCCACATGTAATATAATCATGATTTTATATATCATTAAGGAGCTGATGAGTTATTATACCACAATTTCTTACATCTTTTTATTCATCGATATCTATTACTTTAGGATACTAGAAGTTAGGTAACACCCATAAAAAGTTAAAAAATAGTTTTTGTCGATAGTTCATCACCGTGGGAATTTCTAACACTGAAAATGTAAATAAATATAGAAAACATTCTTATAATAATTTTATCATAACTCATAGTAAAACATAAATAATATTTCTAGTACATATCTAATATAATTTCATTGATATTTTTTGTGCCTTTGTTTTTAACTTATAATAATTTATAGATTTGATAATTAGTCCTTAATGTGGAAACATAATTAAACTCATTTCTATCAAGTCCACAATGTAAAGAATTTATAGAAATTTTTTTCATTTAAAAATTATTGATTTATTCAAGAGTCTATTTTTCATTATATTATTTAGTTGTAATTTATTCATGCATTACCATTTTCAAAATAGGATAAGAAATACTACCAAGGAATGTTCACATCTAATTCTTTCAATAAGAATAATCAGTGGTGTCAAAAATTTGGAGCATGAAAATTAGAATTATATTCCATAATAAAAATATAGTTGTGAAATCAATTAAATATGTTAAAATATAAATTTTAAAATAAACACAATTTTTAATAATAAGGGTTTTTGAAAAAAATTCAGAATTATTCTTTGATAACGATTTTTGTCTAAAATTTTTTTCAGGAGAGTCTATTTTAAAAAAATTATCATGCAAACAAATAATTCATGTGAGAAATTTAGAGTGATGTTTTTGATGAATTTTTTCCGAGTTTTAAAAGATAAAATCAATGAAATTTAAGATTGGTAATGGTAAAACTAAATTTTTACGTGTGTGAAAGTTGATTATAAATGATGTAATGTTTTAATGTAAATAAGATACAAATGAAATTTATATGGAGTTTGGATAAACCTTTATGTGAGCCCCCATGTCTCCACCCCTAAACTCAATAGTTATATTGTATAAATTTTATAGTCTCAATGGTGGCGAAGATCTCATCCCTTAAAATCAGTGATTTTGAGTTCCCTCTTTATCTTCATTAATCGCCCAATAAACCATCCCACACATTTATGAAGTGTAAACCATTGGTGAATGGAGGTTGAGTATGGAGAGGTTTTCTTTAGGAAAACCCCTTACAACAGCTAAAAAAAGTCATGGATGGAATGAAGTAAAGTCGAGTATAAAGATGTTTTGGTAAATATTAGGGGTATTTTAGAAAATTTGAACTTGAAATATCTTGAGATTATTAGATATATACTAGTAATTTTAACATGAGATAACATTGATGGAAGAGAGGATCACAAGGTGAGAATTAAAAGAGTTGAGGAGGATATTTTTAGGCTCTAAAAAGATTGAGAATCTTAAGAATTCATTGGAAAAAACTAACTAGGAACAACACACCGTAATGGTATTTTTCCCCATATTAAAATCAACCTTGATGGATACTGCTCAATGCCACTAGATACCCAGTATCTTCCACTGGGTAGTTAGTGGCCTTCCACTAGCTGGTGGATTTTGGAGATCCTCAATCATTTAGAAAATATTATCCAATGGCTAGATAGTTCCCTTTTTGTAGAGAATTTTAGAACTAGTTGACTATGTCCAATAATCATTCTTTTAGAGTCATATACATATACTTGTGTGAGATGATAATAATTTATGTTTACCTTTATTTTGTGGCCATTCCTTTGTGGTTTTTGGGTGACCTACTGAGTAGTATTTTACTCACCCCTGTATAAGATTTTCCCACATGTGTGGTGTCCTTTACAAACAACTGACGATTTGTCAGAGACCTAGGTGGTACAGGACTAGGTGGGGATTAGAGTGATCATGTGAATGAAGAGATCTTCTACATATTTTGACATCTAACCTACACCTACCCTTTAGGTAGGGTTCTCTACCGATGAGCTTCTAATGACTTGAGTACTTGTTTGTGTTCAGATTCCCTTTTTAGTGGGATTGTTTACTTTCATGTTTTAACTTTTGTACTTTACTTCCTGTTGTACCTTGTAATTGGTTTTAGTGTTGGCATGCATGGTTTTCTGTGGTTTCATTCCTACCTGTGTTCACATGTACAGGTACTTAGGAAAATGCCTCCCATTTGTGGGATATGCCTACTCAGCACTAGTCATCAACCCCTGGACTATTGGAGGTGGGACAAGGGTAGTCATGACATAGGCCCCACTGGGACGGGTCATGATAGATTGGTATCAGAGTGAATGTTTGGTTCCACATTGGGACTGGGAGTCTGTGAGATTTGTTTGGGTAAAAAGTGTTAATTTTTTTGAGTTCAGATTTTAGACTAGGGACTCTAGTGTTGGTGTAACGGCTGACGCATCTATACACCAAGATTCTAGACACCTTATTTAAGACTCGGTACATGAAAATACAGGTTGTAGGGAAATAAATGGTACATACATCAAATATTATTTTTGAGTGTGCCCTCATGTCATTCTTAACTCAGCTCACCAGGTATACTCTATTGACCATAGTTTATATTGATCTATTTCAGAATTCCTCCACATAGATAGACAGAGAGGATTTCCTTGCATGAACACGAGGACGGTAAACATAGTGATGAGGCATTGGTATAGTGACTAGTACTAGAGATAGCCCCATTGGGTGGTGTACCGGTGATACCATTTCTCTTTGATCAGTAGTTACTACTAGTGCTAGCAGTAGATGATGGACGCAGTCTTAGTGCATTACATGAGTTCCAGATCCTGCAACCTCCTAGGTTTAGGGGTGAGACTGACCCCCAGGTAGTTGACGATTGGTTAGAGGAAGTCACATGTGTCTTCCTCCTTGTGAGGACACTACCTGACCAGATGGTAGTCCAAGTCGTGAGACTTCTTCACGGCTCAGTGGGATAGTGGTGGAGCGTAGTGATCCAGAAACACAAGGAGGTGACCCTCTCTTGGGAAAACATTGAGTGAAACTTTAGGGATGAGTTATTCCCAGCTATGTTACTATCAATGCATATACAGGAGCTCTTGTATCTGTAGAAGGGATACCAGATGGTAGTGGAGTACTCATTGAAATTCAAAGACTTATCTTGCTACTCCACTGATATGGTGTGAGACTTGTTCTTCAGGGCTCGAATCTCCAAATTGGGGATATGCCGGGAGACCAGGGTTTCGATGATATCCCTTATCACTTTGAATTATTTTGGGGTTTTGGAGTGATATCTATCCATGGAGATCTTTCTTACAAAGAAGGCGCCAATAGTATGAGCTAAAAAAGACACCAGTCATCCAAATATTCAGCAATGCGTAGTCAGAAGTAGAAACAGTAACCCAAGAGGATCAATCACTCTAGAGGATGACCCCAGGACACAGGGTTAGCAGTACGAGGCTCCCAGGGCAAAGGGAGTCAGTTGAAGGATAGGTTGTGCTACACTAGTTGTGGTTAGGGACACATGGCTTTGGATTTCCCAACACTCCACATGGATGATCAAAAAAAGTCAAGGGAATGCCAAGCCAGAGATAGAGGTTCGATAAGGTATATCCTCCGGATGATGGATGTGGTAGGGGAGAAGGTAGAGAAGCAGGCGAGGGAGCTGGTGGATAGGGTTGGTCCCAACATCAAGTTATAGAGGATTATGATCCCGATGCTCCAGATATTATTAAAGGTACAATATGGGTCTTCTCCACCCTAGCTATAGTTCTTATAAGTACAGGTTTCAGTCACTCATTTTTTCCAAATACCTTGTTTGGATCTCATAGATTCTCGTGGATTCATTAGCTTTATCCTTATGTTTTGAGACTCCTATGTGAGGGGATTTGACAATCACACACTAGTTTTGGTAGTGTGAACTTACTCTTGGAGGTGAGAGATTTGGTTGGGATCTCATATTAGAAGAGTTGATGCCTTATGAAATCATTCTAGGTATGGACTTTTTATCTATATTCAATGCTCAAAATGACTATTTCAGGCATAGAGTTTGGTGTGTCTGCATATATGGGACAAGGTTTTCCTTTACTGGTGAAAGAAAAGTGCATGCAGTGCAGGATGGACTTTCTCAGAAGAGGGTGTAGCTGATTACTCACATGTTGGCTAGTTTTAGCCTCAATACAGTTGATGAGAAGAGTCCTCAATTTCATTAAGTGGTGGGAGAGTACAAGGATGTATTCTCTAAAGATGTTATGGGATTACCTCCTCACATTGAGGTTGAATTCAGCATTGATCTTTACCTTAGGACTACCCTCATATCTATACCAGCATATCAGATGTCTCCCACAGAGCTTCATGATTTGAGTGTACAGCTAGAGGACCTATAGAAGAAGGGATTCGTGAGGCCCAGTGTTTTACCTTGGGTAGCCCCAGTATCATTTTCCCAGAAGGCATATGAGAGTTTTAGGCTGTGTGTACACTACCGATGGCTGAATCAGGTGACCATGAAGAACAAATATTCACTGTCGAGAATAAATGACATCTTCGATTAGCTAAAGGGAGTGAGGTGGTTCTCAAAGATAGACCTCAGGTTTGTCTACCATCAACATTTTTTACAATATGAGGATGTTCCAAATATATCCTTCAGATGTCGTTGTGGCCACTACGAGTAATTAGTGATGCTATTCGGAATAACCAATAATATATTAACATTTAGGGCACTTAGGATTTGGATATTCTAGCCTTACCTTGACCAATTTGTCGTGGCCTTCATTGATGACATCCTAGTGTACTCTACATCCTAGGAGGAGCATGCGATACACTTGAGGATGGTCCGGGATATACTATAGCAACACCAACATTATGGGAATCTCTCTATGTTTCAGTTCTAGATTTGGGAGGTCCACTTTCTTAGACATGTCATTTCAGAGGCCAGAGTTGCAGTGGATCCAAAGAAGATAGAGGAAATGCTTTCATGGGAGCCACCTAAGAGTGTAATCGAAGTGGGTAGATTCATGGATTTGGTCGGGTACTTTTAGTGGACTATGCCCGAATTTTCCAGGATAGCAGCAAACTTGATTGATTTGACATGGAAGGGACAACCCTTTGTATGGATAAAGGATTTCCATTGGTTCTCTTCAAAGATAAGGTAAAAGATGACAAGCGCCCCCCATCCTGGGACTACCAGAGGAGGGTGTTAGATATGTAGTGTCTCGCGATGCATCAAGGATCAGGCTACGTTGTTTTCTCATACAGGGGATAGCGGTGATATCCTACAGTTCATGACATTTGAGACAGCATGAGCGGAACTATGCAACCCATTATCTTGTGCTAGCAGCAATGGTCTTCGCATTGAAGATGTGGCAGCACTAATTTATAGATGAATAGTTTACCATCAACTCTGACAAAAAAAGTCTCAACTATATATTATCCCATAAGGATATGAACATGTGATAGAGGTAGTGGATAGAGTTCCTATAAGATTGTGACTTTTAGATTGTCTATACTCCTGGGAAGGGTAACGTTGTGGTGAACGCACTTAGTAGGAAATCCTGATTGTAGTTTCTGAGTGAGGTGTCAGAGTAGTTAGTTACGATGTAGATATCCTTCATGGATAGTGATGGAGGATATTTATTTTAGTCGATGGTTGTCACTCCTCCACTCTTACAGAGATTTTGGGAGGCACAGTTTGGGGATTTTGATTTTCAGACCAGAAGTGCTTAGTTATCCATAGTGAAATCCTCTAATAGATATTATTTTGGTGGGGTGCACTTTTCCCTTTTTAAAGGATGCATCATTGTACTAGTGGTTTTGTGAGAGGAGGTTCTGAGAGAGTTCCACAAATCCCCTTTGGTGTTGTATCTGGGTGTGGAAAAGATATTCTAGGATCTCTAATGTTAGTTCAGGTGGCTGGGGATAAACAAGAGAGTGGAAGAATTCATTTCTCAGTGCCTCACTAATTAGAAAGTGAAGGAAGAGCATCGGGTTCTAGTAGGCTTCGTTCAGCCACTTGAGGTTTCGAAGTGGAAGAGAGATGGAATATTGATGGATTTCATGATGGTTTTATCATTAAAATCTAGATGTCATGATACTATATGGGTGACTGTTGATTGATTCACCAGGTCATCCTACTTTCTACCCATCCGGGAGCAGTGTTCGGTATAGATATTGGGACGCCTCTATGTCTAGGAGATAGTTCGGCATCACCGGGTTCCTTCGATGATCATTTCAGACCATGATTCTTGCTTCAGATCATAAATGTGGAGGGGATTGTATGAGGATTTTGGGACTCAATTGTCCTTCTTCATTGTGTTTCACCCCTAGATGGATGTCCAGACAGAGACGACTATCTAGGTTTTAGAGGACATTCCATGTGTTTGTATCCTGGACTTTGGTCGCAGTTAGGAGGATCACCTACCTCTGGTAGAATTTTTGTACAAAAACAACTAACACTCTACTATTGGTATGGCACTATTTGATGCCCTGTATTGGCAACCAAGTTGGTCATCTTTATGCTGGAAAGACCCAGTGGAGTCAGCATTCACGGGTCCAAAGTCGGTACGGGCTACCATCGAGAAGGTGCAGATCATCCAGGAGTGGAAGAGAACTACACAAAACATGAATAAATATTATGCGTATAAGAGATGGAGGCCTTTGTATTTCTAGGAGGGAGACCATGTCTTATTTTGTTTCACACCTTTATAGGGATTTTAGAGATTTGGTAGGGGTGACAAGTTATCTATGAGATTCATTGGCCCTTTTTATATTCTGAGTATAGTTGTTGAGGTGGCGTGCTTCCTAGCTCTACCCTCGCAGATACATCAAGTGCGTGATATATTTCTTGTTTTTCTACAGAGAAGGTACGTGCATGATCCAGCACACGTCATCAATTGGGGTGAGATTGAAATGGATGATGTCACGACGTTTGTGGAGTTCCTAGTAGGGATAGAGAATCGATAAGAGCAGATCCTTTGTGGATGGTCGATTCCTCTAGTGCATGTCTAGAGGCAGCATGGGAATCTCTAGTAGAGCACTTGGGAGTGGGAGGCTCATATTCGGGCTCAGTACTCTCACCATTTTGTCAAGTATCCCTTGATTTAGATTTTGGGAATATAAATATCTATGGTGGGGAGAATGTAATGACTCATATTTTTTTCTGAGTTACTTCTATAATTTAATAGAGAAAATTATGAGACCAAGTGTTGAGACAGAATGAAATTCTAAGGCCCAGAGTGTCTGAAATAAAACATTGAATAATGTTTAGATTTTAATTAAAAGCAATTGGGCAGATAACTTTGAACATAAATATGTTTTAAATGGGTTCCTAGATCAAAAAATATGAGGGCACCATTATGTCCAGAACATCAACATTACCTTAGACGTGGCCTAAACTTGATCAACACAGGTCGAACATAAACGTTAATTTTTGGACATCTTAATAGAAAATAAAATAATGTTAGGAAAAAAATTATTTTATTTCTTTCAACATTTCTATTTTATACAGTGACACTGCGACGCATTGACAAATTTGTCATTTCCTTTCATAAATGAAACTGTATGGTGATGCTATAATGGAGAGAAATATTAATGCTAAAATGAATTTCCCTATTTTAACTGCTTGATAGGGAATTTGGGATCAGATTGAGAATATTGGAAATCTCCTTGAAGGCTGTAAAAAAAAGAAATTTGAGAACGATGAGACGACAGATCAAGATCGCTCGAGGACGAATCACCGCCAATGACAGACATTATTCACCAACCAATCCATACTCCATGTATGGGTTTTATTTTTGTGTAATTTTATTTCTTGTTCTTTCTTTAAAATGATGGACTTAGATCAACACATTAATAGGTTCATCTGTGGGTCGATCGTTCTTACAAGATGGGTGTTCTGTTGTGAGGTTTGATTCAAGAATTATCCACACTTAGAGTTTATGTTATTTTACCTATTATTCCTCAATTATAACATGTATGGATCAAAGCTGACATGAACAAGTCCTAGATCCATCCACTTTGGGTGTCATTGTGTTTCAATTTTTCCCCTATTTTCACTTTCTTCCTTCTTCATGGGGTGAAAATATACAGAGAGGGATCCAGGACGACGGTTGTTTAAGAAAGATCTATCCTTTCTAGGTGAAGCGTGGTGAGAGGAGGCTGCCTATAGGGAGGCCGACAGCGATGGAATCATCGGCCGGGTAGCGGCGGTAAACCGCAGTACTACAGGACTATGGCGATGGGACGACCTGTGGTAGGGGTCATGGGTGGCGGTGGAGGTGGTTGTTGGTTCGACGGCCAGCGCCAGGATCCCCTAGTGATGCCGCTGTAGTCGGTGATAAGAGATATGACTATGGAAATACATGGAAGTGTGGACCGGTGATATGGTGAGGCGTTGTGTAGGCCAGCAGGCACAGGGTCCTGTCGACTGCATGTAGGAGGAGCGGTCAGCTCGAAGGGCTATCACATTGAACAGGCGGGGACATGGCACACACTGCATCCTGGGTTGAAAAACTTGCTCACTCGATCAGTTCATGCTAGAGTCAGTGGGATGGGCCACCAGTAGGGTGGGTCGGCAGCGGGTCAGGCCAGCAGCGGGTCAGGTCGGCAGCTGGTCTAGCCTCTAGCTGTTCGAGCTGGCAGCTTGTCGGGCCGGTAGTGGGCCGAGCCCCGCCAAGGTTGGCTGGTCCCAGCGGGTCGGGTCGGGCGGGACACAGGTTGGGTCACTAGACCGAAACTTAACCATATTCTATTTACTTAAATGGTCAAAACATAGAAACTATAAGTCTATTTGACAATCCATTTGGGGATTTGGGACCCTCACAATGAGGCGGTACTTTGGAAATACTCTATGTTGGTTTTTATAGAAGGTGACTTATGACCTTAGGATTGAAAAGTATGTTCTCCTAGAACAAGCATGATTTGAACAGGATCATATGGCTGGCAGAGACATGGTGACTATACGACATGGTGGCTTTGTGACTTGGAGTCTACAAGACTTGCCAACACTAGGTGTCTCACTGAGACTGAGTGTCTCATTAGGACTGATTTTCTCATTGGGACTATGTCTCTCATCGATACTAGGTGTTATGTGGACTACGTCCGATAATCGTGATTTTAGTGTCATAGACTTATACCTATGTGAGTTGAGAATACTTCATGTGTACATTTCTTGTGTGTTATTTCCTTTGTGGTTTTAGGGAGACCTAATGAGTACTATTTTACTCACCCATGTACGAGATTTTTTCACACGTTTCATGTCTTGTGCAGATGATTGATTATTTGATAGAGACCTAGGTGGGATATTACTAGGTGGTATTTAGAGTGATTAGGTAGACGAGGCAAGTTTCTACGGCTTCTGACAGCTGACCTATACCTACCCTTCAAGTATGGGTTTCTACTGGTGAGCTTCCAGTGACATGAGTACTTGATTTTTTTCAGTTTCCCTTTTCAATGGGCTTGTATACTAACCTGGTTTACCTTGTTTACTTTACTCAGGTTATACCTTAGGGTTAGTTTTACTATTTACATGCATGGTAGTCAGTGGTTTCTTTTCTAGATATGTGTTTGAACAGTTACTTAGGCAAAGGCCTACCATTTGTGAGATATTCCTACTCGGAGCTAGTCACCAACCCCTGGCCTATTTGAGCTGGGCTTAGGGTAGTCAGGATATGGGCCCCACTGGGATGGATCCTGAAAAAAATAATTTCCATAAAACATGTGTTATTAAGACACTACTATAGGGGGGGCCTTTAACATTACTAGAAAGGGGGTTTTCAATGTGAAAAAAGTAATGAGACCTAAGAAACATTAAAAGAATGTTTAATTTATCAGTTAAAGGAAAAGTGCTGATAAAGAACCTTTTATCAACACTAATAAAGGCCATACATCTACTGCACAGCTGCAGTTTCCCTACAACATCCCTATAACAACAAACCCAATCATTATACAAATAGGAATATATATATATTCCTAGAAAATCATTATAAAATACAAATATAACATTTCAATATCATTTTAGTTAAAATTTAAAATACAAAATACTTACATTGATATAATATTTACAATTAATTTAAAATTTTACAACCAATATACAAAATCATAACTCTTATACCATGATTTCTCCAATATTCAACCTTGATATAAACTCATCTCCTTGTAATAAATATAATGTTGATTTTAGTAACAGTAAATAAAAAAATAAAAAAATTATAATGTTCATGTTACATAATCTATATATGATAAATTATATTGTTAATTAATGTATATATATATATATATTAATGACATTATCTATTAATCATGCATCATGTTGACATGTGGTCAATTCCTACATATCAAAAATTATTAATGAGTAATTTTTCTAATAGTAAAACAATCTATGATCTTTTTATCAATTTAAGAAATGTGATACACATTAGAAACGAAAATGGAACTTTTATATTGAAAATAAACACTTGGAATTATACTAGCCACAACATGTGTCAGGTTGATGTGTAGTTGATTCGTGCATAATAAAAATTAATTTTACTAAATTTTGAAAAGAATATGAGCTCGTTTTCTAAGATGTTGTTATGTATTACACGTTTTGAAATAAAAATACATTTTATATTGAAAATGTGCACTTTGAGATATATTAACCACATCACTTGTCAGATTAAGATGCAGTTGATTCCAACACATCATAAATGAATTAAAGATTATTTTTTTAACGTTTCAAAATAATATGATCTAGTTTGCTTAGTTTGGAATAAGTGATATGTGTTTTAAAATAAAATGATAGTTTTAAATTGAATACATGAACTTCAATTCATACCAAAAACATAATGTATCATATTGACAGGAAGTTAATTCCTATATGTCATAAATGAATTATGGATAATTGTCTAAATGTTTTAAAATAATATAATCTTGCTTTCTCATATTTTTATATGTGATGTTGTTTCAAACTAAAATGACACTTTTATATTGAAAACATGCACTTAAATTCATACAAACCACATAGTGTGTCGGATTGATGTCCAGTTAAAACTTACACATCACATGTAAATTATGGATTTTCCCCTAATTTATTAAAATAATACATTCTTGTTTTATTTGTTTTGTCAATGTGATGTGTGTTTTAAACTAAAATGGAACTTGTATATTGAAAACATGCACTACGAGTCATACCGACCACATTGTCTGTTGGATAGATATATATTCAATAATTACATGATTAAAATGAGTTATGGATCATTTTCCTAAATTTTTAAAACAATCCAAGCTTTTTTCACAATTTTGTCTATGTGATATGCATTTTAAACTAAAATTACACTTTTATATTAAAAACACACACTTCGAGTCATACCAGACTCATTGTGTTTTATATTGACATGTAGTTGATTCCTAAATGTCAAAAATAGATTATGGATCATTTTCGTAAATTTTAAAAATAATCTTATCTCATTTTCTTAGGTTTACCTATGTGATGTTCATTTTAATCTAAAATGACACTATTATATTGAAAACACGCACTTCGAGTCATACCTTCCACATCCTGAGTTAGATTGATGTGAGGTCAATTAATACACATCAAAAATGAATTAATAATCATTTTACTATTTTTTTTTAAATAATTTGAACTTGTTTTCTAATTTTTTGTTATATGACTTTGGTTTTAAACCAAAATGGGACTTCTATATTGGAAACATGCACTTCAAGTCATACCTATGACATCTTCTATTAGATTGATGTACAATAGATGCTTACACATCACAAATTAATTATGTATTTTTTCATAAATATTGAAAATATACCAAGATCATTTTTTCGGTTTTGGATCTTTGATCCAATTTTTTAACTAAAATGATACTCTTATATTTAAATTAGGAAATTCGAGTTTTATCAATCATATCGTGTGTCATATTGAAGTGTAATTGATTCCTATATATAAAAAATTAATTATGAATTGATTTCCTAAAGTGTAGAAGTAATATAATCTTTTTTCTTGTTTTTATCTATGTGATGCATGTTTTAAACAAAAATGACACTTTTATATTCAAAACATCACTTCAAGTCATACTGACCACATCATGTGTCAGATTTATATGTAGTTTATTCCTACACATAAAAAATAAATTATGTATCATTTTATTAAAGTTTGAAAACAAAATAATATTGTTTTAATAGTTTTTTCTATATGACATGCATTTTAAACTAAAATGGATCTTCTATATTGAAAAAATTCATATTAAGAATTACCTACAACATCTCCTATCAGATTTACGTACAATTGATTCTTATACATCACAAATGAATTATGAATAATTTTTAAAATGTTTGAAAAAGAGATGATCTATTTTTCTATATTTTGGCAATGTGATGTGTGTTTTAAACTAAAGGGATAATTTTATATTGGAAACACACACATTGAGTCATACAGACCACATCATCTGTTGGATTGAAATGTGGTCAATTACTACACATCAAAATTTAATTATGGATTACTTTCATAATGTTTGAAAATAACCTGATCTCTTTTTCTTGGTTTTTTCTATGTGTTACACATTTTAAACTTAAATGCACTTTTATTTTGAAAACAAGTACTTCAGGTCATAGCATTCACATTGTGTGTCAGATTGATTTTCGATTGATTCCTATATTTCAAAAATGAATAATCAATTTTCGAACTATTTTTTTGAAAATAATATGTACTTGTTTTCTCAATTTTGTCTTTGTGACAGGTTTTTTAAACTAAAACGGAACTTCTATATTAAAAACATTTACTTTTCACTATTTTTTTAAAAAAAATTAATTATGTATGTACACATACTTATCCAATTTACCTATCTTCATTATCTCAGTTGTAGCCTTGAAGTCAAATCTCTAATGAGAATGAGCAACTTTAGACATTTTACTAGCTCTACTTGAGTCCATAGAGTGTAACCCTACATTATAATTCTCCTTGGAAAAAATGTCAAAAATAATATATAATTATTATGATACTAATGTTTTATATCCCAAATGTATCTCTAAGGTCATATACTATACTATATCACAAACATAATAGGTAATCACCTAAATTTGAGGTTGGAAAACACTCAAAACCAATGTACTCTACCCACTTATCTCTAAATAAATTTACTTCTTCTTCTTCTAGTACATATATTATTGGAAATATTGGGAGTACTAAGATAATATAGGGAAAGAAATGATAAAGAAATATTTTTAATTTAATTTTAATTACCTTTAGAAATATATTGTTTTAGGATACTAGTATTTTGAGGTAATATGGTGTCTTTCATAAATTTTCATATGAAATATCCACACTCGTTATAGTTATATTACTTAATAAATTGTATAAACATTTATCGAAATAAGTAAATTATTTCGAAATATGTTTTTATAGTTAAATATTACTATATATACCTTAATCTATTTTAATTTTATGAAATCAATATTATTCTTATGTTCAGTCACCAACCTCATGCCATCATTTGGTATATATTTATAGATCACCTTATCATAAAAAATTTTCCATTAAACAAAAAATAGAAATTATAATTAAAATTTTATCTGTAAAATATTGTTTAAAATGCATTAAAATTTAACAGTATTCACAAATTGTGGTTTGTTTGATTGAAATCTATGAATTGGACTCAAAAAATATACATTTTGGGTATATAAATTGATTATGATCATCATCCAATACTTCTTAAAAATAAAAACAAATAATTAATGAAAAAATGAAAAATATAGTTCATATAATTTGATTGAATACTTTTACCCCTACATTGTAGGCATCAAGAAGAGTATGTTTTCTGCTATTTTCTTCTCAAACACCTATCTTATCCCATAATTTATCTTATCAATTTATTACAATTCTAAATAACTTTAATGTGAATAAATAATAAAAGGATTCATGAGTCTAAATCCTTCTTTGCAAGTTTTCCCCTTTATATTGTAATAATATAATTTCCTATTGAAAATATGAATAGTTAGTAATTTTAATGAACATAATAGTTTATTTTTTTGGATAGATGGATTATGAAAATTTAAAACATGTATGTATTCAAAAATGAGACTCCCATCCATTTAAACATGATAATATCATTTATAATATTAAGACTAACCAGAACTGTAATAAAATTTCCATATATTTATTCTTCATATTTAACATAACTCATATTTTAATTTTTGAATATAGTTTTTACATGAACTTGTAACGATAATATATACCGTAATGGAACTAGTGTAGAGAATGTAAAACCAAAAGTTTCTTTTTGATTTCATGGTTGATTTATTTTATTTTCTTGATCAAACCTTTAATTTCCCCATCATTTTATCTATCTTTAATATAATACCTCAATTCATACCTTGTTTCATAAACTCTTAAATGTTTTTCATTCGAAGCAAAAATTAATGGAATACCCCATGTAACTTTATAATATTCGATGGCCATTCTATAAAAGTTACAATAACATCATTGAATATGGTAATATCTAGATCATCAAAAAAACAAAATGCAACACTGAACTTGAAAACTAATTCAATCCCCACTCTCATGTGATCTTTAGGGGGTTGATTTTTTTGTAGAATGTCTATGGGGATATTATAAACTATAACCCCTCATAATAAGGTGATGCATGGGTGTTGATAGATATAAATCACATTAAACTTCACCTAACAATAATTTTAGTAATATAATGTTATCATAATTTGTTTGATTCAAATATAAGAAAAGAGTAATAAAATAATCGATTACCTCATGTAAGGTAGGTGGTTATGGAGAATGGATAGCCGCAAAGATAGTGGTGTCATTTGGCTCTTCATTTATTGTTCTTTGTTCCACTACCAGTTCGGTTTGATACATTCACATATATTGTTTTGTCAAAGAAGACCAGACAATAATATATTTTAAAGTATCTATTTGTTCATATTGTCCTTTCATCATCTCTTATGTATCTTATTATGGTTTTGTATTCTCAAAATATGTTTGTGATAAAAATCTAAAATTTTTACCTCTAACTCAACCATATTATTCTGGCTGCTTCAAATATAATAAAATTATATTTTCTCTAGGTACAGAAGACGTTTATTCTTGTGTTTAAAATGTACAAAAAAATACAAACATTAATAGATATTTTTATGTAATATTTTTATAAAGAAGAAAAAATTACTATTATGTCATACTTACACATGCTTATCATACTATTAGTGTGTTTTCATCAACAAGTTTACCCTCTTTATTTATAAGGTCCACCTTCTATAGCACATGATGTAATATAGAAGTGGCTTCATATTTTTATTCATCATTTTAAATTTAAATAATTTAATATATTTCATTTCGTATCACATAAAACATTTATTGTATATTTAAAATAAATACTATTTTCTTTTCAAGTGAAGTGTACCCCAACCTTATTTTATGGTAGGGGTGTGTTGGTTTTGTTACATGATGTTTATTTTTAGCACTCCTTTTCTGTTTCATAAATTACCAATTTTGAATCAAAGTGGATAAAATAAATTATTTCAAATAAAATATTATTTACAATAATACACCTGAAATGATTTCTCATCATGAAGACTAATGAAAACTTTCCATGTATCCAGTTGTACAATGTGTTCATACATAACCAGTGGGTGTAGATTTATATTCCCCTCAACATACTTAAGATGATGCTTTATAAGAGGTGT
Source organism: Viscum album (assembly GCA_963277665.1). NCBI lineage: Eukaryota > Viridiplantae > Streptophyta > Magnoliopsida > Santalales > Viscaceae > Viscum > Viscum album. The sequence continues at coordinate 1,134,603,038 of OY728165.1, forward strand.
TTGGAAGCCTCTATGTTCTTTTATAGTGTCTATTAAGAAATATTTCTTATAGAAATCATCTAAAATAAATGAATTAAGTTGAGGATAATGAAAAATAAGTTAATGTTTCATTATATAATTTTTCATTAAAATAGATTAATTATATTATAGCATTATATTAATATCAAACCAAATGGTTTAATTCATTGAATACTAGACATGTTTCCACATATATTTATCAATTGGAACATGCATTCCCATTCTGACACCAACATAACTAAAGAACATTGACTTGTTGAGGTCAACAAGTTATCCATGTTTCTTCCATTCAACCTCAAATTTTATACCACTTCTCATTTACTTATACATTTTTTACATAGTGATATTACAACGTCCTTGTTTTTTCATCAACTTTTATTTAATACCCTAATAATTTTGTAGTTTTAGCGTCAATAATATGTTCTTCCTTGAGATTGGTAACATTGTCATGTGCAGAAGTCATTATCATCATGAGTATCTAAATCCCCTGTTTGTGGTCCCCTCTAACAAACAAGTAATTGTATATTTTAGGACCACCATGAAATAATTGTGATCTCCCGATGAAGGGGCTATTATAAATTTAATTTTCTTCTGACCTTTCTGTTGTTTTAGTCTCTAATAGAAAAATTGAAAAATTTGTTTTTGTTGGATCTGAGACATAATATACCTACACTACTTGTGATTCCATTATGAATGGATCATCATTAGACACTTCTACACCAAAATTCACCATCATAAAGCCTAATTCATCAACTTTCACAACCCTCATATTGTCATCCCATTTTCAATGGAAAATTAGTACTTGTAAATCTATTCAATGGTGCTGAAATATAACATAAATTCATAAATTGGATTTCTATTCTTATAACTAGATACATTCATCACTTTTATCCCAAGCATAAATATAATGTTTTTTATTATACTATATTCATATAATTACATTATTATAACATATAAAAATTAATTAAAAAATAGTGGAAGATATAACATTTTCATTTTCTCACCTAGCTATCCATCGAATTCGTTCAATAATTAAATTAATATTTTCATATAACTCATTAAAAATATGATATCATAACCATCCTATAAACTATTAATTATGTGTATTTGATATCCATCCTTTATCAGTTTATGGATTTAAATATCTAACAATTACTTTATGGGCTTCAAATTATGGAGAATCCTATGCACTATTATGTAAAATGTAAAGGTGAGCTTGATCCTACTCTGTGATGGTAATTGTAACAACATCTCTTCCATAAATCCCTTCTCCCATGATTTGGGAGACTGATGCTCTCAACAATTAATGGATAATTGCTACATAATTCAATATATTCTTCCACAATATATCAATTTTCATTACAACCATATGGATAACTTGGATTCTTGACGTACCGTTCCAAAATATTCAAATATAATCCAATGAGGTACATCCATTTTTAATGAATATGAATGCATTCATGAACCTCTATAACCAAGTGAAACATTAGATGGACCATTATATCAAAGAATAATGGTGGGAATAACATCTCTAATTTTCATAATATGACTACAATATCATTACTTATGAGTGGAAAATTTATCAAGTCTAGAACATTACATCATTTTAATTTCAAAAAATATGTAGAGCTAACTTAATGTATGGTAAACATTTTTAGGCATAATTTATGTAAATTGAAGGGCATCAAATAATACATCAAAACTATAACAACCCATATACTTATAGAATAATTTTTTTCCATTCTATAATTAAATAGTTAAATTCGTTATAAATGTATAATTAAATAAGTTTTGTTTATAGAAAATAAATAATATATATAAATAGAATAGTAACATGATTCTTAAAATAGTAATGTAACCATTAGGAAGAATAATATGACCATTATAATAATAACCTAACCTATTAAAGTATAAATAAAATTTGGTGTCTCATAAATGAAAATATGATATATTTATATAATGGAATAAGTAAATTAATATTTTAAAAAAGATAAATTATGTGTTGGTATTTTTGTGAAACGTGAATGTTTATTTACAATTTTATAATTAATATAATGATTTAAAATAAAATTTATCTTCTTAAAATAGATTGATAAATTAATATTTTGTTGTATTATAAATATAAGATAATATGTGAGATCTTAATTAATTTTTGAACATGTCATAATATTAATTAAAATATTAAAATCGGTATTTCGTGAGTAAATGATTATTTAAAAAAAAACAAACTTATCATATTTATAAAATTATTTTCCAAAAATTGTATCTTTTTATTGAAATCTGTATGTAGTAAAATGTTTTGGGTTAATTTTTGGGGTTTTTTTGAAATAGATTATTTTTAGTGAATAGTATAATACGATAATTTCAGGTATTTAACATTATAAGTTAAATAAATGAATTCTTTAGTCATTGATGACGATTTTATAACTCACATGATCCTGTAACATTAATTTTTCATAATAATAAACATTATTTATAGTCTTGATCCAATATAATATTAAAATTAATAAAATAATTAAAAAAACACATATCCTCTCTCTATAAATACTACCCCTCACTTCTATTCTCCTCAAACCTTATATTCATTTATGATTGTCTAAATTCAACCCAATTCTATTCCCAAGCCTCTTCCCCATGTCCATGACCTTCCGGTGGACCAAAAATACCAAAACCAATTTCATTAAGGAGGTTCTCAAGGAGATGATATTCAAGAGGTAAAATCCTCCTTCTCTATCATTGAACTTATTTCTTTCTTTCGTTATTTCAACCATATCTTAACCTAACCTATACCAACAAGAATGATAACTCTGTAATCATATATATTTTTTAATTTTATTCTTTTAATGGAATATCCATCATCAAACCTCTTCTCTCCTCCTCTTATTCTAAAAAAACATTGTATGTGACGTGTCGATTCACCGCCTTCATAGATGAAGATTTTTCATTTTCTATTACTGCATTCAATTCTAGTCCTAAAACCATTATTGTGGTTAAACAAAATTTTATTATATTTATTATAACTTTTTTAATGTTTTCAAAAATATTATAAACATAATAAATAAATAAAACAAAACTATTTTGTGAAGGTCGAAAAAACCTGCCCAAAACAAATCAAATATTTATCATTAATGTTTTATCTAATTAATTATAATCACATAAGAAAAAATGATATATGAGACCATTTAAAAATATGGAAATATTTTAATACCATTTATTTATACTTATTTATTTTTTCTTCCATTCGATAAGAATACCCATAATTATACTCAAGGAAATCGACCATAACACCATGAAATGAATGCTCCTGGAACAATGATTCTGGTATTTAAAACCCACTGAAATGGCCATAAATGAACTTTATAAAATGGTAATAAATAAAATATATGTCAAAAAGGTTCTAAATTATTCAATTAATTAATCTAATTTGATTATCCATGATATTAAGTACAAGTGTAGAATGCTTTTTTACATGAGGTAGGGGACATTCTTTTTAAAACTCAAATTTTCAAGTTAAAACTCTTTTTATTAAAGAAAGTTTTGTTTTAATTATATATAATAATTGTATTTTCCTAATTTCATGAAGAGTTATTTACTTGATGTTTACTTTACATGTTTAAAAGTCTATTTTCAAATGACAATTTTTCATTTATAAGTGAGTGTCTTCCTAAAAATGAAAACTGATTTCAAAATGGGAAAAAAAATTCTGAAGAATGATTCTTTTATAGAAGATTTATGTGTTATAATGAAGTTATGCTTATTTGATATTGTAACGATGATGGGTGGTTCCATGATAAATAAAGGGAATTTGAACGTGTTAGATCTCTCAAATGCATTGGGTAAAGGGACAAAGTTAACAGGTTATGTTTCTTCTAATTGATTATGGGAATATACTACGATGGTTATTCCATGTGTAACCATGATGGTTACTCCTTGTGTATTCAGGGTAGCTACATTATATTTAGGAGAGATATAAATATTATTCCAAAATTTACCTTTTATGATTTATTTTTCTTTCTATGTTTTATAGTTTACTTATGATTTCATAAGATAAGATAAAGAGATTTTGTTTTATGTGTAAAAGGTATAACTTTGTTAAAATGATTTCATTCACACGCTAGTGGTTTCTTTCATCCTTTATGTACCTTACAAATATTTTGGTGCTCATACAAGGTTTTAAAATAGTTTTCATAGGTTTTTTGGATGGTTAAAGGAAAGTGGAATTCATGATTAAAGGAGTGATGTTTTAAAGAAAGAAATCATGTTTATTTTGAAATGTTTCATATTGTAAAAAATTGATATAGAGTACAAGTGTCTAATATGTAATATATGAGTTTCTATATATGATATTATGACCCAATTCTATAAAAATAAAAATGTAAAATATCTTTGGGAATTTATGTGAATTCTATTTGAATTAACAAGATTATGTAATGTTTAAGGTCAGGTCTTTATAGTTGGTATCATATAAAGGTTTAGATAAATTTTTAGGATAGGATAATGTTTATAAAATACCCATAAATAATTTTTAATTTATTTTTAAGTTGAAATGATATATAATTTACAGATTATCAAGTTGATTTGTCAAATATATTTTTGTTAAGGATCGTTTTCCATAGAAGAATTAGGGAAGTTGATGTTGGAAGGAACTAAGAGGACGATATCCTTCTGAATTCATAACCTGGAATAGTGGAAATTGGAACTGAGAATTTTGTGATAGTAATGGATCATTTGATACAAGATATAAATGGAGGCAACATCAATTCATGAGAATAGATAGATCAACCGTAGAGAAATATGACAGTGGTGAAACATTTTATAAGGCCACACTCTCCTATATTTACAGGATATTCTGACATAGTGGTAGCTGAAGGGTGGATTAAATTCCTAGAAAATATTTTTGATGTCATGGTGTGTTCCTAACATAAAATGGTTAGTCTTGATATTTATCATTTTGAAGGTGAAGCTCACCAGTGGTGGTTAATGGTCAATAGTATTAGGGATAGTGACAATATTGATTCTTTTGAATGGGATGGATTCAAAAATATATTCATTGCGTAATATTTTTCTATACAGACTCGACATAGGATGGAAAACAAATCTTGGGTTAAGAAAGGAGGAGGATTCAGTGGCTTTATAAGAAGAAAAATTCACTCGATTGGAAAGGTATGCCCAAAATTTGATCTAGGATCTTAATAGTAAAATCAATAATTATTACACAATATTGGAGCAAAAATATCAAATCTCATTGGATTCTCATGAATTCAAAAGTTACAAAAAAAACTTGTTTTATGTGCAGAGAAGGTGGAAATGAATTTTTTTGATGATCATATGTTCTTTGAAAACTAGCAGAAAATGTCATAAAAGTGGATGGAAAAAGGAAATAATGAATCAAATATATTTGATGGTAAGAAAATTAAGTTTTTATTTTGTGATAATTATGGTGAAAACACACTGTGGAATGCCTTTAGAAGTTTGGTATGTGTTTCTTATGCGGTATGTTTGGGAATATGGCTCATAATTTCAATAAAAAAGATCCTAGAAGTGGTAAGAACAATTCAGATATTCACATAGTAAAATGTTTCAAATTTAATGAGATGGTTCATTATGAAAACAAGTTTTTAAATAGGAACTCCAAGGATGGGAAAGAGCTAGACTATAATTACAAGGGTGTGGTGAAATCCTTTCCAACTAATCATGTAGATTTTTTTCCATCCAATGAAGTGGTATAAAGTAATTTTTTACTTAGATTTTTCAAATTTCTTATTTTATTTGGGGTCTACACATTCTTTCATATTTAAGAAATTTTTTGGTAAATTGGAAATTTCACCTCAACAAATGAAGTTAGAATTATAGTAAAAAAATGGTGAATAAGGAAAAAAGAAATTATAAGAATCTTCCTATTGATTTTTTTGGAAATAATTTACTTGAAAACCTTTTTTTCTTTCCAATAGTATAATTTAATGTTATTCTAGGTATGTATTTTCTTTCAATTTACCATGCTAAGATTGTTTATAGAGATAAAGAAGTTGTTTCTCAGAATGAGTCTATGTTTTATACAAGAATTATCACATACCATTGATAACATATTAAGAAGATTAGAAACTATTAAAATATATAAATGAATGTTATATTGGACATATTTTTCAAAATAAGTGAACTGTTTAGATTAAGGATTTACCTATGGTAAATGAGTATCTAGATGTTTTTCCTAATGAGTTGTCTAGAATTATATCAGATCAGGAGGTTGAGTTTACTATCTATTTAGTCACTAATGTTAAACCTATTTAAAATCCCCCTATTGAATGCCTCAAGTAGAACATTTATATTTAAAAATTAGTTTCATGAGTTGCTAGATAAAGGATTCATTCATATGATTATATAACCTTAAGGATCTCCTATTTTCTTTGTTAAAAATAATGATTGTTATATAAGGATTTTTATTTATTATATAGAATTTAATAACATCAATATTAATAATATGTATTATATGGCTTATATAGATGACTTGTTTGACTAGATCTAAGGATCTTAGTATTTTTTGAATATCTATTTGAGATTTAGGTACCATCATCTGATGGTGAAGGAGGATGACATTACAAAAACAACATTTCATACTAGATATGGGCATTATAAATTTTTTGTTATTACTTTTTTTTTTGAAAAATTCCCATTATGTATTTATTGATCTTATAAATAGAATATTTCATGAATATTTGGAAAAGTTGTTTGTATTTTTATTGATTATATTTTTGTTTATACAAAAACTTATGAGGATCATGAAAAATAATTAAGGATTATTCTATAAACACTAAAAGAAAATGATTTATATGTGAAATTTAAGAAATTTTATTTTTGGTTACAGGGCTTAAAAATAGTGAATGTGATTCAGCCCATTTTGATGTTAATAGTTGGTCCCATAAAAAAGAGGTTGAAGAATGTCCAAGGTCTACAAATATTACTGAGATTCTTTGTTTTCCTTGATTAGTTGGAAATTACTGATTGTTTGTTAAAAACATTTCATGGTAATCTAGCCTGCTAACTATGTTAACATGAAAATGAGTTAAATTTATTTGGATATAATAATGATATGTTTTTCAGGAATAGTTAAGAATATTGGATAATTCTCTAATTTTGTCCATGCCTTCCAAAATAGAGAGTTTTTATTCTATATTGATGATTCCTTAAAGGTACTTGGTTACATTCTAATGCAGAATGATCAAGTAATTTCTTATGCTTCACAGAAACTGAAACCCCATGAGTAAAATTATTCCACACATTATTTAGAATTAAAAATATGGTTTCCACATTATTTATTATGATCTTCACTCATTAGAATTAAGAGTAACCATGTAGCACCATAAATTTAAAGCTCATATAGGTTTCTAGTAAATGACTATTAATATTTGTCTTTGATATAAAATCCCATAAATGCACTAATTCCCCTTATTATTTTTCATAAATTTAGAGATCTTATAATAATGACATCAACTTAGAAGGAACAAGCTGAACACCACTATTAACTATAAGTTTAAATTGTTTTCTATAATGATTGGTTAAATTCATATTATCTAATATATCTTATAAAAAATACTAATTACCCCATTATTGTATAAGTTATTCTATTGTGTTTAAGATAATATTGAACACCAAAATTTGGGTACTATAAGACCTTCTCACATTCCATGTATTAGACATAAAATAAAACCTTATTCAATGCTAGAAATCTACTATTCAATGGTAAGAATGTTATATATAATAAGTTTTTAATTATGTGACACATATAATTTGAAATATTTTCTACTCAACAATAAAGGTAAAAAGGTATGTGCATTCTTAATAACAGTAATAGAATTTAATACTCCACCTATAAAATCAATAACAACCACAACATATTATAATGGTCAATGCATCTCAACATTAACACAACATCCAAGCATGATATTTTTTTCATTATTACTCCAACTTTTTTCTTTAATATTTCAGATCAATTAGACGTTATAATTTCATTATTACCATACTTATGTCTATCCTTAATGTTTTTTTCCACTGACCTCACCAGGTGGAAGAAATACAACAAGCCTACCCTCTCCTATATCAACTTTAAATATGAATCCTACCAAGCATATTACATCGAGAAGATATTTCATATTAAATCAACATATCATTTCACTTACAATTATTCAAGGTAATAACTCTTATAACTTGAAATAATATCATGATATAAATCCTTTACTATGTTTAGATTACGTTGAATAATTGGGGGTCTAAGATATATTATTCAAAATTATCAGAATTCAATGACAATTTGTAACTCAATAAGGTATCCAAATTTGTTTGCCACGGTCACTTTTAATTGGATCTTTCATCAAATTTATTGGTTTGTGAAAGAAAAAAAAAATTCTATTGGATTATCCATAATAAATATCCAAATTTATTAACATATATAATAATTTTCTAATCAAATATTTACAAGAAGAATGTATCTTTGGAACATGTCATGGTGGTATTCTTTTAAGCACATTTATATATTTTATTCATTGTGAGGACATTGAATAATTTCAATTAACATTCAACTATTATTAATTATTATATTATTATCTATTTATTCATATTTTATAATTCCATAAAATGAAGTTTGTTTCATGCATGTATGCTTATTACTATTTTATTACATAATTATTACATTGGTATGATGTTTCTTATTACATTTTGACATGTGTACATATTTGTTAACATAATTCTTATACTAATTTTTCTCACGTATATATTAATTCCAAAAGAGATTCACAACATATACATATTCATTATTCCATATTTTTTGGTTCCCATTAATTTTTTTTACATCATATATTAGTTTGATGTTTCTTATTTCAGGTTGATATGTGCTCTTTGTAGTGAACCATCCCGGGTCAACCTAACAAATCACTCGATCTAGCCTGCCATAAGGCAGAAATGTTAATCAAAATCATCTCCCTCCCCATGATTTTCCCCTAACGTCACCCTCATCATGTCACTTTGATACTACCACCACTCCCCCTTGCCTCATGCATTGACTCCCCCTTCCAAATCATATCCCTCACCCTTGTTGCACACGGTGTCAGAGCCTCTACCCCCATGGCCCATACACATGTCATATCCCTTACCCAATATATATACCCCCTATCAGAGCCACTATATACCATCTCTAAAACTTCCATTGATCTGATCTCCACCTCTAATTATCATCATCCTTTTAGGGTTAGTTGTCCCATCAGATTTGATTTCAGGAAAATTCCATTATTATAGATTTTCATTTATATTTCATAATCTTCTTGATTATAGATTTCAATTTGATCATTTCCAGTCCTTATTCGTCCCAATTTTGAAATAATCTCAATATTCAGTACTCTGATCCCCAATTTAAAGTTGAAACTTCTTCTTTTCAAATTCTGATGGATCAAATTTCTCCATCAACCTCCCCCAATTTTTAGTATTCTAAAGAATATTTTCAATTCACAACATCCTCTATCAAAACTATGTCAGATCACTTTGATTGATATCCATCTAATTTCTATTTTTTAGTATTCTCTCTTAAGTTCAAATCCATAAACTCCATCTCTAATTCTCATCATATTGGTTTTTTCTATATTCCTTATCTCGTGGCATCATTAATTTTACTTTTTTCTTCTTTTATTGATTTGAATTGTCATTTTTCTAGGTTTTATTTGATTTATCATTTTTATTTATTATCTAATTCATCCGAAATTATGTTAACCCCTTGTATAAATCCCCTTATATTCTAGGTAAATCAATTATACAAATACTAGTGGTCACCAGCTCTAAATCTATTTCATTTGAAGTTTTTTGTTGTTCCTAAGTTTGTAAGCATGTTTTTTTGTTTTTTTTGTTTCTTCTTGGTTTTTAATTATGTATCCATATTTTTGATAACCCATATATAATTCCACATGATTATTCGTATTTCATAAATCTGTATCATTATCATGGTTTAATAATAGCCACAAAAAAATATTTTTTTATTTGTGACATGGTTATTCAGTAGAATTTAATAATTTTTTATAATATTTATAATTCAAAATAATGACAATAATAATGATCTATTAATAATTACATTTCTTCAGTGAAATATTTTTAATTTAATATTACTCATAGATTTAATTAATTAGTAAGAATAATTGATTATTCATTATTCCCACTTTTTAGTTTCTTTTGTACACTTTAAATCTAACTACTTATAAATATGGAATTTCACTAATTAATATGTACAATAATTTTAATTCCTTTGTAGTTTCAAGAAAATTTTTTTACTACACAACATATTTTTTATTCATTATTTTTGTGGTTATTGTGGTTTGTTTTTTTGTGGTGGTATCTTTGTATCCATATTTTTCTTTTCATCCATATTGAGTTATCTATGATAATTCCAATAATATATGTGTTGTTGATTTTGATTTCATCATCAAATGGATCAGAAACATTGATTTGACTGTTATGGTGGTTAAAAAATTACAAAACCCACATTTTGAGTGAGAATTTAATCTTTTAAACAATGCTCTTTTATGATAAAATTTTATATATTCCACTTCTTATATACTGTTATTGATTTTTATCATTTTCTATCTATTTTATGGATTATACAATTTTTTTAATCACATTTCTATTATCATATATATTATAAAAACTTTTCCATAAATATTAATAGAAATCCCTAATGGATTATATTGCATTCAATATATTTATTGTCAATTGAACTATTATATGTGTTCTTTTTATAAATGATTCATTCACTCTCTAAATACATGTAAGATCAAGACATTGTAATATTGGATGCTAGTGAATTTGATTTCTGATCATGTCATAGATGTTTCTGGTAACCCCAACAATATCATGTATTGGGAAACCTATATTTTTATTTGATAGATTAAATTTAATATGTTTAATTTATTCATTAATGAACCAATAGGTACTATTATCATGTTATTAATTTTATTTATGCTTTCTAGTCCATCATCATTGGGGATAGTATTGGTAGCATTTTACAAAACAGAGTTAGAAGATGGTTGGGTAGGAGAGTTGGAAAAAAGGTGTGTAGTTTGATAATTTTTATTTTTTAAATTTATATTTTTTGTAATTTTTTTCATTTCAGTCATTAAAATTGTTAATGGTTGGGTTATGTCACAATGTAAGGGCATGTCCAGATAAAATTTTTTAGTCAATTCAATTTTTTACCATCTTTAGAGTGTTACCAAATACACATTACTATAAATTCCCATAATATTTTATACCTCTAAGAAACTATGGTGAGTTTGATAGGTATTATACCACATGTTTATGGTGGCTCTCCACATACCTTTCTTAATTTCTTGAATAAGGTAGATTTTATATATACATTAAATATGCCTCATTCTATGTTTTCTTAAATTAATAGTAGTGGTTGGTATACAATTTGTTTTGTTTTCTTATATTTCTCAAATACAATTTGTGTTTGACATAAATTTTATGTACTAATACTTTTCGGAAACATGATACATTATTTGAAAGACTTTCATATATGAAAGTTTTTCTCCAGTTACATGTTACTTTAAAGGATATATCATGTAATAATTAACACTTTAAGGATGTGTGTTTCTTTTGGGACATTTAGAGGTAGGAAATCTAGTATGTGGATCATACTTATCAATCATAAATCCTTAAGGATCATATATCAGTGATATTTCAATAACTCAAAATGGAGTCTTGCATTTTCTCATGTTCACATACTTTTATTTTAATCTATAAGTGTGTGTATTAAATTTTTAAATTATAGATAAACTATATCTTATTTCTAATGTCTCAAAATAATTATGTTACATGAATTTGGAAAACTAATCCATTATTATCAACAATATCTTTCTTAAATTACTTCTTCCCTAATACATACAGAAATTAAATACTATTATATATAATATTATAATTTTGTACTACTAAAATATAGTTTAGGCTACTATTTTCCCTATATGGTTTCATTCCAAATTATCATTTTCAATTTTAATAATTATTTTTTTAAACTATGTCTTTATATTTATTGTTTTCCATAATTATTTTATTTTAATTTTTTTAAAATATTTTTTTATTGTTCACATAATTAAAAAATGATTACCAAATATCTATAAAAATTAATTTACAAAATAAATTATCAAAAAAACACAATCATGGGTTTTCATTGGCATCATGCATTCAATTTTTATTAAAAAAGATTAAATTTTACAAATTTATCTTATTTTAATATTAATTTGTAAAAATTGTTTTTAATTCACATAATTAAGCACAATTTTCTGATTATTTTATATAATTGAATACAGGGAACATTTTTCATAACAAAATACAACTTATTTCTTCTATAAAGATCTTGGATTCAATTATTTTAAAAAATATATCGTGTAACATTATAATTTTAATGAAATGAAAACATATGTGTTTGGATGTGGAAACAATCTGATATAATTCCAATCATTTCTTGGGGGTTTCAATGAAAATCCTAGATAAATCAATGCTATAGTGGGCTAGATGATTTAAATTTTTTTACTAAATTTCAAAATTTAGAGAAATATAATAATATTGAAGAGCTTCTTTATATTGAGAGACATAGAAAATTAGATGAGTTTAGTGAGTGGCTAAGAGATGATTCCTTTTCTGATTCATTTATATGATATTCAATATTTATTCTAAGAATTTGGTGGTTTCTTTTTGGAAACAAATCATATTTCTTAATATGGATATTAGATGATAAGCATGGTGGATATGATTTAAAAATTTCATGTTTCATCTATTGTTCATTATTTTACTGGAATGGTAGATACATTATTAGGGTATTAATTTATAATTATATGGGTCTTTTTGAACCATGTAATCATTTGAATGGCATCGTAGTGGGGAATTTTTCCATATTTTTATTCCATCAAATATCATTTTCATTAATTTTTCCCTTTCATGCATTATGCCGATGTCATTACTATTTTATAGTTAAATTATGTAATGGTAATATAATTTGAAGGTAACATAGTAGAAAGTTGGTAAATATATTTTTTACATTGTTAGTAGTTAATAATTATATTCTTTAATGATTCCACAATATTTTCCTTAAAATGACATGAAATTCATAGTATAGTGATTGGATAGATGTGTTGATGATGTTTTGATTATTTATTCTCTCTATTTCTCATTGGGTCTATGTACATCTCATTTTGGAATAGAAGTCCTCATGATTTTTTAACATTTCAATTATGGTGTTTTTGTAATGTAGTATCAACATATATGTGTTCATTATATATTCATGATCTTCCTAAATCATTCTGATACTCGATTACCCATATGAGTACTTTTTTTCTTTCTAAACATATTCTACATGGAAGTTACAAAATATTATCCTCTTTTTATATTAATGTGGTGAAATAGTGCCTTACTATTTTCATTTAATATATGTTCCTATAATTCATTTTTTCATTATAGTTATATATAAGGGGAAAAAATATTTCGTTATAGATATGGGAAAGGAACCATCACAATTAACTCGCATGGCGGTTGAGATTTTTTCTTCCTAATAAACATGTTAAATATTTCCATGTTCCTAGGTTATTTCTTTCGTATTTGGATTAGCTATTCCCTTACTATCCTTGATTCTTGGAATTGATCCAAAGAAGGTAGTATAGGTATAAACCCTCCACGTATAGAGAGAGTCCTTTGAATTTTTTATGATTATATATATTTCATTACAATTGATTTAATACTCTTAAAATTTGTTACCATACAATTTCTCTACTTGTGGACTTTGAAATAGTTCTATTTTATTTATTTAAATATGTAGATATGTACATGCATACAATAATATTTTTACTATTGGTTTGAGACACAACTATTTTTTATATACCAATTTTTCTATACTCACACGCCACATGGAAATCATCATGGACATAAAACTTATATTTTACTGATTATTGGGAACATATAGGGACACTCATAATTGTTTGGTCTCTATGGGAAATTGGTCATGGTTGTTATCTAATCTATAAGAGTTCCTAATACAAAACTACTATAGTCTAGGATGGTTATATATTATGTTTTGAATATAAATGATTAATCCTGGAATATTATTTGTCTCATGCCATTGTTTGGCCTGATATTTATTCTGGCCTATTTATATAGCTTATGTTCCAAGACTTTTATAGTGATGTGAAGTCATGTATAGATTTATGGTGTATTTTCATTCTGGTTTACTCTTTTATGAATTGTTTGGTTTGACATCATATTTTTGATATGTTTTATTTATTAGTGTTTATTATAGATTCTTAGTAGATTCAAACTATAACATTTGATCCTAAAAAACATATGAAAATCATTTCATAACCTCTATATTGAATTTTTTTATTCAAGTCACCTGCCCCTAAGGATAAGGGAGGTCCCTTTGTTTCAATATCACTCCAATTCATGTGTTGTACATGCATTCATTTCAGGGACACTATAATGAACCTCCATATCAAATAAATTATTATTTATAATAGAATTAATAAAATCATTCCTTGGATAGTATATAGTCCTACCATAGCATCAGAATACTCAAAAAATTATTAAATATAAAAATTTTGTTATACATTTCTAGTCTATTTACACCCTTCAATGGGTTCTTCGCCATGATATATTCTCTTTATCTATAAACATATGTTATTATTTCATTTTTTTGGATTCCCCTACACAAGTAATTTGATAAAATGATCAATAACATTTCTTTTAAATGATTCATCACTAAACAAAAATGAAAATATCATTATATATTAACAAAATTATCATTTAAATGAAACATCTCTCTAAATTTAAAGCATATAAATTCCAACCACCACCTAAAAGAACATGTATTATTATTTGAATATTTCATTCAAAAATCATTCTACATCAACTTATGAACACAAAAAACACCCCTTCAAAAACCTGGTTAAAGATGGAAAACATTTTCACTATTCCTCTCTACTATATCTTCTTCAACATATGTTACCCTATATACTTCCACCAAATAAGTTTCCAATTTTATTAAGATTGTCCATGACCATATATTTTGTCACAATCACATCCATCCAATGGACCGAAGGCCTTCATTTTTTATTGATTTTTGATAATCCATCAGTCAAGGGGTGAGGTGGAACCCTTACAATTCTCGTAGGTTCAAGTATTAAATGACCCATATGACTTAGAGGAATTCATTGCCTATAGACTTCAAACATTACATACAACCCAGACTAACTACTTGGAATTGCTCATCCCCAACATCTTCATCGTGAAATCAGCTCTCCACCTTCGCATGAATGTTCGACTAGGCTATTTCAGGCATGCACAGGCTTGTCCCGATGGTAGGTGAAATACCCTCTCATTCTTGCAATCTATGTAGCTTCTTCTATGGTGAATGCTCCTTGTTAATCCTCCAATTGAGCTTGTTCCTTTAGGTTTTCTGGTTTGTATCTACACATAAGGTGGCCTGAAGGCCTTGAGGTGGCCTGAAGGCCTTACTGACCCATATTCTTGGGTGGCCCGAAGTACTTAAAGGACTCGGGGACCAAATCGGTGGCCCAAAGGCCCAAACGGGGGAAAATTCCCAGCTGCTATGGTGCCAAACAGTTCTTGTTATAGTACTGCTTTAGTAGCTGCTATAGTACTGCACAGTTCCCACTATAGTACCTGCTACAGAACTACTCCAGTACCCGGAAATTATTCCACCTCCTGGATTTGATCCCGGGTCGCTTGGATGCACTTAAGAGTCCTCACCAACCATGCTAAGGCTTATATGTGCACAATCACATCAAAAACCTTCATTAATATAGGTTTTTATTGTCACCAATCCCATTTCATACCATCCATATTTGTGAATGTAGATGCACACTACATCTTGAACATAATACCATACTCATATTATAGATATTTCTTGGATTTAGGAAACTATAACTCCTCAATAAAATATTTTTCAATAAAGATCCTCTCGGAACACTTCATGTTAATATCCTTTTAAAATAATTATTACATTATAATCTATCACTTTTTACCAATAAGTCTGTTAAGATAATAATATTAAAACTAAAATATAAAAAAACAAAAATATATATATTTGATCCACATAATAAATTTATCTTCCTGTTATAAAACATCCCATCTAAATAGTGGTAGATTTTGTTTATGAAATTCTCTAAGTAGATCCATTTCTATTTGGTTATCTTGGTGATATTACCCACCCTTTAACTTTTTTTATTGTATAAAAGGGTCCAATACCAATCATAAACACTTTTATTGACATTAAATCATTGTACAATCATCACTATGTAGTTTTTTATCTGAAGGAATCAATGTTTCATCCATCGAATGCCCGCATCACCCGGTATGATGGAAAATGATGGGTAACATTGTCTACTTTTATTAAAATAACACATCTCCATACAAGGGTTAAAAACAAGTAAAAAACTTTTAATTGGTGAGAAAATTTAGGATAACGTTTATTCAATCATTTTTGATATGTTGGAATTAACCATGCATCAATATGATTCCCAAATTTGTCAGTATGGCTTAAGCTATGGTTGAAAATTATTTCAATCTTTTGTAATAATGAAAAAAAAAATTTGTATAGGGATAAAAATGACCAAAATTTCACTAATTCATATGAAACTTTCAGAAAAAATTCAATAAATAATTTATAATCTATAGGAATCATCATTATGTCGATCATATACTCAAATTTCTCGATATGATCGATTTTTCTTTGTGTCCCTCAAATTTGTAGTTGAGGAAAAAAACACAAAAAAGGAACCAATACCAATAAAACACAATTTTATTTACATGAAATCATGGAATAATTATCAGTAGGACATTTTTTATTTTTAGGAATCAATGTCACATCCATCTATAGCTCATGTCACCCAATATGACAGAAATAATGGATAATGTTATCTAGTGTTATTAAAATGACATATCTCCCATTAGGGGGTCAAAATGAGAACTATGGTTGATGTGAAAATTTAGGAGAAAATTCCTAAAATCATATGTGATCTACTACAATCATCCATCGATCAATTTGATACATGTATTGTTTGGTGTAATTAACAGTTCACTTTCACATTTATTATCATTTTTTATAATGGTAAAATTAGTTTTATAGAGATAAAAACTGATCAAATATGATATTATTAACAATAAATATTATGAAAATTAACTTTATGTCATATAAAAGTTTTAGGAAGAATCGTCGGGTGGATCATACACCTAAATTGCTAGGTATGATCAAAAGTGATGTTTTCCCATAGATTATGAGTTAAGTTAAAAATCACATAAAGGGGTCCAATTCCAATAAAACTCACTTAGATTTAGATAAAATCATATTATAATGATCAATGAACAATTTTTGATCTTTTGGAATCTATAATGTATCCATCAGATGCTCATGTCAACTGATATTATGGAAAATGACTGATATCATTGTCTAGTGTTCTTAAAATGATATATATCTTGTTAAGATATCAAAAACAATAATACAACTTCTGATTGGATTAAAAACCTATGACAAAATTCCTTGAATCATATTTGATCTATTTTAATCAACTGAAAATTGATTTGATGCTTGGATTGGTTAGTACAATTAAAAGTTCTTTTTCACATTTATTATCATTTTTGTAATAATGGAAAAATCATGTGTATAGGGGTAAAAATTGACCAAACTAGCTCTAATTAACATGAAATATTTGTAAAATGATCTCTAAGTAATTTAAAAAATTTATAAAGAATCAAAATGTGGATTGGATATCTGAATTGCTCTATATGATTGAAAGTGGCCTTTATCCCTTAGATTTGGAGCTAAGTGACAAATCACATAAAATGGGCTAATACAAAGAAGGAATAAATATATTGACCAAAAATCATGGCAGAATAATCAAGTATCCATTTCTGATCTGTAGGAATCAACTTTTCATCCATCGGATTGTTGTGTTGCATGGTATGATGGGAAATAATAGATAATGATGTCTAGTGTTATTAAAATGACATATCTTCTATCAGCAGTTCAAAAATAAGAAAAAGACTTATGATTGACATGTAATGTTAAGAGAACATTCCTTGAATCATATGTTGTCTATTGTAATTAAATCTTTTCAATATAATCCATGGATTGGTCTTTATAATTAAAAGTTCATTTTCACATTTATTGTCATTTTGGTAATAATGGGAAAATCATGTGTGTAGTGATCAAAATAAACTAAACAAGATCCAATTGACATGAAATATTATTAAAATGATCTTTAAGTCATTTTAAATCTATATTAATCATTAGAACATTCATCATATACTTTGATTTCTTAGTTTGATCAAAAATGGTGTTTGTCCCTCAGATTTGGAGTTAAGTGAAATATCACGTAAAAGGGGTAAATACCCAAAAAACACTTGGATTGACATGAAATAATGGGATAATGACCATTAAACCATTTTTTATCTTTAGGAATAAATTCTATATTGATATAATTCTTGTGTTACCCAGTATGATGGAAAACTGTGGGTAACATTATCTACTATTATTAAAATAGATTATCTCTCATTAGGGGGTCGAAAAATGAGAAAACGACTTCGGATTGATGTGAAAATCAAGGAGAACATTCCAAAAATCATATTTGATCTATTAGAATCAATTACCCATCAATATGATCCTGAATGTATTCATATATGTTAAATATGGTTTTCAACTTTTATTAGTCATTGGTTAATTGATAAATACTATAAATAGACATTTCAAATTAGCTTTGTATCAATTCTATATTTATGAATTTTTTATACGTAACACCATAAATTTTTTTTGATTACTATATATATATTAACTAAATAAATTTTATTAATTTTAAGAATATTAATTTATATTTTCATTCTTTAATTGTTTTTTGTATCATATCAGTTGGTTGATTGTGACAGAAAATTGGAATGATCTATAGCTATCTGGATTGTTGGTTTTTTCTAAATTCCTTTTTTTTATTTATTATGGTTTTTTTCTCTATGGAATGTTTCTTGTTTTGGTTATTTGGCCGTTATAAAAAAAATTAAAAAATTCTTCTGGTTAGTTATTTCCATTGGTGGTTGCTAATGATTTTTTTTGGTGCATTAGCGATTGCCTTTGGCGGTCATTTCAAAATGCCATATTAGGTTTATAAATTAAACATAATATATTTAAATGAATTATTTTACTCCCTAAAATATTAGGGTTTTACAATTTACATACATATCAATAAGATTAATGCCACTATTATCTATGACATATACTAAAACAAGGTGGATATGTTGGGTTTAGAATAAAGCACTTGTTGGAGAAAAGAGAACAAATCCTACCTGAGATCCTAATAATTGAAATCATTATCATGATCAATGTGAGAAAACCCTCCCAAGTATATTAGGATTGGTGAAAATATTGGCATTCAATGAAATCCTTACCCCATCCCCTAATTAGTAAAACCCTCCCTCATGCCAAGGTTAAATATAGGGCATGTAGCGAGAGAGAAAACTATGCTTAAGAAAGGATAATTTAATAAAAAAATTAAAAAAATAATATTAATGGTTAAAAAATCATTAATTGAGTTTAAATTAAAGTTATATGTTTTTTATAATATTTTTTTAAAAAATAATACACCCAATGGTTAATTTATTTTTCATTTAATAAAATTAGGTTAAATTTTAAAAAATTATGAACATAGATAAAGAAAAGGATTCTTTTTAAAAATTAATTTCAATATTTCTATTATAGATAACACTCCATTAATTTTTATGTTGTTTATAAATATAAATAAATACATATATTAGATTCCAATTCATTTCAAATTTTTTAATAGATGAGATTAAAACATATATATTATCATCATATTATTTTTTGGTATAAACCCAATTTCCACATCATATCCCACTAAGGATGGTGGCTCACATATAATCATAGATCTGAAATTAATCCTATCACCCATGGGTTTTAGGATAGAACCTAGGAAAGGCCTATATGTATTTATGGAAGACATGGGGATGGAGGAAATCAATCTTGAAAAATGGTATATGAGCCATGGTGCAGCCCATGTGTGATGTAGGGTAGACTATTCCCCAATCTTGTTTGACAATAATAGAGGATTATCATTTGAAGCATGTGAATCCATGGAACCTTGTGTCAAAATTCTTCCTGATAAATGGTGGTCATGCAGTTAGTCTCAGTGATGATAAAATGATGGTGTAAGATGGTTGGACCTAATGCATATTCATTGAAGGGGAGGCCCAAATTTGTGGTCTCTGGTTTTAGGGGAGTATTATTTGGTAAAAACTCAAGTTTCACATTAGATTTCATCATGGAAGGTTTATCACATAAAAGTTTCGACAGAAAATTCCTCATATCACCCATGTGTTTTAGGATGGAACCCCGTAATGGCCTATATGTTGGGCTTAGAAGACCTCGAACTAGAGGAAATTGATCTCTAATTTTATTTCATAATGGGAAGGACAATGGGAACCACTTTGGGGAGTTAAATAATCATAAAATGGGGGATTTAAGTTAGGACCCATATCTAATCACTATTGGAAGGGAAGTGGGGTATGTAATCTAGACAGTAAAACGTGATGTCGAAATCGATCTCTATCCCTATCAGTGGGTTGTCCATGATTAATGTCCATGTATTTATATATGTCATCTCACATGATCCATGACATGATGGTTGTAAGTCCCTTATCATTTAGGAATGGGGATCCAAGAATTCACTTGACCCCAAAGGCACCATCTAAATGAACGGCGGTGAGAACCTATGTACCAACACAGATGAAAATAGGGGGATCCATGGATTAAAGGATCCAAGGGGAATGGGAAAGTCAAGAACCCATAAGTGGACATAGTGTCTAGCTAGTTGAAAGGGGAGCATGAGCCTTGGTCTTGTATGATGAGTCTTGAATAGAAGTCGAGTAGGAATCGTAGGGTTTTTTACAGATCCAATGGTGGTGGAAGGTCTCCAACTGGATCCATGGTGGGGTTCTGGTTGGGAATTTACCAGGTATCTATTAGGATAGCTGTGTTGGGGAAGGGTTCTATGTGGGTGTAGCTATGGTGGTCATGGTAGGTGATGTTAGAGTAGATGGTGTCTTCCTCGGACCTATGAACATTATTCATGGTGAGGCAGCCCCAGAATTCATAGACCCTATTTTACATGTGTTGGTGCCAAAATATTGGATGAAAAGAAAGATGAAAAGAATCCCTCGTGGCCTGCCTCGTGAATTCACAGCATGGAACCCCCCCAAGAAACGCAACAGCCGTGAAGCAATGGAGTCGGGATGCCCCGTGAACGCCACTAACATTCATGAACCCTCTGCGAAGCAACCGATGCGGGAAGCCCCGCGAACACCCCGGACGTTCGCGAGCACACCGCAAAGAAAAAGAGGCAGTACCCCTCCGTGATCCTGGTTGACGTTCATGACCCGCCACAAAGCAACTGAAGCACCCTTCATGCTGTGTAAGCTCTCCTTCATGGTGCCTCTTTCCTATAAATACTGATCTCCCCCTGAACCCAATGATGGAAAATATGACCTTTCAGCTTCTCAGCTCCCGAATCACGAAACACCCTTTTATCTGCGAACCATGAGCTCCATGAGGTACTTCTTCTTCGCAAGGAGCCTCTGCATTGTCTTATTTTGATCCCCTCTTCCGAGAGGGATGCCTTTCACGACACTTATGGTCTTTCACGAAGGAAGGGTCCCCAAGGGGACTCGGGTTGTCACAGAGTGTTTATGCTTCCTGAAACACCCATCCTGTACACGTGATCCATATACAAAGGCAGGGTCAATGTATTTCGTGAAGCACACTGCTTCGCGGCGCTCTGCTTCGCGAGGCACCTCTGCTCCGTGAGGCAGTGCACCGCGAACACTCTCCCAATTCATGAAGCACCTCCCACTTGAACATCTGCCCCATGCTAAGGCTAAGTAACCCCGCTTCGTGAAGCACCCCCCTTTGTAAGTTCCCTCTACTACGGAGAGCAACTGAGTTCCGCAAGTCCCCTACCTATGGACCCCTCTGCTTGGAAATTCCCTTTCTTGTGCAACCCTCCATGTTTGCACGATGTGATCTCAAAGTCCTCTGGATGATACCACTCGTAGCGCTGCTTCTCCTAATGCTTCTTCGCATATTCATGCTAATGGATATTTCTTCTTCGCATTGTCATGCTAACGTGGACCCCTTGATGGTTCGTTCTGCGACCCCCCTTCGCCACAACATTTCCGGTACCTTCCCTCCCACAAGGAGCAGGGGATACTGGTCATGTAAGTCCTAGGGGTGTAGAGAAAACTCACCTCGTCTGAGCTATTGGACGTTAAACTTCCAATCACCTCTTCCTCAACACATGACGTTAAACTATGATCTGGCCTCGTGCCTCGCGCGCAGGGTCCCCCTGGATCGGACATTCTTTACGCCGCTCATCTTTACGGGGATGGGATGACCCCTCCCACATGGGATGACATCCTCCCTCTCGGAGTGGCATTTGTCCGCGGGGGAAGGGAAACGTCTTTGGTGTAATCCCCTAGCCCCTCTTGCGGAAGGTAGCACCCATGAACCTCTGTACTTCCCCAACGCCAAGGCCAGTGGAGGTCATGATAGAGAATGAGGCACCTCCTTTCTTAGGTCCCAAATCCCTCTCCCTCCGCGCTTTGTCGCTCCTGGGCCTCCATCCTGGAGTAAGTCCCGACACCATGGGCCACCTAATGCTTAAGCCCCTCTTCGCTTCCCACGGATGCACCCATCATGATTTGATCTTCAGGTCACTGCAACCTCCTGTTTCTCACACCGAACATGACTCTCGTGGGCTTAGAGTCAGCACCTACCATGACACACCCTATGCCGCCTCAGAGTGTAATCCCCAAAATTCCCCAGATCCCGCATGACGTTAAACTGCACACCCAAACAATGAGGAAATTGATCCATGCCAAGGCATGGTACGTAGGAAGCCTCCCAGAGGTTCAATCCCACCACCATTGGACCCCTAAGTTCACCTTCACATTGGTTCGCTGACGAAACCCTACCCAAACTACAAGAACATTGATCCATGTCAAGGCATGGTACGTAGGAAACCTCACAAGGTCCAAGCCCGACAATCATTGGCCTCGACCGTCTCTGTGTCTATGTGACAATCCCGCTTTTCACATGAACTACGAGGACTTTGATCCATTCCAAGGCATGGTACGTAGGAAGCCTCCCTGAGGTTCAGGCCCACCACCAGTGGACCCCCAGGTTCACCTTCACGTCGGTTCGTTGACGAAACCCTACCCAAACTACGAGGACTTTGATCCATGTCATGGCATGGTACGTTGGAAACCTCATGAGGTCCATGCTCGACAATCATTGTCCCTGACCGTCTCTGTTCCGGTGTACCAAGCCCCCATTTCACCTAAACTACAGGGTCTTTGATCCATGTCAAGGCATGGTACGTAGGAATCCTCTCTGAGGTTCAATCCCACCACCCAGTCATTCCGACCTCATTAACGTCGGTTCACCAAACCCCATCTTGGGTCGCCTAAGAGTGTAAGCCCCATTCCACTTGAACTACAAGGATGTTGATCTGTGATAAGGCATGGTATGTAAGAAACCTCACGAGGTTCAAGCCCAACACCCATCGGACCCCAGTCCACATTCACATCAGTTCGCCGGCATCCCCATTTGAGCTATGTGGTCTTTGATCCATGTCAAGACATGGTACGTAGGAAGCCTTCCTGAGGTTCAATCCCCCCATCCATCTGGGCCAAGGTCCTTATTCACGTAGGTTCTCTGACATTCCCACATCCTACATGACGTTAAACTAAATCACAATCCAATGGTAAGCCGTTGTGACCCCGCCATCCAGTTGCTCCGACACCCCTTCATGTCAGTTCAAAAGCCCCTTCTCATTCTGAACTACATGGACTTTGATCCATTTTAAGGCATGGTACGCAGGAAGCCTCGTGAGGTTCAAGCCTCCACCACCATTCATCTGGGCCAAGGTCCTTCTTCACATCGGTTCACCGGCGTCTCATCCCGAACTACGTGGACTTTGATCCATGTCAAGGCATGGTACGTAGGAAGCCTCCTTGAGGTTCAAGAACACCACCCATTGGTCGCTCCGATCCCCCCTTCACATCAGTTCTTACCAACCGAACTATGCGGACCTTGAATCCCTGCCACAGGGATATGTAGGAGGTCTCTGTGACGCTCAATCTCATCTTTGCCGTCATCTCCATGATGGTCCCATCTCATTACTCCTCCACTCCATTCAATTTTCCATCACCCATCCTGATTCTTACCCGGGCCTCCACATCCCAGTGAGATCAGGGCACCTCATTTCCCCACACACAGTATTCGAGAAGCCGCCCATGTGCTGGCCCCGATATCGGTGATCCCTCAAGGGGGTTCTCCAATTTGATTCACTCCAGCTAGTGTTATGATCAGTCGGATCCATCTCCGTTGGACGTTAAACATGTGGCATACCCCGTGTTAAACACAGGAAGCTGAGGAAAACCTTAGATACATGCCAATGGCATATGATTCCCCGCGCTCGATGTGCGATGCCTCGGTCTTCCGCGCTCTCGAGAAGCCCTATAATAAAGGACAAAAGATAGACACACCAATTCCCCAGCACCCAGACATGCCAGTGATGTCTCAACATGACTACTCCCCTAAATGAAGGTTGCTGCCCTGACCGGACCCCTTGGAATGTCCTGACAGAAGCAGTGTAATTAACTGGTGACCATGGAAGCATGGCACTGGGAAGAGTTTCACGAACAACTTATTAAATCTATGTGGGAGACCCGGACTAGGTGATGAGTTCCGAGGAGGAATCCACAGAAGGAAGAACCAACATCCCCTCATCCCGGTTTTGATAAAGGAGAAAACATCTCTGAACAAGGAGCGAATGCTGCCCGCCTTTGGAAAGCGGGAATGCAGGGAAACAGCCGCGAGTCCTTACAGATGGATGTGCACCCCCCAGAGAAAGCATTGGAAACAGAAATGGTGAACCCGGCGTGAATTTCTTCTCCTCAAAATGGAGATTAATAGTGCTCGAGACATTAGCAGATTGACATGTCACCAGATCCAGTTATCTAGCTCCGAGTCCCGCCATGAAAATAGCGGGCATGGCATGCAACTCACCAGAAGATGGGGATATAAAACGTTGGGCATTCCGTTCTGCAATATTGTCAGTGTGGATCCCTCTTACTGGCCACGGAAGATGGATTGGCACTGGAGCACTGCTTATCGATTTCTTTTTCTTACAGTGCTGATGAGTTAATTTCCCTGCTTCCCAGGAATCAGGTTGCTGCTACAGGGATACGATCATCGCCCACCCACCTACGCAAGGGCAGGGGAAACACTAGCACAGTTGCTCCGCGTGGCTCCACTGCTGCCACAACGGCGTCTGTATCCATGAATGTGGGGTACCCACGCCCCATCTCCCCATCAAAAATCATCCAAAGAAGGGTGATTAATAACCTCATATACCATTATGAGGAAGAGGGCATAATCCTGACTTGGGATATGGCCTGCCTGGTCTTGGAGGCGTCTAGGCCCCACCGTTAACGCTGCCTATAAGGGCCGCGCAGGGAGCCCTTGCTCCCCACCCCAACATTCAATCGTTTCGAGAGCCTATCCCCAGAATTCTGTGATGACTCCCGACCTTACACTGATGAGGTGGGTGAAGTCCGGCTCAGACTGGTCAGAGTCTCGACTCAAGGGCTCCAAGTAAGGGCCCCCACCTGGCCACGTCAGTGACGCCGTCCGGTCTTGCAAGAGGATCAGGTAGGCGATGCGCCTGCACCACCCGCACCGGCTCGCCTGACCCGACGCCAGCATTGGGGCCGAGCTAAGGACGCCTGCCAAGGGGCATTAACGTCGACAACTACTATTCCCCGAGCCACCGCCGACGTATATGATGAAGTCCCTGCACACACTGAGTAGGGGACCTCCTACGCCCAACCGGGATCGAGGCCCCAACCACCCCACAGGCAGGTTGGGTTGACTCTCTGGGTCGCATGCCTAAGTGGTGATTGCCATGAACCAGTACATGGTGATGTCACCTCGTACGGAGGCCCTCCCCATACCACTACTCCATAGAGCGTGGGAATTCCCCTATCCAAATCTCATCATGGAGGTATGCCTCGTGCTACCCCCAACTCGAACGAAGGCCTGCCCCATGGTAGTAACACACGGCGCAGAAGCCTATCCTGTGACCACCACAGCGAGTATGGAATTCTACCTCCTGACATGGATCGTCGATGTGAAGGAATTGCTCATTCGGTCCCTCTCCAGCGTGGGGATCCTCTTTATGTTCTCACCGCAGCTGGCTAAGGTCCTCCTCGCCCTGACATCCAAAGGGGTGAAAGTCAGCCTCATTCCACCTGCACCAAGCATGGAGGTCCTCCCCACGCTTCCACCGGCACCGAAAGAGTTTTTTCCTACTTAGGAGTTGTTCGTGGAGGTCCTCCCCATGTCCCCTTCGACATCCGTCTCGGTGCTCCTCGCACTCCGGCTGTCTCAAGTGGATGTCCTCTCCGCCCTGACACCAGTGCGGCCCCAAGACCACATGTAGGGGATCAACCTTGTCCAGAGGAGCTGCATAGGGGAAAGAAGGTGGGTCATCACCGTCACAAGAAGAATCCTGGGAAGGCCCAGATAGAGATCAAACCGGAATGCTTCTCAGATTCAGAAGCATAATACGACTCGGCAGTGGAACCCCCTCGGTCCCCCGTGTCAAGGACCGGGGCAGGAACAAGGCGTGTTAGCCTCATCCTTTCAGAATGCAAAGTCCATTGGATTCCCACCTCTCTTCGCATGTACATCCGGGAGGAGGAAATTTTGGGGGTCCCACAGGTTCTGACCGTGCAGTCACCACTGTCATCGCCAAAAGAACCCTCTACCTCGACCAGAGATCATGGAGAGCTATTTTGGGGACTGATGGCGGTTGAGAAAATGCATGACCCATCACCGGTAACCGCGATCCCTGCACCAAAACCTATGGCTATCAGCCCGTTGTATCATGACATTGTGGTCAGGTCACCGCACTCTTCGGTGGATAGCCTGGAATTCGACGGTCAGTCGGCTCATTCTCTGTATTCTCCACCGCCTAGTTTACTATCCCAGTGGTCCGCCTCAGTACCTCTACCTATTCCTCAGCCACCTCCAGATGAAGAATGGGGAAATATGAGGCCCGACCCTGAATCCGATCCTAGGAGCCTCTAGAACATTCTCGCGGAGGATCACTTCTTGAAGAAGTTCTGGACGGTGGCAGCATCGAACTTTCGTGCACCGGAATCCCTCACCCTAGAGGAATTCGAGTGCTTATGTAAAAAATTATGGGAGATGCACTTCTGTCTTCGTTAAGATTAGGTGGGGTGCCCTAGGAGCCAAGTGCACTTTGAATAAATCGGCGAGCAATGTCGGTTGGTCGATTTGGTCGCACTCCCTGTGGCCCAGCGCCTTGAGTCACCAAGTCGCCAGAGCGCCCTCCGAAAAAAATGCGTTCAGAGTTTCAGGATAATCTTCAAAATCATCATGGAAGCTACCCCCCATGTGCAAGTCCATGGCTGGGGACAGTATTCTTCCCTCCTATTCAGTCCTATCCGGCGGCAGCCTGATTTGTTATGCGACATTGAGGACATGCCCCCAATAAGGGTTGCGGTCCACATGGATGACATAGTGGACAAGGAGGATGAGTTGGAGTTTCTCGATGGAGACATACCCCTTGAGGGTGTACCACCACTATTGGACCCATCAGGGAGGATTACTCATCAGCAAAAGAACCTCCTAAGCCTCCACGCGCCCACCGAGTCGCTGGTACTTATTCGGAATGCCGGTAAGGGTTAAAAGCATGTCGGAGCTGTCGAGCACTCTGACCCATCCGCCTTAGTTTAGAAGGCGGAGGAAGACACCGAGAAGGTTGAGTTGCGCCAGCAACATGGTGAGCAAAAGAGACTGGTCGACGAAGTCCTAACCGAGTGTGCTACAGAGAGGCGACCCGACTACGGTGATCCTAGGCCGGGGAAGCAGGGGCAGGAACAATTTCCCCCCGACGAGGTGCTTCCAGGAAACCCCGATCATGCTACTCCCACGAACAGGGCTAAAGCTAGAACTCACGGCAAGAGGGTGTGATACATCTCACCAAACCCTCCCAAACAACGAGGCAATCCGAGGAATACAGCTCGGGTTCCCCCAACTGCCTTGTAAGCCGCCCCGCCAGTCTCTCCACGAGCCGTTGAAGCCGTCTACCGTGTCGAAGAGCTCAGCAACGCACTCGTGGTTAGGGATCCCCATCAAGATAGGGACCCCCGCCCGAATGATCCTATAGCAGCACTCATCTCCCACCTCTAGGAATTGGAAATGTAGCAGGTGGCAGTCCCACCAGATGGAAATCCATATCCTGCATGGGTGGATGATATGCCTGCACCCCCCCCCCCCCCGAGTTTTCTAAATCCCACTTTATCTCCCTTTAACTGGACAGGGGACCTACCACAGCACCTGGCCAACTTTTCCTCCAGTTTTGGTCCCTTTTTGGGGACTCCAGCACAGCAGGAATTCACCAATCTCTGATGTTTTGTGCAGACGTTGGAGGGCCCTGCATTTTTCTGGTACAACCAGCTCCCTATCAGATCAGTGACCGGCTAGGAGGATCTTTTCCAGCAATTCCTATATGAGTTCTGCTCTACTACGTGAAAGACCATCATCGTATACCTCTTCAAGTTCAAACAAAGTCCTGATGAGCAAGTCATGGAATTTATCGCCCGGTGGAAGGGGATCACATACTCCCTTGACATTCCACTAACGCAGGAGAAATTATTGAGTATGTGCATAGGGAATGTTAAAACAGAACTGGCTCCTTCCCTGATCACTCGGAACTACCCTGGAGGGTTCTGAGATTTCTCAGATAAGGCCTAGCACCTCGAGGAAGCTCTGTAGCAGGCTAATCAAGCGCGTCTGCTGCCCCATGTGATCCCAGCAAGGAGGGTTTCTAGATCTGAGCCTGCCGCGGTGTCCCAAATAGAATCCCCCAGGCATCTAGAGTTGTTACCAGTGGCACCAGCTCCGAAACTTTGCAGAGGCCCACCACCTTAGGCATAACCTCCTGCCTAGCAGGGACCGCCTCAGAATTGGCAGGTTCCCCCGCGCAATGCGCCACAACCACCTAGGCGGGACAATTAGGCTCTGCCTCCTCGGAAAGACCCTATGGCACCTCGTTAGGGATAGGCTCCCAGATCCCCCTATCCGTAAAGAAGGCACCAAACTTACTAATTCAACGAGAATCATGTCCCCAGTTACTTCCAAAGTTCCCTAGAGCAGGGGATTGTGCGCTTACCCGAGTGCAGAAGGCCGGAGGAGGCGAATCTCACTGATCGCCCCAACTACTGCCCCTATCACCGTATCGTGGTGCACACCCTCAAGCAGTGATATATGTTTAATTCTATATCCAATACCACGTTGAAAACAACATAGTCATGTTGGGTCGGGCCCCGGTACAAGTGGCGGGTGTCTTTGTAAGGTCAGAGAGCGGTAGCGACGATGAAGGCGAGTGGCATCAGGTTCCCAGCCACGGGTCCCAGAAGTACGACGAATGGATGGCCCGTAAAATAGTCACTCACACCCATGGTATTATTTGGGAACACTTGAATCAACCGGAGCCTTCAGAGGATGCAACCAGCACTTCTGCATCGTCATCTCAGCCGGCCTCTTCCCAAAAGGGAAAGCAGTGGAGGAGCAAGAAGAAGCAATGCGCTCCACCACTATTGTTGTCATCCCGCACTCTCAGTGACTTCCTGCCCCTGAGATGGGGATTCCTCCCAGAATCCTCCCAGTGGTGGATGACTCCTCAAGCGATAGTTAGGGGTACGCTTCGGTTAATACCGTGGTGCTGGTAAATCCCTATATGACTACCAATGAGGGAGAACGCCAGGAGAACCTCCCCAACATCCCCATCCAACGTCAACGTCAGCGAAGTCGCGGCTACATGGATCTTCATGGCACGTTATTGGGTGATTTCAGCCAGGTCATGCATGCTACTGAATCCAGATAGCAGGCCCAGTGTAGAGATCAGCACGCACAACCTCCTCATCTGGTGCCCTTGGATCTACCTCCATCGCCATTTGTGCTACTAGATCAGGCAGAGCTACCCCGTCCGTATCGCAGTGAGTCTCTCCCTACTATAGGCCAATCTCAGTTGTTCGGTCCTTATTCGAGAGCTACTCTTCAGGCCATGACCAGCGAGCAACGGAGTGTACCCAGTACCAGCCAGCCACCGGTCCAGCCAGCAGGGTTCACCATCCCTCCAATTGCAGAGTAGCCTCTTGTAAGCATAAGCTCGCATCTGGACTAGAAGTATGATGTTCTGAAGCACCTTACTGGCATTCCGGTGAGGCTTTCTATCCTTGAGGCCCCCCGCCTATCATCTGAAATGAGTGAGGTTCTTGTCGAGGCCCAAAGGAGCCCCCTCTAGATCGAGAAGGAGGTAGCAGTTGCAGAAGCCTTCCACGCTGAGGCAATTTTGAACCCCGAATGTCAGGTAGTTTTCCCATTCTCCGATAACGATGAAGACCCTCCCATATAAGGGCACATTTTCCCACTTTACATCACTTTATAGTTCAATGTCATGGAAGTCTGTCGTAGTCTTGTTGACACGGGTTCTGGGATTAACCTAATCCCAACTCAGACACTCCAGAATCTTGGTTTGTCTGCAGATGATCTAACACCCTCCGACCTCAGAATCCATGGATACAACAGGACCGAGCATACCCCAGTCAGAAAGATCCATTTGAAGACCCAGTTTGGTGGCCTAATTTACAATACCGAATTCATGGTCATCTCCCATGACACCACGTATAACGCATTGATGGGTAGGCCATGGCTCCACCTGCATGCATCAGTCCCTTCGTCGTATCCCCAATGCATCAAATACTCCCTCAATGGTCGAGTAGGCGTAATCCAAGGAGATGTGTCTCCTTTCACCTCTTTTGAAATCCATTATCTGGACACTTACTACTACAAGAGAAATGATAAGAAGATTCTGGAAAGTGAGGTCGAACCCTCCCTGGTCACAAGTGGTCCCTGGGCAGGTCTGGATGACACATATGCCATCCCAATCCATCGACTAGAGGCCACGACCCCCAACATGGGGCAATGCTTTTTCGTTTCGGGTACAAGAGGAATGCATATTTCTAGGTCCAATCGACGGTGGAAAATCACCTCGTACTCCTACACCAACCAGGTTCGGGTGATCCTGGAACCCCCTACCCCTATACGGTATCGGGATGTCAGGCTCATAGCAACGGTGGTACGTTATACGTGTCTGTTTCACTGGGATGGAATTAACTGGCTCAAGACAACGCGCCCCTACTACTTTGATGTTATCAAGCACGGCCCCATGGGCCGAAGAAGAGATGGGATTGGATCAACCGCCTTCATCGCTATGGTCTCAGTGGCGCATGAGTCTCCTGATGTGATGACCACTGCCGCTCAGGCCACCACCAGCCTCCCATCAGAGTCTGGTTGCTCGGAAATGACTCCCCTCATGGAAATCCCTCCACAGGTGGAAAATAGGATCTAGATGATGGTCCCCCTATCTTTGAAGAAGGATTTTCTACCACGGTCGATGAACTAGTACAGGTGAACCTTGGTAGTGAGGCAGATCTGAGACCCACATTGATCAGTGCCTCCATGTCCCTTGAGGAGCAGCAGTATAGCGACCCTACCTTTTCATACATTACTATTACATCATTTTAAAGCTAAACAACATAATAGTATTACACATGGAGGATCCAGAGGTTTAGTGTCTTGGGAAAACTAGGACAACACATAACAAGTACAACATCAAGCATAAAAATTCATTTAGTCTCTTCTTCTATAGCTTCTTAGTAGCACTTGTCCTCTCCTTAGTACATGTAGCCACCTAAGAGTATACATCAAAAGGGGTGAGCTAAAAGCCCAGTAAGAGGATAGATAAGAACAATATAGCATGGGGTGAGCATAATCATGACATAGGAAGAAGATCTTGAACATGAGAGGAGCATAAACAATAAACTTGAAATGTGGCAAAGCATAAAAATAAAACATCATGTCTTAGTGGTTAACTACCACACATACTTGTGAACAAATCTAGCATCATGTTCACGCATCATTTCACATTTACTCATGAGATTCATCACTTTACCCAATGCATTGGAGCGCTATATAATTCCGGGCGCACCCGTCACATTTAAACATTCATATTGCGCTATATAATTCCGGGCACACCCGTCACATCATAATATTATCATTATCATGCTTGCCAAATAGAACACATATCAAACATGTACATAAATAACCCATGAAAAGGAATGGGTTTCATCTCGTAATAACACATTCATAAGCTTTTGGTTCCCAAAAGAAAGAGGGAACAACATGCTTGATATAAGAACCATCAACCTTGAATGAGAGGTAAAAGGTGAGATCTTGAAAGAAGAGTTCTTTTGGAAAACATTTTGATGGACATAAAAAATAGTTACAAACATGTATATCCCAGAAAAGTAAAGGAAAAGATGAAAAAAAGACCTTTGAGGAGTAACCATATCAAAAATGGAGTGAAAGAGGGAGAACAAGAAGGAAGAAAATTGGGTTCGAGATTTCCCCTTACCTTGTACTCGAATGTCTCCTTCTCTTTAATGTCCTATATAATGACATTATATTCATTAATTAGAAATTCCAGAACCTTTTATAAATTAATAGGGTTCATTCTGGTTTCATTATTTCATATTATGTTCCTTTGTATGACTTATAGAGTTTAAAAACATTGATCGGGGATGTTCGTTTTCTTGGTTTTCTTGAGCGGTCCACCTGTATTCTTAATTTGATGTTTCGGTAGATCATGGGTAAACATCCAGAACTGATATTACATGTAATTAATGATATTACAGAAGCTTTATTGATTTTATAATGAGTTATATTAGATCCATGTGGCTGAATCATTAGATAAGAATTAAATGAAGATTATTTGGGCTAATTTGAGCAGTTTTTGGATCACAACCAACTCATTATAACTTTTCACTTAGTAGTATGGCCATAGGTTATTTACAGAACTTAAAATAGAACATAATACATATAAAACATTCTGGTTCAACCATAAAAATGGTTTCATGACCAGATTGAAGGTATAAATGGAAGAAGAGAGCATGTTGTTTTTGAAGGTGATAAATTATCACCACATGAACAACGTTCTCTTTAATAAAATAAAAGGAAGGGGGAAAGGGTGTGGGGTGATATAATATAACATTAGAATCATAATATTACAGTATATATATAATACTAGATTAGAAGAACAATTTGGATGAAGATAGATAGAGAGAGATCAAGAAAGGAACTTGAACTTGAAAGGAAATTGAAGAAGAAGAGGGAGGGAAATTACCTTTAGAATCCTCCTCTTAAGAACCTCCTTAAGGGCTTATGCTTGGTATTTTGATTAGACCAGGAGTTCATGGACGTGGGGAAGGGGCTAGGAAAGATGATTGGTCAGATCTTAGACAATTCTTGAAGCTTGAGAGGTGTGGTTTGGCAAGAGGAGGGGGAGGGCTTATTTATACATGAGGAGGGAGGTGTTTTTGGCATAAAATATTAAATAAAATAATATATCATATGTTGGACTTTTAATAGTAGTTTTTTGACATCCTAAATCATATATTAATATAATAAAATTCGTTTTAGGCTTTAATGCTTCTTTATAATCCGAATTCATTACTTTATTAAAAGGAAAGTGAAAGAAAGAGAAAAAGACACTTTAAGAAATCACCTTTTTGACTTTAGGCTTTGGAAAGTTCTTTTTTGGTTTGAGAATTGAATTTATTGTATTTCAAGGAAAAATTTATGAAATTTAATATTTTTTGTCCGAAACTAAAGTTATAGAATGTTTATGTCATCATTACATCATTAATGATGCAATTTAGTGTACACCGATTATTTGAAAAACTGTATTTTTTTACTATTCACCCGAAAATTGAAGTATATCAGAATAAACCAAAAAATTTACCCCTACCATTTTTAGACGTGTAGAATCCAAAAATGATGTCCATTTTTCAAAAATAATTTTCTAAATATCATTAATTTAATATTTAATTAAAACCATAATTTACTTAAAAAACAGTTTTTTAAAATTAACAGTGATTTCGCAGTTCTTTCAAAAATTACTTAGGGTCTTATAAAATTATCTAAAAACTATTAGACATTGATTCAATAATTTATGAATATATTTCAGGAAAATAAATATTCTTTTAAATTAATTAATTAATTATAGTTATTTATTTATGACTTATAAAATACCAAAAACGTTTACTAAGGTCAAATTATCACATTCTATGATGTCTAAATTTTATTTTATTATTCATAAGTAATGTTACTCTTATTTACTATTAATAAGGGTCATATTAATATTCATAAGGGTAGGTTACTATTAATAAGGGTAGGTTACTATTCACCAAAAATTATTTTTGTTTCATTAGACTCCAAAAACTGTCTTGAACACAACCGTGTATGTCGAATTTTTAAAATTCCAAACATAGGGGTGACAAAATTATGTTTAAAGGTCACTTATCACTTAGTAGTTCTTTATTTTCTGTTTTTATGACATAGATATAAGAAGGGAATTTTCCATTGAAAAACTTTGGGTCGTTACATTCTTCCCCCCTTAAGAAATTTCGCCCCCGAAATTTCACTTTACACAAACAGGTGAGGGTACTTCTCCTTCATTACCTCTCCTGGTTCCCACCATTTTCTAAAATAGAAAATGTTAGAACAAAACATAAGTAAACAATTCATGAATAACTTATCCTTTTAAACAATTATACCAAAAACATAACATATGGTATCCCTAGGTAAATATCCTTGTGTGCATATTTGTACTTAGTCTCATGTTAGAGGTTTTCTTTAGGGTTCACTAATCCTAATTCCCAAATTAACTAAACCTTTCCTTTGATACCAACTATAGCGACCCTTCCTTTTCATACATTACTATTACATCATTTTAAATATAAACAACATAATAGTATTACACATGGAGGATCCAGAGGTTTAGTGTCTTGGGCAAACTAGGACAACACATAACAAGTACAACATCAAGCATAAAAATCCATTTAATCTCTTCTTCTATAGCTTCTTAGTAGCACTTGTCCTCTCCTTAGTACATGTAGCCACCTGAGAGTATACATAAAAAGGGGTGAGCTAAAAGCCCAGTAAGAGGATAGATAAGAACAATATAGCATGGGGTGAGCATAATCATGACATAGTAAGAAGATCTTGAACATGAGAGGAGCATAAACAATAAACTTAAAATGTGGCAAAGCATAAAAATGAAACATCATGTCTTAGTGGTTAACTACCACACATACTTGTGAAAAAAGCTAGCATCATGTTCACGCATCAATTCACATTTACTCATGAGATTAATCACTTTACCCAATGCATTGGAGCGCTATATAATTTCGGGCGCACCCGTCACATTTAAACATTCATATTGCGCTATATAATTCTGGGCGCACCCGTCACATCATAATATTATCATTATCATGCTTTCCACATAGAACACATATCAAACATGTACATAAATAACCCATGGAAAGGAATGAGTTTCATCTCATAATAAAACATTCATAAGCTTTGGGTTCCCAAAAGAAAGAGGGAACAACATGCTTGATATAAGAACCATCAACCTTGAATGAGAGGTAAAAGGTGAGATATTGAAAGAAGAGTTCTTTTGGAAAACATTTTTATGGACATAAAAACCAGTTAAAAACATGTATATCCCAGAAAATTAAAGTAAAATATGAACAAAAGACCTTTGAGGAGTTACCATATCAAAAATGGAGTGAAAGAGGGAGAACACGAAGGAAGAAAATTGGGTTCGAGATTTCCCCTTACCTTGTACTCGAATGCCTCCTTCTCTTTAATGTCCTGTATAATGACATTATAATAATTAATTAGAAATTCCATAACCTTTTATACATTAATAGGGTTCATTATGGTTTCATTATTTCATATTATGTTCCTTTGGATGACTTATAGAGTTTAAAAACATTGATCGGGGATGTTCGTTTTCATGGTTTTCTTGAGCGGTCCACCTGTATTCTTAATTTGATGTTTCAGTAGATCATGGGTAAACATCCAGAACTGATATTACATGTAATTAATGATATTACAGAAGCTTTAATGATTTTATAATGAGTTATATTAGATCCATGTGGCCGAATCATTAGATAAGAATTAAATGAAGATTATTTGGGCTAATTTGAGCGGTTTTTGGATCACAACCAACTCATTATAACTATTCACTTAGTAGTCTGGCCATAGGTTATTTCCAGAACTTAAAATAGAACATAATAAATATAAAACATTCTGTTGAAACCATAAAAATGGTTTCATGTCCAGATTTAAGGTATAAATGGAAAAAGAGAGCATGTTGTTTTTGAAGGTGATAAATTATCACCACATGAACAACGTTCTCTTTAATAAAATAAAAGGGGGAAAGGGTGTGGGGTGATATAATATAACATTAGAATAATAATATTACATTATATATATAATAATAGATTATCAGAACAATTTGGATTAAGATAGATAGAGAGAGATCAAGAAAATAACTTGAACTTGAAAGGAAATTAAAGGAGAAGAGGGAGGGAAATTACCTTTAGAATCCTCCTCTTAAGAACCTCCTTAAGGGACTATGCTTGGTCTTTTGATGAGACCAGGAGTTCATGGACGTGGGGAAGGGGCTAGGAGAGATGATTGGGCAGATCTTAAACAATTCTTGAAGCTTGAGAGGTGTGGTTTGGCAAGAGGAGGGGGAGGGATTATTTATACATGAGGAGGGAGGTGTTTTTGGCATAAAATATTAAATAAAATAATATATCATAAGTTAGACTTGTAATATTAGTTTTTTGACATCCTAAATCATATATTAATATAATAAAATTCGTTTTAGGCTTTAAATCTTCTTTATAATCCGAATTCATTACTTTATTGAAAGGAAAGTGAACGAAAGAGAAAAAGACACTTTAAGAAATCACCTTTTTGACTTTAGGCTTTGGAAAGTTCTTTTTAGGTTTGAGAATTGAATTTATTGTATTTCAAGGAACAATTTATGAAATTTTATATGTTTTGGCCGAAACTAATGTTCTAGAATGTTTATGTCATCATTACATCATTAATGATGCAATTTAGTGTACACTGATTATTTGAAAAACTGTATTTTTTTACTATT
The DNA here is from genome assembly GCA_963277665.1 of Viscum album. Taxonomy (NCBI): domain Eukaryota; kingdom Viridiplantae; phylum Streptophyta; class Magnoliopsida; order Santalales; family Viscaceae; genus Viscum; species Viscum album. The sequence continues at coordinate 1,134,640,330 of OY728165.1, forward strand.
CACCCGAAAATTGAAGTATTTTAGAATAAACCCAAAAAATTACCCCTACCATTTTTAGACGTTTAGAATCCAAAAATGATGTCCATTTTTCAAAAATAATTTTCTAAATATCATTAATTTAATATTTAATTAAAACCATAATTTACTTAAAAAAACAGTTTTTTAAAATTAACACTGATTTCGCAGTTCTTTCAAAAATTACTTAGGGTCTTATAAAATTATCTAAAAACTATTAGACATTGATTAAATAATTTATGAATATATTTCAGGAAAATAAATATTCTTTTAAATTAATTAATTAATTATAGTTTATTATTTATGACTTATAAAATACAAAAAACGTTTACTAAGGTCAAATTATCACATACTATGATGTCTAAATTTTATATTCTTATTCATAAGTAATGTTACTCTTATTTACTATTAATAAGGGTCATATTACTATTCATAAGGGTAGGTTACTATTCACCAAAAATTATTTTTGTTTCATTAGACTCCAAAAACTGTCTTGAACACAACCGTGTATGTTGGATTTTTAAAATTCCAAACATAGGGGTGAAAAAATTATGTTTAAAGGTCACTTATCACTTAGTAGTTCTTTATTTTGTGTTTTTATGACATAGATATAAGAAGGGAATTTTCCATTGAAAAACTTTGGGTCGTTACAAGCAGCGGTACGTGGACTTTCTCAAACAACACCATGATGTGTTTTCCTGGAGTTACGGCAAGATGCGAGGATTGGATCCCCAGGTAGCTGTCCACCACCTTGGTCTCCCGACAAACCATCACGGGTTCAAGCATCCCCCCAGAAAGATGCACCCTTCACACGGTGCCCTGGTTGAGGCCATATTTGACAAGATTAGCAAAGCCAACATCATCAAGGAAGTCTTGTACCCCAAGTGGTTGGCCAACATTGTGCCAGTCAGGAAGAAGAACAGGAAGATCAGAGACCGTAGTGACTTTCGTGGTCTCAACTACCATTGTCCGAAGGATGATTTTCCCCTTCTAATGACAGAGTTTTTGATTGATGTTATAGCCGGGTTCCAAGCCCTCTCCTTTATGGATGGGTATTCTGGGTAAAACTAGATCTGTATGGCCCCCAAAGACGAGGAGTCCACTAGATTTAGGGATCCCCAAGGTACATTCTGTTACCAGGTCACGCCTTTTGGATTGAAAAATGCAGGTGCCACCTATCAGCAGGCCATGTACCGCATATTCAATCTAGTTCTCGGGACATTAGTGGAGTGCTATGTGGATGAACTGGTGGTCAAATCTCGTCAGCTCCAAGACCATCTCAAGGATATTGAGAAATTTATCGGTTTCCTACACTCTCACCACCTGAAGATGAACCCGCTTAAATGTTCCTTCGGGGTCACCTCTGGGAAGTTTCATGGATTTTTTTTCAGATACCGAGGCATTGAGATCGACCTAGAGAAGATCAAAGCAATCATCCAGATGCCTCCCCAGAGTAATATTCGGGAGCTTCGAGGTCTTCAAGGCCACTTAGCCTACATACATCGATTCATCGTGAATCTGGATGGCGCGTGTAATCCCTTTTTCTGGCTCATGAAGAAAGGGTCCACCTATGAATGGGATGAAGAGTGTCAGACCTCTTTTGAGGAAATCAAGCAGTATCTGATCCAGCCCCCGGTCCTGATGCCACCCGTCACCGGAAAGCCTCTGGTCCTTTATGTGACCGCCCTGGAACGGTCTCTCGGCACCCTGATCGCATAGAAGAACAATGAGGGGACAACTAATAGCCTCTACTACCTCTCTCGCATGATACTTGATATGGAGACCAGATACTCCCCAATCAAAAAGAGCTTACTTGAGCTTGTGTTTACCATACAGAAATTGTGACACTACCTACAGCACCATGAGGTACAGTTGGTCTCTCGTGTGGACCCACTTAAGTATATTCTAAACCACCGCATGTTTACTGGTTGGCTAGCGTGGTGGGTGGTAATTTTCCATAAATTCGACATCAGGTCCGTGCCTTATAAGGATATTAAGGGGAAGGCATTGGCAGACTTCCTAGCTACCCATCCAACCTCCGGAGATCAATCCCTGGACTTGGATTTTCCTGATGAGTCAATCCTCTTCGTCGAACATGCCGTCTCTTGTTGGAAAATTCACTTCGACGGTGCCTCCCAGAGCCCCACCGGTAGGAGGCTCAACGATCCTAGTCTCAACAGAGTGGACATGGGTATCGTGTTCATCACCCCATCACAAGTTGTTCTGCCACACTCATTCCTATTTTTAGAAGGTTGCACCAACAAAGAGGCAGAGTATCAGGCACTCATCACTGGCCTCGAGCTGGCCCTTAAGATCGATGTGCCCCATTTTCTTGTGAAAGGGGATTCTGGACTAGTCATCAAGCAGGTCAATGGAGACTATGCTGTCAGAAATCCAGAGCTTGTGCCATTGTTGGAGTGTACCCTCCGTCTAATGACCAAGTTCCCTTCTCGACCCGAGGTTACCCATGTCCCTCGGCCACAAAACGGTCGAGTGGATGCTCTGGCCAACCTAGCTGTGTCACTTGCAGAACCCAAGCAGGATGATTTGATCATACATGTGGCATACCGGAGAGTCATTTCCCCTGTCACCCCAGAGGATGATGACAGCCCGTGGGTAATACATCTTACCGCCAGATCCTCCATGTCGGGAGCCCCGGGTTCCTCAGATCCAGTGATCGAAACGACTCTTGACTGGAGGGCACCTTTTGTCGAGTATCTCCAAAATGGTAGCCTCCAGGATGATCGGGCCGAGCGCGAGCGAATCTGACTTCGTGCACTGCAGTTTACCATTAAGAGTGGTCCCAGTCTTGAGCAGATCCTCTATAAGAGGGGTTTCGATGGTGTTCTCCTCTGTTGTATTCAAGGAGTCGAGATTTCTAAAGTCATGCAAGTGGTTCATGGTGGTTCCTGCAGTTCCCACCAGGCCGGGCCAAAGCTCTCACATTAGATCCGGAGACTGGGGTACTTATGGCCCTCTATGATCCATGATTGTATTGAGTTTTCCAAGAGATTCCATGCATTCCAAGTTCAGGATAACTTCCTACATCGACCGCCAGATCCTCTCCACTCCACCAAGTACTGTTGGCCATTTTTGGTGTGGGGACTCGATGTCGTGGGACCATATCCATCGGCGACAGCTCGCCAGTGTAGGTTTATCCTGACCGCTACTGATTTCTTCTCCAAGTGGGCAGAGGTAGTTCCACTCAAGGAGGTCAAGGCCTGTTCCATCATTGACTTCGTGAGCTCTAATATCATCCACCGGTTTGGAGTCCCTCAGGCTGTCCTCACCAATAACGGCACCAACTTCCAAGCTGTCGAGCTGAAGAAATTGTACATCAAGTACAATATCCGTTCGAACCATACCTCCCGCTATCACGCATAGGAAAATGGGTAGATCAAGGCATTCAAAAAAACCCTCTCTAACATTCTTCAGAAAATGGTTGGTCATAATAAGAAGAGTTGGTCGGACAAGCTCCCCAACGCCCTCTGGGCATATCGGACGATGACTCGTAATTCCACCCAGGTGACTCCATATTCCCTGGTGTACGGGGCTGAGGCCGTCCTGCCCATCGAGATCTAGCTTCCATCACTATGCACAAAAGTCTATGACTAGTAGTTGCAAGATAAGGTGGCCGAAATCCATCTAGTTGAATTGGAATCACTCGACGAGAACAGGATATGTGCCCGACACAATCTAGAAAGGCATCAGAATAAGATATCCAGATCCTTCAACAAGAAATTTCTCCCTCGCTCTTTTCTTCAATGTGACCTGGTGTTGGCCCTCCAAGCGCCAATGATTCCCGGAAGAAAACCACCCAAGCTGGGTCCCAAATGGGAAGGACCTTACATCATTCATAAGGTTTACCCCCCAACAGAGCATACTCCTTGGTGACCATGGATGGTGAGTGCATAACTCCTCCCACCAATGCCAAGTTTCTCAAGAAATACTTTTCCTGAGCCTATAGGTCATGCATGACCCTAAACTGCACCCTGGTCCTACACGACCTTAAACTATATGGTCCCAAATGACCTTAAACTAGACGGTCCCGCATGATCCTAAACTTCTTGATGGTACAACATGACCTTAAACGGGATGGTCCCGCATGACCCTAAACAGCATGATTTTCCTACATGACCTTAAACTGGACGGTCCCACATGACCTTAAATTGCACGATGGTCCTATAGGACCTTAAATGTCTCATCCTGCATGACATTAAACTGCAACATCATCCTGTATGATGTTAAACTACAACATCATCCTTCATTACATTAAATTGTTCATCTTCGTCCATCATGACGTTAAACTTCTCATTATCCTCCTGCATGACAATAAATTGAAAAATGGTCCAAGCTCTATAACCCTAAACTAGGATCTCCCTCATCCTCACTACAAGATGTTAAACTGGAAGCTGTTCAGGAATTCCTGACTGAGGCCTAGCCTCAGGCCTTTTGCCTCCTCGGGCCCTCGGCCCTATCCTCACTGCAAGACGTTAAACTGGAAGCTGGTCGGGCCTTCCTGGCTGAGGCCCAGCCTTAGGCCCTTTGGCCTCCTCAGGCCCCCGGCCCTCGTCCTCACTACAAGACGTTAAACTGCAAGTTGGTCAGGCCTTACAGACTGTGGCCTAGCCTCTGGTCCCATGCCCTTCCCCGATCCAGGCTCTCTTGTGGGATTGTATGGTGTTGTATGGGATTATGTCCTCATTCACGTCGGGTTACTCACAGTACCGTACACATCCCCAGATGAGATGCATTTTACCGTCCTACATGACATTAAACTGTGCTTCTAGAACTATGTATGACTTGATTCCCATCCTTATGGGATATGTAGGAATGCTCAGACGCTTTTTTTTAGACCATCCCCAAACTCTTCTCTTTGACTATCCCCCCTGGGTATAGCTTCCTCATAGGGTCCTCGCATGATGTAGAGTAGGCATCCTTAGCCCCACTCATACGATGATTATAATGGTCACACCATGTGTCCACTCTCGTTCTTCTATCCACCCTCGTCTTCACCGCACGACGTTAAACTACATGGCCTTTAAGAACTATGTATGGCTTGATTCCCATCCTCATGGGATACGTAGGAACGCCTGGACATTTTGTCTGTTGGCCCAACCCAAAATCCAGAATCTTCCCATCGGGTTGAGACCTATGGTAGGGTGCATACTTTTTACCCAATGCGCATCGATCTAGCCTCGGTCCAGCTGTACGTTCCCCCTCCCTGGAGATGTTCGCCTCTTTTGTAGATGGGTACAACTATGCTTCACCCACTCCATGACTGGGATTCCATCACCTTCCCCATCAGAAAGGGACCCTAGACGGTATGGATACTAGGACTAAGGGCCCTCTTACCATTTCAGGCCAACGCCCACGGAGATACCAAGCAACAAGCTGATACAAGTCCCGTGTTTCGAATGTGGTCAGCGGTCGATGCTCATTTGTTGCTCCCATCTCATGTCACCATAGGGACACTGTGTTTCGAACATGGTCAACTACCACTCTGGATCTTTGAGACCACCCCAAGATGTCCCAAAAATTGAGTGTATTGATTCATTCTGCCCCATCCCGAAGCGACGAACTCTTTTCGGATAGGGCCAACTGTCAGGCCCCTTGGCCTTCTCGGGCCCCCATCCCTCGTCCTTACTGCAAGACGTTAAACCGCAAGCTAGTTAGGCATTCCTGACTGAGGCCCAGCCTCAAGCCCCTTGTCCTTCTCGGGACCCTTAGCCCAAGTTCATACCCATAGTGTACGGTGTGGTGTGGGATTACGTCCTCATTCACGTCGGGTTACCATCTGTGCCGTACACCTCCCCTGTCCAGGGAATCCTATTCCCCGACCTTCGTCCTCACAGTAAGACGTTAAACTGCGAGCAGGCCAAGCCTTCCTGACCAAAGCCCAAATATCAGGCCCCTTGGCCTTTTTGGGCCCCTAGCCCAGGTTCTCTCGTACGGGACTGTGTGGCGTGGTATGGGATTATTTCCTCATTCACGTCAGGTTACTCGCCACACTGTACACATCCTTGTTAGGGTATCCTACCCCCTGGGTGTCTTCGAGAACTATGTGTGGATTGATTCCCATCCTTATGGGATACGTAGGACCACCCGAATGTCTAGGCTTCGATTCCAGCCCCATCTCCTGGAAATCTCCATCCCACCTTGGCCCCTTAGCCTACCTCTCCCTCCTCAGCCACTCCATCGACCCTTGTCGGTGGTCCACCAATGTGCCTACGGGTACTCTAGTTTAGTACTTGGAATGCTGGGTTCTACTTGGACATGTTCTCACCCACTTTTCAGGCTTTTTTTTCCCCTTCATCATGGCTTTCATCTCCTTTCACACCCAGAGGGACCCCCAAGAACGGCCTGGATACTACGCCTAAGGGCTCTCCTACCGTTATGGGCCAACGCCCCAGAGGGATTTGGACAACAAATTGATACAAATCCCATGTTGTGAACATGTTCAGTGGTCGATGCTCGTTTGTTGTTCCCACTTCAGGATAACATGATATAGATATTGTTTTTCCTCCATGGTTAACAGTTATCCTTCATCGCCACGCCAACCCCATTAAGCCCAAAATGTCGGTTACACAATTCACATCCTTCTCCACCTTCTCATGTTCAAGTACATCTTCGAAACTTTTGATGTTATTCCTCAGTGCGCATCTTCACGTCAGGGGAAAAATCCATGGTAAGGGCGTATTTCGGGGATCTGCACTGATTTCCCTTTGATGGACATTCCAAGTATTGCAATGAGGATCTTCCTCCCTTATTTCCCACACCGAGTTTCACTCACGTGGGCTTAGGGATCGGGTCGAGGTCTGCGCTTACTTAGATGGATACCATAAATTCATGGTCTGAGCTCTAAGACCCTAAACTAAGATCATCATAGAACTATGTTTGGCTTGATTCCCATCCTCATGGGATATGTAGTAACGCCCAGACCTTCTGTCTTTGGGTCCATCTTGAGTTCCGCTAGTTCATCTTATATGTCCCTCCTTCAGGACCTTGATTATGGGACTACGTGGCATGGTATGGGACCATGTCCTCATTCACGTCAGGTTTGCAATGGCCACACCACAAGCACCACGTTCTAAAAAATTATCCCTCCTATTCCCTGTCTTGCCCGACATTAAAAGGCACCTTTCTAGAACTACTTGTGGCTTGATTCCCATCCTTATGGGATATGTAGGACCACCTGAATGTCTAGACTTCAGGTCCAGCCCCATCTCTTAGAGATCTCCCAGTCACCTAAGCCCCTTGGCTTTTCCCTCTCCACGAGGGAGATATATAGGTGTGGTACATGGTTCTTGGCACCGTGCCCCCCTTCTCCCAGAAATCCACCATCTCTTGGCCACCCTCAAGTTGAGTCCCTCGACCCCTTGTAGTGGTTCACCCATGTGTTAAGAGTACTCTGGTCTAGGACCAAGAGTCTCATATTCAACTTGGTCAAGTTCCTTCCACTTGTCAAGCTTCATGCTCCCCTTCATTCGGGCTTCCATCACCCTTCACACCCGATGGGACCCCCATGAACGGCCTGGATACCACGCCTAATGGATCTGACGTGGCCATTTTTTACACATTTTTCCACATCCTTTTTATTAATTTTTAATGATATATTTAACTATTTTTTCACTTTTTATTAAATAAATGCACTTTTGTATTTTTATAATTAAATTTGTCAAATATTCATTTCTTATATCATTTTATGTAATTATGGGCCCTTAAATAGTTTATTTATTCCTTATTTGTTTTTAATATAATTAATTTTCATTTTTTTATTATTTAATCTATATTTTTTTTCTTTATTTAATTTTACATTATTAATAATTATTGAGTTTGATAATTAATTTACTTTTATTTTTTAATGTTTATGCAACTTAGTTCGGCTTGCCAGACTACCGGTATCTTAGCTACCGATAGCAGGTTACCGGTACTCTCTATCGGTTACTCTGTATCTATTGGTGACCTTACCTATATCAGTAACCTTAGTCACTATTACTCTTTCCTACCGGTAGCTCTCATTTAATTATAATGGTAGACTTTGATTTAAACTACCTATAGTTCTTATTTATCAGTAGTGGTAACCCATTTATTTTAATTTAATAATGGTGAGTAATTAGTTTAAATTAGTTTTACTTGATTTCTTTCTAATAGGTTAATTTTTATTTAAGCAATTATTTAATTGAGGTTAATTTATTTAAATTAACTTCTAATTTGTTTTTATAATTAATCTTCTAACTTAGTTTCATTAGAATAGGTTTATTAGTTTAATTAATTTGTTTAGACGCTCCGCCAACTATCTAAGTAAGTTGTGTCTATTTTTAAATTTAATTAAATGGTTCGCCCTTAATTATTTTTGTGCAATTAGTTAATTAATTAATTAAGTAATATTTTTTGAACATTAATTATATTATTTTATGTATGAGGATTAATTATTAATTTACCATATTTTGATTTCAGTCTACCGTTGAGGTAGATGAGCGCTAGCGGTGACTTATATGGGTCACTGTTGCTTCTCATTGTCACTTGCTACAACTTTGTAATTCACATGTTTAGTTTTTCTTAATTTTAAACTTTTATTAATTTTGTTTAACAATTATTTAGTTTATAATTTAAGTGTTTTTAATTTTAAAAGAAAATTAATATTTTAAAAGGTTAATAAATATCATGTTTTTAATTAATGGTATTTAGCATTATTTAAATTAATTATTTTAAATATTTATTTAATTTATTTATGTTTTAATTCTATGTTTAATTTGTGTTTATTTTTAAAAGGTCACAATTGCATAATGGTAAGCTTCTATTTTGCTGTACTGGTAACATTTATTTATTTATTTACAGTGGTGGCCCTTTTATTTTTATTTAGCAACAGTGAGTATTTAATTCTATTTGTAACGGCGTTCTTTTTTTTAAGTATCTGTGGCCCTTTAATTTTTATTCTAATAGTATCTTTTAATTTTCATTTTTAATTTTAACAATACGGTGCCTTTTATATTTTCCTTTAACAGTGAACCCCGCTCCGCTATTATACCTAACAGTGACCACCTCACTATTGCGCCACATCTCTTCTTTATTTCCCTGTAAAAGTAACCTCCTCGCTGTCAGTATCTTACCAGTAGCCTTTCCCTACTGATTACACATCCCTTTTAACTCACTGTTTCTTTAACTCTCCATTTCAACTTAAGTCCACCGGTACTGCCTACCTCACTGTTTCTCAAACCCTCACTGCTACTGTTATGATTTTGCCTACCGGTGACCCTTTTTCCTTACCTCACCGCTACCCATTTTTGTTCCTCACCGTCAGCCTTCACCTCACCCTTACAACTACCTTCAATCTTCCTCACTATTATCTACTCCTCCACACTTCACATCTACATGATCTATACCTCAACCACAAACCAGCCTCAGACTCCATCAAATACAACAACAACAAAAAAATAGTAGATTCAAGCGGCCACAAGCTGAACCCAAACCGCTCTACACCATCATCAAGAAGGGTTGGATCCGCACAAGAGGAGAAATCGTTGAGTTTCGGAGGATCTAAAATCACCACTCTAGCATTGTCTGGAGAGAACCGAGTGTTTCTGAAATAGAAGGAAGTTTTTCGTCGTCGCAGCTGATGCGTTGTGTTGTGCTGCTGTGGAAGTAGAGGAGGAATCGATCACCGATGGAGTGAGGTTGTGCCGCTACTGTGGGGGAGACTGAGTGAGAAGATGGGTCTTACACGATGTGGGGGAATACATCGATCCGAGTCCGATCCGCCATGGGTGTGAGTTCAAGACGCTGCTGTAGGCCGAGAGCAGCGCTGGAACAAGGAACCGTCAGAATCACTGGAGTGAAAGAAGTATGCCGTAATAAGTAGCTCATGCCGCACCTGCTTGTGACGCCGCACCATGAGGATCCGGATCCCCTATGGAGTCGCTATGAGCTACCGCATACTGCTAGTGATGGATTACTTTCCGTCGCCGGACTGGGTGAGGACGCTGCGGAGGAGGGAGCCTGTTGTGCTGGGTTCAAGGAAAGAAGAAGACCCTTCCCCCTTCCTGCTGTGCAGTGTGGAATTGGGGGGAAGAGGGAAGTAATAAAAATATAATTATAAAAATAATTAATATAATAAAAGTAAAGTAAAAATGACAAACAAAAAAGAAGAAAAAAATAAAAGTTAAAGTTAAAGTAACTTTAAATAAGTCAATTGAATAGAATAAAATTTATAAAAGTAATAAATTTAAACAATTATAATCTTAATAACTAAATAAATTATGAATTAAATTAAAAAGCTTAATTAAAAATGAGTGTTAATAATAAGTTAATAATAATGAAATATTTTTTTTATAGTATAAATTATTTAATTAATATTAATTCCAAATAAATTATTAAGTACTCTTATTAATTTAAAAAAAAATACTTAAAACTTATGTAATAATTTTAATTACTAAATTAAAATTAACTAATTAATTAATTAACCTAACAATTTAATTTCTTTAATAGTAATAATTAAATTAATAAAACAATCTTAAATATTAAATTATTTATTTATTTATTTATATCGTAAATTTTAATAACTTAGTTAAAAATAATAAAATTAATAACTTGGTAATTATATCTATTAATTTAATTAAATTAATAACCTTTTAATAAATTATGTTTCACCATAGTATTATTAAATGAATAATTTTATAAATAATTTAAAAGTAAATAATAATTAACAATTAAATTATGATTAACTTTCAAAGAGTAATATAACAGTTAACATTAAAAATAACTTTTTCTTTCTTTCTTTGCGTAATTATTTATTTACTTTTCTTTTCTATTTATTTGTGCAGGTTCATTCCAAAGTTGTAGACACATCCAAGTGCATGTAACTAACTCAGTCGAATTTAGTTACGTGAGAAAAACTCACGCGACGTGCCAGTCGTGGAAAAAGCGCACGTGTGTAGTGCACTCGTGAAAGACATTCCAAGTCGGTGGAAATCGAGCAATGAAAAGCAGCTTATGACAGCAGGGTACTTAAAGAAAACATGCAGCAGAATTTGATGGGGGTTGACGAAGAGGATTCATTCACTCGTAGAGGCACTCACTCGACGAACACATGAGTCTCAGAGTAGAGCAGAGGTCCAGGAGCAGCAATTCATGGGAGCAGAGGGAGTTTTCTTCCTCTGTTCTATTTCAAATCTCTTCCTTTGTATTTGAATGACTTTATTTTTCGATATAACGATAATGAACAATATATTAGTTAGCTAAATTTTTAGTTCGGGGCTGAATTGAAGTTCTACTGGTTACTTTTAATTCTCATATCACTTAATCAATTCATTGAATTCAGTAAAGATCAGCGAGATTGATGCTGAGTTCAGTCAATTGCTTTTCACCACTAGTGCTTAATTTTCAAAACTCTACAATCAAATCGGCGAGATTTATCGTGGAAAAATCTTTAAAAAAATAGTCAATTCACAAATGATTCGGGACTTACAGTTAGTTCCTCTTGTTGTCATTATCTTTTTGAACTTTCCACAACTGATTTGTTTTGGAGTGGCAAACTTCAAAATCAATCAGTCTGTGTGACTTAACTCTTGGCGAGGGAGGTAAGTCACTCTGTTTATGGTGGTGCATGGAAATAACTTTAAAGTGATTCAGAATACCTATTAAACTAGTAGAATGAAGACTTCTCCTCGATCATTTTACTTGATTCTTCACTATCAGCATTTTATATCTCTGTTTCTTACTGTTCTTAGTCTGTTTCTTGTTTCATAATAGTTTAGAACAAAAACTCAAAAAGACTGTAGTGTTACATTAGAGTATAATTTTAAAAAAAATTAAAAAAAATACATAAAATAAATAGAAAATCCATTCCACTACTCACAACAGTGAGATCTTTTTGTACGTTTTTTTAGAAGAATAGTGGTCAAATTCGCCTTTTCTGTGGGTTTGACCCTACTTTCCACATATACTATAGTTAGTAGGAATATAAATATTAAATTTTGACCAACTTCAACGAAGGTCCAGGTCAAGTTTTTGGTGTCATTTCCGGGGAAGGCACGAGCCATTATTTTCTAAAAAAATACAAAAAAAATAAAAAAAACAAAAAAAAATTAATTAAAAAATTATTAAAACTGTGAAAAAAAAATCTGTTTCATTTAATACTGTTTTGCTACTATTCTTTCATTGTTGAACTCCTGTTAGTTCTACTATTTTTCTATTCTGAACTATTTTACACTTTGCATAAGCACAAGAGCGTTCATTGTTACAGTGGAGTTTTCAATATTTGAATTTGAAAAACATTTATCTACTCTTTTAAAAAAAACATTGTAATGGAAAATCAGGATAATACGGTTGATCAAAACATGAATGTGCCACAGCCCTTAGTTTCGTCCCTCCAGCTACCTAGACTTAGGGAATTTCAATTTCCAATTGTATTGAGTAACCCATATTGTATTAGGTTGACCCCTAGGTCGAGGAACTATTTAATTAAGAAGTCTCACCTTTCTCAGGTTCCTTCATTCAATAGTCTTCTAGGAGAGGATTCACTTGAGTTCATTAGAGAGTTCTATAGTTCTGTACAACAATTGCCTCTGAAAGAGCTTTGTGAGGAGGAGTTGAGATTGAGGTTGTTTCCATTTTGTCTGAATGGTAAGGCTAGGACTTGGTTTTAGAACTTAGATGATAAAATTTTTGAGACCTGGGAAGAAGTGTTTACTGCCTTTATATCAAAATTCTATCCTAGGAACACCACTTCTGAAATTAGGCACAAAATTATGTGGTTTTTCCAAGATGAGGGAGAGTTATTTCATGAGGCATGGGATAGGTTTATAAGTCTCCTTAGACAAAGTCCCAATCATTATTTTTCTCCCCATTTACTCATGGAAACCTTCTATAATTCTCTCACCCCTTACAACCAAAATTTAGTTGACCAATTCTCTGGGGGTGACTTTTCCGACTCCACTACTGATGAGCTGAAACTTGTGTATGACAAGCTAGCTCAAAAATCTCATCACAAGTGTTCTAAGAATAGGTTCATCCATAGAGGTTAAGTCAATCCTCAGGCTGCTATTGTTAGTGATAGGGTCCTAAGGGAGCAATGTAATCTTTGTGGGATGTTTGGTCACACTCATACATGTTGTTCTAATTTTGATCTCCCTGTCCAGTTTGATGAGAGTGCCAAATTTGTAGATTCTAGAGCTAGGAACCAATGTAAAAATGATCAATACTCCAATCAGTACACTTCTAGATATCAAAATCACCCAAACTTGTCCTGGAAAGAACAAAGTGTCATAAAATAGACCACTGCCCCTAACTACCAATCACACCCTAAAATTTATAACTCAAAACAATATAGGGATGAATCTTCTAATTATCAATGGGAGTTAAAGGGGTTGTTACAACATGTTTTGGGAGATATCAGTTCATTTAGGAAGGAAACAGATGGTAAGATTCAAAATTCAGAACATCAAATAATTCAAATAGTTAAAGATCAAGGTGATAAGGGAAATGGAAAGCTTCCCAACACTTAAATTCTTAATCCAAGAGAAAATATCATGGCTGTAACCATGAGATCTAGCCTTCAAAACCAAAACAAGTTAAGATTCACTCTGAGAAAACTAAAACTAATGAAAAAACTGAATCTGGAAAGAAAAATATGCTTGAAATAGAATCTGGGAATCTGGACAACTTTGTTCAACCTGAACAGAATGTTAAATTTTCACCTGAAAAAGTTCAAGAACCTAGGAAAATGAAGTGGGAGTTAATTAAATAAGAAAAGAAAAACAATGGAATTGAGGAGAAGGAGAATAATCAACCTGTTCTTCAAAATTATGCCCCTCCCATTCCCTTCCCTGAAAGAGTGAAGAAGAATGATGAACCTGATTATTTGAGGTTTCATAAATTGATTCAAAACTTTAGTATCAACATGCCATTTGTAGAAGCCTTAGATAAAATCCCTTCATATATTTCTTTTAACAAAAGTTTTCTAAGACATAAAAATGATTGGAAGAAGTTGGAAAAAGTTAATCTCAATGAGGAATGTAGTGCGATCTTGTTAAAGAAGTTGCCTCCAAAATTGAAAGATCCTGGTAGCTTTATTATTCAATGCAAAATAGGAGCAATTGAGAAACTTAATTATTTGTGTGACTTAGAGGAAAGAATCTATAATATGCCTTACTCCCTATTTAGATGGTTGGGTCTCAGGGATTTGAAACCAACATCTTTTTGTCTTCAACTTACTAATAGATCACTCACACACCCTTCAGGGAGGGTGGATGATCTATTAGTGAGTGTAAGAAAACTCACACTACCCACAGACTTCCTTATCATAGATATGGAGTGTGATGAAAGAGGCCCAATCATCTTAGGGAGACCTTTCCTTGCTACAGCTGGTGCTGTTATAGATGTGTCCAAGGGGAAACTCACTCTTCAATCCATTGATGATATGGAGGAGTTGTTAGTGTTTGAAAAACCTCAACATGTGTTTGGTTGTGATTTGATAGATGTTGCTGAGAATAAATGTTTTAAAATTGAGGTTCGAGCTATGTATGGTTCTTTTCCTCTTGAGGTCACAGAGATTTTGATTCCCCATCCTATTGAAACTTTTCTTCAAGCTTCTATTCCTATCCCACTCCTTCCTCTAGATGAGAAAAATCATTCCCTAGAACCCATTCTAGAGAGTGAATCACAATCTTCCCCTGAATTGTCTCAACACGTTTTTGAATGTTTTTCGTATGAAGTTGACTGTCTAAGGGTTTCTGAATTTGTAGAAAGTTCTAGTCTGAGTCCTGATGACAAACTAAACTGTACCCATTATGAGCAAGTGTATTTTCTGGAAACATTCATTTCTGATCAGTTTGATGTTGTTTGTGATGAATTCCAACCTTAACTTGAAATATTCACATCATTTGATTCATCTGGGGACATTGGGGACCACCTGTTGGAACTTGAATATGATTCCTTCTTTCGATAGTTTTCTGATTTGTATTTTGTGCAAGCTGTGATGGGAATATTCGATGAAAATACTAAAGAGTTTGCTGATTGTTTTTCTTATAATTCTTGGTTGGAGTTGACCTCTAAGTATGGGGGAAGTCATGTCAGTATTTCTGGTCAATTTAGTGATTTTATTATGGAATTATTGAAAATTCTTAGAGCTGAGGAAGTGGTTTTTAGGGCCCAAAATGGGCTGGATAGTATATTAGTAATGGTGTTTTTAAAGGAACTTTTGATAATATTGTACGATACTGTAGATGATAATGTTTTGGATGATCCTATTTTTGAATCTTTGGTTAATAGTGAAGTTCACATAATTAATAATTCATTTCCATTAAATGATCATGGATAGAAATATCTAGGAAAATAGAGTCTGGATGGGGACTATAAATCTAGCACTGCATGAGAGGCAACCCATGGTTTTTGTTTTGTTAATAAATAAAAACAAATTGTGAATAAATAAATTCTAACTGAAGACTTTAAATTCAGTGCTTCATGGGAGTCAACCCATGCTATTTCTTTAGTGTTTACTTTTATTTCTGTTCTTGTTTTACTTAGAATTAAGTGATGCTTTGCATTCTTATATATGCTCTGTCTCTGCTAGATACTTGTTCCCTTTTTATACACTTTGTGTTCTAGAAATGCTGCTGCTGTCATCTAAGGAGTGGAATTCCCGTATTCATCTCGGAAAAAAAACCTAGTCACGGAAGTACTTTACTGTTGAATTCGGTTTCATCTTTCTTCCCTTTAATACTTAAAAACATTCTGTTTACTGAATAATTTTGCTTGTATTAGTAAATCCTGCTTCTTGTCACTGGGTTGTGCATAAATTCTGCATGTGCCTCTTTGCTAAAAAAATTGAATTGCATTATTGTTAAAATCATTTCCACTGTTAGGAATTAAGTGTGGGGGGTACATGCTTCTATTCTTTTAAATGGTTTTGCTAAGGGGTTTAATCATGCATCTTACTGCTTTATTGAATATCTAATTGAATCATACTTTGTTAAACTTTCTTATCCCCAATCCATTGTGCACACACACCTTACATGATATATCTTGAGCTGAGTTGAAAATATTTGTCACTGGACAAATATTTTAATACACGTACTTGCTAATGAACCTGCTTATTTTTAATTGTGGAAAACAATCTCTTTGAACTTCATTGAGACCTTTTATACATGTCATATATCTACTTAATTGAAAATCTGTTTTGAACATTATTGATTAATTATTCTTCTCCATATTTAGTAGTCAACTTTGGGGAAAAATTTGGGTGTTAAGTGTGGGGGAGGGGGTCAATTCTTGACTGTGCTAATCTGTGCTTTAATGTAAGCCCATCAATTCCCACTGCAAATTCAATTTTTTTGTAAAAAATGGATAATTTTTTTTGAAAAATTCTTGCATAATTTTAGGCCTTACACCTTTCTATATTGGGTATTTCCTTAGGATAAGTTCTTTGCTGGTAGTTAAGGATTGCTTTGAACCTGAAATTAATGAGTTTGGATGATTACTGAGTGGTCTTTCTTGGTGGTTTGATGGAAATTCAGTTTAGGTACTACCTCTGGAATTGATACGGGAACTCTTTTTATGGAGTTATGATCATAGCCTTGGAACTGGATGTTTGATTTTGATTCTAGGGGACACACTTCTTTGTTAATTATTAAAAGTAATTGCTTTAATGAGCCAATGTAAATGAGTTTTATATAAATCTTTTGAAACTGGAGTTATTTGGGCATCTGGGATCCCACGGTGAGTCTCTGAGACCATAGATGTTGGGTGCGTTTCTATTAACTAAAATCCTTATGTACACTTTGAATAAGTGCATTGCACAGTGCTTAGCATAATGATACATGGCTTGGGAAAAATAAATAAAGTGTCTAGGATCAAAAATGAGCTCATTAAGGTGAGGAGAATGATGAACTTCAGATGAAGAAGGGATCGATTGGTTTATATAGGAATCATTTAGGTTGTATCATTGAGGTGATTCACAAAGAAATTAATTAGTTTTTTTAAACCTATGTGAAAAAATAAAAGTACAAAGTTCCTTGGTTATAGTCTTAATTCCATTGATGTTTTACCTCATGTCACTCTTGGAATTAGAACCTGAGTTTGGATTGAAATGAGTCACTAAGTTTTGTCACATAAGAGGCATGACATCTTCATTACTTGATGATTCATAGTTTTCAAGACTACCAGTGAGAATTTCTTCTAGGAAAGATTCATATGAGTAACTAATTTTCTTAAAGCCTACTGTTATGTAGTGTCCTCTATTTTGAGTGCTAGACATGTTACATTTTGAGCAAAAATGATAAACACTTCACTATTTTTCAAAGGAAATAGAACGTGGGATTGTTTGAGGACAAACAATGCTTAAGTGTGGGGGAATTTGATGTGGCCTTTTTTTACACAGTTTGCCACATCCTTTTTATTAATTTTTAATAATATATTTAACTATTTTTTCACTTTTTATTAAATAAATGAACTTTTGTATTTTTATAATTAAATTTGTCAAATATTCATTTATTATAACATTTTATGTTATTATGGGCCCTTAAATAGTTGCTTTATTCCTTCTTGGTTTACAATATAATTAATTTTCATTTTTTATTATTTAATATATATTTGTTTACTTTATTTAATTTTACATTATTAATAATTATTGAGGTTTATAATTAATTTACTTTTATTTTTTAAATTTTATTCAACTTTGTTCGGCTTCCCAGACTACCGGTAGCTTAGCAACCGATAGCAGGTTACCGGTACTCTCTATCGGTTACTCTACATCTATCGGTGACCTTGCTCATATCAGTGACCTTAGTCATTGTTACTCTTTCCTATCGGTAGCTCTCATTTAATTATAACAGTAGCCTTTGATTTAAACTACCTGTAGTTCTTATTTATCAGTAGCGGTAACCCATTTATTTTAATTTAATAACGGTGAGTAATTAGTTTAAATTAGTTCTGCTTGATTTCTTTCTAATAGGTTAATTTTTATTTAAGAAATTATTTAATTGAGGTTAATTTATTTAAATTAACTTATAATTTGTTTTTATAATTAATCTTCTAACTTAGTTTCATTAGAATAGGTTTATTAGTTTAATTAATTTGTTTAGATGCTCTGTCAACTATCTAAGTAAGTTGTGTGTGTTTTTAAATTTAATTAAATGGTTCGCCCTTAATTATTTTTGTCAAATTAGTTAATTAATTAATTAAGTAATAGTTTTTGAACATTAATTATATTATTTTATGTATGCAGATTAATTATTAATTTACCAAATTTTTATTTCAGTCTACCGTTGAGGTAGACGAGCTCTAGCGGTGACTTATATGGGTCACTGTTGCTTCTCATTGTCACTTGGTGCTACTTTTTAATTCACATGTTTAGTTTTTCTTAATTTTAAACTTTTATTAATTTAGTTTAACAATTATTTAGTTTATAATTTAAGTGTTTTTAATTTTAAAAGAAAATTATTATTTTTAAAGGTTAATAAATATCATGTTTTTAATTAATGGTAGTTATCATTATTTAAATTAATTATTTTAAGTCTTTATTTAATTTATTTATGTTTTATTTCTATATTTAATTGGTGTTTATTTTTAAAAGGTCACATTTGCGTAATGGTAAGCTTCTATTTTGATGTACCGGTAACTTTTATTTATTTATTTACTGCGTTGACCCTTTTATTTTCATTTAGCAACGGTGAGTATTTAAATCTATTTGTAACGGTTTTATTTTGTTTTTAAGTATCTGTGACCCTTTAATTTTTATTCTAATAGTAGCTTTTAATTTTCATTTTTAATTTTAACAATATGGGGCCTTTTCTATTTTCCTTTAACATTGAACCCCGCTCCACTGTTATACCTAACAGTGACCACCTCACTATTGCGCCGCATCTCTTCTTTATTTCCCTCTAACAGTAACCTCCTCGCTGTCAGTATCTTACCAGTAGCCTTTCACTACTACTTACATATCCCTTTTAACTCACCGTTTCTTTAACTCACCGTTTCAACCTTTTAACTCACCGTTTCTTTAACTCGCTATTTCAACCTAAGTCCACCGGTACTTCCTACTTCATAGTTTCTCAAACCCTCACCGCTACTGTTATGGTTTTGCCTATCGGTGACCCTTTTTCCTTACCTCACTACTACCCATTTTTTTTCCTCACCGTCAGCCTTCACCTCACCCTTACAGCTACCTTCAATCTTCCTCACTGTTATCTGCTCCTCCACACTTCACATCTACATGATCTATACCTCGACCACAAACACCATCAAATACAACAACAACAAAAAACAGTAGATTCAAGCGGCCACAAGATGAACCCGAACTGCTCTACACCATCATCAAGAAGGGTTGGATCTGCAAATAAGGAGAAATAGTCGGGTTTTGGAGGAGCTGAATCACCACTCTTGCGTTGACTGGATTGAACCGAGTGCTGCTGAAATAGAAGGAAGTTCGCTGTCGTCGCAGCTAATGTGTTGTGTTGTGCTACATTGGAAGCAGAGGAGGAGTCGATCACCGCTGGAGTAACGTCGTGCCGCTACTGTGGGGGAGAACGAGTGAGAAGCTGGGTCTTTCACGCTGTGGGGGAATACATCGAGCCAAGTCTGAGCCGCCATGGGTGTGGGTTCAAGATGCCGCTGTAGGCTGGGAGGAGCGCTGGAACAGGGAACCGCCAGAATCACTGGAGTGAAGGAAGTCTGCCGCTGTAAGTATCTCCTGCCGCACCTTCTTGGGACGCCGCACTATGAGGAGCCGGATCCCCTGAGGAGTCGCTGAGAGCTACCGCATACTGCTAGTGATGGATTTCTTTCCACCGCCGGACTGTGTGAACATGCCACGGAGGAGGGAGCCTGCTGCGCCGGGTTCAAGGAAAGAAGAAGACCCTTCCCCCTTCCAACAGTGCAGCATGGAATTGGGGGGAAGAGGGAAGTAATAAAAATATAATTATAAAAATAATTAATATAAAAAAATTATAATAAAGGTAAAGTAAAAAAGACAAAAAAAGGAAGAAAAAAACAAAAGTTAAAGTTAAAGCAACTTTAAATAAGTCAATTGAATATAATAAAATTTATAAAAGTAATAAACTTAAACAATTATAATCATTATAACTAAATAAATTATGAATTAAATTACAAAGCTTAATTAAAAATGAGTGTTAATAATAAGTTAATAATAATTAAATATTTTGATTATAGTATAAATTATTTAATTAATAATAATTGCAAATAAATTATTAAGTACTCTTATTAATTTAAAAAAATACTTAAAACTTAAGTAATAATTTAAATTACTAAATTAAAATTAACTAATTAATTAATTAACCTAACTATTTAATTTATTTAATAGTAATAATTAAATTAATAAAACAATCTTAAATATTAAATTATTTATTTATTTATTTATATCATAATTTTTAATAACTTTTTTAAAAATAATAAAATTAATAACTTAGTAATTATATCTATTAATTAAATTAAATTAATAACCTTTTAATAAATTATGTTTTACCATAGTATTATTAAACGAATAATTTTATAAATAATTTAAAAGTAAATAATAATTAACAATTAACTCATGATTAACTTTCCAAGAGTAATATAACACTTAACTTTAAAAATAACTTTTTTTTCTTTCTTTGCGCCCTTATTTATATACTTTACTTTTCTATTTATTTGTGCAGGTTCATACCAAAGTTGTAGACACATCCAGGTGCAGGTAACTAACTCAGTCGAAGCTAGTTACGTGAGGAAAACTCACACGACGTGCCAGTCGTGGAAAAAGCGCACGTGTGCGGTGCACTCGTGAAGGACATTTCAAGTCGGTGGAAATCGAGCAGTGACAAGCATCTTATGACAGCAGGGAACTTAAATCAGACAAGCAGCAGAATTTGATGGCGGTTGATGAAGAGGGTTCATTCACTTGTAGAGGCACTCACTCGACGAACACATGAGTCTCGGAGCAGAGCAGAGGTCCAGGAGCAGCAATTGATGCGAGTAGAGGGAGTTTTCTTCCTTTGTTCTATTTTAAATCTCTTCCTCTGTATTTGAATGAATTTAGTTTTCGATATAACGATAATGAAAAAAATATTAGTTAGCTAAATTTTTAGTTCGGGGATGAATTGAAGTTCTACTGGTTACTTTTAATTCTCATATCACTTAATCAATTCATTGAATTCAGTAAAGATCGGTGAGATTGATGCGGAGTTCAGTCAATTTCTTTTCACCACTAGTGCTTAATTTTCAAAAATCCACAATAAAATCAGCGAGATTGATCGTGGAAACATCTTAAAAAAAATAGTCAATTCACAAATGCTTTGGGACTTACGGCAAGTTCGTCTTGTTGTCATTATCTTTTTGAACTTTCCATATCTGATTTGTTTTGGAGTGGCGAACTTCAAAATCAATCAGTCTGTGTGAATTAACTCTTGGCGAGGGAGGTAAGTCACTCTCTTTATGGTGGTTCAAGGTAATAACTTTAAAGTGATTCAGAATACCTATTAAACCAGTAGAATGGAGACTTCTCCCCGAGCATTTTACTTGATTGTTCACTATCAGCATTTTATATCTCTGTTTCTTACTATTCTTAGTCTGTTTCTTGTTTGATAATAGTTTAGAACAAAAACTCAAAAATACTGTAGTGTAACATTAGAGTAAAATTTTTAAAAAAATTAAAAATATATATATATAAGAAATAGAAAATATATTCCACTGCTGACAATAGTGAGATCTTTTTGTAAGTTTTTTTAGAAGAATAGTGGTCAAATTCGCATTCTCTATGGGTTCGACCCTACTTGCGAACATGGTCAGCAGTAATCCTCTATCATCACACTAGCCCTTTCAGACCTTGAATGTTGGTTGCATGATTCACATTATGTTTCACCCCACCGTGTCTAGGTGGAATATCAACACTCTTGGTGCTACCCCTCAGTGCACATATGCACATCAGGGGGACAAAGATGCAAAACGGCGTCCTTCAGTGCACTCACGGTCCGAGCTCTAAGACCATAAACTAAGATCTTCATTAAGGGATATGTGTGGCTCGATCCTCATCCTCATGGGATGCGATGGGTCACCCGGAAATCTTGTTTCCGTGTCCAACTCAGCTGGGAGCTAGTTCCTCATGCCCCTTTCACTCTCACCCCTATTTGGGCCCCTTGGCCCGAGGTTCCTATCTCGGAATTGTTTACGGTGTGATGTGGGATCATATCCCCATCCACGTCGGTTATGTTTCATGGAACCATACACATTCCCCGCCTAGCATCGTCTCTACTATGTCTGTGCTGTATGACGTTAAAATGCATGCTTGGTCTTATCACATGACCCTAAAATGTCAAATTATCATCCTAGTTGCACGATGAAAAACGGAACTGCATTGTGATGACCTCATCATAGAGGAAGTCACGTTGGGTATTGGTTATACGCCATGCCATTTTTCAAGGCCTACTACGTCTTGATTCTTGTGGCGACACCACGGATTGCTACCCTAGGAATGTCGCTTCACAAAACAAAACCCACTCACCTTAAAGGATAAAAGAGATTTATCATATTCCGCTTCTTTTGGTGCAAGGGCCACGCCAGCACTCCCCTTTTTCCCTGGCACTGGTACCTTACCCTACCACCCTCAATAACTATGTATGGATTGATTCTCATCCTCATGTGATACGTAGGAGCACTTGAGAACTTCCTCGTGGGCCTAGCCTAACTTTCGCGTTCTGTCCCTTGACTTGAGCACTTCCATAGAGAACAGATGGTAAGTAGGGAGTATTTCCTCATTGTCTGGTTTTGTAACCACCTTACCGTGTTTCCCCTGCTCTCCTTACCCATACATGGTCCATGTTCTAAGACATTAAACTAATACCTTTTCAAGAACTACGTGCAGCTTGATCCCCATCCCCATGGGGTACTTAGGAACTCCTTTGCACTTTGCTCAGGCCCATCTCAACTCTCGTTTTCGTTCCCTTGACCTAAAACCTCTCTGAAGGGGGTTGTGCATTATGGTATGGGATTATGTCCTCATTCACGTTAGGTTGTTCACCGCACCGTACACATCCCCGTTTCCCATTCACGTCATGTTTTTTGTAATTACCTGCCTCGTGCCTCGTGTGTTTCCTCTCATCCACGGTCCGAATTCTACGACCCTAAACTAATATCTCCCAATGGGAAAGGACACTTGTCCCTATATAAAATACACCTCTTTGTCCTATTCATATGAGTTTCGACAAAGATCTAGGAGTGTGGGATTTTCATGGGGACATTCCCCTCATCCCATGACCAAGCTTGGTGAGCTCGCTATTTGGATCCTCATCCTCTTCCACATCAAAAAGGACCCTCGGACGACATGGAAGCTAGGCATAAGGGCTCTCCATAGATTTGGGCCTAAGGGATCTCCAATCATTTTAGGCCAACGTCCCTACAGATCTTTGACAACATTTGCGACATGGTCCCCTGTTTCGAACATGGTCGACGGTCGACCCTCATTTGTCTGTCCCCATTCTAGGCTAATGCGATATAGATGCTGCGTTTCCGCCACAGTCAACAATTATCCTCTACCATCACGCCGCCCTCATTGAGATCCAAATCTCGAGAGTCATGATTCACACATTTCCACTTCCTCATGTTCAAGTGGAATTCTAAAATACTCGTCTTTATCTCTTCGCGCATCTTGGTGTGCTACATAGATGGGTTATCATCATTGGGCCGGTATTTACCGAGCATCCATTTGCCCTAACCTGCCACTTCCTGTGGCGGGAAAGTCCCCAATTACTTCTTGTATCCCACATCGAGCACGACTCATGTGGGCTTAGTAGTTTTTGTGGGATATGTACTGGTACAACCAGGCTTCACCTCGTCATGCATGACGTTAAACTTTGCTTCCAGAACTACGTATGGATTGACTCCCATCCTCATGGGATACGTACGGACACCCTGGTATTTTTCCTAGGGTCCAGCCCACATGAATCATAATTCTTGCTCCTCCCCATCATTTGGCACATGGACTGACCCCTCGTAGGAGACCGTACAACTACAAATCTTCCCTGAACAAGTTCAGGATGCCCCAAGATGACATTGGTAAGCGATAGACCCCCTCTCCAGAGAAGCCCTTTCTGAAAGAATGAATGATCCATGATCAAACCGATGCGCCAACCTAGCGTATTCCCACCACGGTGGCATAATTTCAAGAGTGTTTAATTCTATTTGAACAAAACTTTCACTCCACATTCAACGCTTTTTGTTCCCCCCTTTATTCATACCCTCGTCCCCTTTTTTGTCTGGAGGAACCCCCTAACAGTATGGATGCTCAACATATGGTCCGCATGCTGTCTTGGGCCAATGTTTTGAAAGAATGGTCATGTTTGGAAGGACCCCCTAATAGTATGGATGCTTGACCTATGGTCCGCCTTTTGTCCTGGGCCAATGTACTGAAAAGACTGATCGATGATATTTGAGTTAGGCCTCGTGTTGCGAACATGGTCAGCGGTCAGCCCTAATTTGGTGTCCCCATTTCAGGCTAATGCAATATGGATGCTGCATTTCGGCCACGACCAACAGCTATCCTCCATTGTCATGCCACCCCATAGTGTTCCGAATCTTGGGTATCATGATTCACACTTCTCATTCTCATCTGTTTGTACCAATTCAAACACCCTTGGCGTTGCACCGTTCGTGCACAAGAGCACGCTGAAAAAATGGTAATTCGGATATTCTGAGTACTTCCTTCTCCAGTCAGGTCTCTCCCATTTCTTGAAAATCTCAACCGGTTATCCAAACCCCAGATGTCCGAAGCTTGGTTTTCACTCCTATGTTTTGATGGGGTGATGAGGCGACTATCTCTTATTTCTCACATCGGGCTTGACCCACGTGAGCTTAGGTAATTATCATTGGATGTTCCACAAACATTGTGAGGTTACAATGAACCAATGCAAACAACGGAACTCGTTCATGCTACGGCATCCAAAAAAATCAAAGCATGAATGTACGTTTTAGGGTTTGTAATGATCATAGTACCCGGGGGTCAACTCCCCCCATAGACGAATTGACCCCATCAAAAGAGCGTTACAGCTCCGCCACCCTTTGAATTATGGCGTTCAGGAATTTCTACTGCCGACTTAGCTCCCGCTTCTCCTTAGCAATGATGGGGCGTAGTTCATTAGCCACAGCTCGGGCCCGCTCTACATCATCCTGAATGACGACCATCTCTTCAGAAACCTTCCACATACGCTCTTCTGCCTCCACCATCTGGGCCTTCAATCGAAAGATCATCTGAGATTGTGCATTGAGAGAGGATGAGTGCTCATATGCCCAAATCTATAGGTGTTGGACTTTGTTTTCAGCCTCTTGGAGCTTCTTGAAGTTGAACGCCTTCCTCCGCTGCCATCCCACACTGATCCCGCGATCATACATCCGGCTCTTCTCTACTATAAGATCTTGGATGAGCATATGAGGGCATTGGGCATCAAATCTCCCAGCACACAGTTCGCGGAACCATGAGAGACATATGTCCATCTCATCCAGCCATAGCGCTTGTGGGTTGTCATTGATGAAGCGCGTGATCAGCTTCCATGATCAATGACAGACTATTTTTTTGTCCTCTTCATCGGAGGTCGTCTCATCCCAGTCTGCATGATTAGCAGGCTCATATGCGGGGTACTCCCTCAAAAAGTCTTCAGCGGGATCTGCATCTGGCATTAGATCAGGCATGGAATCTGGTGTTGGATCAGACGCGGAAGGACTTGGATTGACCGACAAATCCTCATCGTCAGACCCCACCTCAATGACCTCAGGCACGACCCCGCTGGTGGTCCCGCCAATGATGGGGGAAGCTGCAGCTCGGGTGGGCGGGGTAACTATATCTGCAATTACTGGCATGCCCCTAGGAGGGGCGGCTCCATAAATCCCGAGCAGCCTCACCACAGTGGCCTATGCTAGTCGAAGAACTATACGTGGTAGAGAAGTGAATGGACATCAGTTAGGACAATTAACGTGTGGCATTATGGCAGTAATGAATTCAGTGTATAGGACTTACAGAGACTGAACTCCTGGTACTACTCCTGGGTTGATGCTGACGGGACCCCAGAGCGTGACCCTCCGTATATTGTCAGAAGGTCTGGAGATTCTGGAGCCACCTCCGGTGCCCTAGCCCCGCCAGACACAGAACTGGATGCAGCCATATATGCGGGTTCCAAGGGTCCTGCATCATCTCCCATTGAGGTGTGAGAGCGAGGTCTATATACAAGGTCCTCCTGCATGGTTCAGGTGCTGGTAAAAAGTCCATAATGTCCTGAGAGCAGACCCTGAGGAAAGAAACATGGAAAGTTACCCGGAGAGCCTCTGTGAAATTGTTGAGATCCGAGTCTTGATCGCCGACTTCTCCTTCCTTCAACGGGCTCTCTTCATCAGACTCATCACCCCAAGATGATTTGTCTGAATCTTCCGATAGGGGGAAGCACTCCCTCAACTCGGCGGCCGACAGTTGTGGAGAAACCGTCTGATCTAGCAGTACCCTCACCCGGTCTGTCATTGGATGCGGGGAACCTCTAGAATGTACATAGTCCTCCAGCTCATCCAGATATTGCTCCACCTCCACCGGAGACACTGCGAAACCGGCCCGGACATGGCATATACCCGGTAAGTCCATCCCGAGATGGTTCAGGTATTCCCACATCTCAGGCGGACTGAGGTGTTTCCGGTTCACATCCCAAATGTCCCAGGCCTCTTGGAAAACAACATTCTCTGGAAGGTCGATATGACATAGCTGCTTCCCCGGAGCCTTAGTGGATATTTTTCGGAATCCCCTCGGTGGCCGCCCCTCTGGATGGCTTCGCTCTTCCGGGACCACTGGGTCCACTGCCACTGTTGGACCCGCCGCCATTACCTCACCCTCAGTTGTTGTAGGTCTCGCCACCACGGCAGCCCCGCCACCACAAGAGGCCCTTTCTGCCCTCTGACCCCGACCTCGAGAAAGGGTAGGCCCACCATCACCAGCCCGGATGGTTGGATGCTTCAGCATTACCCCCAGATAAGCTGCTTCTGAGGTGATGGCATACTCCTTCACAAGTCCAAAGGTGGCAGTGGATGGAGGAAATGCATTTCGCATTTTCTCATCTTCCCATGTGAAAATGAGCCACAATTTCCTCATTACACATGGGTGCTCCTCATGGAACCCCTCCCAATAGACCTGTGGGGTTAGCCGCTGCAGGCACCGAAATTCCCTCGCAAATCGGTGCGGGGAGTACGGCTCGCAGAGCGGCTCGTGGTCCACCCATGCCACCAAAACTCCACCTTGAAAGCCCAAGAGATAGGCCCGATGGTCTCCCATTCCCTGACCATCATTGGTGGGTACTCCTGTCAGCCATGGAAATGGGTGGAAGTTAAACTCATCCGCCTTCCACACCCAGTTTAGCACCATCGGTACGGTTAGTTTTACTGGGAAGCTCCCAACAGCATTCAGGATGGATGGGCGGAAGTTTGACCCCGGTGGATAGATGGGGTTCAGATACTTGTAAACCCCCCTGATGTGTGACACGATCTACCCATACAGAAGGTGGAAGGGCCCGCATATCCTCAGTAGAATCTTGCCCTCGCTAACATGCCGGAGCATCTTGTACAATCTAGCGAGCATCAGAATCCCCAGATTGACCTGCCTTCATGTGGCCAGCATGGATGCCATGATGAATGAGTTGGGACTCACCCCCATGTTGGTATCCCTCACTGGTATGATCCAACCACAGATAAGGTCCACGATAAACGCCTCCAACATGACTATTAGCTGTTGTTTAGTGCTGACACTGAAACCCTAGGTCTTCCATTGGCTGTCCTCCAAGAGCCACCAATATGATTACTCATGTACCCGTTGATCCCCCTTCAGACAAGTTAGAGGCCTCGGAGGAAACTAGTGGTCCACCGGGAAGTTCAAGAACTGCTTGAACCACTTTTTGAAGTGGACATCCTTCACCGCTTCTTTACCTTCTCCAGGGACTAGTCCCATCAATGCCAGCGCCAGTGGAGGTATCTGTTCTGGATCCTCCCACGCACTCATGATAGGGAGGAACTCATCATACATAGCCCCAAAGATCGGGACCCCCAAAATCTGATGGGAATCCCAAAGACTGATGCCAACCTCCCAATGGTGCAGGTGAAAAGTGTTGGTCCTAGACGACCATTGGCTCAACAGCTCCGGTATCAGCTGTTTTAGTTGATAAATGTGGAATTAGAAGGCCCATGCCACCACATACAAGCCCACTCTCCTCAGCTCGGCTCCAAACTCCTCGCATGAGTCACCTACCCAGTAGGACCATGCCCAATCATTGGTGAAGTTGTCTCCCTAGCGCAGGTCCCACTCATCAGACCACCCCTTCTTCGAATCCCTCAACGATGCCTTCAGTATGGTGTGGTACACGGGAGGGGACGTCTCTGGTTGAAATGGATTCCCATCAATGTTGTTCAGATGGTTGTGCAGATGGTAGGTGGTGACAGGTGTGAATTCCTCTCGTGCATGACCATCTGCTGTCCTGAACCATTGGTGCTGGCACGACGTGCTTCTAAACCAGCAAGCTAGTTCGTCCCTACTCGCCTCAGGAATGAAGACGTCATCCCTTAGCCCGAAGCCATACAAGGGTAACTTCTTTCACATCGGATAGTAATTTTGGATCTCTGATAGTAGTTCTATCAAAGAATTATGGTATGAGTGGCTTTGTACTAGCTCCCCTAGGCCCAGACAGTTGGCCATCTCATCCCACCAGGTGGCGTCTGCATGCACCCCCAGTGCAGCTTCCTGATGGGCCATTGGGTTTCAGAACTCGGGCAAATTTCAGGTCGGGTCGTGGAGATCGTTCACGGAGCTCATTTGTAGAGATCATTCTCAAAGCCAAGACATGGAGCCTAGACTCGGCCTATGAGCACAGGTTCGTTTGGCGCAGTCATGGAGTCAAAGACCCGAGGTTTTCTATGAAGCTCGATTCGCGTTGAGCAGTCGCGGAGTACGCGGAGCTTCGCGAATCGAGTGTGAAAAATGAGAAAGTCGCAGAGAAGGAAAGGAAAAAAAGAGAGTTTAGCCCCTTATTTATAGGCGGCGGCCCTCAGAGCTCCGCGGCACGTTCAGCCCGTGCGGAGCTTTGCGGCGCGTTCGGACCGCGTGGACCCTGTCCGCCTCACGCGCCCGCTTCGCGAGTCAGCACCACGAACTGCCGATAATTTTGGTGATTTCCCTCAGACTTCAACCCTTGATCCCTCTAAGGATCCATGTCTGAGGGGGGGAATTTTTAGGCACCAAAATATTGGAAAAAAAGAATGAAGAAAAGAAGGCCATGCGGCCTACCTCACGAATCCACGGCGCGGAACCCCCCTAAGTAACGCGACCACCGTGAAGTAATGGAGGTGGGACGCACCACGAACACCCCTGACGTTCACAAACCCACCGCGAAGAAACTGAGGCAGGAAGCCCCGTGAATTCCACTAACGTTCGCGAGCACGCCGCGAAGCAAAGGAGGCGGTACCCCTCCGCGATCCCGGTTGATGTTCGCGACCCACCGCGAAGCAACCGAATCCCCCTTCGCGCCGCGTAAGCTCTGCTTTGTGGTGCCTCTTTCCTATAAATACCAATCTCCCCCTGAACCCATAGATGGACAATCTGACCTTTCGGCTTCTTATCTCCCGAATCGCGAAGCACCCTTTGCTCTGCGAACCATGAGCTCCGCGAGGTACTTTTTCTTCACACGGAGCCTCCGCATTGTCTCGTTTTGATCCCCTCTTCTGAGAGGGATGCCTTTCGTGAAGCCTATGGGATTTCGCAAGGTAAGGGGATCTCCAATGGGACCCGGGTTGTCGCAGAGCATTTATGCTTCGCAAACCACCCCTCTTGTACACGTTATCCACATTCAAAGGCAGGGTCACTGTACTTCGCGAAGCACACGGCTTCGCGGTGCTCTGCTTCGTGAGGCACCTCTACTCCGCGAGGCAGTGCTCCACGAACACTCTTCCACTACGCAAAGCACCTCCCACTTGCACCTCCACCCCATCTAAGGCTAAGGCACCCCGCTTCCCGAAGAACCCCCCTTCATAAGTGCCCTTTACTATGTAGAGCAACTGAGTTCCGCAAGGACCCTGCCTGTGGACCCCTCTGCTTGGGAATTCCATTTCTCATGTGTCCCTCCAGGTTTGCACGATGTGAGTTCAAAGTCCCCTAGACGATATCACCCGTAGTGATGATTTTCCTAATGGTTCTCCGTATAGGCACACTAACAGCTATTGTTTCTTCGCATATCCATGCTAACATGGACCCCTCTATGGTTTGCTCTGCGACCCCCCTTCACCACGTCATTGCTAGTACCTTCCCTCCCATAAGAAGAAGAGGGTACCAGTCATGTGTGTTCTAGGGGTGTGTAGTAAACCCACCTCGTCTGAGCTTCAGAACATTAAACTGCCAAGCACCTCGTCCTCAACACATGACGTTAAACTGTGATCTGGCCCCGTGCCTCACGCGCAGGGTCCCTCCTGCTCGAACATTCTTTACACCGATCGTCTCCACGGGGATGGGATCACCCCTCTCACATGGGATGATATCCTCCCACTTGGAGTGGCGTTTTTCCGTTGGGGGAGGGCAACCTCCTTGGTGTAATCCCCTAGCCCCTCTTGCCGAAGGTAGCACCCATGCACCTCCGTATTTCCCCACTGCTAAGGCCAGTGGAGGGCGTAATAGGGAACGAGGCACCTCCTTTATTCAGTCCCAAATCCCTCTCCCTCTGCGCTTTGTCACTCCTAGTCCTCCATCCTGGAGTACGTCCCAACACCATGGGCCGCCTAACGCGTAAGCCCCTCTTTGCTTCCCATGGACGCACCCCTCATGACGTGATCGTCAGGTCCTTGCAACCTCTTGTTTCTTACACTGACCATGACTCTCATTGTCTTAGAGTGAGCACTGACCATGACACACCCTGGGCCGCCTCAGAGTGTAAGCCCCAGAACACCCCTGTCCTGCATGACGTTAAACTGCACACCCAAACTATGAGAAATTTGATCCATGCCAAGGCATGGTACGTAGGAAGCCTCCTCGAGGGTCAAGCCCACCACCAGTGGACCCCCAGGTTCACCTTCACGTCGGTTCGATGATGAAACCTGACCCGAACTATGAGGATTTTGATCCATGTCAAGGCATGGTAGGTAGGAAGCCTAATGGGGTCCAAGCCCGACAATCATTGGCCCCGACCGTCTCTATGTCAGTGTGCCAAGCCCCCTTTTCACCTGAACTACAAGGAATTTGATCCATTCCAAGGCATGGTATGTAGGAAGCCTCCCTGAGGTTCAAGCCGACCACCAGTGGACACTCGGGTTCACCTTCACGTCGGTTCGCTGACGAAACCCTACCCGAGCTATGAGGACTTTGATCCATGTCAAGGAATGGTACGTAGGAAACCTCAAGAGGTCCCAGACCGACGATCATTGGCCCTGACCGTCTCTGTGTCGGTGTGCCAAACCCCCTTTTCACCTGAACTATAGGGTCTTTGATCCATGTCAAGGCATGGTACATTGGAAGCCTCCTTGAGGTTCAAGCCCACCACCCGGTCGTTCCGACCTCATTCATGTCGGTTCAACAAACCCCATCTTGGGCCGCCTCAGAGCGTAATCCCCATTTTACCAGAACTACGAGAACTTTGATCCATTCTAAGGCATGGTACATAGGAAACCCCACGAGGTTCATGCCCAACACCCATCGGACCCCGGTCCACATTCAAGTCGGTTCGTCAGCATCTCCACTTGAACTATGTGGTCATTGATCCATGTCAAGGCATGGTACATAGGAAGCCTTCCTGAGGTTCAAGCCCCCCATCCACCTGGTCCAATGTCCTTATTCACATCAGTTCTCTGACACGCCCCCGTCCCGCATGACGTTAAACTGCATCCCAATCCAGCGGTAAGCCGTTGTGACCCCGCCATCCAATTTCTCTGACACCCCTTTCATATCAGTTCAATATCCCCTTCTCATTCTAAACTGCGTGGAATTTGATCCATGTCAATTCATTGTACGTTGGAAGCCTCGTGAGGTTCAATCCCCCACCACCATTCTTCTGCGCCAAGGTTCTTCTTTATGTCAGTTCCCCGACATCTCATCCTGAACTACGTGGACACTGACCCATGTCAAGTCATGGTACGTAGGAAGGCTCCCTGAGGTTCAATACCACCTCCCATTGGTCACTCTGAACCCCCTTCACGTTGGTTATTTCCAACCGAACTACGCGGACTTTGATTCCCTGCCACAGGGATACGTAGGAGGTATCTGTGAGGCTCAAGCCCATCTTTACCATCATCTCCATGACGGTCCCATCTGATTCCTCCTCCACTCTATTCAATTTTCCACCACCCATCCTGATTCCTACCCAGGCCGCGACATCCTGGTGAGATCATGCCACCTCATTTCCCCTCCCACAGTATTCAGGATGTCGCCCATGTGCTGGCCCCAATATCGGTGATCCCTCAAGGGTGTTCTCCAATCTCATCCACTCCAGCTAGTGTTCTGATAAGTCTGATCTGTCTCTGTTGGATGTTAAACTTGTGGCATACCTCGTGTTAAACACAGGAAGATGAGGAAAACATCAGATACATGCTAATAGCATATGATTCCCTGCGCTCGATGTGGGATTCCTTGGGCTTCTGCGCCCTCAAGAAGCCCCGTAATAAGGGACAAAAGACAGACATGCCAATTTCCCAGCGCCCAGACACGCCAGTGATGTCTCAACGTGACTAATCCCCCAACTGAAGGTTGTTGCCTTGACCGGACCCCTTGGATTGTCCTGACGGAAGTAGTGTAATTAACCGGCGACCATGGAAACATGGCACTAGGAAGAGTTTCACAAACAACGTATTAAATTTATGAGGGAGACCCAGACTAGGTGAGGAGTTCCGAGGAGGAATCCACGGAAGGAAGAACTGATATCCCATCATCCCAGTTTCAATCAAGGATCAAACATCCCTGAACAAGGAGTGAATTCCGCCTGCCTTTGGAAAGCAGGAATGCAGGGCAACAACCACGCGTCCTCACAGATGGATGTGTGTGCCCCAGAGAAAGCGTCGGAAACAACATGATATTAGTGATATTGTATGATATTGACATGTATTTGTTTTTAAACATGGTTGTATGTTGAAATATATTTCTTTTTACACCAATTTTTATCTAATTTAGTGGAAAACTAAGGGAATTTTCATCTCATGGATATCTAATGATCATCTCCCAGCATCATGCTCGTGATTACTCAACTCCCCTGCTCCCTACCACTAAACACAACCCTAGTGCTCACTACTCCTCGCGACCCTAATCTACACCGCTACTCACACACCCCACCCCCTCCCCTAATGCTCGCGATCCCACTCCCACCATATCCCTTGCCCCCCCCCCCTTCATCACCACTCGTAACAGGCCTCCTCACTACTTGAAACGTCACCCCATTAATGTCATCCCTCATACCCCATGTCGATCGACCCTCAAAATGCCTCCCCATTATAGTCAGCGACATATCCCCACCTCTTGAATGCCTCTCTGGTTCCCCTCTCCCATTTCACCCCTACCACCCAACCCCAAACTCTAATCTTTGTTTCAAGTCTATCATATCCCAAACATGCACTGTCCTATGTCTAGATTGGCATATCCACGATATCCCAATTATGAATCCTCTTCTATTCATTTCATATGCTCATCAAAACTTTTTTCAATGGTCATCGGTGATCCCTTTTGGTCAGGATCCATCGACATGGTCATCATCACAGTGATCTGCCTCTTCCGCATCAATGTTCCCTATTTCCTCATCCTATGAGGTAGCTTTTTAATGAGGTATCCATGGTTATTCCTCCCTCATTATTGACAATATTACCATTAGTATCCATGGTCAGACCGAGTGAATATTTACTATTTCCTAAAAATTATTCTGATCTCATCTCCCTCTCCTTGATGTTTATCCCACATTATTTGTTGCTGCAATTCATGCTGGTAGACATGCTCAGTCCCTCCCTCCGTGTATTGCGTTTTATTTTAGATTTCTCTGTTTTTTTACTTTAGACTATTTTCAATTTCATCAATTTACACTGACTTCGAAGATAATCATTCCAAACTAATGTTTGAAATCAAAGTTCAAATCCCCATCCTCTACATATTCGTAGTTGAATGTGATGATCATCTGACTGAGGCACTGAAAGTATCATTCTTGAATTCAACCCTAGGTACTTTCATTTGAAATATATCTTTTTTTCATTCAATTTGTTATCTTTTACATATTTTAGACCAATTGAGCAGTCTGATCCCCATCTCCTCAAAATGGATGTTTTTATGCATGTATATTTGGACTATCAAAATATTTTTTTCTTACGTGATTTGAATATGGAAGGTTCATTTTCTTTTATGAATTTATTATCTGTGATGATTAGCGAGTACACCATGAGATATTTCTCGATTGATCACATGGAGTATACGGTGATGTAGAGGAAATTAAATGATATAATATGTTTCAAATTTAGTATCTAGGAACATATTGATCTTAGAATCAAGAAATCATGTAGAATATGAATCCGGAATAATCCTTTTTTTTATGA
Source organism: Viscum album (assembly GCA_963277665.1). NCBI lineage: Eukaryota > Viridiplantae > Streptophyta > Magnoliopsida > Santalales > Viscaceae > Viscum > Viscum album. The sequence continues at coordinate 1,134,674,887 of OY728165.1, forward strand.
AATAATTGATTCTATTGAATTTTTTTTGATCCAAATCATCCACTTTTATTACCAACAGCATGTGAATATTGTGACAATCACCACTATTTATTATTCACATCTCTATGCATTTTAGAGTTCTTAATCACTTCTACTATTTGGAATTTAATGGGTTTTTGTAAAATTACTCTCAACATAGACTAGCCATGATTATCCTCATTGAAGAATAGTCAATTGAGGTTGGACTATAATTTTTTGGCTATATTGGAATTGTAATTTCTTATATTTGGAAACATGAGTTATTCATGCATGTTATCTCTATCGTATCATATGAACTTTACATTGGTATGGTTTAGATTGTATCAATTTTTACTGTTACATGAACCCATAAAAAATATATTAAATTTGGATAGAACCATTGAATTCATTATAGATTATAATTATTTTTCAAAAGAAAATTATTGATTCAATATTTACATAATATTTTATATCACTATTAGTGAACATCATTTATAAGAAAATGAAATTAAATATGCTACTTATTATTATATTTTTTTATCATTAAAACACCAAAAAAAATCTTAGGGTTTACTGGTAATGTTAAATTTATAACATGAGTGACTTGTTTATTCATATTTTGTGAAAAACATATATTTAATATATCTTATAACTATATTCACTATAAATTTTCCTAAATATATACATTTTATTGACATTTTTATTCATGTATTATATGAATTTTTAAATGGTAAATTATATTTTTTGATAAATTTTATTTAAAAAATGTAATACATATTTTATATAATTTCATTTAATATAAATATATTTTCAAGAATTAAATTTTTAATAATATATTCTCTAGTTTTATAAATATATACTTTTGTTGTATTGTGAAACATCCACGGGAACTTCTATTGGAACTTCCATAAGAACATCCATTAGAACTTGTGATGGATTTTAAATTATTATTTATACATATTTTCTAAAAAAATATTTTCAATATATCTTATAAGTGCATTTATTATAAATTTTTCTAAATATATACATTTTATTTACATTTTTATTCACATATTATATATATTTTTAAATGGTAAATTATATTATTTTTATAAAAAAAATTTGAAAATATCGTACATTTTTATATAATTATATTTAATATAAATATATTTATTAGTATTTAATTTTTATTAATATATTCTGTAGTTTTATAAATATATACTTTTGTTGTATTGGGGAACTTCCACTGGATCTTCCACCGAAACTTCCAATAAAACTCTTAATGGGGTTTGAATTGTTAATTATACAAATTTTGTAAAAAAATATATTGAATATATTTTATAAGTGAATTTATTATAAATTTTCCTAAATATATACATTTTTTACATTTTTTTACTCAGATTTTTCCTGGGTGGTGTTGTTTTCCATATTTCTATTTGGTGGTGCATTGTGTGTCATGTGCATTGTATCAATATTCTGTACTTCTTTTTTAAAAAAAATTAGGATCGAACAGCCTCTCAAATCCTAAATCTTTTGGTATATACGTTTTTGTATTATGGAACCTCCACTGGAACTTCCACTAGAACATCCACTGGAACAACATCCAGTTGATCACTTAATAGCTTTATAATTTTTATTTATACAGATTTTTCAAAAAATACTATTCAATATATCTTATAATTGTGTTTTTTATAGATTTTATATAATATATAAATTTTATTTACATTTTTATTCATGTATTATATACATTTTTAAATCATAAATTATATTATTTTTATAAAATTTAATTTAAAAAATGTAATACATATATAATTGAATTTAATATACAATTTTTTATTATAATTTCATTTTAATTAATATATTCTATAGTTTTATAAATATATAATTTTGTTTTATTATGAAACATCCAATGAATCTACCACTCGAACTTCCACTGGAACTTCGATTGGAACTTATACAGGAACTTTCCTAGGAACTTCCAATGGTACTTCCACTCAAACTTTCACTAGAACCTAAATTGGAACTTCCACTAGAAATTCTATGGAAGCTTACATCGGAACACTTAATGGATTTATATTTTTTATTTATATAGATTTTATAAAAATATATATTCAATATATCTTATATGCGAAATTCTTATAAATTTTCCTAAATATATACATTTTATTTAAATTTTTATTTTATGTATTATATAAACTTTTAAATCAAAAATTATATTATTTTTATAAAATTTATTTTAAAAATTTTATTCATTATTTTACACAATCGCATTTAATAAAAATATGTGTACTAAATTTTAATTTTTTTTAATATATTTTGTAGTTTTAAAAATATATTCTTTTTTGGTATTGTGGAACTTCGACTGAAACTTCCACTAAAACTTCCACGTGAATTTCTATTGGAAATTACACTAAAACTCTTAATAGATATATAATTATTGTTTTTATAGATTTTCTAAAAAATATATTAAATATATCATATAAGTAAATTTATTATACATTTTCCTAAATATATACATTTCATTTACATTCATATTCATGTATTAGATACATTTTTAGTTGATAAAATATATATATATATATATAATGTAAAAATCAAATAAATTATATATATAATTCCAATAAATATAAATATATTTATTAAAATTTAAATTTTATTAATATATCTTGTAGTTTTATAAATATATACTTTTTATATGGTATAACTTCCACTAGAAATCATAATCAATTTTTTGACATAATTGTTTCAAATAAATTCTTCATTGAATTTGATTTTTTTTACACTAGAATTTTTTAATGAAATATTTCAATGGATTTACCAATTGTTTTTTCCATTATATTTTTCTCAAAAAATTTCTTAATGATCTTTTTAAACAGATTATCCAATGGTTTTTTCTAGTATATAATTTTGGAAATGATTTTTCTAATAATAATTTTAGTGGGTTTTTCTAATATATTTTTTAAAGTGGTTTTCATTTTAAATTTTCCACTATTTGGTATAATTTTCAAATATAATTTTCCATTAAACCATTTTAGTGAAATTTTTCATTGAAATTATTTTTTCGAATTTTACCCTTTTATTTTTGTTTGTTTTTTTTATAATAGAAATAATTCATCTAAATCTTCCCCTTTAGATGAATACGTGTTTTTTATTCAAATTAGTATTTTTTATCTTTTATAATATAGTTTTTATTTTTATTAAAAAATATATTATTTTTGTGTCATTAAAAATTGACACCATAAAAATGATCATACATTTGAAAAATTAGTTTCTCTTTATTTGAGAAAGAATTTTATTTCAAAACAATATTTTCATAAAACATTTAAATCTATATTTTTTTTATTTTTATAATTACATATTTTTAATTACTTTCACAAAAAAAATATTGTTTTTATGTCTCAATGATTAAAATTTCTTTACAGAATTATTTAAAAAATTAAAATTTGATATACTTTAAAAAATAGTAATTTATTAGAAATTTATATTTTTTGATGTTATTATTTTTTTATAAATTGATATAAATATAGAAATTATAATTTACAAAAGTAATTCACTATATTTTATAGACATTAAAATTTATTAATTTTTTATATTATTTTATTTTTTTTTTCATTAATTTTTTTTTCTAATTTTATGAATAATTATTATTTTCTCAAATTATAATTATTGATTTTTTATGTTTTATAAAATTTGTAATTTACCATTTATCTTAAACACATAAATACCTCTTTTTTGTATAAATTAATTTCATTAATTAGTTAAAAATTTTAATTTTTTATTTTTAATGTTAAAAAAAAATTTGTTTTATAATGGATTATAGCAGTATGTATATAATAAAATAAGGGTAAGATTTGGTTTTCAAAAAGGATCTAAAAACCAATTTTTTTTATTTTTACAATAGGAGGGGCCACATTATTTTAGCATGCGTTATAATCCATGATATACTGGATTGTCCAATAAAACCATGTAACTAGAAATGATGTGAATCTGACAGCCCTGGGTATGGTGATGAGTGCACCTACAGTAGCCCATACCACCTACTCCGCCTCACATAGTCAATTGTTTCCTTCTTTTTCATGCATGAAGAAAAAGAAAATATTAAATAGTGACTTTTGTGTGGTCTAAGTTCGATGAATGTGGGGATGATGGTAGCTTTTTTTCATATATAATAAAAATATAAAAACAAATTACTTAATTAATATTTAAGGGAAACAATTTCCCTACCAAACAGTTTGTTTTTTTCCGCCACCGAGGAATAGAAGGTTCTTATCTAGAAGGCATCTTCTTTGAAATTTTTTTAGATGGTGCTTTCCGAATAAACACATTCTAAAACTCATTGTGTTTGAAGGTGCTATTTTGAAAAGCACATTCTTCACAAATAATTCAAAAAATTTCTTTCCAGGAAAGTGCCTTCTTCATAATTATTCTACTGAATGTGCTTTTATAACTAGTGCCTTCATAAAAACCCTGAGAGAAGAAGACACTTTCTAATAGAGTGTCTATCACCACTCTTCAAGACCTCACTCAACAACTCATCTATTACAGTCGTCTCCACATTGGTGAACTCCTCTCATTTTTTGTGCCTGGATCTCTTTTCCATCATTGTCCTATTCCACAAAATACTCCTCTCCTCTCCATGTTTTGGTTCAGCGTACTCGAATCGATTTATCACTTCCCGAAAAAGTGTAGATCTAGTTTTTTGAAACAATTTTACACAACCCGCGAATGTGGATGGTGAAAGTTCCAGTTTAGCATACTTGAATTAAGATCCCACTTCCCGAAAAAGTATAGATCTAGTTTTTCAAAACCATTTTACACAACCCATAGGGATTGTCGGTGACCCCCCTTGCCACTACGGCACTGTCTTCTACCACAACACAAAGGTTACCCATCGAGAAACTAAGGTCATTCCGTTCATGATACCCATTTGCAAATATATATTCATAAAACCCCATTCATGAAGGCCCATCTTAAAATCCACAATTGGTAATTTTTAAATTTAATTTAATATTATTTTTTATTTTATAGACATAATATTTATTTTAATTATAATATTTTTTATGAAAATTATTTTTTGAATTACATCAATTAGTTGGGAAATCTATAATATTTCCCTAAAATGTGTTTTATTTTTTGTTTGGTTGTTTATATTTTTAAAATTTTGTTTATTAAATTATTTATCATTCAGTGATTTGTATTATTTTATGGATTTATTTTTAATTTTATTATAGTAATTTTATTTCATAAGAATTATTTTATTTTATTGTCTATATATATATATTATTTATTTTTATGAAATACATTTATAAATTAATTAGTGATTTTGTAATTAATATATTTATTACATTGTTAGAAATATATTATGTGTTAGTTAATTAGAATATTTATAATTATTATATTATTTTAGTATAAAATATATATTAATTAGTAAAAAAGGCTTCGGCCCCATCTTTTAATTGATAAAAACATGAAATCAAATAATTCAAAATTATAGGGGTGATAAATTGAATATTTTGAAAAAGAAAAATGAAATTTCTATTTAATTGAAATTTTAGTGGGTAAATTTTTTATTTTTGTTAACATTCTTTTGTTATTATTGTGTCAAATAGTATATATATATATAATGTAGCATTGTATAAAATAAACTTATAGTGTGTAAATATATATTTATTACATGAATATTTTCATAAGAATTATTTGATTATATTATTCATATATGTATATATATTATTTAATTATATAAAATATATTAGTAAATTAATTAGTGATTTTGAAATTAATATATTTTTACATTGTATGATATATATATTAATATAATATTTCATTTTAATTATTGTTGTAATAGAAAATAATATATTTTTATATTTATTGAATAATATGTTATTATTATACAGTTATATTATGTTTAATATATATATTATTGCATTGTGTAAATTATATTATTTGTTAGTTAATTAATAATTTTGTAATAAAAAAACTTATTGCATTATAAAAAATATATATTAACTAATTATTTAATTGTAAGTTAATATTTGAAGTTAGTGAAATTAAATGTTTTGTAAAATTCAATTGTATAGTATATATATATATAATACTACATAATTAATAAAATATCATTACTTATTACTTAATATATTAATAAATCGTTCTCTGTTGCATCTTGAATTTCCATTTTTTCTATTAGTTTCATCTATTCTCTACTAATTATGAGGAATTATAATTGAAATAATAATATTTAAGGTTTGATGGTTTTAGATTTATCTAAATAAATATCGGTGTATATTTTTAACCAAAAAAGTAATTTCAAATAAAAAATTTAGAAATATAGCCAAATAGTTTTGTACATTTGTATATCATGGAGGTGAAATAATATAACATGAACATGGTATATTTTATATTAGTGTCCATATAAGATTAGTAAATCTTACTGGATGTGACATGATGAACACATTTTATAGAAAAATTAACGATCGATCAAAGCTTACTATGAATCAGTGTATATGATCTATTATTATATAATTACTAAAACTTGGGATAATCTATATTACATGCATCATTATTTGGTCAATAAAGAATATTTTAGGCTTTCTTATGATACATATCAAGAGCATGGAAGGGTTAGTGTGATGGAATTGTATATTGATGTTTGTACAATTGAAGATACCACTCAAATTGAACAACACATATCTAAAAATGTTGAATTTTTTGAGGGGTATATGTTTACATCTGATCAATTTGTTCAAGGTGGATCAAGTGATTAAAATATATATAGTATATAGAAATTTATTTATATGACAGTACATGTATATTTTCTTACAATATATATTTTTATAGTTGATCCACATATGGGTGTGATCAATGATGCATATGATGTTCATTTAGAGGATGATGAATTATATGGCATAGAAGATGAAATTATTCTATCCAATGATCTAGAAATACAAAATGAATGACAGGGGAAAGCATCACAACATATTACACCAGTGGTTCCTAAGTTTTATTGGGATGTAGTGACACTAATTACCGAGTTCCCAAGTATTTTCCAATAATGCAATATTTGAAGGAATAATTATGAATTTTCTTTTGGATGAAAATTTTACATAAAAGAGGCAATAAAAACATTTCAAAAGAATTACCTTGTAAAGAGGAATTATAATTATCTCGTGGATGAGTATATGATATCAATATTTTCATTAAAATTTCAACAGTTTGGTGACACATGCAAGATGTGGTGGCGAGCTACCCTTGTCAGAAATTCAACTAGGTGGAAAATGAAAAAAAATCAAGACTAAAAACATGTTTGAATAAAAGTATAACTCAATATCATAGACACATATACTTGACATTCATATGCTCTGTTATTATTGGTATGATCAGAGTTAATCAGTATATTCATGTTGAGTTAATATTAGAACGCATGGAGAGTGGGTATGGATATAAAATTTCATACAAGAAGGAATATATTGAAATGAAGAAAGCTATTGACATGGATTATGGAAATTGGGAAACGTCATTTCATGTGTTTCATTATTGGATCTGGTGATTTTTTCAAACTAATAAGATTGTTTATCAATTTGAAACTGTGCAGAATCTAGGGAACAAACACATCTCTGCAGATAAAGTCCAATTTTTCAGATATTATGGGAATTCCTTCCATGCATCATAGCATTCATGCATAGCAAACAATTCATACTAGTGGATGGAACTTTTCTAGGGGAAAATTATAATTGAGTTCTATTGATTTCTACCACTCAGTATGGAAATAGAAATCCCTTGCCACTTGCATTTTCAATAGTATAAAAAGAGAACCTAGATTCTTAGAGTTTACTTATATCTTTTCTGTATGTATATGTCACTAATAAGAATTATATATGCATTATTTCATATATTTATCATTCTATAAAATAATTAGTGAATAAAAAGGATGTTGGTTGGTTACCCCCACATGCCTACCATTGTTACTGCATGAGACAAATTTCTAGCAATGTACAGAAAAAATTTCATGATAACAACATGAAAAAGGAAACCATTAACTTAGGTATTGGTTCACATTTCTATAAATTTTGTACATATTTGTATTTTATATCAATGTTCCCTTTTTAAAAAAATTCTCACATGCCTTTGTTGAATATTAACCAAGACAATAGATTTTCCTTAAAATATTGGAATAAATAAAAGGAATAAATGAAGATGTCTACAAGTACATGACGCACATACCAAAGAAAAAAAAGGTCATTAGAATTTGATAAAAAGAAGGGATATTGGAACATGAATACAAAAACTGTTTAATGCATTAACAAAATCTTCAACGAGGTTACAAAAATACAAATCAAGTGTATTGTTTCTCATATATTTTATTGATACATTAAATACCTTGTGGGAAAATCAAAATATGTTTTAAAAGAACTATTTCTAGGTCATTGATACTAAAAAAGTTTTAGAAAGAAGTTTTAGGTTAATAAAACCCATTCCAAATCATATCAGGTGCATCATTTTCATAGGGAAAGAAGCCAGGTTTAAGTTGAAGAGGTTTACACTGGTTGGGTGATGACTATTTTTCATGACAATTAGACTTGTGAATGTGGTTACTTACAAGTGTACAAGATGCCTTCCTCACATGTACTTGAAGCATATGCTCATATTCACCTCTCGTGGGAGAGTTATATAGATCCAATGTGTCAACTCAACATGTTGTGAAATTTCTATAATGTAGAGTGACACTCAATTAGAGATGTATCAATATTAAATTATCCTCTACATATTCCAATTTTTATTCCAAATCCATCGTGGTTTTGTGGAAATGGTTGTCTGAAATCTACTTGTATAAGAAATGAAATGGATTGTCTTGAGGATAGAGGTATGCATCAATGATGTGGATGGTGTAAGGAATAGGGTCATAATCTCAAACATTGTTCTTATAACAATTTCATGGAGGGTTAATCATCATTACCTACATGATTTTTTTACGATAGTTTGATGATTGCAATTATTTTAGTTTCCCTGTGCAAAGTTTTATTAGATAAATAATTTACATTAAGTTATTTTTTTTACACTAAATATACACATTATTTAAAATATTTATATTTTTGTCATTTTCTTTTCCATTTTCATAAATGGAATCAACAAAGAATCATTCAGGCTATGAGGATCCATCTCTTCTCACTGTATAGAGTGAGCATATATCACAATATTTATGGGATTGTGGCGAAGATGGGAAACTGAATGTCTACAGGGCCCATCACATTCACCATAAGTGCCCACTAGATCATATCATACCTTATTTCTATGAGTCTAGTTTCTATTAGTTGAGCATGTGTGGTTATATACCCATTGAGAGTTTATTCATTTCTTCTTTGGTTGAGTGATGGAGACTAGAGACATATACATTTTATTTAGTGTTGATGAGTTGGTTTTGGTTCTTGATTCGATTATATGTGGGTTGCATGGTGATGATAGAATCTCTCTACAATTAGAGCATTCTCTTTTCCATCAACCCATTCTACCATAGGTCGCGCTTGATCCATTAGATATCTATGTGAACTGACCATCCCACTAACTCTATTCTCCTCATTCCACTTCTCAAATGGATCTAGATGCCTCTAAAAAACCATCAAATAGATCTTGTTCATCATACATGGAATCATCTAAGAACCGCGTACACCTATCATCAAATAGAGCTTGTCTTTCCTAGGATTTAACGGTATAAATAACTTTGAAGAAAATTAGAAAATGGTGAGAACTGTGTACCCTAATTCATGGATCGTGTACCATGTTCCGAGAATGGTATGTGGAGCTCTGGAAATGGTATGCCGAAGTGGTTTGAAAAACCGAAAATGGTTCGTGGTGGAAGGTGGTGTGGTATGTGGATATATTGAGAATGGAAAAGGAGAGCGATTGCGTAGGATAAAAGGTGGTATGTGGAGAGAGTATGAGAAACGATTTGTGAGTGGATTGTGGTTCACAGTGGTGGAGGATGGATTGAATATTTGAAAAATATTCGGTTAGAGGATTTTGCAGATATCTTTGCCTATATAAGAATGGATAATATAACTGATTATGGTGGAGATTGAACATAATTAGAGAACATATTGTGCTCCAGAAATTTGTCAAATTTTGTATGTGGTTCGCGATGTAGGTGTTTGCGATAATTCTTAACCCATAATGTTAGTATGGTATGCGGAGAAGAAAGTCTAGTACACGGAGGAGGAATCTATGGTATGTGAGTGGGAGAATTGTACAAGTGGAACATGGAGGGGGAGCTTTGGTACATGAAATGGAAGATAGTCCGAGAACAAATAATAGTTCATGTACAGGAGGGGTTTCATAGAGGTGGTTCACGGAATCAGTACGCGGTAGCGGTACGGGATAGCGAAGGAAGAGGTAGTCCGTGAATAGAGGATGTTTACAGAAGAGGTAGTTGTATGCAGAGCAGGTTGTCTGCATACAATTCCCGGTATATAGCATGCGGGAGGAGCAGGTGGTTCGCGATTTGCACTAGGAATCTTGAAAAAGCATCAAATTAGTTTGCTAAAGGAGTTTTTGGTACCTAGTAGTGCCCAGGATGGTGGGACTCATCTGCAGGTAAAAAAGGAACTTCAACAGAGCATCTAACTATAGTTGAGGATGCATAAATTCATTAAAATTTAGGAACTTAAGTCTCCATAAACTATGTTTGACCTACATGTTGATAAACTGTGAGTGGATTCCTTTCCTAGTGCAGTGAGCGAAGGAAGAGGAAGACAGTGACCCTTTCCACTGGTAGTGAGATAGAGAAAGAGGCATATGAAGTGCCAATTGGGAATTCAGGGAGAAGACCCTAAAACTTGTAAAGGTAGTGAGCATGTGCATATAATATCTAGACCAAACATTATACTCACTATTGGTAGTGAGCCTTAGTAAATTTGGTACATCAGCACATTGTTGTTATATGCTCCATAGAAGTAGCCCAGTGAGGGTGAAATAAGTAAAAAAATTTGTGTCCTTTACATGATTTCATATCTATTTGTATATTTCTATGGGAGGAAGAGAGAATTGATTTTTGTCTAACAATGAAACAAGATCTGAATGGGAGAAATTTTTAATCCATCATGCCCTGATTCGCCCCCCCCCCCCCCCCCCCCTCAGGGTATTCGACCTAGTGGACCTAACATAGGAATTGATTAGTCATTACTTTTATATTTCATTGACTTAAATATTATAATTATGTAGGAAAATATATATTATTTAAGAATCATTGGTACTATTTATTATTGGAAAAATAAATCTATTGACTGTTATTATCCAAGAACTCCTTATTTAGTGAGTTCAAGCACATCGCACATCAGATTGACGTAACATCTAATCTCACATGTCAAAAATAATTTCAAGATATCTATCATAAGATTTCATGCCAATTAGAAACCATTTTTCTTTTCTTCTAATAATCAAACGTGTGTTTTAAAATTTTAAATTACTGAAACTTTGTTTTCAGTTGTCTTAGGAAAATAACAGCTTGGTTTCAGAAACTATCAGTTCCTATAATCAAAAAATGAATTTATGGTTTTTTCATGTTATTTTATAGTAATTCAATCTCATTTGGCTTGATTACCCACTGGGGAGAATTATTTTATAGATCATCATTTTCTAAGAACACATTATTTATTATGTTCATGCACATCGCACATCGGATTGATTCTCTATCTAAGTGTGCACATCCAAAATAATTTTAATACATATTTCATAACATTTTCTGTTCATTGGATAACTCTTTATATGTTTTTAATAGTAAAATAAATGTTTTAGCATTTTAAATTTATGAAATTTTGTTGTGGGCAATATCTGGAAAACAACACATTGGATTGACATGCCATCAGTTCCTAAAATACAAAAATAAATCTATGGTTGTGTTTTTAGGTTCTAGGTGCAGCAAAAGCATGCAAAGGGTCATACCCAGCTTTTATTTTTTTCATGATCAATATTCAATCTGATATTTACATAATGATAAACATCGTGATCTATGAAATTGAATCAAAGAATATAGAAAAAGTATAGAATTCCAGAATATAGATAGGATCATTACATATTATTTATAATCAATTTAATTAATTAAATAATTACCTTGTTGGAATTATTTCTTTATTGATGAATCTGACAACCAATCATCATTGTACCTGAAGGACCCTGAAACACCCTAATAGGGTAAGGGTAAATGAGGGTGTCAACTTTTTCTTCAAAAGTTTCAGATCTTGTTCCCATGTTGTTAGGAACCAATTAAACTTTTCTGATGGTAATGTGAGAAAACAAACAACCTCATTCAACGAGATCACAGAGTAATTTTACTTGGTTCACCACTAAGGGATACTCCATGGAGCATATGCTGACAGAGTGTTTGTCATTTCTAAATCCACCAATCTTCACTAGTTTTGGAATACAAGAGTTCAGACACAGTCACTTTGTGGTAGCCACACTGCCTTTATAAGATTTTTGGAATAGCATACTAAGTCCCTCGGAACACTTCCCTCAAATCTCCCTAGATCACTGCTTTGAGTGATATCAAACTCTATTTATAAACTTTATAGTCACTTCAATGGATTTTCATTAAAGTATTTTTCCTATTCTAGAACGAGACTCTTTTTACACCATAGACTTAAGGTGATGCACTCTAAAAGAACTGATTAGTAAAAAATGGATGTTCAAAAACTACCTTTCACGAAGCTCAACCCTTTCGCAGAGCTAAATTCCTTCACAGAACAAACCGCCTTCACGAATCCTGAGTCAATGCAAAATACCACATAATCATAAACAACACTTTATTCAAAATCATTAACATTAGTCAAGAATAAACTAATATTTTCACAATGATCAATCTGACAAAATAACCCATATTCGTGAAGCTCCCCTATCTTCACGAAATCAATTCAATTACAGATTTTATATGAATAATTTCATGAAAAAAGAATATGGTTATCCATATATTTATAAGCTCATCCATTCATGATAATCCACCACCTCCAACACATTTTTTCAGATCTTTTAAAAAATCTCCAGGGAACTCCTCCATTTGTGATGATCTATTGATATTTGATGTTTTCATGAAGATTTCCATCATACCATCATGTGATCACGATGCTCCAATTATCATAATCATGGAGAACACTATCACCGATTATGATTCTCTATATATTTCGAACAAAAATCCATTATTCATGAAACCATGTCCTTTACCATATCTAGGAAGAGTTGATTCTAGAAAACAATCCTTTATGATGATATCACTTCCTCCATATTTTGACCCCAAAAAATTGGTAAACACAAGGAATCAACGCCGCCTTCCACACTATTGTTGGGTTGTACATTAAGATCACTTTTTTTCAACCTATTTGATCATCCTAGTGTAGATTTAAAACTAACACCAACCACATACCATTTCCAGCAAAGAACATCCTTGGTTCCAATAGTACCTTCATTTCATTTTAGGAGTAAAGGGTGTATTCCCTAGAGTGGTGATCTACATGTGATCCACAAATCTCTGAACAATGTCTTTGGAATATATGAGTGCTACCATGAAAGATCTTATCACTTGCGTAGTTTTCCTTTCATCACCTCATGAACTACTTCCAAAGAATTCTTCTAGATCTCTCATGAATTTAGAGTGGGAGGTATAGGAATATCGCTCTCCATTCTTGGGAGCATTCTTCGAGAAGTGATCTCTCTAGGTCATTATAGGACTCTACAAATCTATTGTTTACAACCTAATAAATTAATTTTCTCTTAGAGAAAATAATATAATTTGGTTTAGATCTCTCTAGTATTAAAAATAAATAATTTGAAAAGTTCTCCTTATTATTTTTTTAATCCCTTCGAAACCCCATGTCAAATAATAATATTATTATTATTTTTCAGCATGAACCAAACATGTGAATTAAATTAAATATTATATAATTAAATAATATTAAATATTTATTATTTCTCACCAGACCATTAAACTTGGTCCTCCATTCCTCCATAATATTTATCAGGCCTTGAATAATGACTATTTATTTTATAAATAAATATTGTCTCATTATTCACTGATAAATAAATATATATTATATTAGATAAATATTTATTAAATATTTATTAAATATTTTTCTTACATTATATTCTACTGAATAACTGGTGATGAAATAAATGTGATCAAAGAAACATGAATAATTATTAAACTACATGTGGGAATAATATTTATCCAACATGTTAAATAATAAATAATATTATTATTATTAAACTGAGATTTTGGATACACTTAGTGTGTGACCCTCTAGGCCTCCTTCTTAGTGGAATTAGGTGAAGCAGCCTAAATTCCAATGTTAACATCTAGAAACATATCAAGGAACCCATAAATAATGAAGTTAATGTCGCAATAACATAATACCTCATATGGATGTTTACTGTATAATATATTCCTCTTACCATGATATCTCAAATAAAGAAGATTTCATAGTGGTGACATCAACCTATATGCTCTATGTCTCTTTATTTGACATCCAAAAAGTTGAACATTCTTATAGAAAACCATGTACATGGATTTATTTTTGATGTACCATTTTCATCAAATGGCCTGAGATATCAACTTCCATTAATAAACAGAAGAGATGAATCCTTTCTTTTATTATTCATTAATGCAATATTACTCTTGACACACCCAATATATCCTACCTCACAGCAAACAATTGTTGTCACATTTTTCATCAATACATCAATGTACATGACTTATAATAATCATTAATAATAATCATAAAGTATAAGGAATAATACACACATCCACAGATAAAAACATCCAATGACACTATAAATATGGATTTCCTTCTGGCGGTTCTTGATCTTATAATATCCTACTGAATATTTCAAAGAGAGTGAATCATTATAAGGTTCCTAAATGTCCTATTAGTATCCACACTAGATAGCCTGTATCATATGTGCCCCTAAAATGATATCATCCATCTGTAGAAAAAATATTTAGAATAGTGTCATAGAACTTCCAAGTTCTCATCATAACATGGAACTACTATGACCTTTCAGTTCTACAACCACTCTTGGTACATTATCACATACTTGTTTACATAGAAGAATAATCATAATTTGATAAGGAGTTTGTTAGTATTAAAATATACGGATAAAATAATCATAATGTACATAGAAGTTTCTTTTAGGGAACCAACTCCAATAGACTCCCACTTGCACTAGAGCCAACAACTAAAAACCTTCAGTCTGATAGATCTCACATGATAATAATACATATTATGTGATATTCCATTAGTCAAGGGGTTCTTCATTTTCACTTCCATGGGTAATCCTCTTACTGCAACCTCATCCCTTTGATAAAAATACCTCATGGGGTGATACATCCAGAATATATGCTTTGTATGTTGGTTTGATCTTGTTACTTCTACAAGAGCCACCACTATTTATTATCACAATACAATGTGATAGGTTATTCACTTCTAAGTAACACGTCAAGATCCTAGAAAAAAATTATAAATCCAAAAGGATTCTTTGGATGCATGATAAGCCTCTATATACTCGAGCTCCACTCTAGATTTAGTGAAAACTGACTGATTTAAACGCTTTCAACTCACTGATCCTCCATTATGATAGAAAACATATCCTGATTGTGACTTCAGATCATTCTGATCTACCTAAAAACTAGCATCATCTTAACCCATAATGACCAAATTATCATCTCCTCTGTACACAAGGAACATATCCTTAGTTCTTATTAGATACATAAGGATAGCTATAATAAAAGGCCAATTTTTTTCTCCCAGATCAACTTAATAACAACCTACCATTCTCAATTCATAGGAAAAATAAATTCTAGTACATAAAATTTCATTCATGATTGATCATATCACCAAAGAAAATGGGATTTTTCTCGTTCTCTATTTCTCATGTTGTTCTTGAGGACACATTTTCTTAGAAATATATATATCATGTGAAACTAAAACCAATACCTTATTATATTGTTCCATAATAAATATATTTAGTATCTGGTCAACATATGTACTATAACTTAATCCAAGAAACCTCTTAGATCTATAAAGAATGATCTCAATCCCTACAATATACACCGCTTCACCTAATTCGTTCATGAAGAAACACATGTTTAACCAGTTACTAACAGACTGTCAGGATGGGATGTCATTTCCAATAAGTAATATTCCATAAACATATACTACTATGATAATTATTGCATTTCCATTATACCTCTTGTTAATACACAGATCACATTCATTCTTAATGAAACCAAATTCTTTTATAATTTCATTAAATTGAATATTCCATGACTTGGATGATTTCTTTAATCCATAAATGGATCTATATAACTTGTAAATTGTTTTACAATCACCTGGAGTCATATAACCTTCAAGTTGTGTCATATAGACATATTTCTAATGGCTATGATTATGGAATGTAGTTTTGAAATCAATTTTCCTAATTTCATAGTCATAGTTAGATTTTTTAGCAATTATAATTCTTAGATTTTTAAACATAGAAACTGGGGAAAAGGTTTTATCAAAGTCAATTCCACGATTTTTTAAACATTTTATCCACTATCTTTGATATATAGGTATTTACATTAACTTCCATGTATAATTTTCTCTTTAATGCCCATTTTCTTCCAAGGGGCTTTACATCAACTATCGCATTGACTAGAACCCAAACTTGGTTCCGATACATTGAATCCATTTTAGAATTCATGAATTTTTTTCCTTCTTCAATCTTATGAGCTCTCTATTTCCTTATTTTAGGGATAGTTTCATCATTTAAAACCAATAATGAGTCACCATCTTTGGTGTCTAGAAAACAATATCCATCTGGTTCTATTACCTCTCTTATGCTCCTACACTGTACTTGTGTTTCTGGAACTACTTCCATGGGGACCTGTTGAATCTATTCATATACCAACTCTTAGGTGTCTTGAGAATCAACTTCATTGATGACAATCTTACACCCAATATCCTTTTTTAGGATGGTCTCCCTCTCAATAAAGGTGTCTTATTTGGTAGTAGTCACTTATTTTAGTGGTTTTATAGGTATTATACCATTGTTTCCTTGGGATACCTGATAAAGATAAAATTTGTGCCCTAGGTTACTAGTTTGTTTCTTGAGAAGGTCTTAAAAAATTGCTCATAACCCCATACATGTGTACCTGAAAAAAAAACAGGTTTCATTCCACTCCATAACATGAAGGGAATTATTTTTTCTGCATTAGTTGGTACTCAATTTAATATGTACACCATATTTTATAATGTATATACCCAAGAGGATAATGGATGATATTCAGGTATCATTATCTTCTTTACCATTTCTAACATGGTAGGTTTCCTCCTTTCACTAACTCTATTCCTCTATGTTGTGTAAGGAGGAGTGATTTGAGATAGAATCCCAAACTCCCATAAAAATTCCAAAAAAAAAATTGGTTAAGATATTCACCACCACAATCTGATCAAATATTTTTTATCTCCTTTCCAATATGATTCTCTAATTAATTCTTGAATTCCTTGAATTTATCAAAGGACTCAAACTTATACCTTATTAGGTATACAAAGTCATATATAATAAATTCAACAGTAAAAGATATGAAGTATGAATATCCACTTCTATCTTATATTGAAAATGGTCCACACACATTAGTGTGTACAAATCCTAGAAGATATATGGCCCTTTCACCCTATCCACAAAATAGTGGGTTGGTTATTTTCCCTAGTAAAAAAGAATGACATCTTTCAAGTATATTTATCTCAGATGAGTGTAAATAACCCTCTTGATAGAGCTTTTTCAAATGATTCTCATTTACTAACCAAGATGGTGATTCCATAGTTGGGTGTTATATGAGTCATGTGTATATGATTCGTTATCAACTACCAATAATTGGTTTCCATAATTTAATACATAAAGACTATTATTTAAATGTTACATACCATAATATTTGTTTTCTTTATATAATAAACAACTTTTATTTCCAAACATAAAAATATACGATTATATATTCAGTAATGATACATAAATAATGTTCTTGGTAACCATAAGTACATAATAACAATATTTTAAAAAATCATTCCATTTAGAAATGAAAGGTGGTAGTTACCAAATGAGGATAACCATCCTACCACCATTAGAATCTCTTAGATCCACTTATCCTCTAGAAATATTTGTAAATCAACTTGGTTCCAACATTTGGATACAAATGTGAGAACCAAAATATTTACTTAATACCCAATTTGTAGATGTTGAAAGATTAAACTCAATAATGAATGCACCTTTAGATTACCCTTTAATATGTGTGTATTTCACCGTTTAGGGTCCAGGATTTCCACATGAAAAACATACAACCTCCTTTACCTTTTCCTATCTCTAGATCATTATCTTCTTGGAAGGATGGTGCTCAAGAACATTAGACTTGTTAGGAGTCTTGATCCTCTTTTATTTTTTATTTATTTTATTATTTACCATAAAGATAGTGGGTTTATCGTGCCCCATATCCTTATCCACAAGAATAATCAAAGTAAGAAGTTCTTAAAGACTCTTCACATTATTGTTCATATTATAATTAATAATAAAACTGGAGAAGTTCTTGGGTAGTGATGAAAGTAGGAGATTTTTATGCAACTCATGCTTGAATTTAACCTCTAAGATATCTAAGTGTTCAATGTATCCAATAATATTGAATACCTAAGACTAAACTGGCGCAAACTCTCCGATATTAGTTGTAAACAAGGCATTGAAGATATCATACCTCTCTTGTCTCACCTTCTCTTAATAGAGATCCTGAAGGAGAGACGTCATGCTATATGTATACATCACCTCATGTTGCTTAAAAATCTCATTAGACCTGGACGATATCATGAAACACATAACATTTATAGCATCATTTAGATGTTTCTCATAGAGATATATCTCTTCATCACATGCCTCATTAGTAGGTGCATCAAGAATAGGTTCATCTGGTACATATAATTTTCATTCATGGCGAAGGATAACACATTAGGGCCTTTTCCACTCTTAGAAATTTGTTCTAGGGAGAAGGTTGACCTTATCTATTATGTATCGCAGCAATATGCTTAAGGAGGATCAACAGTTGTGGCCTTCCTTGGCCCCTCCATAGGTATTGAAGTGTGTGAATCCTAAAAAAACTGATCTGTGGGTTTTGGATGTGTTTTCTCGTCAAAAGTTGGACTTGGGAATTCAGGGGACAGATAATGATGATCCCTTAGCTGTGAGATTGTCAGTGAGTGATTTTCAATATCCCAGAGGCTCTCATGGTCGGGGCTGGGAGGACAATAACCTATAGCCTCAGTTTATGGGAAGAGGATATGAACAACCCACTGGATTGGAGTTGATGCAGGGAAAATCCTTCATGTTGGTTGCAACCGGTTCTCAAAGTGGATCGGAAAGGATGGATGGTGAGAATGTATTGGGGACCTAAGACCCAAACACCCTCAGAACCAACCCCAAAGGTCTTAGGAAGGCTGGGGATGGGGGAAAGAAATCTGGTTTGGGGAATTAAATAGGTAAGGTGTCTCTGTGTATATAGATGGCCCACAATGTCAGTGCAGTAATAGAGTTGGGGAACTGTGTTCATGATTTGGAGGTCCATAATCCAAAAATACCTCATGAGGAGGAGTCTTTTGATGATGACAGTTACATTCATTCCTCAAAAGATATAATTTACTGAATTAAAGGGAAAGGATCCCACATCACTATAATGAATAAGGGTAAATGGCATGCATGACTTAGGGAAATGCATTGTAGTTCAGCGGGAGAACCAAAGGGATGCAAGGAATTCTCATACTTTCCAAAACCAATGGAGACTCGGTCTTCTAAGAGGGGTATAAAAAGGAATTTAAAGATGTTCAGAATGGGGAATGTGAAGAATTGAGTATGAATTCAAGAGATAGGTAAGGAGAAGATAGGGAGTGCTTGAAACATATCTTGCACTCCAAGGAAGAAAAGCTTGAAACTAGTCTCTATACTAATGTCTTAGAAGAGGATATCAAAAGAATTTATGATCATCTATTACAAGTTGATTCCAATGAGGAGAAATATTTGTTGATATACAAAAAAGACCGCATACTAGCATGGGGATTCAATCATAGAAAAATCAACATAGAAGAATTTATTCAGACAATGTAAAGGATGATCAGTCACCTTGAAGAGCTAATAAAAGAGGATCTAGAAACCCAGGTTAGCATGTTGCATTGTGAGATTTATAGAGTCTCTGAGTCAAGTAATCTTAGTCTGGTGTTTAATCATTTTGTCATCTCTTTCAGCACATATTGGTTTTTTCTGATGAACAATAGTTGTCCATTTTTCCTTAAAGTGGTTTTTATTAATAAAAAATTTAATTTGGAGTGAATTAGATTTACATATGTGATTAACCATGTATTATAGAATATTCTCACATAAACCAATTTATTCTAGGTTTATCTTTCATTCTTGTTAGTTTAATTGATTTATGTGATTCTAAAAAAACATCCATAATAAAATAACCATGAAACTTGATATAAATAAAATAATAAAGTTGTATGATCCTGAGATTTTACTAGTAGTTAGTTTATCTAGTGATTCATAAACTAGTAGTTCACCTAGGGGAAAACACCTTGAACCAATTAAGGTTCATGTTATATCTTTCCACCTCTCCACCTTTGTATCTCTCTGGGATTGGTTTCATCTCGACTCCAAACATAAACCACCACCACTAGATTAGGATCTATATACATTACATATGATTTTACTCACACACATGTGAGTGGAAAAGGGTTTACATAAAATAATGGGCACATATTTCCTTACATAATAATAGTAGAGAAGTCATGGAAACCAATAATTTAATTTAATATTAAATTAAATGAAACCAATGACATACAAAGGTCTGTTCTATGCTAATGATCATCCAAATGCATGCAAAGAATTACACATTTAATAAAACTAACATTAAATTACTAATCATTATTATATAAGATAAATCATTCTTAAATCTATTAATTATTATCTTAAATTAATAAATTATTTTATTTTAATTATCAACCAAATTTCAATGAGATTCTGATCTGTCATAATTTTAAACAAAATAAATAAATTTATTTAAAATTAACCATTTACATAAATGTACCTTGGATGAAACATAACAAAAACCCATCTGAATGTACCCAACATGTATTATACTCGTATAATTTTTATTCTTTAAAACGTATAGCATACATGACTTATCACTTAATTTCATTACATGTAATATCAACTTCATGATTTCACAAATTACTTGATCTTTCTAAAACATGTTGTGCTTTAATGTGCAAAGAGTAATAATTTTAATATAACTCATAAATGATATGTAGATTTAAAAATTACAAAGATATTAATTAAAAAATTATATATATATATATATATATATTAAAATTAATCCCATGGAATGACCTATCAAATTAATGACCACGCGCAAAAAAAATTGATAAGGATTGCATAGTATAATAAATAAATTTTAAATATTCATAATTTTTTAAGTGAATGGAATTTACATCTCTCACCATGTATCTGAGGTACGTGCTTAGGGACGTGGTGTGTAAACGTTTCCCTAGAAAATTGGAGTACATGATGTGTATAAGCGACTATATGGCATGTGGTCTCCATGTTACATAGTCACCAGTCATATAGGTCACATATGGTAATACATAGCCCATCTATGACTTAAAGGGACTACACACCATGTACGTGGGCTACAAGGAAAGTACTCTAGCTGACTTCACACCACCCTATCCTTGTCAACATGTGGTGTAAGTAAAAAATGCACCGCATGTCATCAATGCACCTGGTTTGAATTAATTTCCAAATTAATTTCTGATACAATGAACACAAGTACACGACATGTAACACCAGTTGAATGGTGTGTACTCCTATTTATCCAGCTGGAATCTTAGTCACCTCTGGATAAGATCTTTTATTTTATTTCTTTCATAAAATTAATCATATTTATTATATCTATGAGAAATGAAGAAAGAAAAAATAGATCTCACAATTCGAATTAAAATAATTATTAATCGTGAATTGAAAACTAAATAAAAAATGTCTAATCAAATAAAATATATTTAAATAATTATAAATAATAATATGATCCCTCTAATACCACATGTAGGTTTTGGGCGTAGTGGAAACATGTGATAGGTTGTACCAAACTTTTCTTTTTTCCATGATTGATGATCAATCCAAGATTTACAAAATGATAAACATCATGATCTATGTAATTTAATCAAAGAATATTTATAAGGGATATAATGACAGAACCAAATAGAGGTTCATCACATATTATTTATACTCAATTAAATTAATTAATAATTACCTTGTTGGAATTATTTCTTCATTGATGGATTTGAAAACATATCGATGTTGTATCATCATTTCATTATAGGAATCAAGGGAAGATTCCCTCTAGTGGTGATCCACATGTGATCCAAAAATCTCCAAACATCACCGTAGGAATCTCTAGGTGATTTCATAGTAGATATTATCTATTGTGCAGTATTCCTTTGATCACCTTGAGAAACACTTCAAAATCATTATCCTGGATATCTCTTGAGTTGAGAGAGGGAGGTGGAGGAAGATCACATGTTGTTATTGGGAGTGTTCTTCGAGAAGGGATCTCTCTAGGTCTTCTCAGGATTATCCCAATCTCTTGTTCACTACCAATCAAATTAATTGTCTATTAAAGATAATAATATAATAGGGTTTATATATCACTAGAGTTAGAAATAAATAATTTCCCAAGTTACCCTTATTATTTATTTAATCCTTGAAAAACCCCATGTAAAATAATAATAATATTATTATTTCTTAACATGTGCTTAACATTAAAATTAAATTAATTATTATTTAATTAAATAATATTCTTTATTCTTCATTTCCCACTGGATTATTAAAATCTTTCCACCATTTCTCCACTATATTTATTAGGCCTTGAATAATGACTATATATTTATTAAATAAATATCACTTCCTTATTCTCCAATAAAAAAAATATTATATTCACTAAATAGAAAATAAATATTTATTAAATATTCCACTCAGAGTATATTCTCATGAAAAACTGGTGATGGGATAAATGTGATCAAGAAAACATAAATAATTATTAAACCATGTGAAGGAATTATATTTATTCAACTTGTTAAATAAAAAGATAATAAAATTATTATTTAACTGGGATTTTGGATACACTTAGTGTGTGACCCTCTAGGCCTCTTTATCAGTGGCATTAGGCAAAGAAGCCTAAAGTTCAAGGTTTTCATTAAGAAATATATCAATGCACCCATAGAGAATTTAAGGCCTCAATGACATAATACCTCATACAGATGCTTACTGGGTAGTATAAACACATTATCATGATATCTAAAATCAAGAAGGTTTCATGTCGGTTCCATCAACCTGTGTGCTCAATTTCTCTCTCTTTGAATTCTCAGAAATTAAACTTGCCTATAGAACATCATGACCATGGTTTTTTTAGGCTATATCATTCCCATCAAAGGGAATGAGATATCATCTTCTATTAAAGAATAAAAGGGAAAAATCCTAGCTCAAAATATTCATTAATTCAAAATCACTCATGACGCACCCAACATATCATACCTCACCGTGAACATCTATTGTCAAGGTTTTTGTCAATACATAAAAGTACATGACTCATAATACTCATTAATAATAATCTTAAATTATAAGGACCAGTATACACATCCGCGTATAGAAACATCCAGTGACATATATATATGTGGATTTCCTACTGGCCAATCTTGTTCTTATAATATCCTACCAGATATTACCAAGGGAGTACACCATGAAAAGGTGCCTCAAATTCCTAAGTGACTCCACCCCTGAGAACCTATTTCATTTGTGTCTCTCAAATTATATCATCTGATTACATAAAATATATCTAAGAATAGTTTCTTAGAACTTCTGTTTTCTCATCATAGTGGGGAACTACTATGACCTTTCCGTGTGACGGGTACTCTTAAGACATCATCACATTCTATGTTATGCAGAAGAACAATCTTTATGTGATAAGGTGTTTATTAATATTAAAAATTATGAATCTAGATTATCATAAAGTAAAAAAAATTGGTTCTAGAGAAAAAACTCCAACAGTGGTCTTGTGATTTCACTGCAATCCTGGCTCATTTAGCTGGATCACCCTTTGTGCCGCTTGTTTTTAAATACAATCATTTTCTAAAAATTACATATTTATCCAGTTCAAGCACATCACACATCGGATTGATGTTTATTCTTCTTTTATACATCCAAAATAATTGTATGATATATTTCATAACATTTCACATCAATTTATTATAGTTTTTTGTGGTTTTAATAGTCAAATTCAGGTTTTATAACTTTAAATTACTAAAACTACATTTTTAGTCATCTCAAGAAAATGACAGCTTGGTTTAATGTTCCATCAGTAATTAAAATTTAAAAAATAGTATATGATTTTTTCCAATGATTTCACAGAAACCAGAGCTCATTTGGATGATTATCCCTTTGTGGCACACATTTTTAAAGACTCCAATTTCTAAAAAATCATTATTTAGTCAGTTCAATAACATTTCAAGTCAAATTGATACACTATATTCTTGCACACATCAAAAATAATTATAATACATATTTTTGATTATTTTACATCAATTGGATATTTTTTTCTATGGTATTAATAATCAAGTGTGTGTTTTAGTGTTTTGAATTACTGAAACTCTATTTTCAGTAGTCTCAGGAAAATGAAACCTTAGTTTGATGCATTTTCAGTTATGAAAATTCTAAAATCTATATACAGTTTTTTTTGTGATTTCATAGTAATCCAATATCATTTGGCTAGCTCACCCTCTAGGGAACACGTTTTAAAAGACCAACATTTTCTAATAAATACCTATTTAGTTCGTTCGGGAAAAACGCATGTTAGACTAACTCATTTTTTCTCATACACATCAAAATTAATTTTAAGATAGATGTCACAGTATTTCACATCAATTGGAGATATTTTTCTATGGTTTTAACCATCAAACACATATTTTAGCATTTTAAATTACTCAAACTATGTTTTCAGTCATCTTGGGAAAAGACATCTTAGTTTGATGAGTCATCAGTTCGTAAAATTCAAAAATAAATCTATGGTTGTTTTCATATGATTTCACAACAATACAAATTCATTTGGATGGCTCTCCCTCTATGGAACATGTTTCTAATTATTTTCATTTTCTAAGAGTTACTTATTTAGTAAGTTCAAGCACATCACACATCAAATGGATGTGTCATGTACTCACAAACATAAAAAATACTTATAAAGAATTTAAAATAATATTTCACAAAAATTATAGATCGGTTTCTATTTTTTTAAATGTAAAATGCACGTTTTAGCCTTTTAAATTACTAAAAATACGTGTTCTGTCATCTCGGGAAAAAAACACCTCGATTTAATTTTACGTCAGTTCCTAAAATTCAAAAACAAATCTATGGGTTTTTTTCATGTGATTCCACATCAATAAGATCTCATTTGTAAGACTCACCCTCTCTACCACACATTTTTAGAGCCAGGCATTTTCTGAGAACTACTTATTTAGTCTATTCAAGCACATCGCATGTTGGATTGATGCGTCTTTAGATTGTACATATCAAAAATAATTATAATACACCTTCGAAATATTTCATGATAATTGGAGATCACTATATGTGGTTATAATAGTCAAACACACGTTTTAGAATTTTAAATTACTAAAACTGAATTTTAATCATATTAGGAAAACAACACCTCAGTTTGATATGTCATCTATTCCTAAAATTAAAAAATAAATCTATGGTTGTTTCCCTTTGATTACACAATAATATGAGTTCATTTAGAAAGATCTCTCTATGTGGTGAATGTTTTTAGAGACCTTCATTTACTAAAAATTATTTATTTAGTCAGTTTTAGCACATCTTATGTCCTATTGATTCATTTTTACTAGAACTTTTAAAAATATAATTCCAATACAAGTTTCATAATATTTCAAATCAATTGGATATCATTTTATCTTGTTTTAATATTACAATGCATGTTTTACCGTTTTAAATTACTAAAACTACATTTGTGTTCATCTTAATCAAATGACACTTTTTTTTGATGTGTCGCCTATTCCTATAAATCAAAAATCAATATATGATTGTTTTTGAGTGATTTTATAGTATTCCAATCTAATTTGGTTGGCTTTCCCTCTATTGCACATATTTTTAAAGACTAACATTTTCTAAGAACTACTTATTTAGGCCTCTTGAGCACATCGCCCACCGGATTGATAGGACATCAACTTGAATATGTCAAAAATAATTCAAATACAGCTTCCATAATATTTCATGTCAATTGGATATTGATTTCTAAGGTTTTAATAGTGAAACACTTTTTTGGCATTTTAAATTACTAAAACCGCATTTTCTGTCATCTTGGGAAAATGACAACTCAATTTGATGTACCGTCAGTTCCTAAAATTCAAAAATCAATATATAGTTATTATCCTTTGATTTCACATCAAGAAAAGTTCATTTTATCCGCACTCCCTTTTTGGATTATGTTTTTATAGACTTCCATTTTCTAAAAACTTCTTATTACATTTCAAATACGTGACTTTAGAATCCTATAAAATATGAACTATAAAATAAATATAAATGAAAAAAAACATGAATTAAATATATAAGAAATAGTTGAAAATAAAAAAAATATATAACAAAAAATAATAATATACCCGACACTGACTTCATTAATTAAAAACATAACATTTACACTTCAAAAAATTTATTCACATAAAATATATTATAAATAAAATCTATATACAATTTAAAAAATTTACTGACAAAAAAATAATTTATTGATAATAAAAAAATGTCAAAAAATAATAAAAAAATCAATTCACACAAAAAAATTTGTTGTAATAATAATTTACAAGTACAAAAGTTATGTTTTGAAATAAAAATATTTTGTTTCCTTGAAATTATTCTCCATCAAAAAATTTTAAGATTTATTTTACTTTCAACTTTTTCTTATATTTTTAATCCATTTCTAAAGTTTCATTAGGATTGGTCATATAGTATATTTTTTATAGGTTTTCTAAGCCACCTACTTGAAATAATTTTGTGTTTCAAGTAGGAAACTTTGGAAGATTATGAAATATAAACTATAAGACTCGTACAAAGGAAACAAAAAACATGGATTAAAAATAAAAGGAAAAATTGAAAATAAAAAAAATTATAAATATAAAAATTCAAAATTAATTTACATGGTACAAACATTTTTGATTAAAAACAATAAATTTAAACTTCAAAACATTTATGCGTATAAAATAATGTATAAAGAAAATCAAAATGAAATTTAAAATATAGACTTTATAAATATAAAATATTTGAAAATAAAAGTGACATCAAAAAATAATAAATAATAATGATTTATTATGTTATTATTGTTAAATATTTTTAATTAAATTCATAATAAATAATAATTATATATTAAAATATTTACAATAATTATGATAATAATTATGAATAATGATGTAATTAATAAAATTACTAATGTAACTAATAAATTAGTTAATAATATAATTTAAAAAAAATTTAATTAAAATTTTAATATATAAAATACAATTGTTAATAATAATGTTCTTCTTAATTATTTATAATGCAATTATTAATTATTTATAATAACTATAATAGTAATATAATAATATTTCTATAATAAATAATGAAATAAATAATAATTTTAAATATTATATATAATCTAAATATTTATGTATTTTGTAATACTAAATAACTATATAATTTATATTCTTATTAACAATAAATAATCATTAAGTTGAAATGATTATATGCATACGATTATTATTTAATAATAAAAATATTTATTGATAATATGATTTGAATTTATTTGGATATAAAAATAAAATATTAACTATTTATTAAAAAATTTATTTTTTATTATTAGAAATACATTTTCATTATTTTTTTATTTTTTTATTTCATGATAATATTTTTATTAACTAAAATGATTATAAAAAATTAAATTGATTATATTATGAATTATTAATATTTTTTAAATATAAAATTATAAAGATTTTTTATTACATTCTTTATATTCACTATTGTAAATTATTAAAAATCATATTTTTATTATTAATTTTATAATACACAACATTATATATAAACCAAACAAAAAAATCAAATATTTTTTTTTAAAAAATATAGAATGGTGGAAACCATTTAGAAAGGTAGTTTGTTGAATATTTTTCTTAAAAATTCACCTTCTCAAAAGATTCTCAGCAAAAGGTACTTCTTAAGTAAGTGATTTTTTTTAAATTACACTAAAGAAGGAGGTTCCATTTTTAGCACCTTCTTTAATGAATATGCACAGAAGATGTATTTTAAAAAGGTTCCCTTCCTTCACCAACCCCCCCTCACGGTGCCAAAATGTACATTTGGAAAATGTTTTCCCAAAATAGTATAATGAGAATTTGTTTTTTATTTTATGAAGTAATAGAAAATTTTCCACAATGCAGCGTTGAATGCATTCATATGTGGGGTCAATGATCAAGAGGGACACATGAAACGTTGAAAAAATATTGGATGACCATCACCCATGAAATAAGGAATAATATTCTACCTGTACATTAATTATTAAATAATTACTATTTTTAGGTATAGAAATTGTTCTAATATTAAACCCATGCATTTCAAAAAAATACCTAGGGTATTTGGAAACAAAAATTTCCTTCTATCCATATTTTCTCTAGTTATAGCCATCATCCATCAGCTTATTTCTTAGCGGTTGTGGTGACTCGGTGGCTGCCTCACCACCGGTCCCTCCTCTGTTGGAAAAATTGTAACCTTTGAGCATGTAGAGAACCATCTTATAGTATAAGTGGATGTTCCGGAGAAGGAATTGGGTTACTTTGGGGGAGGATGAGGGAGAGGTGATGTGGTCATGTAGCCGCTTGGCCAGCTGCCTCCCCTATGTCAGCTCAAATCAAAGGCTAATCAATTGTTCCACTTCCCCATTCTCCATTGTAGAGGGAGCGATGAGCTTAATAAGAGAAATGTGGAATGTGGATGACTGTAGAGATGGAGGAGTAGATGAAAGACTCCAATAAAAGGGGAAAACATCAATACTGGAGAAAATGATTTTGCAGAGTAAAATAGTGACTCTTTCTAGAAGGAGAAGGTGAATGAGTAAATGGGAATTAATGAGTGAGATTTATGGGAGGGTGTTTTCGTGGTGGTATGAACGCCCCTTTTATATTTTCGACCCCTTATAAAATCTATTAGTTGAAAATTAATCAATTAACTATTATAAACAAATATATATCAATTAGAAATTAATTAATTAACAAATAATTAATAAGGAATAATTGATCATACTTATAACTGACTGATTATAACTAATTAATTAATAATTATTAATTAATTATACTAATAATTAATAATTATTACTAATTGAAAAATTATTCATTAACTAATTTTTCATCAATTAATTAGTAGATATTAATAATGTTTTTTAAAAAAATTACAAATAAATATTTAAAACTAATTTTTAGTTACTAAATATTAATAACAATGATTAAATTATTAAATTATTAAATTATTAAATTATTAAATTATTAATTATTAATTATTAAAATAGTTTTAAGTAATTAACTAATTATTTCATATTTTAAATTATTAATTATTAGAAAACCTATAACACCCCCCCCCCCCCACACACACACACATTATGAGCATCTTTTAAAAGATTATGGCCCAACCATCTTATTATTTCTCTCATTGTAGCTTGATCATGGAATTAAAGTGAGGAATGAGTGAGGGAGAATAAATATGATCAAATTATCTCATGTTAATGTTAGGGATGATTCTTGTAACCTCCTTAGGATTACATAAGAAATTAAAAAAAAAATTCTTTCTCTTGTGACCACCACCACTAAAACCAATTCAATAATACAAATATGTCATTTTTATGTTTGGAAAAATCAGTATATTAAATGTTCCCTTGATTGTCAAGATGGACACATGGAATATTGAATAACCACCGGAGGACCATCATTATCATGTAATTGAAAAATAAAAAAATACTTGGGGTATTTTTCATCCTGAATTTCCCATCCATATTTTCTCAATGTATAACCACCCTCTATTAGCCCATCTAGGCCACTCACAAGGAAAAATTTCACTTGCTACCAAACTCAAATTTAGTAAAGTTAATATCACCAAATTCAACACCAGTAGGTCCTTCGATCATTTCACAATTTTCTATATGATTTATTTATTTTATTTTACGAAATTCAAAGTTCATTCAGTTGATTTTGATCTACAAACACACATTTTTAAAGGATTTCAAACTTTTAAAAATTTATTATTTTTTCTTCCAAGAAAACTGATCTCCGATGGATGTTTCATCTCCTAATACATGTCAAAAATATTATAAATATGGTTTTCCTATGATTTGAAATAATTTCAAGTTCATTTGTTGTGGATCTAACCATTATACGTGTTTGATGAGAATCCTGATCATGGAGAAAAAATGCTTGCGAAACAATTTGTGAGAAACCCAATGAATCGTGGAATCAATCTAAAGTAGGATAAATAAATAAGCATTCATGATTTTTAATTTTTAAAAACTCTCTAATGTAGAGGATTTAAAAACCACAGGGAAATTCCAAAATATCCACTACGAATTAGATAGTATAAAATTCATGTAACACCCAAATTTAAATTACAATGAGAGAGTATAAAAAACTGTGTAAAAACACACCCCGGTACACCTACTTTTCCCCCTATAAAATTTAACTTGGTCAAAGTGAAATGCTCAAAGATGCATGTGAAACAAAATTTCACAATTTTTTCCAGTGAAACTCCACTACAATACAACAAAACCACCCATTAAAGATCACCAAAATAAGTTAATAATGGATTTTAGTGACCACCAGCGGGTCGCCTTTCATGGTCATAGATTTCCAGACACAAAATTCCATTAGCAGCCTCCAAAGGCAATCATTATTGGCCCTCCCCTGATGTCTGTGGTGGCGGTCACTAAGAATACCATTATTGGCCTCTCTAGTAGTCGATAATTATTTAGTAAACATAGGGATGCAACAATTGCTAAAGGTGTTCACTAATTCAATACAAATTTTTTGGGCATTAGTGACAATAATTGGCAGGTGATAACTGGGAGAAATTTAAAAAAATTACTATTTCACACTACCAAATAGAAAAAACAAACAAATAACCAGCATAAATCAAAAATAGAAATTATAACAGGCATAACCATCAATACAAATAGCTTCATATCCCTTCCAATGTTCTATCTTAATCAACCTACTAATAAGATACAAAAAAATAAACAATGAAAAATAAATGTGGGTGGGCTCGTATAAAATCATACGTGAATAAAAATTTAACTTGGATAGTTAACTGTGAGAATGAGTTTGGTTTTTGTGCACAAACTCGTGAATAATAGAGACATTATACATATTGTATTACATGAACATCATTTAAAATTATGTATTCACATATAATGTGTAGTTCATTGAGTTTGTGTGTGTACATTGATGTGCTACATGAAGAAAAAAGGGTCCCATTTCTTTATAGTTGCTCGAAGAAGGAAGCAATTTCATGTTTAGTGCTCAACTACCCCAAGATGAAGATATGGAATATTTATTTTATGAAAGTTATTTTTCTCTTTGGAAAATGGAATTCATGTCATGTTTGAAAGATAATATTAAATCCTCTTATGATATTTTATCAAGCGGTTCTGTTTTTACGTGACAGTCTGGAGTTGTGTATGAGACAAATCAATGAAAATTAGATATTGTTGAATTTTTCAAGAATGTTTTGAAAGAGAACCTATATAATAAGGTTGAGTTGAAGTTTTTCACTACACTACTTCAAAATAAATATGGGTAAAGTTGGAATATCTTTACGATAAAGAATCCATATTTAATGTTAAATATGAATCTGCTAAAGATCCAGTTTTAATGTCTCTTGAAGAGAAGTGACACCTGTAAGGACCCAACCCCTGTTTCCTGGATCTCGAGCCTTATTTTATTACTTTGGAATATAAACAAGTAATATGAATTCTGAAGGACCTATTAGTTTAGCAGATTTGGAAACGAGATAAATACATAAGTTCAACATTACAACTTGTAAAAAAATACAACATATAAACTCCTTTGACAACATCCATAACACCTAGGATATTTCTATATTTCATTCATAATATACCTATTCATTTCCTGGGAAAATGAAACATAAGAAAGGGGTGAGCTCAAACACTCAGTAAGGGTAATAAATACAGTGGAAGATACCATAAACATAAACATTAGGCATGGAGAATAACTTAAAAACGCATGCCATTAAAAAAATATAAACACAATATGGCGGGAATAAGAGTTGAATAAATAATACCATAATAAAACATAATCATGATTATTCTACTAGTCTAATAACCACATGAACTATAAATTACTATTTTCATAGTGATAATATTCATAATATGGGACATCCTAACTATACCATCAAGGCCTCATTCCAAGACCATGAATATTCATTTTGTCAAGGCCTCATGCCAAGACCATAGTTTGTCTCATGAGACTTACTGATGCATTGAGGGGCTATAGTAAGCCCCAACAATCACATACTAATTCCAATGCATTCCTCATATGAAAAGTGATAAACATAAACAACATATAGATTCATATTGATACTAATATATGAAATTTCAATAACGTTCATCGAACATTGAGCATAAACACAAACCAATCTGAGTAAATTGGTGAATGATTTTATGATTGAACATCTATAATAAATATAATAATAAACTATTAAATTAAATATATAATATGATATCATAGTGTATTAATCCCAATAATACATAATAATCAACATGAACATTGAAACAGGTGAAGATACTCTTATAAAATAATCGAGTAATTCTTGAGATAAATACTCATTTAATTTGAAAGGAAGTGTTATTTTTGAAAAGTATTTGCATAAAACCAGAAGTTAAGTAATATAGTATTTTCATAATAAAATGTTTTTTTAGAAATATAATGGTTTCTAAAAAACTTATTTTTGAGTGCCCTTGAAAATATGTAAGAATTTGAGAAATTCCACTGAATCTGGCTTGTATTTCAAGAATTTTTTTGAAATATCCTTTTAAAACAAATAAATCCCGATAAAACAAAGTTGGATTCTGATTATATAAAATATATATAACATTCTGAAATAATGTATGAAGATGAAATATTAATAAATAATAATTTAATTCAGGTAATTAGACAATAAGAGTAACCCGAATTGGAGGTTCGGGTAGAAAACCCTTACCTTAAATCCATTGGTGTTCCTCACTTGTTATTAATGACCTGACTAATCAAATTTTGGTTCATAAATTAATTATTCATGAACCTAATTTAAATTTAATGTGTTTATCATAACCTTATTAGGTTCATTTATGGACTTTTGATGGGTTAAGAGTACCAATTTCTTTGTTTGGGAGTGTTTTCTTCCTTGGTTTTCATGATCAGTTTATTTATATTCATGTACGGATAAACATGTAGAATGAGAATCGTTGTCCAGAATATAATTTTTATGTTATTAGTGAAATAAAATAAGATTACATGTTCATAAAATTCATTTGGTTATTTGGACTAAAGATGAATCATTATATAAAAATTTAATGGCAATTGTTTGGGTTAATTGGTAGTTTTTGTTCGCAACAAACTCATTTTGATTTTTAAATTATTATCAAGTGTAAATAACATTTAAAGAACCTTAAATAAGTTATAATAAATATATTATAGTCTATTTCAAACATAAAATTGGTTTCATGACCAGAATTAATGATGGTAAAAGAAATTGAAAACCCATTGTTTTTTAATGTGATAAATTAACACATCTCAGATGGTGTTTTCCTTTCAAGTATAAAATAAGGGGAAAGGAGAGATGATGAATAATTATTACTTTATCATAAAAAAATTACATTACATTTAAGTTACTATATCCATCACACCATTTGGATTAAATGAGGTGAGGAAATAAAAATTCAAGAATGGAACATGAAATAAAATAAATGAAAATGAGGAATTTACCTCTTGAAGTAATCTTCCTTGAGAGCCTATTTAGGGGAGAGGTTTTGTTATCTTTATGAGACCCAGGTCTTATGGAAGTGGAGGAGGATATTGGGAGAATATTTGAGTATAATTTAGATAAGGAACAAGTCTTGAGAGGAGTGAAGATAAGAGGAAGTGATGCGGTTTATAGTGGAGGATAGGAGGGTTTTCCCATTATTTTACTCATTAATTTATTATTTTTCCAATGACAAACAATAGTTTTTATTATTATGACCAAGAAAAGTAATATGTGAATGTGAGTTCTAACCAAGTGTTCTTACATCATCCATGATACCAAGAATAGTGAATCTAACTGATAATGTACATATATGGTAAATTACCGTATTTTATTATTCATAAAAAATATGAGTATTTCAATAAAATCCCAAAAATTCACTATAACCATTTTTTAAAATGTATAATTCAAAAACGAACTCCAGTTTTTGAAAATAACATCCCAAATATTATTAATTTAATTTTTAAATAAAATCATAATTTATTTGAAAAATAACAATTTTAAAACTACAATTTGTTTTATATAACCTTGAAAGATTAATCAAGATCTCATTATCTTGTAAGCATAATACAATAAAATAATAATTGATTTAATTTTAATAAGGGTCATATTAATATTCATATTATTATTCATAAGGGTATGTTACTATTAATTAAAAATTAATTTTGTCATATCAGACTCTAAATATCTTAGTGAACGCAACTGCGTTTGTTAGTTTTTCAAAATTCAAATCACAAAGGTGGAAAATTATGTTTATTGGCTAGGTTATAACAAAGTGGTGTTTTGTTGAGACTCAGTGTTTCATGCATTCAATATTTATTTTCAAAATCTTGGGGTGTTTCATTATCCCCTCCTTACAAAAATTTTAACCTTGAAATTATTAGAATGTTACCTCATGAAAATATTTGCATAGTTATTCATCATAAGATCTTCAGGCTCCCATGTTGCCTCTTCGATTTTATGACTTTTCCAAAATATATTTACTAATTGATTCATTCGATTCCTCAACACTTTTTATTTAGTTTCTATAATCTGAATAGGCTCTTCATAGTATGATAGTTTAGGTTATAATTCTATACCTTCAGATGTGAGGAAATGCATTGGGTCTGGCATGTACTTTCTCAGTATTGAG
Organism: Viscum album; assembly: GCA_963277665.1. Classification (NCBI taxonomy): domain Eukaryota; kingdom Viridiplantae; phylum Streptophyta; class Magnoliopsida; order Santalales; family Viscaceae; genus Viscum; species Viscum album. The sequence goes on from OY728165.1 coordinate 1,134,710,174, forward strand.
ACATGGAACAGATTGTGTACTTTAGACAGGCTAGGTGGCATAGCCAAACGATAATCCACAGCTCCAATTCCATCTAGAATTTCAAGAGGACCAATGTAACTAGGGCTAAGTTTCCCTTTCTTCCCAAATCTTATAACACCATTCCATGGAGATACATTTAAGAAAACATGATCTCCCACTTGAAATTCCAAATCCTTCCATTGATTATCAGTAAAGATTTTTTGTCTACATTTATTTTCTTTTATATGGCCTTGAATAGTATTTACCTTCCTTGTTTTTTCCTCTACAAGATCGGGGCCCACAAGCTTCCTTTCTCCGACTTCATCCCAACAATTTGGTGTATGACATCTCATTTCATACCATGCTTTATTTGGTGCCATTTGAATACATGAATGAAATGTATTATTGTATGAAAACTCCATTAAAGGTAAATATTGATCCCACATACCCTGAAAGTCAAGTGAAGATGATCTCAACATGTCGTTTAAGGTTTAGATCATCCTTTTTTATTTATATTCAGTTTGAGGATGATAAGAGGTACTCAAATAAATCTCAATATCCAAAGATTTATGAAGACTTTTCTAGAATTTTGATGTAAATCAGGGATCACAATTAGAAACAATTGAGAGAGTAATAGAGAAAATATTTTCCATTAAATTTACATGGAATTATATTTTTTTAAACCAAAAAAATTATTACTCTATGATGAATTGCTTCATTTTTATGGTATTGATGTTATTTGGAGCTAAATAGTAAAAATGCCCATTTCATATTTTTAACTATTTTAAATTATTTTTGTAGTTTGGACATAACATCTCTTACACTAATCCAAATTGAAACATTATTTCTTTTCCATATTTCACACATCTAGGATTTCATTTACTATTTTTGGACCAAAAGCTGAATCGACCATATGGAAGCTCAAAAGAAGCTCACAATTTGTCTAAAGAAAACTATTTAATTTCTGCCGATTTTTTATGTGAGTTCCATAACTCATTATTTGTAGGCCCAATTGTTGTGTAATGCAGTGGATGCATGAGTAAGGAGTTGGTGAACATCTTTCATGAAGGGAAGGTTATGGTAATTGGTCGTTTTAAGGGTCATTAAATAATCTGAATCTAGAGGTATGCGATTTGGCATGTCTGACTGGATAGAATAAATTGTGAGAATAAAAAGGGCATAACTCTTAGATTACTTGTCCAAATCCATTGAGATTTTGAGGGGAAACTCCAAAGAGAATTATAAACAACATTAAATCAGGGTAAAATTCGTGAATATGTCATTTAAGGAGGATAAAATGCGTCAACATCTGGGGGGAAGACTTTTGGCTATAAAAGGAGGAAAGGTTCCCCCTCTCAAAGCATCCCATTCTTCATCTCATTCCTTATGAGACACCAAGAAGGAGAAATTTTAGGCTTTTTCTTTTGTTTATTTTATTTTCCATTGTTTTTTAATGCCTTCTTCTTCCCCTTTAAACTCTATTACCCTTCACATGGAGGGGTAAAACCTTTGAGTGATCGGGGAAGGGGGAGTTTCACTTTTGTAATGTTGGAGTTTTGTGCTTAAATATAAAATCATCTTTTTCTTTTGAATGAAATCTATTATCACTACTTCCTATTTATCTTAATGCAATATTTTTTTGAGTTTGTTTTATTAATTATTAATATCTTTGGTTAAATACTTTTAATCTCCCTCCACCTAGTGCAATTTGTCTCGATCGAGAAGATTGTGTTAGGTGGTGAGTGTCTCGTGATCTTTAGCTCGTGTGGGAAACTATTAAACATTTTCTAGAGTTCTAAGGAGAAACAATTCCCAATTGGGGATTTACTTAGTTATTTAGGTATTGTTTAAGAACTTCCATGCACATAAGAGTGTGTCTCATTTTTTTCTTTAACCAAGGGTGATTAATAACTCGATTGAGGAGTCTTTCATTTGTTATTTGAAAGGAAGAAAGGGAATATGATCTTTATTACTATGATGGAATTGAAAAATTGAATCCTACCCTGACCCCATCACTCTCTTCATCCATTAGTGTTCAACCTTTCTTTTTATTGCTTTCTTTTTTTCAACCCAAATAATTTCAAAAACAACCTTTTCTTCTTTCTTAAATTTAAGTGACAAACATAATTGTTGTGCATTCCTATCTAGAAACAACTTAGGTTAACCACTCTAATAAATTTTAACATAGATATTATTTGTTTTTGTCACACCCCGTGATAGGAACATGTCAAAGCTTGGCATTGTTGCCGGGGAGGTAGTGCCAACAGTTTTTTTTCTTTCTTTTATCTTTTCTTATTTTCCTTCCAAAGTTGCACGAATAGAACCTCAAACACTGAACCTTGCCCCATTGATCCTAAAATTGTAAGAAAATTGCTGAATAGGATCATAAAACTCAATTTACAACCTAAATTTTTGGTTTTTTCTCATAAAGACTCGAGTGAAACTTCAAGTGTTCCCTCAGAGCCTGTCATCAGGGCTGGAAATCAAAACCTAACCCTTAGAGACCTTTGTGCCCCAAAATTCCTTAATCAGAATAATCAACTTGTTTTTCCAGTGTTACAAAATGATTTTGAGATGAAACCTAACATGATTCCATTGCTTCCAATGTTTCATGACTTGGCAGGTGAAGAACCCAACAAACATATTAAAGAGTTCACACATGTCTGCTCAACCTTCAGACCACGTGGAGTAGATGAGGAACAATTTATGTGGAAGGCGTTCCCGTTTTCATTAGAAGGATCTGCCAAAGAATGGTTTTATGGTATAAAACATGGAGATTTTGATGATTGGAATGACCTGGTGAGATGCTTCATGCAAGTATTCTTCCCAACCTCTAGAAGCACAACCCTCATAAAAGAGATTTATGCCATCAAACAATCATCTAGAGAAACCCTTTACGAGTACTGGGAAAGATTTAAAAAGATATGTGCCAGTTGCCCTCATCAAGCCATTGAGGATCATCACTTTCTTGTATTCTACTATCAAGGATTACTAGACAATGATAGGAACCTTCTTGATGCATCATCTATAGGTGTATTGATTGAAAAGTCACCAGAAGAAGCCAATGGTTTGATTGAGAAGATTTCTCAAAACTCACAACAGTTTGGTACAAGAGGTAATGGCATAAGAGGTATTCATGAGGTACGAACTTATCATCCATCACCCTTACTAGAAACTAATATTGAATAGCTAACTAGTTTGGTGAGATAGATAGCCTTGAAACAAGTGGGTGACCAATAAGCACTGACTAAGGTATGTGGATTATGCTCATCACCTGATCATTTCACTGACCAATATGCTGAAATAGAGGGAATAGAAACTTGCATGGAAACTTTTCTTCAAATTCAATACCAACAGAATCAAGGAAGGAGAGATCCAAACCGTGTTCAATATGGGTTTGTAAATCATCAGAATCAAGCTAGACCCTCTTTCCAGCAACAATTCCAAAACCCCCCACCATTTCAACAAAAGCAATCTTATAGCCAACCTTCTCACCAACCACCCACATTCTTAAAACCCTATGAGCAACCATCAACCAGTGCACAACCCATAATTTTGAACTAATATAATATATCGGATATTGAGGGGCTAAAAGATTCTATAAAATATTTTTCCACCAATTTTGAAGGTCTCATGGAATTCCTAACCAAAAATACTAGGAAACTTCCTTCCCAAACAATCCCAAACCCAATGGATAATGTCAGCATGATAAAAACAAGAAGTGGAAAAGAGATCTCTCCACTAGAATCCCATGAACATGAAATAAGACCACCTGGGTTGAGGGAGAATGAAGTTGTACACTCTGAAAATTGTGTGAAAATGCATTATGAAGAAGATAAGAAAGAGAAGGAAGAGAAGGATAGGTCAAGGAAGAAGAGACAAGAAACACCATTTCAAAGGAAACAAAGGGAGAAGAAAGACTTACCGCCTCCATTACCATCAAGGATGATTGAATCAAAGAAATTTCAGGATGAATCACTTCAAAAAGAAATTCTGGACACCTTCTAGAAAGTGGAAATCAATATCCCCTTACTTGAACCAGTCAAAAAAATTCAAAATTATGCTAAATTTTTTAAGGATATTTGCACCAAGAAGAGGAGACTTCAAGGGAATGAAAGGATCAAATTCGGAAGAAGTGTCTCATCCCTTATCACGCCACAATTTCTAACCAAATGTCAAGATCTAGGGATATTTTCCATTCCATGCACCATTGGTTCTTTAAATTTCTCTAATTGTTTTTCTGATATAGGTGCTTCAATTAATTTATTTCCTCACTTGGTATACACTTATTTGTAGAAGGGAGACTTGAAGCCCACAAGAGTGGTGGTCTAACTTTCAAATAGATCCAAAATTTTACCTATAAGAGTTTTGGTGGATATCCTTGTGAAATTCAAAGATCTCTTATTCCCAGTAGACTTTTATGTGCTGACAATTAAAGAAGATAGGAGTTCATCACACTCACCCATCATCTTGGGGAGATCATTATTAAAGATTGTGAAGACTATCATCAATGTTCATGAGGGAACACCCTCAATGGAGCTCAGAGATAGTCAAGTTCACTTCAATATACTCAAAACCATGAAGACTTTGTCAGATGTTCATTTGATGAAAGAAATCTACCACAAAGAAGGAAAGGAACCAAATATAAATCCAAAAGAGACAACCTTTGAATTCTTGGATAGTTTGTTAGAAGAGGATGGAGAATCAAAATCTAGAGAAGATGTTGAGATCAAGAAGTATAAACTCAAGGAGGATGAACATGAAAAGATTATCATAGATCTGCGGAAGGAACTTGCTACAAAGGAAGAAGAACTAGCTAAGAAGAATTCCATATGCCTTGCAATGGAACATGAGCTGAAGAAGGTCAAGGAAACCCCCATTAAAACTATAGAGTGTAAAGGATATTCTCAAACCAATGGGAATAGTGGATCACAAGAAAATGTTAGAAAACCCAAAACCAGGTTTGTATGGGTAAAAAATTGAGGGTCAATCTCCTGCCTCAAGAGAAGAGAGGAATTTTCAAAGGACACCACAACCCCTTAAAAAGAGTTGTGTTCACATTGCAACAAGGAAGAAACAAATATCCAGAAAGATTTAAAACCATTCCAGAAGAACAATATTTCAGGGGGTTTTCTGGTGTTGTGGTATCTACGGACACAAATCAGACTCATGTTGGTACAACATGTCTTTACAAGGAAATATAAAAGAACCAGTGGAGGAGATCACACTCCTTCACCCGGAATACAAATGAAGACCTACCAAGTTGCATCATTCCTTCACACTTGATTAAATACAGTTACTCTATCATTTTGAAAATTAAAAAGATTATAGCATTGAGGACACTTTATCATTTAAGTGTGGGGGAGGGAACCTTTGTAGTTTAGGATTTTCATTTTGAGTTTTTTTTTTAAATTTTTTTTTTTGTGTTTTCATATTTTGGTGTGTTTATTTTTCATTTTTTGGTGTGTTTTTTAAACTTTTGAGCTAAAATGATTATCATTTCCATTTTTGAAACCCATGTGAATGAGTGAACCAATCTATTCCATGAAACTTAGCTTAAATGAATGCTGAAATGACTTTGTTTCGAGTTCAAATATTTTGGAATTTCATGAAAAGTACACTTATTTTTTAAACCCATTCCATATTTCACTGTCTATATCTTTGAAATCACTTTCATGTGAGTCTTCTAAACCATTTTTTTCATATTCTTTTCATTCGCCTCATTTCTTGAGAGAACCAGACCATTCTTTCTTAAACAATAATTTGATTTATTTCTTTCAAAACTTAAGGGTTTGGGGTACATGTGTTTTAAATTATTAAGGCATTTATTTAGTTTTAATACCCCTTTTCAAAAATAATCCTTTTCATTATGGCCCACATTTAAATTTATCCATCATAAGCCCTTAGATGCCATGAATTTCCTTATAGTTTTAAGCCACATTACAAGCCAATTTTCCCTATCTAACCTGCTCTTGAAGTGAAATTGCATGATCTAGTTGAACTTAAGTGTGGGAGAATATCTCTTATGGTGTACTACCTCATTTCGTGATACATTTAGTGGAATATAAAATGTTTAAGAGATGATGTTTCTACTGAATATTTCATTTTGTTAAAAGATGTTCTTTTTCTGAATCTTTCATGATAAGAGAATTTGTTCTTTTCTGGAGCTTCCCATTTAAAAAGAAAGTTGTGGCTATCTAGAGCTTTCAAAAAAAATCATGTTTGAAAAGATTGAAATTTTTTCTGCTGAAATCCTAAGAATATTGAATGATGATGGAGCCTATTTTCTATAAAGGGGAAGATAAGGAGACCATATTTGAATGAAAATTAGAATCTTGCAATTTTGCTTCAAAAAGAGACAAACCCTCCTTTTTTGGCCTCAGAATTTTTAACATCTATATCCTACCATCCGGAACCAAAGAACAACCCTGAAAAGTCCTCATGAGAAACACATTTCCTTGACTCACATTGGGTGGAGAAGTATAAATTTATCAAGCCCATGATGACTCTTGTGTGTGTTTGGATGATAAAAGCCTTGTTCAGCATTTACATTAGTGAGATGAGAGAAAATTCATGTGAGGTATGTGTTTTGTGTGCATGGGATAAGAAATGAAGTGTAAATATATTATAATCTAAAATGGAGAACTTGAAATAATTGTTTTTTATTAGGAATGATATCTTTTTGTTTCTTGATATGGAGTTGGTAGATCTCATTGGTATGTGTTGTGGATTTGATTTGATTTGATATTTACTAGTCCAGGAGTCCAAGTGCTAAGTGTGGGGGAATTGATAGAGAAAATGTTTTCAATTAAATTTACAGGGAATTTCATTTTTTTAACCTAAAAAATTGTTAATCTATGATTAATGGCTTCATTTTTATGGTATTGAAGTTATTTTGAGCTAAACAGTAAAAATGCCCATTTCAGATTTTTAACTGTTTTAAATTATTTCATTAGTTTGGCCATAAAATCTTCTACACTAATATAAATATCAAAATTCTTTCTTTTCCAGATTTAAAATATCTAGGGCTTCATTTACTATTTTTGGACAAAAATCTGAATCGACCATATGGAAGCTCAAAAGAAGCTCACAAGTTATCTCAAGAAAACTGTTTACAGTTCTGCCAATTTTTTATGTGAGGTCCATAGCTCATTATGTGTCGACCCAATTGTTGTGTAATTCGGTGGATTCACGTAGAAGTAGTTGGGGAACATCTTTCATGAAGGAAGGGCCACATAAATTGTCTGTTTTAATGGTTATTAAAGCATTCTAATCAGGAGGTTTGCTATTTGGCTTGTCTGACTGGACAGAATAAATTGTGAGAAAACAATGAGCATAACTCTCTGATTACTTGTCCAAATCCACTGATATTTTGAGGGGAAACGCACAAGGGAATTGTAAATAACATTCAAGAAGGTTGAAATGCGTTAATATTTCATTTATTTAGGATAAAATGCATCAATATCTGGGGGAATAATTCTGGCTATAAAAGGAGGAGAGGTTCCCCCTCTCAAGGCATCCCATTCTTCATCCCATTCCTTTCGGGACACCAAGAAGGATAACTTTTCATATTTTTATTTTGTTTCTTTTATTTTCCATTGTTTTTTAATTCCTTATTCTTCCCCTTTCAACTCTATTACCCTTCACATGGAGGGTTAAAACCTTTGGGTCATCAGGGAAGGGGGAGTTTCACTTTTGTAATGTTGGAGTTTTGTGCCTAAATATAAAATCCTCTTTTTCTATTGAATGAATTCTATTATCACTATTTTCCAATTTTCTTAATGCGATCATGTTTTTATTTTGGTGTATTCATTGTTAATATCTTTGGTTAAATACTTTTAATCTTCCTCTGCCTAGTGAAATTTATCTCGATCGAGCAGATTGTGTTAGGTGGTGAGTGTCTAGTGATCGTTGGCACATGTGTGAAACTATTAAACTATTTCTAGAGTTATAAGGAGCAAAAATTCCCTATCGGTACTTTCTTTAGTTTTTTAGGGATTTTTTATGAAGTTCCATGCACATAGGAGTGAGTCTCATTTTTTTCTTTAACCAAGGGTGGTTAATAACTCGATCGAGGAGTCTTTCATTTGTTATTCCAAAGCAAGAGTGGGAATATAAAATTTATTACTATGATGAAATTGAAAAGGTGAATACTACCTTGACCCCATCACTCACTTCATCTATTAGTGTTCAACCATTTTTTCATTTCTTGCTTTATTTTTCAACCCAAACAATTTCAATAACAACCTTTTCTTCTTTCTTAAATTTATGTGACAAACATAATTGTTGTGCATTCTTCTCTGGTGACAACTTAAGTTAAACACTATAATACATATTAAATTAGGTATTATTTTTTTTTCTCACACCCCACGACAGGAACATTTCAAAGAGGTGCGCCATGAAGTCTCACAACTTCATTGATATAGAGTTGTGTTAGGAGATCTAGTGGAAAATCTTCCCTTATAGCGAGGAAATGTGAAGATTTCGTAAGTTGGTCAACAATTACCCATATTGCATCATTATTTCTCAGATTTTTTGGTAACCTAGTGAAACAATCCATGGTGATGTCAGCCCATTTTCATGTAGGAATAGGTAGAGGTTGCATGACTCCTATAGGATGTTGTCGTTCGACCTTTACTTATTGACAGACTAAACATCTTGATACATAATCAGCAATTTTTCTCTACATGTTATCCCTTAAGAATTGTTTCTTAAAATATCTAAACATGTTAGTGCTACCAGGATGTATAGAGAAATTTGAGCTATGAGTATCATCCAATAAATCCTTTTTCAACTCGGGTAGAGAGGGAACACATAACCCCTTCCCAAATTTTATAATTCCATCTTCACAAATGAAGTCATCCAACTTCCCATCTTTCACAACATTAATTTTCTTGTAATGATTCCCATCATCAAACTACAAAGCTTTAATTATTTACAATAAAGATGGTTGGGAAACAATTTGAAAAAGTAGTGATGTTTCACCTTCTTTGATAATTCCCATATCCATGATCACTAGATCCATGTGCAAAGGATCCTTTTCAATCCTGATTTTGTTGAGAACTCCATGATCCTTCCTACACAATACATTAACTACCTTGTTTTCATTTCCTCGGTGGTAGTGTATGGTACAATCACAATCCTGGAGTAGTTTGATCCCTCACATTTTCCTCATGTTGATTTATTTCTATGATAAGATATATTCCAAACTCTTATAATCTATATATATCTCACATTTTTCACCATAGAGATAATTTCTCCATGTCTTTAGAGAAAAAATCATAGTATCTTACTCTAGTTCATGAGTATGATAGTTTGGTTCATGAATTTTTAACTTCCTTGCTGAATGGGAAATAACACTATCATTCTGCATAAGGAAACAAACAAGTCCTTTATTTGATGCATCACTATAGATAACAAACCCATCATTCTCCGATGGTAGATTCAGGATCAGAGCATTCACTAATCTCCTCTTCAATTCCTAAAAACATTCCTCACATTCTTTTTTCCATACGAACTTAACCCCTTTACCTGTAATCTTGGTCATTGTGTTGGCCAAATGGGAGAAGTTCTAAACAAAACACTGATAATAACCGGCTAAACCAATAAAACTATGTACCTTGGTTATGTTGGTTGGAGTAGGCCATTCTTGCACCGCATTTCTCTTCACAGGATCAACAGATATTCCATCCTTAGAGAAAATGTGGCCAGGAAAGGAAATTGATTGATGCCAAAATTCACACTTTCTAAACTACCCATATAATTCATTTTTTCGAAGAGTCTTCAGAATAGTGCGCAATTGATTTTCATGATCTTTGTATCTTTTAAAGTATTCCAAGATTTCACTAATAAATAACACCATAAAGTCACCAATATATTCCTTGAAAAATCTATTCATTAGATCTATGAAAACTCATGGTGCATTAGTCAGTACAAAAGGCATTATTGTAAACTCACAATGCCCATATCTAGTTCAAAACGTTGTCTTTGGAATGTCTTCCATCCATACTAGGAACTAATTATATCCAAATAGAAGGTCAATCTTCAAAATCTATTGTAATCTATGAATTTGATCAAATAACTCATCAATATGAGGTAGGAGATACTTATTCTTTATTTTTATATCTTTGATCTCCCTTTATTCAATGAACAAATTCATAGATCCATCTTTCTTCTTGAAAAAAAGAACAGGGGATCCCCATGGGGAAACACTAGGGAGAATAAAACCATTATCACTCAATTAATCTAGTTTTTTCTTCAGTTATACAAATTCTACAATGGAAATTTTATAATGAGTCTTTGATATAGGCCTTCAACTCAGAATTAAATAAACAGAGAAATCAGCTTCCCACTCTAGATGATGTCCAAGTAAATCCTTTAAAAACACATCAAAATTTTATTTCCAATAGGTATGTCCTCTATTTGAACATTACTTTCCTCACCCATTGATATTATGTTCCCTTCCTCTCTAACAATTGAATTCCTTAGAGCTATTGGGAGGGGATCTAGATGAGAATCAGATAGTTATGTTTCTTCCCTAAAGATAAGGGATTCCATATCATCCTCAAAAATTGTAATATCCTTCTTCTTATAATAAATTTTAGCATCATGGAACTAAATCCAATCTATACTGAGGATTATATCAAATTTAATATTGGGTATGATAATAAAATATGTAGATAAAGCACAATTGTATGCCATAATGGGGACTTCCTGACACAAGTTTGTTGCAATGATACTTCCCTTAAGAGTTTTGACTAACAACTCCTTTATTAAATCAAATTGAAAATATCTAATTTTATTGGAAAACTAGGAAGATATGAATGAATGTAATTATCCAGATTCAAATAAGGCATTGTCTAAGTTCGAGTAAACGATTAAATTACCCGCCACCACATCTTTAGGAACTTCAACCACCGTAGTTGTGACTGCATAAGCTTGGCCTTGCTCCCTTGGCCTTCTTTGGGGATTATTTCCATGATGCTTAGGAACTTCATGTTCAATATATCCCATCTCCCTGTAATAGTATAATTGAACATTGGTAGATTCTTTCTTCCACTTACAATCCTGATATAGGTTTCCTTTTTCCCCACAATTGTAATAGACTCTCATTCCCTTTAAGAAAGTGCTAGGGTGTTTCTTCCCACAATTACTGTAGGATGGAAGGTTAACTCTTCCATTCATCCCAATTTTCTTATTTCCTTTTCCAGAGTTTTCGTCAGCCCTCTTATTCTATTGTTTTCTTTTTAAAGTCACCATACATAGATAATTCCTTTTCTGTCTTGATAGCACTTGAGACTATTTCTTAATATGATGAGAAACTTTGGGAGACTAGATCCCTTTAGAGGATTGGTTTTAAACCATAAAATAATTGATCAATATTGATCTTGGGATTATGTATGTAGTCCATGTAATGTCATTCTAACCTTGTGAAGTTATCATCATACTTTTCAACATTCTTATCCTCTTTTTTCCCTCGAATTCAGAAACTTCTTTTCTATATCTTCCCACTATTCACAAGAGAACTATTTTTATAAGAATAATTCTTTAAAATCCCTCCATTAGATTACTTCTATTTGTTCTTCCTCCTTTATGTTTTGTATTAAATACCACCACTGATATGCATCTCCTAATATTCGATAAACTAATATGACAACCTTATCTCTTTTGTTATATCCCAAAGAGAGAAATGTCTTATCTAGAGAACTTATGCTTTGCTCAAATACAAATGTGATTGTAGTCCCATTGAATGATGGAAGCTTTTTTCATATAAAGTGATCCAACATTGCTCCTCCATGTTGTAGATTAGGATGCTCCATACAAGTATGGTTACTATTCATAACCTGAGTCAGTTTTCCTAGTATAGTTATAAGTTACTCAGCACAAGTCAATGCTCCAAATCCAACATCATTATCTTGTATCAGAGGGAAATACTTACATGGGATATGTGTGTTCAAGTGGTTTTCATTTCTTCCACTAATTAACATTTCTAAATAATAGAATAAAATAAATTAGGTTATGAATCATAATTTATAATCTCTACTTAGGAAAATACTAAGAATAAATTGAAATTCTATACATAGCTAATATCATAATCATAAACATGGTTTCATTGAGAAAAAATTTACATTTAAAACTTTATAATGGCTTGTAAAGAAAACGTGAATTATCCAAAGAATATCCCCTAGGAGTGTCAAACCGGGTGCGTAGTAAGGTCTGTTGTCGTGTACCATGATACCCCAGGTCAAGCCCTAAACTCCTTGTCAGAGTTTTCACTCATAGGTACATTTGCGCCAGAACCACATCCACTTGTAATATCCATATAAGAATTTATTTTCTAGAAAGTTCAGAATAATCTATTCCTTACAAAAAATTATAGGATTTCTTATATGTTTATCCTCAAATAATATCTTAGGGTTTTGTTCCCTAATCTAAATTTTCTAAATCTAGTTTCCAATGTTTCTACAAAACATCCTTTGATAACAACTGTAAGGACCCGACCCCAGTTTCCTGGAGCTGGTGCCTTATTTTATTACTTTGGTATATAAATAAGGAATATATATCCCAAATACTGAGTAGTTTTGCATCTTTTTAAATAAGATAAATACATAAATTCAACATTACAACTTGAAAATAAATACAACATAGAAACTCCTTTGACAACATCCATAACTCATAGGTTATTTCTGTATGTCATTCATAATATACCTCTTCATGTCTTGGGAAAATACGACCTAAGAGAGGGGTGATCTCAAACACTCATTAAGGGTAATTATTCAAGTGGAAGATATCATAAACATAAACATTATGAATGGTTAATAACATAAAAACTCATGCCTTTAAAAAATAAACATGAACATAAAATGGCGCAGGAATAAGAGCTAAATAAAAAATTCCAAAATAAAACATAATCAGAGGTATTATACTAGTATAATAACCACATAAACTATCAATTAATAGTTTCACAATGAGGTGATTCATAATGCAGAAAATCATAACCATATTGTCAAGGCCTCGTTCCAAGACCATAAATATCCATTTTCTCAAGGCCTTGTGCTAAGGCCATAGTTTATCTCATTATAACTACCGATGCATCAAGGGGCTATATCAGGCCCCATCCATATATTAATAATTCCAATTAATTCCTCATATTAATGGGGACAAACCTAAACAACATATACATTCATATTGAGACTAACATATTAAATGTCACCCAAACATTAAGCAAAAACACTAACCATTCAAAATAAATTGGTGAATGGTTTTAGGATAGAACATCCATAGTAGAAATAATCATAAACCATTCAATTAAATATGGTATATTATATAATAAAATATGAATCTCAGTAATACATAATAATCAACAAGTGTTTCGAAATAGGTGACAATACTCTTATAAAATCACCGTGTTATTCTTGATATAAATACTCTTTTACTTTGAAAAGAAGTGTTCTTTTGGAAAAGTATTTGTATAAAACTAGAAGTGAAGTAAGAAATTATTTTCATAATAAAAGGATTGTTTTTAGAAAGATAATGGTTTCTAAAAAATATATTTTATAGTTCCATTGAAAATAGGTAATATTTTCAAAATTTTCCTTGAATTTGGATTGTATTTCAGGAAATTTTTTTGAAAGATCTTTTTAAAACATATAACTACCCATAAATGAAAGTAGGATTTTGTATTTTCATATTCATATAACATTATCACATAATTTATGAAAATTAAATATGTATAAATGATAATTTAATTGTGGTAAGTAGATAATAAGAGTAAACTGAATGAAAATAGAAGTTCGGGTAGAAATCCCTTACCTTAAGTCTGTTGGTGTTCCTCACATGATCTTAATGGCATGAATAATAAAATTTACGTTCATAAATTTATGATTCCAAAACCTCCTATACATGTAATTTATTTATCATAATTTTATTAAGTACATTCATGGTGTTTTGATGGGTTAAGATAACCAATTTTATTGCTTGGGAGTGTTTTCTTCCTTGGTTTTAATGATCAGTTTACTTATATTCATGTACGGATGAACATGTAAAATGAGAATAGTTTTCCAGAATATAAGTTTTATGTTATTGGTGAACAACCAGAAGCTTACTTGTTTATAAAATTCATTTGGTTATTTGTACTCACGATGAATCATTATATAAAAATTGAATGGCAATTTTTTGGGTTAATTGGCAGGTTTTTTTACAACAAACGGATTTTGATTTATAAATTATTATCATGTGTAAAAAATAACTCAAGGACCTTACATAAGTTATAATATATTTATTATAGTTTTTTCAACTATTAAATTGGTTTCATGACCATAATAGAATACGATAAAATAAATTGAAAACTCATCGTCCTTGAATGTGATAAATTAACATATCTCATACAGTTTTTTCATTTGAAGTATAAAAGAAGGGGAAAAGAGAGATGATGAAAAATTATTCTATTATAATTAAAAAATTCTAGTACATGTAACGTACTAGATTCATCAAAATATTTGAATTAAAGGAGGTTATGAAAGAAAAAAAAAATAAAGGAAGTTGAAATAAAACTAATGAAAAGAGGAATTTACCTATTGAAGTAATCTTCCTTAAGAGCCTCTTTAGGGGAGAGGTCTTGGTCTTTTAATAATACCTAGGGATTATGGACATGGATAAGGATATTAGAAGGATATTTTAGTATAACTTATACAATTCACAAGGATTTATTGTAGTGAAAAAAAGAGGGAGTGAGGGGGTTTGTAGTGGAGGGGAGGTGGGTTTCCCATTATTTCACTTATTATTTTATTATTTTTTTGAAGAAAAACAATAGTATTAATTCATGTGACCAATAATATTAATATGTTCATGTATGTTCTAACCAAGTGTGCTTACATCATCCATGATTCTAGGAATAGTTAATTTAACTAATAATGTATATATACGGTAAATTACAACATTTTATTATTCATCAAAAATTTGACTATTTCAAAAAAATCACAAAAATTCACCCTAATCAATTTTTAAAGAGTAATGTTAAAAAATGATCTCCATTTTTTGAAAATAATTTTTCAAATATTATTAATTTTATTTTTATATAAAATCATAATTTATTCAAAAAATAACAATTTTAAAACTATAATTCCTTTTATATCACATTGAAAATTTAATCAAGATCTCATTATCTTATAAAATTAAGACAATAAAATAAAAGTTGATTTAATATTCATAATTACCATATTACTATTCATATTACTATTCAAAAGGGTATTTTATTGTTCACCAAAAATTAATTTTGTCTTATCAGACTCTAAATATCTTACAGAACACAACTCTGTTTGTCAGTTTTTCGAAATTTAAATCACAGAGGTGGAAAAATTATGTTTACTAGATAGGTTATAACAAAGTTGTATTTTTTAGAAACTCATTGTTTCAAGCATGCAATATTTATTGGAAAAATCTTGGGGTGTTACATTATCCCCTCCCTGTAAAAATTTCATCCTCGAAATTACCAGAATGTTACCTAACAAAAGGATTTGGGTAGTTCTTCATCATAAGCTCCTTAGGATCTCATGTTGCCTCTTCGATTTTAGGATTTTTTCAATGTATCATTACCAGTCAATTCATCCAATTCCTCAACACCTGTTCTTTAGTATCCAAAATATGGATAGGCTCTTCACAGTAAGATAGGTCAGGTTCTAATTCAATACCTTCATAAGTGATGACATGTGTTGGGTCTAGCATGTACTTTCTCAGCAATGAGACATGGAATACATTCTGTACTTTAGACAGGCTAGGTGGAATATCCAAACGATAATCCATGTCTCCAATTATCTCAATAATTTCAAAAGGACCAATGTACCTATTGTTAAGTTTCCCTTTCTTCCAAAATTTTATAACACCCTTCCATGGAGATACTATTAAGAAAACATGATCTCCCACTTGAAATTCCAAATCCATCCTTTGATTATCAGAACAACTTTTTTTCCTACTTTGAATTTCTTTGATATGGTCTTGAATAGTCTTTACCTTCGTTATTGTTTCCTCTTCATGCTATAGTCCTAAAATATTCCTTTCTCCAACTTCATCCCAATAAGTTAGCGTATGACATCTCTTTCAGTATAATGCTTCATATGGTGTCATTTGAATACTTGAAAGGAAACTATTATTGTATTGAAACTCCACAAAACGTAAATATTGATACTACATACCTATAAAGTCAAGTGAACATGATTTCAATATGTCCTCTATGTTTTGGATCGTCCTTTCAAATTGACCCTCAGTTTGAGGATAATAAGAGATACTCAAAAAAAGCTCAATATCCAAATCTTTTTGAAGAATTTTCTTGAATTTTTATGTAAATCAAGGATCATGATCAGATACAATTGAAAGAGTTGCTCCATGAATTTTCACAACATCATTGATATAGAGTCGCGTTAGGCGCTCTAGTGTAAAATCCTCCCTTATAGTGAGGAAATGTGCATATTTCATAAGTTGATCAACAATTACCCATATTTTATCATTATTTATCTGATTTTTGGGTAACCCAGTGACAAAATCTATGGTGATTTTATCCCATTTCCATATAGAAATAGGTAGAGGTTGCATGACTCTTCTTGGATGTTGTCTTTTGGCCTTAACTTGTTGAGAGACTAAACATCTTGATACATTATCAGCAATTTCCCTCTTCATGTTTTTCCACCATAAATTTTCATTCAAATCTCTATATGTATTAGTGTTACTAGGATGTATAGAGAAATTTGATCTATGATCATTATCCAATTACAACCTTTTCAACTCGGGTAGAGATAGATCATATAGCCTCTTCTCAAATTTCAAAAATTCCATCTTTAGACATGAAGTCTGCCAACTTACCATCTTTCACAGCATTAATTTTCTTTTGAAGATTCTCATTATCAAACTGTTAACTTTAGTTATTTCCAACAAAGACGGTTGTGCAACCATTTGAAAAATTAGTAATGTTTCACCTTCTTTTATAATTCCAATATCCATCCACACTAGATCCATGTTCAAAGGATCCTTGTCAATCCTCATTTTTTTGAGAACTCAATGATCCTTCCTGCTCAATGCATTAGCTACCTTGTTTCCTTTCCTGGGTGGTAGTGTATGGTAAAATAATAATCCTTGAGTTGTTTGATCCATAGCCTTTTCCTCATGTTGAGTTCTTTCTGTGGGAAGATATATTTCAAACTCTTATGATCCATATATATCTCAAAATTTTCACCATAGAGATAATGTCTCCATATCTTTTGATAAAAGATCACAGTAGCAAACTCAAGATAACAAGTAAGATAGTTTTTTTCATTAATTTTTAACTTCCTTGATGCATAGGAAAAAACTCTATCATTTTTCATAAGGATACAACCAAGTCATTTCTTTGATGCATCACTATAGATCACAAACCCATCATTCCCCAATAATAGAGTTAGGATCGAAGCATTCATTCATCTCTTATTCAATTTTTCAAAAAATTCCTCACATTCTTTTTTCTAAGAAAACTTAACCCATTGATGTGAAAGCATGGTCATTGGGTTAGCTAAACGGGTGAATTTCTGAACGAAATTCCAATAATAACCTGCTAAACCAATAAAACTATGTACATCAATTATGTTTGTTGGATTAGTAAATTCTTGCAAAGAATTCTTCTTCACATTATCAACAGATATTCCATCCTTAGAGACAACGTGGAAAAGAAAGGAAACTAATTGATGCCAAAATTAAAACTTTCTAAACTGCCCATATCATTTATTTCATCTAAGAGTCTTCAGAATAGTGTGTAAGTGATTTTCATGATCTTCAACGATTTTAGATTATACCAAGATATCATCAATAAAACCCACCACAAATTCATCAATATATTCCTTGAAAACTCCATTCATTAGATCTTTGAAAACTGAGGGTACATTAGTTAGTCCAAAAGGCATTATTTTAAACTTGTAATGCTCATACCTGATTTGAAACGTTGTCTCTGGAATGTCTTCCTTCATTAATAGTAACTGATGATATCCATATCAAAGTTCAATCTTTGAAAAAATTTGGGACCCATGAAGTTGATCAAAGAAACCATCAATGTGAGGTAGAGGATACTTGTTCTTTATTTTTATAGCATTGATCTCCCTATAGTCAATTCCCAACCTCATAGATCCATTTTTCTTCTTGACGAAAAGAAGAGGGACTCCCCATAAGGATATACTAGGGACAATAAATTCTTTATCACTCAAATAATCTAGTTTTTTCTTCATCTATACTAATTCTATAGTGTCCATTCTATAAGGATTCATTGATATAGGCCTTGAACTATCAATTAAATCAATAGATAACTCAACTTCCCGCTCTGGGGGATGTCCAAGTAAGTCCCCTAGAAACACATCCACATATTCCTGCACAATAGGTACGTCCTCTATTTGAACATTCATTTCCTCACCCATATATAGTGTATTCCCTTCCTCCCAAATAATTTAATTTAGTAGAGCTATAGGGGGTGGATCTAGATGAGAATCAGTTGGTGATGTTTCTTCTCTAATGATAAGGGATTTCACATCATCCTCAAAAATCATAACCTCCTTATTCTTGCTTTAAATATTAGCATCATGGTTTGAAATCAAATAAATACTAAAAATTATATCAAATTAAATCATGGTTATGATAATGAAATCAGCAGTTAAAGAACATTTATATGCCATAATGGGTACTTCCTAACACAACTTTGTTGTAATGATACTTCCCTTAAAAGATTTGACTAAAAACTCCCTTATCAAATCAAATTGTAAATACATAATTTTCTTGGAAACCTGTAATATATGAAAGAATGTGATGACACATAATCAAAAAAATAATTGAAAAAGTTTAAGGAAACAATTAAAGTACATACCACCACATTGTTAGGAACTTCAACCTTCGCAGTCATGACTACATAAGATTAGCCTTGATCCCATGGCCTTCTTTGGGGAATGTTTCCCTAACACTTTGCAAATTCATGTGAATAATGTCCCTTATCCGTTCAATTGTATCATTGAACATTGGTAGCTTCTTTATTCCCCTTACAATCAAGATATAGGTGGCCTTTCTCTCTTCACTTGTAACATAATCCCATTCCATTCAGGAAAGTGCCAAGGTGTTTCTTCCCACAATTTCTACAGGATGTAAGGTCAACTATTCCCTTCTTCCCTATTTTCTTATTTCCTTTTTCAATGTTTTTGGAAGACCTATTATTCTATTGTATTCCTTTAAAGTCATAAGACTTACATAATTCATTTTCCGTCTTGATAACACTTATGACTATGTATTCATATGATGAGAAAATTTGGGAGACTAGAGACCTTTAGAGGAATGGTTTTAAACAATAAAAGAATCGGTCAATATTGCTCCCGGATTACGTATATAGTCTGCGACATATATTTTTAACCTTGTGAAGTTAGCTTCATACTTTCCAACATTATCATCCTCTTTTTTCTATAGATTCAGAAATAGACTTTCTATATCTACTTTTTGATCACGAGGGATGTATTTTTATAATAATAATTTCTTAAAATCTATCCAGTCCATTTCATATATTTCTTACTCCTACTTTGTTTTTTGCATTAAATCCCACCATATATCTGCATCTCCCGATAGTCGATAAACTTTCATGACAACCTTACATCTTTTGTTACATCCAAAAGAGAGAAATATCTTCTCTAGGGAACTTATCCGCTGCTCGGCTACAAATGGGTTTGTAGTCCCATAGAACGATGGATCTTGCTATCACATAAAGCGATCCAACATAGCTCCTCTATGTTGTGGATAAAGAAGCATCACATGGTTATGGTTTTTGTTCATAACCTTAGTCAGTTGTCCCAGTATAGTTATAAGTTGTTCAGCACTAGTCGTAGCTCCAGATCCAACATCATTATCTTTCTTTAGAGGGAAATCTCTACATGGGATATGTGTGTTCATGAGGTTTCCACTTCTTCCACTATGAACCATTTCTAAATAATGGAATACACTATATTAGGTTATGAATCATAATGTATAATCTCAATATAGTAAAATACATAGCATTAATTTAAATTCTATACATAGCTAATCTCATCATTATAAACATGGTTTCTTTGAGAAAAAATTTACATTTAAATCCTTCATAATGGCTTGTAAAGAAAATGTGAATTATCCTCAGAATATCCCCTAGGAGTGTCAAACCAGGTGTGTATTAAGGCATGTTGTTGTATACCAAGATACACTAGGTCAAGCTTGAAACTCCTTGGTGGAGTTTTTACTCCTAGGTACATTTGTTCCAGAACCACATCCACTTGTAGTATCCAAATAGGGATGTATTTTTTAGAAAGATCAAAATTATATATTCCTTGCCTGAAATTCCAATATGGTCTTGTATATTTATCCTCAAATAATATCTTAAGGTTTTTATCCCTAATATACATTTTCTAAATCTTGTTTCCAAGTTTTCTACTAAACTTCCTCTGATATCAACTATAAGGACCCGACCCCAATTTCCTAGAGTGGGTGCCTTATTTTATTACTTTTGAATATAAACAAGGAATATGCATCCCAAAGGACTAAGTAGTTTAGCAGTTTTGGAAACAAGATACATAAATAAGTTCAATATTACAACATGAAAATAAATAAGTCATAGAAACTACTTTGACAACATCCATAACTCTTAGGTTATTTCTGAATGTTATTCATAATATACCTCTTCATGTCCTTGGAAAATGCAATATGAGAAAGTGGTGATATCAAATTCTCAGTAAGGGTATGCAATATAGTGGAATATATCATAAACATAAACATTAGGCATAGTGAATAACTTAAAAACACATGCCTTTAAAAAAATAAGCATCACAATAATATGGAAGTAATAAGAGATGAATAAATAATGCCATAATAAAACATAATAATGGGTATTCTACTCGTCTAAAAACCACATAAACTATAAATTAATATTTTCATAATGATAGAATTCATAATGCGGGATTTCATAACCATACCATCAAGTCCACGTTCTAATACCATAAATATCAATTTTTTCAAGGCCTCGTGCCAAGACCATAGTTTGTCTCATGAGAGATACCAATTCATCAAGGGGCTATAGAGGTCCCCGAACATCACTAAATAATTAAAATGTATACCTTATATGAATGGAGATATACATAAAAAACATATAAATTCATATTGAGACTAACATATGAAATGTCAATAATGTTCCTCGAACATTAAGCATAAACACTAACCATTCAGAGTAAATTGGCGAATGATTTTAAGATAGAACATACACAGTAAAAATAATAATAAACCACTAAATTAAATATGTTAAATGAGATCATAAAATATTAATCCCAATAATACATAATAATCAACAAGAGTTTTGAAAAAGTTGAAGATACTTTAATAAAATCATAGTAATTCTTGAGATAAATACTCTATTACTTTAAAAGGAAGACTTCTTTTGGAAATGAATTTGTATAAAACCAGAAGTAAAATAATATAGTATTTTTATAGTAAAATAAGTTCTTTTAGAAATATAATGGTTTCTAAAAAATATATTTTATAGTTCCCTTGAAATTAGGTAAGAATTTGAGAAATTCCCTTGAATTTAGGTTGTATTTCGAGAAGAATTTTTTAAAGATCCATTTAAAACATATAACTAAACATAAATGAAAGTAAGATTATGTTTTTTTCACATATATATATCTTTATCACAAATTTTATGATGATTAAATATGAATAAATAATAATTTAATTGAGGTAAGTAGACAATAAGAGTAACCTGAATGAAAATGGAGGTTTGGGTAGAAAACCCTTAAGTCTGTCGGTGTTCCACACAAGATCTTAATGACCTGAATAATAAAATTTAGGTTCATAAATTAATGATTCCATAACCTCCTATACATTTATTATGCTTATTATAACCTTATTAGGTTCATTAATGGCATTTTGATGGGTTAAGAGGTCCAATTTCATTGTTTGGGAGTCTTTTCTTCCTTAGTTTTCATGATTGGTTTACTTATATTCATGTACGGATAAACGTGTATAAAGAGAATGGTTGTCTAGAATATAAGTTGTAAATAATTAGTGAACAACCATAATATTACATGTTCATAAAATTCATTTGGTTATTTGGAGTGAAGATGAATCATTATATAAAACTTTAATGACAATTGTTTGGGTTAATTGGTGGATTTTGTTCACAATGAACTATTATTTATTTATAAATTATTATCATGTGTACAAAAGGATTAAATAACATTACATAAGTTGTAATACATATATTAAAGTCTGTTTCATCCATAGAAATGGTTTCATAACTATAATTGAATATGGTAAAAGAAATTAAAAACTCGTCGTCCATGAATGAGAAAAGTTAACACATCTGAGATGGTGTTTTCATTTCAAGTATAAAAGAAGGGGAAAGGAGAGATGATGAATGATTATTTCTTTATCATAAAAACATTTTAGAAAATTTAATTTATGGGATACATCATAAAATTTTGATGAAATAAGGTGATTAAACAAAATCAAAATAAAGGAACTTGAAATAAATGAAATGAAAAGAGGAATTTACCTCTTGAAGTATTCTTCCTTGAGAGCCTCTTTAGGGGAGAGGTTTTGATCTTTTTATGAGACCAAGGAATTTTGGACATGGGGTATGAGCTTGGGAGAATATTTTAGTAGAATTTATACAAGGAACAAGGCTTGATAGTAGTGAAGAGAAGAGTGAGTGGGGGTTATAGTGTAAGAGAGGTGGGTTTTCCCATTATTTTACTCATTATTTTATTATTTTTTCAAAGACAACCAATATAATTAATTCTTGAGCGCAATAATAGAAATATTTTCATGTTAGTTTGAAAAAATTGTTCTTAAATCATCTACTATGCTATAAATAGTGAATTTAACCGATAATGTATTTATACGGTAGATTACTGTATTTTACTATTCGTCAAAAATTCGAGTATTTCATTAAAATACCAAAAATTCACACTGACAATTTTTTGATGTGTAGAATTCAAAAATGTACTCCATTTTCTGAAAATAATTTTCCAAATATTATTAATTTAATTTTAAAATAAAATCAAAATGTATTCTAAAACGAAAATTTTTAAAACTATAATTCCTTTTATATCATCTTAAAAAAATAATCATGATCTCATTATCTTATAACATTATGAAAATAAAATAATAATTGATTTACTATTCATAAGGGTAATATTATTATTCATATTACTTTTCCTAAGGGTATTTTACTATTCACCAAAAATTATGTTTGCCTTATCATACTCTAAATATCTTACTAAATGAAACTGTGTTTGTCAGTTTTTCAAAATTAAAATCACAGAGATGGAAATATTATGTTTAATATATAGGTTGTAACAATGTGGTGTTTTGTAGAGACTCATTGTTTCATGTATTCAGTATTTATTTTCAAAATATTGGTGTGTTACATCACCTGCCCAAAAGCTATAAAATATTAACAAGTACAAATCCAATAAATTGTGTCCACCAATTTAGGAAAGAAAAAATGACTCATTGTGAATATTGGAGTCTAACACAAAAGAAGAAATCTATTATAAATATAAATATACTTATTTTATGTCAACTGAAAGTGTTTAGGATATATAAAACACTTAATAAGTTAAATCTAGAAATTTTATGTGAAACCCAACAAAACGAGACTCAAGCCTTGAGACATGAACTTTAAAACTTGATGGCTGAAGATGAAAGAAGTTGTACTCACATAACAAATTTGGTGTAAATAATTACACAAATGGATAAGAAATTAAAAGATAAAGTGATATGTTTGATGAACTAATCCATGAGTTTAGGGTTAACATGGAAAATAATAAGCACCATGAAGCATCCATGAGTGTCCTAATGGAACAATATAAAGAATGGATGAAGACTGAATTTAGTGAAACATATTCCTAGGTGGAGAATTTAGAAGGCCAACTGAAGGAGGTGAATTTATTGATTATGAATCTTAAAGGGGAGATTCACATTATTATAAATATGTAAAATACAAAGGTGTATTATGTTGAGATTACAACTTGTAGTGAGAAGTTCCCCAGTCAGGATTCAAGAACTCTATTAATGGGGGTTCAAATACCTAAACATATTAGAACATATGTGAGTGTATCTCAAAAATTTATGGTAGTTTGGTGATAGAATTTATAGGGTTATGTGCGAACAAAATTTTTCATTCAATTGTGCAAATTAGATAATAAAATTTATATTCTTTTGTTTCTCAATGTTTAGAAAATGGGTGTTACAATGGATTATTATGAGAATTGAAGAAATTATTATTTTAGGAGACTGAAGGATAGTGTGATCAGTATTTATTCCACATTAAGGAAAAAATATCTAGATATCATAGAAGAAAGTATTAAAAATATTATTATGGGGCCACTGAATGATATTATAGAATTTTTAGTTTTAGATAAATTTAATGTGTGACTACAAGATGTTAGGGGTCTTGAAGTTAGAGAGAATACCCATATAGAAATTGACTGATTAGGTTTGTGTAAGAATCATATGAAGAAGAGGTCAATTTAGAATACTAATTTCTTGAGATGTTGTGTCGAAGTTGTGAGAATGTTGGCTGTATTTCAATAATTATATAAAAAATACTTGTAAAATGTTAAAGGGTGAATTATTAAAGATTCATTCTGTATGTTAAAACTTTATGGGTGTTCTCCATTCACATCAATGACCTCATAATATTGATTTTACTTATATGAAAGGCATGTGGTATAATTTCTTGGGGATTTAATTATTTAGAAGGATAATAAGGATGAGGATATTCTCTTGGTCAATGGTTACATGTAAGAATATGTCACATAGAACCTGTAAAAATACAAATTCTTTTGTGGATATTTAGTATATTTCTCAAGTGATTTGGAGTGTTTTTAAAATTTTCCAAGCCACATCTCAGTGAGTCTTGCACCAAAATAAGACACTTGTTTCCTTAGGTTAATGCAGATTCCTTGAAAAGTATGACACTTCTCTTTATTATGAAGGTTATTTCACAATGTAATGGTAGTTATCTAACGATTAAATTTCATTTATGCTCCACATGTGAAGATCGGTCGAAATTTAAAACTAAAAAAACACTTACTAATTATTTTCCTATGTTTTATCATTATTCTAAATGTGTTTAGCTAATTTTGAATTTCTAGTTGGTCAAATTTAATTTTAATGAAAATGTAAATTTGATTTGTATATTTACTAAAAATACAAAAAAAGACACTCAATTTGAATGAGAAATTATAAACATAAAACGAAACACAGCTCTTGGATCTGATGCGTCATGCGGGGCCATGGCTGCTACCTCCATCCGATGTCGCAAGGTCCTATAACAAATAAAAATTCTGAATCTAATAATAGTGAATTTAATAAAAATAAACAAATAAATTCATTAAAAATGTGTTGTAGTATCCCTGCACCATCACCTCAATACGCATATTCCCATGGTGCTCTAACCCCAGGTAATAGCTATGCATTTACCTACTTAGAAGCATGAATTCATGTCTCCAAATCTATCACTTTTTATTTCATCCCATATAAAATAGGGGGTAAAACCATATCATATGAAACTATTGAATGAGGAAACCTCATTCTATAGGTTAGACTTTTTCTATATCCATCATGACCAATAATGAGAAGGAATATCTCATCCCTTTTCATGGAAAGTTGTTGTTGGTCATCTGGAAGCTATAAAAACTCAGCTTCAAATTGAACCTACATAATATATAAATATAAATACATATATATATAAATATGTATGTAACTATTGATAATTAGTACAAGAAATTACTATTAGAGCTGCGTGTCATGAGTCATCCCTCAAGGCTCATGTCGTGACTACCCCAAACCCGCCTTCCATAGGCCAGGGGTTGGCGACTAGCACCGGAAAGGCATATCCCAAAAAATGAGAAGGCATTGCCTTTAAACCTGTATAAACAGTCAACCCAAGAATACAACAAGATGCAACCACAAAGTAAACTTCAGTGGTAAAAGTGTGTACTAAAATTAAAGGGGCCAGAATACAAGCCCAACTAAAAGATACAACTACAATAAAAAATAGTAAAAAGCTCCTAGAATCATCCACCAAGGTTCCTACCTAATGGTTAGGTATATCTTATCTCCACAGCTCACTATTGTCGTCCACCCTCAGGTCCTAGCACCCCGAGTCTTATTCAAGGCTTCCAGTTGTCTTCACAAGACACACCAAGGTGCGGGTGAAGCCCGTGCACGGGTGAGTATAACAATATCCAGTACGGACCCCGAGACCCCTGCAGGTCTCTTAGAATTTGACAAAGGAAAACCAAAAAACATGATCTCAATCAAAAATCACAAAGCAAAAGACTCAACTCAAACCAGGTATACAACTCAAAGAAACAGGAAAAGATGCTGATCCAAACAGGGTCGCTATGTCGTTGATCCACGACGGGTCACTCTAAGGTTGGTCCTCGTTGGGTCACTATGATTCTGATCCACACCGGGTCTCTATGATGTTGATCCACAGTGGGCTGCTCTAATTCTGGTCCTCCTCAGGTCATTGGGATGTTGATCTACACAGCGTTTCTATGAATGTCGATCCACATAGGGTCACTATGAATGCTGATCCACACAGGGTTACTATGAATGATGATCCACACGGGGTCTCTATAATGCAGATCCACACATGTTTACTAAGAATTCTGATCCACATAGTTTTGTTATGATGTTGATTCACATATGGCCGCTATGATACTGATCCACACAGGGTCGTTATTCAAAAGACTGTCATCCATAGGATTCTCCGTACACGGTGCTCTTCAGTTCCCTAGAAACTACTCCTCAAGATATCTAGCTTGCCTCAAATTCCACAAAGTTACACAAAAGAGTAACCCAAAGTAATTTCATGTTGTAAGGGTTCCAACATGATAGACGGTGCGTCAATCAGATGCCCGGTCTGTGAGTTATATGCATTTTAGTACTAATGGACCGGTTAGATTCGGGTATGATCTAACCTGACCATACTCCAAAGTCCTCAAAAACCTAAGGGGGGTATCTCAAAAGGACTGTCTCACTTTAAGGATCTCAACGTTGCAAATGGTTCATCAAACGAATGTCTGGATCTCAAGATATGGATCTTTAAGTGAAACTGGTCCCAAAAGGGGTCCGGGTTCGGTCCGACTCGGTCAAACCCACCCGGCCCGACTTGGGCTGGCCCAACCCGACCCAGTTCGGGTTGACCCGACCATGTCCAAGTCTGACCCGGCCTAACCTGAACTGGCCTGGGCTGTCCCAGTTGGGCTAGGCCATGGTGGGCTCGACCCTCTGTGTCGCGGACCGGCTCGACCCACCCTAGCTGGGCAGGGCCACAGACATGCCCAGCCTACCTGGGATGGGCTAGGCCATGGCGGGTTCGGCCCGCTAGGCCGCATACTGGTCTGGCCCACTTCGGCAAGGTATGGCCTGTCGAGCGGTCTGGCCCGCTATGTGGTGTGGCGCCCTTCTGGTGGCCCGCACGGGGAGGGGAGTCGCTCCCCCTCCTTCCCGAACGACTCAAAGATCCATTTGGCTCTTTAATTGGCAGCACCAGGTGGCACTGCCCTAGCCATCTATGGGACCCTCAGGGAGCGGGTCCCCTTCCACTGCAGCTTTCAAGTTGCGGCCTACTCACCGTGGCACGCGACGGCGCACCACCTCGCCACCACAACGGTCGGCCATTGTCGGCCACCCCGACCATCCACCGCAGCACCGAGCGACATCGCCTCCTTCTGTGGCCGGTGAATGTCGGTCGCCGACTTTGACTATCGGCGCCGGTCACCAGCACCAGCCTGTCAGTGTCGTTCCATCAGGACTTTCACGGGCCACTAGTTGTGCTCGGGTGGTCCGTTTTCCCTTCTGCTCATGCCTACGAGCCTCCCAGGATGCCGTCGTCATTGTGCGCCTTCTATATTCAAGGTTCTTCCATGTTGTAAAATTTTCCCCTGAAGAACAGGACAACAACAAAGTAGTGGAGGCTCTAGGACTTGTTTGTTAGGATGACACCCTCCATGTTAACATCTTAACAGGAATTACCAATTTAATTCATCAACGATAAATTTTAATAAACCCCCTACATCGTGAACCGTTGGATGTGGTCATTATTGTGGAGGGTGAATAGTCCTTTTTAGTTGAATTTGTTGGAATTCTTTGATCCTGGATCTATCCCTCCAATGATGTTGATGCCTCAGTTCGTCATCGGTAGAAGACGTTGTGTCACTTTGTCAGAGGTTTCCCACTTCCTTCTCAAAAACCAAACCTCGATCCTCACTTAAATAGACAGGAAACCAACCTTGTTGAAAAAAATTAATGTGGTTCATTTATGAACTGCATTTAATGTTTCGACATTGTGGTTACAAAACCAAGAGTCGAGACATTAAATGGCTTGACAAGTCATCGGTCCTACCACCACTTCTCAATGGTTACAAATAAAAGAAATAAAATATATTTGTTGTTCTTTTATAATTTTTTTTGTAATGTCCAAAAACTATCTTTTTCTCTTGACTTACTATGGTCAAAGTGAAGCCTCCATTAAGATAAACCTAGAACTACGAATTCAATGGCACCCTCATATTTTTAATCTGAGAACCAGTTCATAAGATAGAAAATGTCACCCACATGTTTATTTAACATACTTTAAAAAAAGTTCAAATTTTTGTTTCGGGCACACCGGGCCTCAGAATCAAGTGCCATCAATTTTCACAGACTCATAATAATCCAAAATTATTTTAAAAACATTTATATACAATTTCCATGTCTTTACATTCTCCCCACATTAGTGATTTTCATCCCTGAAAGATACAACCAATCTAGGGTAACAAATGGGGGTACTGAGCACATATCTGAGCCTCCCACTCCCATGTTCTTTCCTAGAGATTCACGTGCTTCCAATGAACTCAAACCAGAGGAATTGACTTCCCACAAAGGACCCACTCATGTCGATCCTCTATCTCCACCAGGAAATCTACAAACATCACTCCATCGTTGATGTCCATCTCTCCCCAGTCGATAACATGAAATCGATCATGCATGTACCTCCTCATCTATGAAAAATGGAAAACATTATGCAGTCAGTGCATCTGTGGGGGAAGAGCTAGATGGTACGCCACCTCTCCTACTCTACTAAAGATATGGAAATGTCTGATGAACCTCAGTGATAACTTGTTTCCCCGGCCAAACCTTTGTAATCCTCATAGGGGTGAGACCCATAGAAAGACATTGTATCCCTCATCAAACAACAAGGGTCTCCATCTTTTGTCGGCATAAGACTTCTGTCAGCTCTGTGCAGTATTCATTTTCTCCTGGATGATCTACACCTTCTCTGTGGTATCCAGTACAAACTCTAGTCCCATAAGTGTTGACTCCCTTGGGTCTGTCTAGCATAGTGGTGGCCTATAAGGTCACCCATATAAGGCCTCAAATGGATCTATGTAGATGGTGGAGTGATAACTCTTATTGTATGTGAACTCCACTAGTGGCAGGTGGTCATCCCAATTACGGTCAAAATCGAAGACACGAGCACGAAGCATGTCCTCAAGTGTGTGTACGGTCCGCTCTATCTAACTGTATGTGTGAGGATGAAAGGCAGTTCTTAAGCATATTTGATTCCAAAATTCCTCCTATAAACCCTTTAATAAACTGGATGTAAAATTAGCATAACGATCTGAGATGATCGTTGATGTTACCCCAAGAAGTCGTACAATCTTCTATACGTAGAGATGTCCCAAAATCTCTATTGATCCCTGCTCTATAATGGGTAGGAAGTGGGATAACTTGGTGAGTTGCTCAATGATCAACTAGATGGAATCATGGCCCCTAGACATACGTGTTAGCCCTGTCATGAAGTCCATGGAGATACCATCTCACTTCCACTCTGGTACCTCAAGTGGTTGTGCTAAGCCCCCTAGTAACTAATTCTCGGCCTTCACTAATTGAAAAATGAGGCATCGGGACACAAACTCTACCACTGCCTTCTACATCTCTGGCCACCAGTACTGAATCCAGATGTCTTGGTACATATTTTTCACCCTAGGATGTACTGCCAAAAGAGATGTGTGGAACTCTCTCAACACCGCCTCCCGAAGCGTCACTGGTACCATGGTGCATACTATAAAGAGGATGACATGCTCCCCACCTTCAGAAAATCCATCAAGAGTCTGTCATGAGGATATCTGAGCAAATTGGGCCTTACAATCTACATCCTCAAGCTGAGCCTCCCGAACTCACTAAAGAAGTGGAGGAGTGACTATCATAGACTAGAGATAAGTTGCTCCATCTCTATCCACAAAGGATATCTACAATGTGGCAAGTTTCTCTTTCACCTCACTCATCAACTGTGGACCAGACCTCCTTCTGAGTGCATTTTATACTATGTTCCCCTTCCCGGGAGTGTAGACTATCTCAAAGTCATAGTCCTAGAGAAACATCAGCCATCATCGATGTCTCAGGTCAGGTCCTTATTTGAGAATCTTGGGATCATATTAAACAGTAAATCGTTCACCCATCAAGTAGTGATGCAACATCTTTAGTGCAAAGACCACTGCTGGTAACTCCAGGTCATGGGTAACATACTTATACTCATGTTTTCTTAACTACTGTGAGCTTTAGGTGATCACTTCTTGCTTCTGTATTTGTACACAACCTAGTCTAGACCATGATGTGTCGCAATAGACAACATACCCAAAACCCTCTTCTGGTAGCCTCAAGATGAGGGAACTCGGTAGTCTCTACATCAACTCCTGAAAACTCTGCTGGAACCTCTCAATCCACACGAAGTACTATCCCTTATTTTTCAAGGTGGACAATGGTGTCACAACCCTAGAAAATTTGGGTACTAATCTCTGGTAGTACCCAGCCATTCCCAGGAAACTATGCACCTCGGTCACACTCCTGGGTGGCTCCCAAGCTAGCACTACCTCTATCTTTGTTGGATCCACTGCAACTCCAGCCTCTGAGATAACATTCCCCAAGAAGTGGACTTTACATATCCAGAACTGGAACTTCAAGAGATTTCCCTAAATCTGGTGCTATCAGAGTGTATCAATAACTATTTGTAGGTGCGTGGTGTTCTCCTCCTCCAATACCGAGTATATCAGGATATTTTCAATAAATACTACCATGAAGAGATCAAGGGAAGGATATAAAATCTTGTTCATGAGCCCCATGAACACTTTTCGAGCGTTTTTCATGTTGAAATGAATTTCCAAGAACTTATAATGTCCATAACGACACCTGAAGGCCATCTTCGGTATGTCCTCATCCCATACCCTGAGTTGTTGATAGCCTGATCTGAGGTCTATCTTCGAAAACCATTGAGCTCCCTTTAGTTGTTCGAAGAGATTATCAATCCTTAGAAGTGGATATTTTTTCTTCAATATCACATGGTTCAGGCACCGATAGTCCATACAAATCCTCAGACTCCCATCCACCTTCTTGGCGAACAAAATTGAGGATTCCCATAGAGAAAAATTGGGCCTTATGAACCCCTTCTTTTGTAAGTCCTCCAACTATACTCACAACTCATGAAGCTTTGTGGGAGCAATCAAATATACTACAGTAGATATTGGTTCCATTATGGGGTACATGTTGATTCATAAGTTTAACTCTCTATAAGGAGGTAGTCCCAAAACATCATTGAGAAAGACATCAGTATACTAGTCCACCACTACAGGATAACTTGGACTCCTCACATCAATAGCTCGGAGGGTAAGGCTAGCCAAATGATGAGTGATTGGCTTCACCCTCCTATGAGTAAGTCTATCATATACTGCAAAGGTTCTTGTCTCTTTGGTGAAGTAAAACCTGGTCCCATCCTCATGGACACACCGCACTTTGCACCTAAAATAGTAGATTTGATCATGGACTGTGGATAGCTAGTCCAGACCCAAGATGACATCGTAAGGCCTCGAAACCACTACTATGAGATCCCATCCAAAGCTATCACCTCTAGAGTGAGATTACACTATATACACTAGTGTGTAATCATCGAATATTTTTTCATAGGTGTCTCTAAATGTAAGGATCGAGCCAACGACTCCATCAGAATCTCTATGCTCCGAACAAGTGATGTGGAAATAAAAGAGTGATTGGAACATGTGTCTATAAGAACTACAGTTAGGGTGGAATAGAAACAGATTTTACATATAATCATATCTGGAGCACCATTTTTGTAGGCCTCTACCACCTAAAACTAATATCACCCCTGTCCACCTGCTCCCTGTGGTCGGGGTGGACCACCCGGGGTGGTGGTGGTAGAAACTCAAACCATTGTCCACTACCTTCTGCACAACCTGATCCTCTGCCACATCCATATCCCTATGGACCCCATTGATCAAACCTTGTCTACTAAATCGGTGGTCCCTTGATTGTATTCTGGTCGTTGGTACAACGGTTTGAGTAGTCACAAGCCATGTGTCCTGGCCCACCGCACATGAAGCACAACCTACTTCCCTGCTGACCCCCTATGCCTTGTGAGCTCCGCACCTCCGACCCTACATCCTTTGGTCTCCCTCCAAAAGTTCTATCCCACTTGGATATCTACTTCATCTTCCCACTGCCTCCTACATATGTCTGGACACCTATTTTCTGGTGGTGACTCTCACCGTCAGTGCCTTCTCAGCTAAGAAGCTCTTTACCAATAATTCTCTCTCAAGCACTCCAGCCTACATCGGGATATTGAGTGATATCATAGACACTCAGATCTCCCTCTAGAGACCCTACTCAAAGTTCAGGTACTTGAAGAAAGTGTCTCGTACCATGTCATTGTAGTAGCTTTAGAGGTTAGTGAGTCTCGCCGAGTAATGGGCCACTGATAGGTTTCCCTTCTGTAAGTTCTGAAGCTCTTGGATACGCAATGAGCATAAAGTCACTAGTATGAACTCTGCCCTGTAGAGGGTCTCAAAGTCTAACCAGGTGAGTGTCTCCTCCTCAAGGGTCTGGAGTGTCATACTCTAGCATCTTCCTATTGTGCCCTGGAAAAGGCTAGCATCTAAGATCACCATATACTCTTCTAGTGTCCCAACTAGGAGGAACACTATAGCCACAGCCTCCATCCAATCCTCAAATGCCTTGGGATTTTTCCTGCCTCAAAACCTCAGAGGCCTCTATCATTGAATCATGTGAAACATGCTCATTCAGAGTGCACTGTCCACTAGTGGGGACGGTGGAAACTGTTTCCCTCGGAGTGGTGTTGCTGCTGGTACCCCACCTAAAGGTTCCAACACAATAAGAGGGCCCTAAAACAAAGCCTCATTGCTTGGTTGGCCGTCATCATGAACTCTCTCAGAAATATTGGCGGGCTATCTACATGGTGTCATCCTGAAAAAAAAACAGATGTGCCACGGTCAAAAATTTAAACCTGGTGAGCTGACTCAAAAGAGATCAAAAGTAAAACATTTTAAAAACACCTAAAATCAGTGTTTTCATACACTGAGTTGAAAATCATAATTCAGGATCTTGGTGTATGGATACGTCAGCCACCACACCAATACTGGACTCCTAGAAATAAAAACCACACTCAAAACACTTAGCATTATTACTCCATTGGAAATATCAGAGTCCTACTTCTTCGGTATAACTGAATCCTCTGATACCACTTTATCAAGACCCATCCCTCGGGCCCAGTTCCTTGACTTCTATAAGCCCGCCTTCCATAGGCCAGGGGATAGTGACTAGCACCAGAAAGGCGTATACCTAAAACATGAAGGAATTTCCGTTAAACCTGTACAAACACTCAGCCCAAAAAAACAACAAGAGGAAACCACAAATTAAACTAAAGTAGTAAAAGTTTGTACTGAAAGTAAAGGGTCCAAAATACAAGCCCAACTGAAATATACAACTAAAGCAGAAAATAGTAAACATCTCCTTGAATCTTTCACCAAGGTTCCTACCTGAATGGTAGTTAAAACTCATCTCAACAGCTCTCTATGTTAGCCATCACCACAGTCCACCATCAGTTCCTAGCTCCCCGAGTCTCAATCAAGGCATCCCATCGTTTGCACGAGACACAACAAGGTGCGGGCAAAGCTGGTGTAGGGGTGAGTATAACAATACCCAGTAGGGACCTAGAGACCCCTGAAGGTCTCTCATAACTACACAAAGGAAAACCAAAAATGCATGATCTCAATCGTAAATACAATGAAAAATACTCATCTCAACCTAGGTATACAACTCAAAGAAACAAAAAAAAGATGTTGATCCACACAGGGTCTTATGTCGTTGATCCACGACGGGCCGCACTGAGGTTAGTCCTCGTCGGGTTGATATGATGTTGATCCCCACAGGGTCGCTATGATGTTGATCCACATAGGGTCTCTATGATGCTAATCCACACTAGGTCTATATGATGATGATCCATGATGGATCACTCTAAGGATGGTCCTTGTCGGTTTTCTATGATGCTGCTCCACATAGGGTCGCTATGAATGTAGATCGACACCGGGTCGCTATGAATTCTAATCCACACAGGGTCTCTATGAATGTTGATCCACACATGGTTGCTATGATGTTGATCCACACCGGGTCCCTATTAATACTGATCCACACAGGGTCTTTATTATGTTGATTCATATAGGGTCACTATAATGCTAATCCACACAGGGTCATTATTCAAAAGACAGTCAGCCACAGGATTCCCCACACTTGATGCACTTGACATCCATAGAAAATTCGCCTCAAGATATCGGGCATGCCTCAACTCCCATGAAGTTCCAAAAAATAGAAAACCAAAGAACTTTCATGTCATAAGGGTTCCAACATGATAGATGGCGCATCAATCGGATGTATGGTCTGTGAGTTATAGGTATTTTAATGTCGAGGGCCCGGTTGGATTCAGGTACGATCCAAACCAGCCATACTCCAACTTTCTCTCAAACCCAAGTGAATTATCTCAAAAGGAAAAACTCACTCCAAGGATCCCAGCACCATAGACGGTTCGTCAAACAGACGTCTGGTTCACAAGATATGGCTCTTTAAGCAAAACTGGGCCTGAAAGGGGTTCGGGTCGACCTGACCTGGTCCAGGTCCGACCCAGCTCGACTCAAACTATCCTAGGACAGCTCGGTTGGGATGGGACATGGCGGGCTCATCCCGTAGGGCCATGGACTGGCTCAGCCCGCACTGGATGGGCTCAGCCCGCTGGGCCACGTATCGACCAGGCCCGCTTCGGCTGGGCGTAGCCTGCCGGGCAGTCCGGCCGTCTAGGTGGCAAGACACCCTGCTAGCGCCCCATGTGGGGAGGGAAGCAGATCCCCCTCTTTATTGAAGGTATCAAAGAGTCCTTCGGCTCTTTAATTGGCGGTTCCAGGTGGAGGCACCCTAGCCGCCTGTATGACACAAAGGGATGTGGTCCCCTTCTGTTATGGCATTGAAGCCGCGGCTTTCTCACCGCGGCGCGTGATGGCATGCCACCTCACCACCACCGCGGTCGGCTATTGCTGGCTACCCTGACCATCCACTACGGTGCCGAGTGGTGATGCCTTCTCTTTCCGGCTCTAGTCGTCGGGGCTGTCGCGCCGATGGGACTTTCGTGGGGCACATGGTGAGATCTGGTGGTCCATTTTCTCTTCCGCTCACGCCTACAAGCCTCATGTGATGTCTTCGTCACTATAAGGCTTTCATATTCAAGGTTCTTCCATGTTGTATGTTCATCCCCCGAATAACTTAAAAGGCATGTGTGCTCCACGTTAGCATCATAACATGTAGAAGCAATTTAATTCATCATAGATAAACTTTAATAAACCCCTACCTCATGAACCATTGGATGAGGGCACGGTTGTGGAGGGTGAATATTCCTCATTTTTTTAATTCTCTTGCATTCATCGATCCCGGATCGATCCCTCCAACGATTCCCAATCTTCCATTCCTCATAGATGGAAGATGTCGCATTGCTTTGTCAAAGGTTCCCCACTTCATTCTCAAAAACCAAACCCTGAGCCTCACTTAAATTGATGGGAAACCAACCATGTTGCACAACATTAATGTGGTTCATTTATGAACCACATTTAATGTTTCAACATTGTTGTTTAAAAACCAAGATTCAATCTATTATGTGTATTGACAAGTCATCGGTCCCACCACCACCACTCAACAGTTATAAAAAAATAAATAAAATATCTTTGTTGTTATTTTTTTTGTAAAGTCATAAAACTATATTTTTCTCCCAACCTACTATAGTCGAAGTGAAGCACCCCTTAAGAAAAACCCAGTGTTGCGAATTCAACGGTGCCCTCATATTTTTAATCTGAGCACCGGTTTAAAATATAGAAAATGCCGCCCACGCGTTTACTGAACGTACCTTAACAAAAGTTCAAAATTCTGTTCTGGTCCCACCGAGCCTCAGAATCAAGTGTCATCAATTTTCATAGACTCATAATAATCTGAATTAATGTAAAAAAATTATATGGAATTTCTGGATCTTTACACTACAACCTCCAAATAATTTCAATCATGACTCATCATCCACAGCAACATTTTACCAGTCAGTGAACCTTTCTCCCATAAATGTATACCAATAATATATAAATATAGAAACACAAAAATATATTAAATAATACATTTAAAAATAAAATAATAAATACATCATGTTGAATCTGGGACTTGTGATGAGTCTCAAGCCTATGAGGTGATCCCTACAATGCATGATTCTCGGAATGACATGACGTCGCCTCCTACATTCAATTAATTCAAACATCCAACATGTTAAATTATAATCATTCTTAAAAATATATACATAAAAATTAGTAGACTCACTATTACTGCCTCAGTAGACCAATATGCAACTAACTCCAATCACTAAGATGGGATAACACCTCTCAGGACACTCTCCAGAATATCTGGGGCACCCACATTTAGTACCTAGTGATCCCTCTTGACTCTCCCTATATTATATTTCCACATTTAATGAAATTTTTTCATAAAAATGGATGAAAATAATTGGGGAACACAATCATATTACTGTATTTAAGAAAACAAATTATCACACATGTTAGTTTTTATTAACATAACTAAGAAACTAAAGTATTCCTCTTACCTAAACTACCCTTTATAGTTGATCTAATGTATCCTATGGGAATGAAGTCTAGTCATGTGTAGTCAATGAAAATCTATGTGGGTCAGGTATGATATGGCCCAACTAGAAAATAAATGTAGGATCACCCACTCTCACTGGATGGTATCTCTATTCAAATGATACATCAAGGGATGTATCATAATTCTAAGATGAAATACCAAGACTAGGGACTCTCCTGTGAGAGAAAGAAATTATTGAGTCTAATCCTTTTGGAAGCAATTTTGTACATAATTAGATAGATTTTTTTATATATTTTTAACTCTTACTTAAAAAATAAAAGCATTTTCATTCTTACATACCTGGACCCTTAGATGCAGATGGATATTTAGAATGATGTGGATCTAGTGCATGTTTACCTAACATGTATGTAGTCATATAAATCATTAGTAAGGAAAGGATTCAATTCCTATTAGC
The DNA here is from genome assembly GCA_963277665.1 of Viscum album. NCBI lineage: Eukaryota > Viridiplantae > Streptophyta > Magnoliopsida > Santalales > Viscaceae > Viscum > Viscum album. The sequence continues at coordinate 1,134,747,678 of OY728165.1, forward strand.
AATGATATTTCTTAATTACATCTAGAATATGATATTTCCCTTTATAACTGTTTTAATTATTGTAAATTCTACTGTGAGGATGGGATTAGGAATATAAACATGTAGTATTTTTGTGTTCAATAGGCTGGAGAAAGGATATTGAATTTATCTATACGGGGAGATTAAATTCATGTGTTTAGTGTAATAATATAAGGTTTTTTAGTTTGATAATCCATACTAGTGTGGTGATATATTTTCTATTGAAATCAGTGTTAGAAAAAACGTGGATGGGGTTTTATAATGTTTGAATGAATGTTGAAGTTAGAATTAAATGTAGGTACTTGGAAGATCCATGTGTTAAGTAAATATGCTTTAAATTTTTTTAGTAATGCTGTTGAATAGTTTAATAAGGGTTGATAAAATCCAAGAATAGTTTTTAGGAGATTAATGAGGTCCTAATATGATTTTATGAGAATGTAATCTTTATTGAGGAATTTTTGATTTTAGAGCTTATGGATGAAATTTTTCTAGGTTTGGGATTCAGTATAACAATCATCTCTGAAATAAAGGTTCCACATAATCAATAATCTAGTTATATGTAAACATCATTTGAGTTAATTTTAAATGCGTGTAAGCATAAAATTTCCACTATATAATCATGACTTGATACCATGTAAGAATTATTATAGACATAAATTCATTTTTTTCAAGTATCATCTAGACATTGTGTATACATAAATTACACTTTTATTTTTTTATTATTATTTATTTAGAATTCCATTCAAATGGGAAAGATCCAATTTTTAACATAGATAAGTTGTTGATAGAATCATTGGGAGGTGGTGAATGTCAAAAAATCTCACCTCCCAGGAAGATAAGGATGGTGGAAATCCCTCATGTGGTCAATAAGTTTAGATATCCAGCTAGAAATTCCATGTAAGTTGTTAATAACCCATATCTTGTACAGATATTATGTTTATGGTAATAGTTTTTTACTATGGTTCTGTTAAAAGAACTACAACTTAAGGTTTTAATGTCATTGAAATACATGGTTCTCATGGATACCTAGTTCATCAATTTTAAAAAGATACATTCATTGATTGAAAAGATATATACAATGGATCTATAGAGTATCATTTCATATTAGATGTTTATAAAGTGAAAGTTGTGATCAAGGAAATAGGTTCTAATAGGGTTTGGATTATTCTTTCTCTATTTTTAGATTAAATATGATGTGAGTTGTGTAATCCTAAATTCCCATCGGTGTAAGAATCATATATATAGTGGATCTCTTAGTATAATCTTGAATCCATCTTACATAACCATAAACACTTAGAGAAAATTCAAAGTTTCTACATATTGAAAATGAGAGTTTCTATATTTAATATCTAAAGAAGAAGATTTTTTGGGATTTTTAAAGATATATTATATCATGTCAATATATCACAAACACCTCAAATGGTGTGTGATTGAAGATATAAAATTATGAGAAATTGCAGAATGTATACATATAATGGAGCTCCATGATATCAGAAACCATCTATGCTCTGAATTATAATGACCAGAAGATGAATGTTAAAAACACTGATAAATATAATAGTGAAAAATGAGGTTGTAGTAATTGCATCATAATGCCTTACAACTCAACTACTAGTAACTAAATTCCTACAAGATAATTCTTCAAAACAACATGAAGATATTTCGAGTCAAGGAACACTGAGTACACTAGAAGTAAACAAGATTCCAATCTTGAATTAAATTTAATAATTTCAGCACGCATACTTTTCATTATGATAGTAAAATGTTACATGGATATTAACAACCAATTAATGGAGATGCCAAGTGGGTTAAAATAAATTGTTCATCAAATAATTCAACACATTTATTGATAGCTGAGGCATAATAATGGGAATTCAATGATGATTTCATCTATTTGGATTGAAGAGATATCGAAAATACATCATGCATTAATGGAAAACCATATCCAAGAATACCAATTAGTGTAGTGTCACAAAGAATAAATTTAACATTTACACTACATGGGGGATAAGGTTAAAATATTTTTTTTATTATTTTCTTATAATAGTTTACTTATATTTTATGGTTTTTTGTGTTTTATTATATAAATATTATAGAAATTTTTGTTTTTTATATTTTTAGGAAAACTAATTCATTTAATTATTTTAATCTAATTCATTTAATTTTCCATTAATGTATATATCAATGATATAGATAATAAATATTCAAAAAAATTGTGAAATGATTAATAAAAATGTAAACAATTAAAAAAATTAGAATTGAAGAGTGGGAAAATAATCATACCTTTCATTAAAAATGGAAATCGACCATTTCTCTTTCAACAGTATCTCTAACCCAACGAATATCTTCTTCACGTTGAACTACTATGTGTTGATCAAGTTGTTATGCAACCAAGAAAATGGTCTCAGTTTCATATCATTCAATTAAAAACACTCCTTACCTTGACATTTTGACAAAAAATTTCCAATTATAATTATGTGGAAAAGTAATGTAGAAAAAGTGTTCTTATTTTGACGTTAAATTGAATAGTTCATTACTAACTAGTTCATCTCTATATAAAATATTGTTAAAATTCACCAACATAAACTAATATTGAACGAATTTACTTCCACGGATGGTATCAAACCAATTACTCTTTAACAATATATTTTTCAACATGTGCATATATACAACTTCAATGATGTCTCTTTTCAAAAAAAACTTCAATGATGTATTTAAATTAACCACAGTAATAACCAAAATTGATATATAGACAACCAATTCCAATATTTTGTGTTGCTCATTGTTCATTGACATCATTAGTGAAAAACCTAAATCCATTAGCATCTAAATATTTATAACAATGAGTTGTTATAGATGGGCCCTCAACTAGTTTTTAAAATATTTAGTTAGTGTAGGGTCACCTAACTACAATGAGTTATGGACCTATATATTTCATGGATTTAAATAAAAACATATGTATAATTAAATTAGTATTATACTTCAATAATAATGAAAATCCATTTATAAGTAGAAAATCCTTGAACTAATCATGAAATGATGCATAATGGGACTATTGAATTTGATATTTACTCACATTATATGTAATTTTTTTATCATTAATGTGTTTTCTACAAATTATAATGTCATGTTTAAATGATCAACTTTATATATGCAAAAAGAATATGTAAAAGTTAGAAAATAAAAGTGATAAGACACATACTGCATCAATGGTTAAACTAATGGAGTATTGAACAAGATATATCAATGATCTTGTATCGACTCAATTTTTCCCATATAAAATATAGTTCCTTCTCCAACTGGACCATCATGAATTTGATAGGCGTTATCTAATTTTGTTTCAACATCCAAAAGATATTCTACATAAAATAGTAGTGCAATCATCCATCAAATAACCATTGGCTATTGATGTATTTAGACGAGCCCTATTATGTACAAATCGTTAAATGTATTAAAATAACACTCAATAGGATACATCCACCTTAATTTAACTGGATAAATATTCATTACTTCATCAGTTAGGTCTACTTTTAAGTGATCCATAATAGAAAAAAATGATATTTGAAATAGCTTCTGCACATGACAAATAATAAGTACAATTATGTCTTGAAAAAATTTTAAATCACCAATTCATTGATTTGTTAAACAAATATATCTAAAAAATTGCTCATCTATATCAATGGTTGAATAAAATTGGGTGTTAAAAAATCTTGAATTTCATTTAGAATCAACTCTTCATGTACTATGTGATTTTCATGACTTTTCATCCCTTGAAATTTTATGCTCGCCACATTTACACACATGGAAATACTAGTGAAGTATTCATCAGGAACCTTGAGCATATTTAAAATGAAAATAAATTTCTCTTTCTATTTTTTTATCATCTTATACTATGTAGAATGAATTTATACCTTGTTTCCCTCACCTAAATACAAATTTAATGGTTTCCTTAAACCCATTTCTTCTAAATCACATCATATATTAACATGGTCCTTTGAATTTCCCCTAACACCTAAAATTGTACACACTATATTATCAAAAACTTTTTTTCAATGTTCATGACATCTAAATTATACCTTATCATGATAATTTTCTAGTAAGGGGGATTAAAAAAACTTTTATTTTTTTAGTTGTGACTACGCAGTCTACATTCACCACGAATATTGGGTAATAGATGAGACACCAAATCTCGGAATCCAAACATAGTTTATATGTTTTCTTCCTCAATCTATGATAATATTTATACACCTGTCATGACCTTTGGTACTGGGTTTAATTCTCTAGAATCATAAATGTCACTCTTCCCTTGCTAAACCTGTGTTGAGGGGGAGGAAAACTTTTATGACCCATGTATATCCGCTTCATACAATGATTAAGCAATGTATAATTTTTAATTTTTTGTATAAATGCTAAAAATATTAACCTTTCGTACTATAACCTAACAAATTTGCATAAGTTGGGAAGTCATTGATTTTCCACAATAAAGTAAGAGGAATTTTGAATATTTCATTCATTTCATAGTCATAAGTCGTCACACTATTTCCCAAAAATTCATTCAAATCATCAATAAATAGTTGAATGTAAAAAAAAAATATTTTCCCCCAAACCTCTAGGTCCATCAATAAGAGTGGAAAGTAATATAAATTGTTGTTTTCTACAATTCCACAGAGGAAGATTATACAGAAACAACACCATGGGCTATGTGCTATGAGTTTTTCCAACCATAAAGCTAAATATATTGAAACCATCTACTTCCAACCCCAATCAGACATTACAACTATCTTTAGCAAATTTAGGTTGTCTCTGATTGAACTCTTTCCATGCAAGAGAGTCTCCCAGGTGGGTTAGTCTATCTATTTATTTATTTATTTCCTCATGCCATATCATTAATTGAGAAACTTTATATAACATAAATAATCTTTGAAACCTCATCATTAGTGGAAAATAATGTATTTTCTTTATGGAAATTAGTTTCCCCTATTTTGTGTTCTGACTTTGATGAGTCTAATTTCTCCCGTTATCTTTCTACCAGAAAGATTAACAGACCGTACAACTATCCAAATACATAGTTTCCTTTATAAATAGCATAAAATTGTTTTCACATACATATATAGTCTCATATGTGAAACCTAAGTTCTACATCAACTTATGATCATGATAATACAACTTGAGAATCTTAGCATCATCAAGAAGTACTTTTATCAATAACACTAAGAGAATATCGAATGATGTATCTGACCATTGATTCAAAGTCTTCAAGTGAAAAAACTCCATGATAAATGATAATTTACTATAAGTAGTACACCTATAATATAATTCAAATTGTTCATTATCAAGTATTTCATAAAACTTCAATGAATCATGATCTACCCCAGAGCACACATTGATCTCACCGATATAAACAATATAGATGTTAATGCATTTAGGATCTAGCCCAAATACCATTTTAGTAATAATTTAATTCATATGATTAGTCATCCTCAAATAAAAATTCATATGAACTATTTTTTTATGATGAAAATGAATATATTATTCCTCATGAAAATTACAACTCTTATAATTTTTCAAAAACCCCATTTAAGAATAGGTGCTCCATCATGGTGTCCTATTTGAGTTGATATGTTTTTACACATTTTCAATATGGAAAACTAATATTGTCACTTTGAAATCCTATAGTAAAATCAATAAACTACATAATTACTTTAAAATTTTCACTATACGTTCTATTTGAAAGATAAATCCAACTCTTTCCCTATTCATATTTGTACAACAAGTAATGAAATTTACACAAGACTTTATATTTCATGCATTTTTATAATTTCAAATCACAAAATATATTTAAAATTATTTATAACTAATTTCATGTTTACTTCAATCCTTACTCATCCAAAACAAAAAAACAATTCATAAATGACATGAACATTTAATTATATTTAATTAATTTTAATTTCTATTTTTATAGTCTTCTTTTGTATATGACTAAATATTTTGAAGAGAGGAACTTATAAAACATGTTCAGATAAAAAAAATTATTTTTAAGAGAAAGAAAATTTTGATCAAATTAATATATAAAATAAAAATCATTATATTGTAAATAGTTATGTCTTTTAAATCTTTCAATGTTATGGACATGCATAGAATATACCATGTACGTCTATAAAAGGATTAAATGAATGATGTTTTACTTTTTAGAAATATTGGGTTATATGTGTCCATATTTTAATTACAAATAAAATTAGTAAGTTGATAAAATAAACACATTTTATAGGATGAACACTAGGTATCCTATTTAAAAATGGTTAAGGTGTAATATATGTATTTTTATTAAAATTTTGGAAAAAAATAAAAATGTGGCTGGGTATTGGTTGTGATAATGATTAAAATATGAAAATGAAATAACATTAATTAAACATATGAAAATTTTAAAATAAATTTTGATTCATGGGATGTATACATTGGTTATATAAAAACATTACTAATATTAATAATATAAAATACATAATAAGGATTCGTCATAAATAAATAACATAACTGGATGTAATCTAACCTTTTTTGTGTCTTTTAAAAATATAACTAAAAATATATAATAATTTGATGAGATTCCATAATACTTAGGTGGAATCACAAAAATGAATCCATATATAAGTCATTTTAAATATTTTAAGTTGTCACAAATTTTCATCATTTCCATCCCAATGTCAGAAATTAAAAAAATCACTATATTCGTCACTAAATTCCTAAAAATTCATATAAAAATTAAATTTAAATAATTAAATTTGTACTTAGGCCATAATATTTCATTATTTTCCCAATATTTTTTACCTAATATAGATTATATTTCATATCATTATCTTTCCTCTATAAAATGATCCACCAACAATTATTATTTTCATCATGTATTTTACACCGTATTATCAAATATACTAATATACTCTAATAAGCGATTAAAATAAAAAATTAATTTAATTTAAATAGTCAATGATTAACTCAAAATGACATAAATCATAATGAATTCATTCATAACTTGTCTAAGATATGTTTTTAAAAAATGGAATAATAAATTGTTAGTATTATGATTCTAGGAATATTATGCTTCTTGAACTTTTTTCCACATTAAATATAATTGAATTCGTGGATTATTTTTTATTATCATTTTCTATTTCACAGGAAAACCCTATATTTGAGAAATTTTTAAAATAAATTTCTATTAATTTGCACTAATGTTTTGGTAAATTAATGTTTTTGATATTCAAATATATGGAATAAAATATATACACTGTTATATATTAGATATTGACCATAAGATGAATTTTTTTTATAATAAAATTATTATAATTACCTCATATTGATGAAATATTATTTTTAAATCTAACTCCATTACTTCTCTCAACAAATTCTCACAAAACACCATCTTGTTAATACTTCCCAAAAATGCTCTAAGTGCCATAATTTTCATCACACTGCCACTTCAATGTCAACATTGGATAAAACTAGTTAGTATATCTCGTAACATATTTTACATAGAAGTCACTTCATGAAATCATTATCAAGAGATTGGTATTCTTAAAAAGAAATTCGTAAAAAATGGTTCTATGATTCATCATCATGTAAAATTTTATTTATGTAATCATAGAGATGGAAGTTCCCAAATCGAAAAAATAAAACTAAAATTATGGATTACATAATTTCACGACAAATCCATAACCATGTGAATATAGAGGGGGAGCTGTAGGACTGGCGATGCATGAGGGATGGTGGTGGTGAGGGCGGATGGGTGGTGTGTGACTCTAGGTGTGGTCACGGTGACAGGCGAGGCGCGAGGAGGGGGAGCCGAGGATGAAGGAGGCATAGGTGGAGGTGGGGAGGGGAGTCAAGGAGGTAGAGGGAAGGAGTGAGAGGGAGACTATCTTAGAGGGATCCATAGATGAAGGTGGTGGCTGGTTCGCTGAGGGAGAGGATGGGTGGGGGAGGCGAAGGGAGCTGTAGGTGGAGGCGGGTGCGGCGATGTAGGCTTTGATGAGGGGAGAGATATGTGCATGATGAATAGAGGGGGTGAGAAAGGGTGTATAAAGTTATTTTAAGGATGGAGACCACCTATGGATGTCTCCCATATCATGGAGCCTCAAAGGATAAATCTCTAGTCGTGATACCTCATAGATCTTTATCCGAACACCTGTCATCTTCATACCATCTTGCGACACCCGAAAGAATTTTCTCTATCTCATGATATTGCCATCATGATATACTATATATTACTAGTGATCACCATAATCAAAAATACATTCAATACATGGCCCAGATCAATAATATTTTCACTCACTACTAGAGAAAATACTTTTAACAGTTCTAGAAAAATTCATCAATAGTTAACAAAAATGTTATTGATCTAAGTGACATTAAAAGTGGGGTAACTTTTATCAGTGATAGGAAAGAACTGATAAAGGGGGACCTTTATCGGTGATAAAAAAGTGGAGATGAAGGTTAGAAATTTTTAGTGATAGTCTACCACTGATAAATTTCATAATGTTGTCGTGTGTTGTTATAATTATAACACACTACAACACCAAATACCGAAAGAAGAAAAAAATACAGGATATGGAAAATTAATAATTTAATTGATAAAAAATTCATAACTAATACAAAAAACTATTTTATAGACATTTGAAACCTAATTTCTATACAATTAAATTAGCAAGTAAAATTTATCACAAATATTCCAAAACAACAATAGTTTCATTATATTTTACACCTGACTTCCTCTCAAAAATCCTAATGATGATATCATTTTTCGAACAAACAACCCCATCTTGAGCCAAAGAATCCTCCTATGTAAGGAAATAATTATTATGTTAGTAAAAGTATACAGAAATAAAATAAAAATAAATATGAATAAAATGCACATTTTAAAATAGATAACAGATACTTTATGCGTTACCGGTCACACTGTGCATCAGATTGAGTAGAGACCGATTCCTACATGCCACAAATAACTTATAGATCATTTCCTTAAAGTATCAAAACAATCAAAAAGTGTTTTCCTAATTTTGAGTATGTCAGTTACGTTTTTTACAAAAATGTCATTTTAAATAGAAAACATGAAATTTTAGTCGCATTAGTCACTTCATGCATCAGTTTTCTATGAGGATGATTCTTACACATCATAATGACTTATGAATCATTTTCCTAAATTATCAACATAATCCAATCATGTTTTTTCTGTTTTTAGTGATTGAAACATGTTTTGAACTAAATTGACAATTTCAAACTAATAACGGATGCTTAGGGTCATAATGAGCACACCATGTATAAAATTAAGTTGTGGTTAATTCCTACACATCACAAATGACATGTGGATCATTTTTCTAAAGTATCAAAATATTTCGAATGAGTTTTCTTGGTTTTGAGTGTGTGACTACTCTTTTAAACTAAAAACAAACACTTTGATTCATTCTAGACACACCATGCATCAGATTGAGGTGAGTATGATTCCTATACATCACAAATAACTTATGGATCATTTTATTAAAGTGTAAAAATAATATGAACTTTTTATCTTCATTTTTGAGTTTTTCACTTATCTATTTTACTAAAATCTCAATTTTAAATAAAAAACAAACTTTGAGTCATACCGATCACATCGTGCATCATATTGAGGTTTGAATGATTCCTACTTATCAAAAATGAATTAGGGGTAATTTTCATAAAGTATAAAAACAATATGAATGTTTTTTCTTAGTTTTGAGTATGTCACTTATATTTTTTACTTAAATGTCATTTTAAACTGGAACACACACTTTGAGCCATACAGGTCACATCATGTGTCGGTTTGATATGTGACTAATTATTACCTATCAAAATGACTTTGAATCACTATCCTCAATTATCAAAACAATACAATACTATTTTCTCAGTTTTCAGTAAGTGACACACATTTTGAACTAAAATGTCAACTTTAAACTGATAACAGGCACTTTGAGTCATACTGAGGGCAACATGTATTGGATTGAGGTGCAAATAATTCCTACACATCAAAAATTACATATGGATCATTTTCCTAAACTATCAAAACAATCCCAATTATTTTTCTATGTTTGAAAAATGTCACTTGTATTTTTTACTAAAATATAAATTTTATATAAAAATACACACTAAGAGTATTATCGATCAGAACGTGTGATTGAGGTGCGGATGAGTCTTGGATGTCATGAATAAATTATGGATTTTTTAATAAAGTATAAAAGTACTATGAATTTTTTTGCTCTATTTTGAGTATTCTAGTTGTGTTTTCAACTAAAATTCCATTTTCAATTGAAAACAAACACTTTGAGTCATACTGGTCACATAATGTTTCAGTTTTATGTGATACTGATTCCTACACATCACAAATGATAAATAAATTGTTTTCATAAATTATCAATACAATATGTGTGTGTGTTTTACATTTTCAATGAGTGACATGTTTTGAACTAAACTGTCAATCTTAAACTGATAAGGGAAACTTTGAGTTATACCAAGAACGCAATTTATGAGATTTAAGTGTGAAAATTTCCTACACATCACAAAAGTCTTATGGATCATTTTCGTAAAGTATTGAAATAATCTGAATGTGTTTTCTTAGTTTTGAGTATGAGACATGTGTTTTCTACTAAAATTTCAATTCTTAATTGAAAAATCACTTTGAGTCATACCAAATACATCGTGTGTCAGATTGAGAAGCGAATAATTCTTAAATGCTGAAAATAACTTCTTGGATCATTGTCCTAAAGATTTAAAATAATCGGAATGTGTTTTCCTCATTTTGAGTATGTCACTTATCTTTTTAATATATAATTATAAAAAATATATATATATTTATTATTCAAATATATTTATCATAATTATATAATTATTTTAATATTTATTTATTTATTTATTTATTTATAATTTTATAAATACTTTTTAGAAAAATTATATATAGATATAATTTTATAATTAACTATATAAATTACACAATTATTAAAAAAATTATTTAAATAGATTAATTATATAAATTTCAAATATGTTTTAAATGTTAAAACATAATTGAAAAAAATGAATAAATACTATTTATAAAAATTACAAACAAATTGATTATACTGCATGTGTAGTAAATAAATATATGTATAAATAAATATTACAAAATGATTAAATACATTTTTATCATTATTAATGAATATATAATAATAAGGGAATAAATAAAACTAAATAAATTAAAAAAATATTAAAAAGTGAATTTGTAACATTTACGTGAACTGCAGACAGACATACGTACACATAGACACACATCTATACATACACACATACACATACATACATACAGTTATACGTGTATATATATTTTAAATTATTTAATATCAATATAAATATATATTTAAATAGACATATTCATTTATATATTATATAATTGTTTGAAAAAAATATTAATATTTAATATTTATTTTAATTATATAAAACATTTTTTAATTAATGTATATAAATAATCTATTAAAATTTTTGGCTAATATAAATTTGAAAAAAGATTCGTTAAAAAATTATGAAAATGAGATTCTATTTTTACTAAAAGATTTATAAATCATATTTATATATTATATTTAAATATATATACTTATTTTAATATAAATATTACTTAAAAATATATACATATAAATTTATATTTAAATTAAATTACTCATAATGAGCGTTATCTGTGCTACAAAAAAGCTCTAATAAAGGGTGTCTTTTATCAGTGATTTTATTTAGCATTGATAAAAGGTAAATTAATCATTTCTTCTTATGAGTAGTGATAAAATCCTCTCCTTTATCAAGGACTTTTATCTATCATTGTTAAATTTCATCACTTGTTAAGCTGCAATATGTGGTAGTGGATGTTCTTTACACCTGTTACATATCGATGTGCTGCACATGAAACCACAAACATGGTATACCATCATATCATAGATTCAACATTGATGCATTGTTCTCCATCAATGATGAGCCACATGGGCTACCATAAATATGGTAGCCACTTTCCCCTTGATTTCAACATACTACATCTTGAGCAGCTCTCTCTCTCTCTATTGATCACCACCAGTTTCTTCCCCATTTAAAAACATCACTGTTTCTTTTTTCAAATATATATAAGATATAAAATATTATATCTTAAATTTCCAAATCACTGTGTATCTTAAATGTTAATAATCAAACACTTATCTCATATAAATACATATAAAATATATATCTTCCCATGAGTAACACATGCAACCTTATATGTGTAATAGGATAAAAGATTTCTCTAATTCAAAAACTATCTTATCTCAAATATGGAAACACCCATGATCTTAATCCTATTAATCTCCCCCTTCAGGCTGTAAATGGAGATACCATCCAACAGATATAGTTGAGCTGAAAATTTTTTAGCATTACACCAACCATCATCCTCTACATAAAAAATGACGACGCCCTTCTGCAGATTTGAAAAAAACCTGACTACTACCCGAGAAAAGAAATATAAATGTTCTTTATATATATTTTTTCATTATCATATCAAGAAGACTGAAACTATAAATATCTGGCTCCCCCATAATTGTGGTCACTAGATAATCTAGAGCATCTATGGGAAAAATCTCTCCTTTATAAAAATCCCAAGATACTAGCACATCACCTTTATCTTCAATTTTTAATTATTTCATCACCAGTTCCACATTCTAATAAAAATAATTAGGTGTAACATCTGAACCACCTCTCTCAACCAGCTTTGTTTTCCTAACTCTATTCTTCCCCATACGCCATTGATCCTCTTGAAAACATTTAAATTCTCACTATAAATTTGTTGGGGCCAATAGGGGCCTATATACCCTGAGAGGGGGGTGAATCAGGGTATGGATATTCTTTTTCAATGTTCTTCCTACCCCATTGGATCTTGACCTCTTTATTACAAGGGTCACTTTGTTTGCTCTTGTGTGTAATGTATGATCACTTCTTTATTTCTTTATCTAATGATGATGCTTTGAATGCAGTACAGGGAAGAAAACAGACAGACACGGAGATTTTTACTTGGTTCACCCTCACTGGGCTACGTCCAAGGAGCATACACCAACAAGTTGCTGGTCGTACCAAATTCCACTATTCTTCACTAGATGTGGATACAAAGTTTGGGTACATTCACTCTATCTCAGGCTCACTTCCTTTACAAGATTTAGGGTCAGCTCACTGCTTTCCCAAGGTTCACTCCCTATTTCTCTCTCTCTGTCTCACTGTCGGTAGACAGGATCACCTTTTTCCTCTTCCTATGCTCACTGCACTTGGAAGGGATCCACTCACAGTTTATAGACCTGTAGGTCTCTTCATTATCACTAATGAATGCATCTTCAACTGTTGATAGATTCTCTGTTGAATTCCAACTTTCATCCACTGATGAATACCTCTTTGCCTCTTAACCACTGGGCAATTAACTTTGGAAACACCTTCGCAAAGTACCCTACTTTGTGAGGCTCCCAATTTCGTGAAGCTTAAATAATCCTTCGCGAAGCTCCTGCCTTTTTGCGAAGCACTCTCGCGAAGCACTACCGCGAAGCTCAAGTCATTTCAGAGAAACTTCCCTCGCAAAGCTCACTAAACCAATGCGGAGCGTGCAACTTTCACGGAGCTACAATAGCCACCGCAAAGCTCTTCTTTCGTGAAGCACACAGGCTACGCAAACTACCTTCACGAACCGAGAGAAAATGATTTTCTCTAAAAATTCTCTCTCTTTCTCTCGAGGGGGTCAGCCTCTATTTATGGGCAATTCCACCAACCCTCAACCTTTCTGCGCGAAGTCAATGCCATGTCATCGCCAATAGCGAAGCTCCGAAGTTTCCACCAGAATTCTGTCCAAATCGCGAAGCACCTCGATAATTTTCGGATCAGGGAGATCGTCGTAATCGTGGAACATCACCATCAACATTATTTCGCGCCTTCTCCGCGAAGCTCCCTCTCAAATCCCTTCACCGTCATGATGCTCTTCAACTCTGCCGTTCATGAAGCTTTGACATAATCGCGAAGCATCACCCCCTCCATTTTTCTGATCTTCGCGAAATCCAATCCATGCATCCTCTCTTCGTGAAATGCATGCCTTTTCCATATTAAAAATATTATCTTCATGGATATCTACTTTTTGCGATTCTCACCAAACTTCCAAAATTTGGACCCCAAAAATTTGGAAAACACTGGGAAATGGCGTCACCTTGTACTGCTCTTTTGTACCGCCTCCAGATCGTCCTTTCCTTTGTCATCGTTCTTTATCAATAAAGATTGTCAACAAATTCTCGGGAACTCGACAATTCTCCATGGAAACCTGCTTTGTCAACAAACACAATCAATCCAAAAATACTGCAATGTTACCTTGAGGGATTTTTTCCCAACAATCTCCCCCTTTGCGTTTGTTGACAATTCTTCATAACTCTTCTCAAAAAGATTTTCTGCTCATTGATACCTCACTGAGTCTTCTTCCAGCCACTACCACCATTCGCATCTTGCGATTCTGATAGCATTCAAGGATTCACTTAACACGTACTCTAAGCCCACATGAGCAATGCTCGGCGTGAGAAACAAGAGTAGTATGAAAAGTTCATCAATGAATCACTTCATGTCAAACACCAATTTTCGATTCCAACCTGATACCAATTCTTAAATTGATACCAATTGTTGAACCATACTGATCCCAATTCGTGATAGCTGGAAACCTTCTCTCACCATTCCAACACCATTGTTCTGCTTTTATCACGATCCTCAGCTATCGTGATTTCTATGCTTTGATTGATCACTTCTAGCATCGTCAGATTTAAAAATATCCCCCTTTCTCATTTCTCCCCCTATCTGGCTGCTCCACTGGTCAGCTTCTCCCCATATTTGTCATGATTTCTCAAATAGCCACATTGTCTCCCCCTTGACCAATCACTATTTTCCCCCCCTTTGTCAACGAACCCAAAGGTCACTCCGTTGTAGTCTATAACATAGTAGAGAACACATATCAGCACATTAGGGAAAAACACATTATACCTCGGAGAGAGGGGGGTAGTTCTACATCCATACTCTTTTAAGTGTAGGGAGTCGACTGAACTCACAGAGCCAGTTGATTCCATTCAAATGCTTCCTTGGGTAAGGCCTTTGTCAGAATGTCTGCAACCTGTAGCTCTGTGGGAACATACTCCAACTTCACGATTCCCTGCTCAACCTTATCCTTTATAAAATGATACTTTATCTCAATGTTCTTTTTCCTTGAGTGATGTAAGGGATTTTTGATGAGATTTATAGCACTTGAGTTATCACACTGGATTCTGATCGGAGGCTCCACTTCAACTCCCATATCTTCAAGTTGTTTCTTCATCCATAATAACTGTGTGCAAGCTTGAGTGGCCGCCATATACTCAGCTTCTATGGTGCTTAATGAAATGCAATCCTTCTTCTTACTTAACCAAGAAATGCATAGTCCGCCAAGAAAGAATACACCTTCAGATGTTGATTTCCTGTCATCCACTGAACCGGTCCAGTCTGCATCAGTATATCCCAATAACTCTGTCTCAGATTTGTCATTATATGTCAAGCCTAAGTCCATTGTGCCCTTGAGATACCGAAGTATTATTTTCACTGCAAGCGTGTGGCTTTCTTTTGGATTCATTTAATATCTCGCTGCTTGGAAGGTGGAAAAACGATATCAGGTCTCGTCGCTGTCAGGTACAGTATACTCCCAATAATCTACCTATATTATGTGATATTAATTGCCTTGCCATTATCATCATTTGATAATTTTATCTGGGTAGCAACCGGAGTCTTCATCTCCTTATAATTTTCCATTCCAAATCATTTAAAAACCTCCTTGGCATATTGGGATTGAGAAATGTATGTGTCAATCCTGCCTTGTGTAACCTGTAAACCAAGGAAAAACATCAGCTCACTAATCATAGACATTTTGAACTCATGTTTCTTGAATTCAGAAGATTGTCTCCACTATGCTTCATCTGATCTTCCAAATATTATGTCTTCTTCCTAGACCAGCCTCATCATCCTTTGATTATTGTTATTGTTGAAATACTGATTGTAATCAAATCCACCACACTATAAAACAAGCTTCTTCAAGTACTAATCAATCCTTGAGTACCATGCTCTTGGTGTTTGTTTAAGCCCATACAACACCTTCTTCAGCCTACAAACATTGTTCTCATCCTCGTGAATGAGAAAACCATATGGCTGCTCAATGTACACCTCTTCTTCTAGAACCCCGTTTTGAAATGTAGACTTGACATCCATCTGGAACACTTTGAACTTTCTCTATACTACAATGGCTAGGAAAGATTTGATTGTCTCCAGCCTTGCAACCGGTGAAAATTTATCATCAACATCAGTACCCTCTCTCCAGGAGTATCCTTTTCACACCAGTCGTGCTTTGTTTCGAATCACTATTCCATCTTCATTCATCTTGTTGCAAAAGACCCATTTAAACCTGATGAAGTTATTATCTATTGCCCTCGAAACAATCTCCCATGTCCGATTCTTCTCAATTCTGATCTAGCTCTTCATTCATGGCCTGAACGCAGTTTTCATCTTCAGCTGCATCAGCAAAGCATTTCAGCTCAACCTGAGATAGAAAAGATGTCTGCTATAGTGATTTCATTTTCCTTGTCTGAACTGAAGCCGACTGATCACCAATGATATTATGTCTATCAATTTCAGCTCATCTCTTTGGATTCCTTGTAGACACAGACTTGACACTTTCTTGTTCGTCATCAGTGTCTTCTTCTAAATCAGTATCAGCCACTTCTGCTCTCCCTGTGTTGCTTTCTTCCTCAAAACATTCATCAGGAAGTTGTTCACTGGCTCATTTTTTTAGTTTCTTCATTTCTTTCAGCTACTTTTCTCTTTGTCACTGTTCAATGACTTCATTTCTTTGAACATATTCTCTCAGATTTTTGTTGAAACACATTTGATTTTCTCTCGCAGCTTCTTGGTATCCTGAAAGCAGTCAGATAATACCACATTGTTAGATCAATGTAAATAATCTTGAAATTCAAGGTTATTTCTACTTCTCCATGTGCTTCTTTCTTCCCCTAATAGGCAACACATGATCTGAGTCATCCAATTATTGCATTGATGGCTCTTGCATCTTATTTTGTTATTGAATGCTCCCCCTATGTTGTGAAACACTTCCTGGGGTTATTCCCACTGTTTAGACTCATAACCATTCTTCTCCTTCGGTATCTTCTATTCTCATCTTCCACTTGGAATTGAGCCATTAACGAAATCTCTAAGCCTACTGAGTTGAAACTCGGTGTAGTAAACAAGAGACAAAGTTAACAACACAATCACATTTTATTATGCTCTATTGATTCCTTTCATCTTCAACTCTGGTACTTGATTTGAATTAATTGAAATTGTAGAGCATATCACATCTCCACTTCGCATCCTTAGATGCCACTTCCCCTTGGATCGTATCTCCCTAGAACCTGAAACACATGAATCATCAGTTAAAAGAATTTATATATATATGGAGAGGGGTATTTCTCGAATCCTCAAGACAAGGGTATTGGTTGATCCTGATGGGTCAACCCTTTGATTCTTTCTTGGAGTGCATCACACTCTTTTCTTGCTTCCTCCAGCTTCCTGGCCAACTTCAACTGCTCTGGACATATGACTAAGAAATCCTTACCCACATACTGAGCCTTTTTCTGATATGTAGATTCTGTAGGCCCGAAAATTCTCCTCACTTGGGGTATAGACCCACTAGTACACATTTCATTCTTTGAGGTTCTTCCAATATTCCATTTTCCTTGATTATTTCTCTGAGCAGGAATCTCCTTGCTTGTCATATTCCCTTGCTTCTTCCACCATTGCAGGGATTTTCCTTTTTCTTCCAGTCCTCTCCATGGCACATGACTTGTGAATTTTTTAACACATTATTTATTTATCTGCCTTTTATCAGATTTATGAGTCGCCACCCTATTTTTCATTTGTGGTGGGTCCTCCACTGAACGTACATTCTCCTTTCTCACAACTATTGTGTTTCCTCCTTTTTTTCTTCCAGATATGTTCATGTTCTTTCTTAGAGGGTGGTTGTGAGTGTGATAGAGGAGGTGACAGATACACCATTCATTCAGCTCCATGTGATTCCCTTGAGACTCTAAGCCTATTCTTCACCTTACCACTTTGTCTTCCAGTGTATAATTTTTCATTATGCATCACTAGAGTCGAAATTCTCTTTCTGGGTTCCTTTTCTTTCCCTGATTTCTTCTTGCTGCACTGTTTGGTGAAATACCCATGATCAGAACATATGAAACAATTTCCATCAAATAAATAACTCATTTCATCATTTCTATGTCGAGATGTTGATGTAGCTAGAGATCTTCCTCTGTCATTGAGCTCCTGACCTTCCTGGCACAAATTCATGGTGTGTCCCATTCTTCCACAGTAATAGCATTTTATGAATTCTTTCCTTTGAGATACTCTACTCTCTAATTTCTCAGGACGCTTCTTCTTATTCTCAGATTCAGCAAAGTTTCTATTTTCACAGCCTGATATGTATTCATGAGCCTCTAAACAGAAGCTTGATGTGTGGCCGTGAATCCCACAGAAATAGCACATGTCATCACTAGTTTTTGTAACTGTCCTCTTAGGCCTATCTCCATCACCTATAGGATTTCTCTCACATCTTGAACTGTTCACAACTCTCTTTCTATCTTGCACGGTAGGGGATTCATCAAATCTGATACTAGTTGTTCCCAGACTGTATGGTCTTTGAGCTGATAAAATTTTTTCTTGCCTCTTTTCAGAAATAGAAATTTTCTTTTCATTTCCTCATCACCTATCGAAGGATAATCAAATAGCAAGTGTAAGGCATCCTTCATTTTGGCATTTCCTTCCGCATTGGATTTCTCCACTTCCTTATTCACTGATTCTAGATTTTCTTCCAACTTTTGAATCTTCATATCCCTTGATTCAATTTTGGCATTGAGTTCTCTTCTGAGATTCTTTCTGCTATTCATCTCATCGTCTAGTTCCTGTGTGAGCTTTTCCACCATGTCACTTTTCTCCTTCACTTTCAATTTTTCTTCTTCAACAGAATCTGAACAACATACATTCTCTTGTTGCAGCCTTTGATTCTTCTAAACTATCTCAGACAGTTGTGTAGCTAGATCATCAATTCTGGCTTTCATATTTTGAACTTCATTAGAATTTTTATTTTCTTCACAACCACCAGCCATTTTTTTCCTTTCATTCTTGACATTTCTTTTGGTTTATCACCTTGAGAATCATTCTTCTCCTCTAGGTCAGTAACCACATCAATAAGCCTTTGATTTAAGCCTCTTAGCTTGTTGACCTCAATCTCCAATACTTTGATTCGAATATCTTTAGATTTGAATTCTTCATCCAACTTTTGGTCCAATATCTTTGTCATGTTGACAACATATACTACTAGCCTCCTTCTTACAACTTCTTCTTCATCAATTGTTTCAGTATCACTTTGATTTTTGAGTACTTCACTCATTCCTACATCATGATTGAGTGAATCAATCTTTTCCCTGTCAGATTCATCCATACCTTCTTTCAGTAAACTGTTTTGATTATTTTAACTGAATCACACTTTTCCATACACACTTCCACACTGGGGGAAATTATTGGACTTTTGATTCTTCTTTGATGCTATTCCCTTTCCCGTGGAAGACTGAGATAAGAGTAAATTGTATCTTCAACCACATAGATCGACTACCCCAAGTCGAAGTAAAAAAAATCTGATAAATGAAACCAACCCTCTGATACCAATTGTTGGGGCCAATAGGGGCCTATATACCCTGAGAGGGGGGGTGAATCAGGGTATGGATATTCTTTTTCAAAGTTCTTCCTACCCCACTGGATCTTGACCTCTTTATTACAAGGGTCACTTTGTTTGCTCTTGTGTGTAAAGTATGATCACTTCTTTACTTCTTTATCTAATGATGATGCTTTGAATGCAGTGCAGGGAAGCAAATAGGTAGACACAATGATTTTTACTTGGTTCACCCTCACTGGGCTACGTTCAAGGAGCATACACCGACAAGTTTCTAGTCATACCAAATTCCACTATTCTTCACTAGATGTGGATACAAAGTTTGGGTACAGTCCCTCTGTCCTAGTCTCCCTACCTTTACAAGATTTAGGGTCAGCTCACTGCTTTCCCAAGGGTCACTCCCTATTTCTCTCTCTCTGGCTCACTGCCGGTGGAGAGGATCACCTCTTTCCTCTTCCTATACTCACTACACTTGGAAGGGATCCACTCACAGTTTATAGACCTGTAGGTCTCTTCATTATCACTAATGAATGCATCCTCAACTGTTGATAGATTCTCTATTGAAGTCCAACTTTCATCCACTGATGAATACCTCTTTGCCTCTGAACCACTGGGCGATTCACTTTGGAAACAACTTCGCAAAGCACCCTACTTTGTGAGGCTCTCAATTTCACGAAGCTCAAACAATCCTTCGCGAAGCTCCTGCCTTTTCACGAAGCACTCTCACGAAGCACTACAGTGAAGCACTACCGTGAAGCTCAAGTCGTTGTAGATAAACTTCCCTTGTGAATCTCACTAAGAAAATGTGGAGCGCGCAACTTTCACGGAGCTACAATAGCCACCGCGAAGCTCTTCTTTCGTGAAGCACACAGGCTACGCGAACTACCTTCGCGAACCGAGAGCAAATGATTTTCTTCGAAAATTATCTCTCTTTCTCTCGAGGGGGTTGGCCTCTATTTATAGGCAATTCCACTGACCCTCAACCTTTCTGCGCGAAGTTAGTGCCATGTCATCGCCAATCGCGAAGCTCCGAAGTTTCCGCCAGAATTCTGTCCAAATCACGAAGCACCTCAGCAATTTTCGGATCGCGGAGCTCATCTTAATCATGGAGCATCACCGTCAACATTATTTCATGCCTTCACCGCGAAGCTCCCTCGCAAATCCCTTCACCTCCGCGATGCTCTTCAACTCTACCGTTTGCGAAGCTTTGACGTAATCGTGAAGCATCGCCGCCTCCATTTTTCTGATCTTTGCGAAATCCAATCCATGAATCCTCTCTTCGCGAAATTCATGCCTTTGACATATTAAAAATATGATCTTCATGGATATATACTTTTCGCGATGTTCACCAAACTTCCAAAATTTGGACCCCAAAAATTTGGCAAACACTGGGAAACGACGTCACCTTGTACTGCTCTTTTGTACCGCCTCCAGATCGTCCTTTCCTTTTTCATCGTTCTTTTTCAACAAGGATTGTCAACAAATTCTCGGGAACTTGAAAATTCTCCATGGAAACTTTCTTTGTCAACAAACACAATCAACCCAAAAATATTGCAATGTTACCTTGAGGGATTTTTGCCCAACAAAATTGAAAACACAAACCATCACCTCTTATACAACTTTTTAGGGGAGAATCTTGATATTGGGACAAAAAAAATTTGAGAAGAAGTTTTTGAGAAACCTGATGAATTATGGAAGTGATATAAATAAGGATAAATAAATCTGCATGTAGTATTTTTAAGGTATAAAAATCCTTTGATGCGGATATGGGGAAATTTTGAAATTTCCAATATGAATCAAAGAGTATAAAAATCATGTAATTCTTATACATGAATTAAAATTAGATAAAAGAAAAATATATGTGAAAACCATGCCCCGATAAACCTTTTTCTTCTCTCTAAAATTCATCACGGTCAAAACTCAATTCTCAAATATCCATGTGTAAAAAAATATCACCCTTCTATCGATGAAATGCCACTACCTCAAATATCATTATCTGAACACGTGTCATCCTCACACTATTTTATGAAACATGAAGGATTTATCTCTCTCTCTTGTGATCTTTCCCTCATGATGCACCACCAATCATCAATCGGGACACATTGCTCGATCACCACAATCAATAAGACTTTAGACACATGGCCTTGATGCACAATCTCATCTTTGTTGTTTCACACATGTTCCATGTCGCTACACTACACGTGATACCAAAAATGTTTCGTCCCATCACATCATATATCCATCATTTATGTCTTCTTTTCTATTATTGATGAGCCCCATGGGCTACCGCAATCGTAGTATAGCCTTTCCCATTTATCTTGGTGGAATAAATCATGAGTAGCACACTCTATTTTGACCTCCACAAGATTTTTCCCCTTTTAAAGCCTTCATTGTTTCCTTTTTCAAATACAAATAAGATAAAAAATATTATATCTTAAATTTCCAAATCACTATTAATGTTCCATGTTAAGAATCAAACACTTATCTCATATAAATAGATATAAAATCTATATTTCCCCATGAGTAACACATGTATCCTTATCTATTTGATAGAATGAAATACATCTCAAATTCAAAAAAAATATTATCTCAAATTTGGAAACACCCATAGGATGAATCCAATCAATACACATGTTTTGGTGTTTCAAAATAATAAAAGTGTTTTTCTGGTCATCTCATTCAAATGATACCTATGATTAATTTTTTTATACTCTATCATTTCACAAATATATTTATGGTTGTTATAATTTGATTTCATATAATTAATAGATCATTTTGTTGGATTTTACTCCCTTGATATATATTTTTAAAGAGTGGTAAACCTTTAAAAACTGCTTCTTTGGTTGTTTGGGGCATATCGTACATCTGATATCTTTTTTGTATACTTTTACACATCAAAAATAATACAAATATTTTTGTTCTATGATTTCACATCATTAGAAGTTTATTTTCTATAGATATAGTCATTAAACACTCATTTTGTTTTGTTTTAAAACAATAAAACGGAATTTTCAGCCATCCAGGGTAAATCAAATCTCATATTGATGTTTTGTCTACTTAACCATTTGAAAAAATCATGTTGATGATATTTTTTCTGATTACATGGAATTCGAATAACTTTTGGATGGTTTTAAAGCACCCACCCCCCCCCCAAATGTTTTTAAAGGGAATCAAACCTTTAAAACTACTTATTTAGTCATTCCCAAAATAATCAATTCTGATTGATGTTTTTTCTCATACATGTCTTAAATTAATACAAAGAAATTTTCCTATGATTTCAATACAGTCCAAAGTCATTTTATATGTATCTGACCATTAAATGTACGTTTTAGTTTTTTAAAATAAAAAAAGTTTAGTTACGGTCATCTTGAAAAAATAGAATATTAGGTTCACATTTAATCTACTCGAATAATTAACAAATCATTCTATATTTTTTCGTCTGATTTTATAAGATTTGGTGTTCGTTCCATTGGTTTTGACCCCCTGACATACATTTTTAAAGGACACCAAACCCTTAAAATAGGTTATTCAGTCATTTTGGGGGGACCCCATATCTGATTAATGTGTTCTCTCTTCAATCATGTTAAATATAATATAAAGATGGGTTCAATATGATTTGACATCATTATGAGGACATTTTCTATGGACTTCGTTGTTAAATATTTAAAATCTATAAATTATAAAAAAAAACTCAAACAATCCCTTAACATTATTAATGAATAAATAATATTAAATGAATACGCGTTAAAAATGAGTAAAAATTAATTAAAAGATGAATATATTGAAAAAATATTTAAAAACGAATAACAGATTAATTATATACATTTTCTAAAAATAATAATGAATATACGTTTAAGTTAAAATGAATATATATTAATTAGGTTGTATTAAAAACATTTAATATTAATCAATAAATATAAATAAAGATTAAAAATGAATAAAATTAAAAAATATCAATCTAATAAATTATGAAGATATTAAATAATATATTATTTAAATATTTATTAATAATAATGAATAAATTATATATATATATATATTATAGTAATAAATAGTATATATTAAATATAAATATATAAATTTATTGAAATGTAATAATTAAAATTATGTTATATTAAATATTAAAGATTAAAAATTAATAAAAAATATAAAACTATAATATTAACAATTTATATTATTTGTGTAAGTTTTTCACTATAAAAATGAATTAATTTAGTATATATATGTGTGTGAAATTTTTTTATGACATATTAAGTGTAAAATATTTAGTATTTTTTTAATTAATAATTTAATATGTATTATTTGATATATATTTCAAAATGATAAAAATGACACTAATAAAACAAAATGTATTAATTAGTAAATAATTGATAATTTATATTAAATATTTTTAATTAATCTATTAAACAATTTTTCACTAAATATATGTCATATAAATTTCTATGATTTATAAAACATATTTTGTATTATATAAAAAATATTTAAGATAATATATATATATGATTTTTATTTTATATAAATTTTTAACTAAATATCTTATATATTAGGTGAAAATGTATATTTAGTCATATATAAGTCATATTTAATAGAATATGTTAATTTTTATGAATATAAATATATTTATATATTAATATGTGATTTTTAACGATATAAATTTTTTTAATGGAATATACCCTTTATCTTCACTTTTTATCAGTGATAAAGATTAGATTTGAATATTGCATGTTTTATAATGGTGGACATAAAAATTGAGGGTGGATTTTATCAATACTTTTTACAAGAGATGATAAAAGTCACCCATTTATGAGTACTTTTTATATAGTGCTATTAAATATTTGTGCTTGTTAAGCCATAATTTGTGGCAGTGGCTTCTGCTTTACACATCTTCTAAGTCAATGTGCCACACAATATACCATAAATATGGTATCCTATCACATGATAGATTCACCCTTGATTTCTAGTTTTCCATCACCAATGAGCCACATGGGCTACCACAAATGTTGCACCCCTTTCCCCCTAGATCTTAGTGGACTACATCTTGAGAACCTCTCTCTCTACTGATAACCAACAATGGCTTCCCCTTTTAAAGTCTTCATTGTTTCTTTTTTCAAATACAAAAATATATAAAATATTATATCTTAAATTTATAAATCACCATGCATCATCCATTTTAAGAATCAAACACTTATCACTTCTAAATAGATATAAAAGATATATCTCCCCAAGACAAACATATACATCCTTATCTGTGAGATAGGATATAAGATATCACTGATTTAAAAACTATATTATATCAAATTTTGAAACACCCATGGGATGAGTCCTATAAATCTCCCCCTTCAGCCCGTCAAGGGAGATATCATTCAACAGACACTGCTATATCAAAAATTTGTTGGCATCGAACCAACTATCATCCAATGTAGAAAAATTGATGATGCCCTTTTGAAACTCTGATGGAAACCTGATAGCTCCCCCTACAAAATAAATTCAAATGTTGAATACTTCATCTTATCTGAATTTTCATTGTCCTATCAAAAATACCAAAACCAGTTATATCTAGCTCCCCCATAACTGTGATTGACAAATAATCTAGAGAAACTATAGGAAAAAAATTTCTCTGCTCAAAATCAGGAGTTTCTAGAACATCACATAAATATTAAATTTTTAATTATTTCTTCACCAATCTCATGTTATGATGAATAGAATTGGGGGTATGAATTGAAACACCTATCTTAAAAAAACTTTGTTTTCTAAACCCTATTCTACCTCATGTGCCATCAATCCTCTTGAAAACAACTATAATTATAAATACAAATTGCATGCTTGAACCATTACCTATGATACCACTTATTGGGAGAGAATCCCAATCTTTGGACAAAAATTATTGCAAAATAATTTTTTAGAAATCCGATGAAATATGGAAGCGATATAAGTCAGCATAAATAAATAAACACAAATGATTCTTAATGTGGAAACCCCTATGATTCAGAGGATTAAATTACTATGGGGGAAATTATGAAGTATCCACTATGAATTAGCGTGAACAAAATCCAACTAATACCCAAAATTGAATTACATTGAGAGATAAGAAAATACAATGTGAAAAACCACACCCGGACACACCTCTGACTTCTCTTTGAAAATCATCTCGGTCATAATGCAATGTTTAATGATCCATGTTCATCAAAATGTCACCCTTCTATAAACAAAACACCACTACCTCAAATATATTTATATGAACACTCATTATACTTAAACCATCTTACAACCCAAGAAGAATTTCTCTCTCTATCTCATGATCATTTCATTATGATGTACAACTAATTGTTAATCAAGACACGCCACGCGATCACCATAATCAAGAAGACTTTTTATACATGGACCCAATCAACAATATCATCACTATTTCTTTGCACCTCATCCATGTCGATGTACTACACAAGATTCCATAATCATGGTACCCAATCACATTGTATATCCACCATTGACGTCTCATTTTCCATCGCTAATGAGGCACATGGGATACCAAAAATACAACAGCCCCTTTCCCCTAGATCTCATTGGACTACATCTTGAGAATCTCTCTCTATTGGTTTCCACCATTTACTTCCCATTTTAAATCCATAATTTTATTTCAAATTTATAAAAGTTATAAAATATTATAACTTAAATTTCCAAATTACCATGTATCTTTCATATTAAGAATCAAACACTTGTCTCATTTAAATTGATATAAATGATATATCACCCCATGAATAACTCATGCAACCTTATTTGTGTGACATGATAAAAGATATCACAAATTTAAAAAATAACTTATCTCAAATTAGGAAACACAAATGGGCTTAATCCAATCAATACACACATTTTGGTGTATTAAACTAATAAAAGTTTGTTTCTGTTCATCCCAAAAAAAACTCAAATTATTGTTTTGTCTACTCCATCATTTCCCAAATCTATGTAAAGTTTTCATAACTTGATTTAATAGAATTTAGATATCGTTTTTTTGGTTTTGACTCCCTTAATGCTTATTTTTAAAGGGTGTTAAACCTTTAAAAACTTATTATAAGTTCATTTTTGACAGACCACACATCTGATAAAGGCTATTTCTTATTGTATACATCAAAAAAAATGAAAATAAGGTTTTACTATGATTTCACATCATTCTTAGGTTATTTTATATAGATCTAATCATTGAACTCTTGTTTTTTGATTTAAACCAATAAAAGTGTGTTTTCGACCATCTTGGGTAAATAAAATCTCATATTGGCATTTTATCTGCTCCTCCATTTTAAAAATCACTATACAATGATTTTTTTTATTACACATCATTCAAATCACTTTTGGATGGTTTTTACCCCCCCCCCCCCCCTCGATGAACGTTTTTGATTGACATCAAACCTTTTAAAATTACTTATTCTGTCATTTTGGGAAGATTACATGTCTAGTTTATGTTTTGTTTTCTCATACATGTCTCAAAATAATAAAAATTCATTTTCCTATGATTTTACATCATTAAAAGGTAATTTTATATCTATTTGACCATTAAATTAATGTTTTAGTGTTTTAAAATAATAAATGTTTGTTTCTGGTCATCTTGGGAAATTGGAACATCATATTGACATTACATCTACTCAACCATATCATAGATTATTTTGTGGTTGTATTCATCTGATTTTATGACATTTGGATGTCATTTGGTTGGTTTTGACCCCCCCAACAAAAATTTTTAAAGGATTTAAAACCATAAAAACTATGCATTAAATCATTCCGGTCAGACCTCATGTCTGATTGATGTGTTGTCTCCTTGAATATGTTAAAATTAATATAAATATGGCTTTTCTATGATCTGAAATCATCCGGAACCAATGTTACCCACTTGGTAATATGATATTGTTTTCCATTACCATATGTTTGTAGCATATTTCTATGTACGTCCTCGGACCATTTTTGATGTTACATTTGATGGTCAAGGTGATGAAACTCACTCATCATGCGGTGGTGTGTGGAACTCACTAATATTTTGGTTTCCAAAATACCTGACATAGGTTTGATTCTTGTGATTAGATATATTACCCTAGTTTTGTTGATTAGGGTTTTCACTAGAGAAAAAAGGGGTGGATAAAGGGAACGGTTCAATGTTAGAGGCCCCACAAGATGGTAGGGATGATGAATAGACCAGCGTTCTTCCTAAGATGCCTGATACTTGCTAGAGAGGGGATACTGGTGTCCACTAGTGACGTACAACAAGTGTAGGACATGAACCTCATGTGGTTGGTGAAAGGAGAATCACCCCGGCGGCAGAGGGAGGTTGGTTTGTGACTATTTTTTGGGCCCTGTCTGATGGTGGGTGTGGAGAACAGATCAACAGAAACCACGGGGAGTTAGAAGAAATCCAGTGAGAGGTATGGGATCCTTGCAGTGGTGAGATCTGTTTTGGATATTATTCCTCTTGGATCCAACAATGATGAATAATTCCTTGCATCAGATGTATCAGCTCGACGGTGGGAATGAAAATTGATCAATTGCAGGGTTCTCGAATATCGATGAGGATGGAGCATGATTTCTAGCCAGTGATTTTTCATCGAGATTTTGGTGATGATGTGACGACCTTGGGAGGAAGGATACCTCGTAATGTGTTTCGATGTAGGGAACAAGTTACCTCAATCAGCATGATGAACTTTGGATAGTGATGAAGCTATATGGGTCACTTGATTTCAATTAGCTATTGGGATTCATAGTATAGTTGGGCCTCTTCAGGCCTTAGCTTTGGATTTTGAGAGGCATCCCATGAGTTTTTTTATTAGAAGGCCTTTCCTAGGGGCGTCATTTTTTTCATGTGCTTTTTGGATATTTATGCTTACTTTTCTTATTTAGAGTGGTGATTTTTCTTTGGTTGTTTGTGGGCGGCGTTGGTTTGACATCTTTGTGTTTGGTGGCACTTTTTTCACCACATATTTGCGTCACAGTATATGTACTTTGATTTTCCATAATAAATTTTTAGGGCCGAGTACGCTCGGATCATGAACCTTTATGGTAATATTAAATTAATTCATTTTAAAATGACTGAAATTTAATTAAAATATGAATAGATTGAAAAAATATTTAAAAAATAAAATGGAGAATTGTTATAGAAATATTTAAAAAATGAAAATAAATATATGTTTAAATAAAATGATTATATACTAAATATGTTGTATTAAAAACATTAAATTTTAATTAATAAATATTAATATATATTAAAAATTAATAAAAATATAAAAATATTAAACAAATAAATATAAAAACTGAATAAATTAGAAATATATTAAAAAATTATTAATGAAATAATTATTAATAAAAATGAGTAACTTAGTATTTATATATATTATAAATAGTAATAAATATTATATATTAAATATAAATATAGAATATAAGTAAAATGTAATAATTAAAAACATATTGTAATAAATATTAAATATTAAATATTAATAAATAAAAATATGAAATGATAATATGAACAATTTATATTATTTGTGTATGTTTGTCTCTATAAAACTGAACTAATTTCATATATGTATACATATGAAATATTTGCATGGCATAAAATGTGTAACATAATTATTAAAATTTTTAATTAATAATTAAATATTTATTATTTGATATATATATATATATATATATATCAAACTAATAAAAATGACATTGATAAAAAATGACTTAATTAGTAAATAGTTTTTAATTTATATTAAATATTTTTAATTAATTTAATAAACCATTTTTACTAAATATATGACATATATATTTATATGATTTATAATAAATATTTAAAATTATATAAAAAAATTTAAGAAAGTTATATATATATATATATATGCATTATTTTATATGACATTTTTAACTAAAAATCTTATAAATCAAGTGAAAATATTTATTTAGTCATATATAAATCATATTTTATAAAATATGTTATATTTTTATTAATATAAATATATTTATATATTAATATCTAATTTTAATGATAATTTTTTTTAATAGAATATACACTTTATCAGTTTTTTTGGATTTAATAAAGGATATCATCACATATTTCATGTTTTATAATGGTGAACATAAAAATAAAGGGTCACTTTTATCAGATCTTTTTTTAACACAGATAAAAGGTAAATTTGTCATCTCTTGTTGTGTCCAATGATAAAAGTTTCCACTTTATCCAAACTGTTTATCTAACGTTGTTAAACATCATCGCTCTTTAATCCGCAATCTATGGTTGCGGCTGCTGCTTCAGACCATTTCCATGTCGATGCTCTACACTTGATACTGCAAACACGGTATCCCATCACATCATAAATTCATCATTGATGTCTCATTCACCATTATTGATGATCCACATGAGCTAATTCAAACACGGCGGCCTCTTTCCCCATGATCTAGGTAGAATACATCTTTATCAACTTTCTCTATTGATAACCACTAACTACTTCCCCTTTTAAATAATTCACATTTTCATTTTTCAAATACAAATAAGATATAAAATAATATATCATAAATTGGAAAATCACCATATATCTTCCTTGTTAAGAATGAAAAACTTATCTCATATAAATAGTTATTAATTATATATATCCCCATGAGTAACATATGAGACTTTATCTATGTGATTGAATAAAATATATCTCTAATTTAAAAACACACTTATCTCAAATTTAGAAACAGCGACAGGATAAATCTTATCAATCTATCCCTTCATCCCGTCAATGGATATACCATACAATTGACTCAGTTTGAATGAATATTTGTTGGCATCACACCAACTGCCACTCTCTATATGAAAAATAACAGCACCCTTTTGAAAATCTAACAGAAACCTGATTTCACCCCCTGTAAAAAAAATTCAAACACTGAAGTCTTCATCATATCTGAATCTTAATATTTCTGTCAACAACACCAAAACTGGAAATATATGCTTCCCCCATAATTTTTTTTGACAAATAATCTATATCATCCTCAAGAAAAAAAATTCCCCTGGTCAAAATCTCATTTTGTTAGTTCATCACCTCGTTCCTCAATACATAATTCCTTCTTCAAAATTCTCACATTCTGAAGAAATGAATTAGTTGTAATACCTGAAACACCTCTCTCAACAAGAATTTTTTTACAAACCCTATTCTATCTCATGTTCTATCAATCCTCTTGAAAAAATATAAAATTATCACTAAATTTTGAAAGTTCAAACCATTACCTCGGATACCCCTTATTGGGGGAGAATCACAGTCTTGGGATAAAAATTATTTCAAAACAATTATTATGAAATCTAATGAAATATTTAAGTGTTATAAAGAAGTATAAACAAATAATCATGTATGATTTTTAATGTGGAAAAACCATCTGATGTCGATGATTAAAAAACCATAGTGAAATTCTGAAATATACACTATGAACTAGAGAGTACAAATCCTAGTAATGCATGAACTTGAAATACAATGACAGCATAGAAAAACTAATGTGAAAACCACACTCAGATATGCCTCTTTATTCTCTTTGAAAATCCACCCAGTCAAAATAAAGTTCTCAAAGATCCATGAGACAAAAAATGTCACCCTTATATCAATGAAATGAAACTACCTTATACATCTTTATCCAAACACGCACCAGCCTTAGACCATCTTGCAACACTTTAAGGATTTCTCTCTCTCTCATAATCTTACCACCATCATGTACCATCGATCATCAGTTAGGACCTATTTCCCAATAACTTCAATCAAGAAGACTTTTAATTTGTGTCCCAAATCAACAATCTCATTGCTTCTTCTTTTCACCAATTCCACTTTGATGCGCTACACAGGATACCATAAACATGGTATCCCATTACTTTGTATATCAGTAATTGATGTCTCGTTTTCCATCACTGATGAGAAACATGGGATACCGCAAATATGGCAACCCCTTCCTACTTGATCTCAATATAGTTCATCTTTAGAAGCTCTATCTTTATTGATCACCACCATCTTTTTTCCCTTTTGGAGGCTTCACTATTTCCTTTTTCAAATAAAGATAATATATAAAATATTATATCTTAAATTTTCAAATCACATTTTATCTGTCATGTTAAGGATAAGACACTTATTTTATCTAAATAGATATAAAAGATATATCCCCCCACATGAGCCTTATCTGTGTGATTGGATAAAAGATATCTCAAATTCAAAAACTATCTTATCTCAAATTTGGAAACATCCATGGGTTGAATCCTTTCAATATGCACATTTTGGTGTATTAAATCAATAACAGTGTATCTTCATTCATTTCAGACAAAAAAATAGATTAATGATTTTTATACTCCACCATTTCAAAAATCTTTGTAAGTTTATTATAATTTTATTTCACATCATTTAGAGATTATTCAGTTGGTTTTTAATCCATAGATGCATATTTTTAATGGGCATTAAACCTTTAAAAATACTTATTTGGTCGTTGTGGGAAGACCAAAAATCTAATAAAATGTTTATCTACTTTTACACATCACAAATAATAAAAAAATGTTTTACTATGATTTCATGACATTCCATGGTTTTTTGTAATAGATATGATCGTTAAACATCCATTTTGTTATTTTAAAACAGAAAAAGTTGTGTTTTTAGACATCCTGGGTGAACATAATCTCATATTGATGTTCTATCTACTCCACCATTTCACAAATCACTTTACGGTTATTTTGTCTCATTACATATAATTTGAAGCAATTTTGGATGGTTTTGACCCCCATATGAACATCCTTAAAGGCCATAAAACCTTTAAAAATTTCTTATTCAGTCATTCTGGGAAGACCGCACATCTGATTGATGTTTTTGTTTTCTCATACATGTCTCAAAAAATAGAAAGAAATTTTCATATGATTTCACATCATTATAATGTGATTTTTTTGGGATTCTACCATTAAAATAATTTTTAGTGTTTTAAAACAATAAAATTTGTTTCTGGTCATCACGGGAAAACGGAACATCAGATTGACATTGAATCTACTTGACTATTTCAAATATCATTCTATAGTTGTTTTCATCTACTTTTTTGACATTTGGAGGGTGTTTTTCTGGTTTTGACCCCCCAAAACACATTTTTAAAGGATTTATATGTAATATACTTTTATCGCAGTTCAGGTATTTTCCATCTCTTGGTACATTTTCCACATTATTTGGGTGTGTCTTGGGACTCCTAAGTATTGAGATAATTTTCTAGGGGAAATAACCTAATGCTCTTGGATTTATATTTTTTTGAAATAATGGAGTCCTTGTATAAATTTGTTAGTGTAAATGTGGAGTTCTCCCTAAGTTTTGAGAACATTCGGGTTGGTTTTGGAGTTTTATGATGAAAAAATAACTTTTTATAGTCTATAAAAGAAATAAATGCCCTATAATGGGATTACATGCCATGTAATATCTACCAGGAAGATTCCACAAATATAGTACATAGAGTGAAAGGAATAAATGTCATGTATTTGGTTTGTGATATGTAATGATAAAAGTTGTGTTTTTATAAAAAAGAGATGGGTTTTTTGTGTGCTTGTTCTTCGTGGATTATATGATGTGTAATCAGGTTACATGTTGTGTAAGTATCATGGACTGTGCTTTAGGGATTCCATATGATTCGTTTCTTATTTCATACATTTTCATCCCTTATCCCCTTGTCCTAAAGGATCTCAGGGGTGATTTTGGATACCTCCTCTCTATATTAATCACTTAATTCATCAATTGATTTCCATTTTGGTTCGTTTTCATCTCTCAGGGTGAGTAATTCACCTATTTCTACATTGCCTTTGATCGTGGTAGCACTATTGCACTGTGTTATTGGATCCATTAATCTATGATGAAGATTCTTCTTGATTATTTCTAGATCTATCGTGTGATCTCTCTCTTGAGGATAACGTTTGTACTAGTTGTTGTGTGGAATGTGAATTTCTTTGGTGTCTTCAATGATCTGTCCTATTGGCTGACCCTTTTTCTAAATTGAATCAATTCTGAGATGTGTAGATTTATTCTAGGTCCACCATTATCGTCACTATGTTTTTTCATTTTGGTGGATCATATTTCATGTAGGTGTCCTAATTTTTTAGTTAGGTGATTTTGTATATATACAATGTTGGTGAATTACATTTCAATTGTTTTGATAAACAATTTTATGAATGAAATGGCATGATTTAATTATTTTATTTGTGTGTGTAGAAAT
The DNA here is from genome assembly GCA_963277665.1 of Viscum album. NCBI lineage: Eukaryota > Viridiplantae > Streptophyta > Magnoliopsida > Santalales > Viscaceae > Viscum > Viscum album. Next base: position 1,134,781,690 of record OY728165.1, read on the forward strand.
GGGTTTTTTTCATAAAATGTGGTTTCCCCTAGTATTGGTAAATGAAAATGTTTTTTAAAACATTTTGAAATGGTTTGATGAATTTTTTTTCAAAGAATGGTTTTAATAAAATGGTTTAATGAACTAGTTTAGAAAATAGAGCACATTAAAATCCCAAGGAACTTTGGTTGAAGGTTTAGTAAAAGGCCTTGTCCAAAGAGATTGTTAGGTGGTTCACTCATGGGTTTTTCTCTCACCCCTAATCCTGTTATTTTAGGGACTAGATATAAATTATTGGGAGGCTCACTTTATAGGGTGTTCCTCTACTACCTAGATTTGATTCATATGTTTAGGGGCCTAATTCATAAACAATTTTCTATATTGGGGGTACGAATGTCCTAGCTATCCTGAACTAGTGTGATCCTTGGCATGGTGTTACATGTGATTTTATTTTCTTATTGTGGTTGTTCTGGCTTGTACTATTTTTCTTTTTAATTCCATGGATTTTATATGAGATGTAATACATGCTTTTATTTGATATATGTAAAATTATTTGAAATAAATTTAAACTGGATTATCATTGAAATATGGAAAAATAGGGAAATTAAATGTCTTTCCATGATTTTGATATAAAAATAGATAAACTATATATCATGAATTTTTTTTATAAAGTTGAGAATTTTTTATATTATTTTAAAAAGACTTCAGATAAAACACCTAGGTGAGATCCTACTGAGCCTATTAGCTCACACCTTGTGCACACCTTCTGTAGTTCATAGACCATTATATGTATTTTTAGGTGGGTAAAGGCAAGGTACCATAGTGAGTTTGTGTGATTTTCTGTCATTTGTGTATGGGTAGTTGGTGAGATTGTGAGAGTTTTTTCATGCTATAACATAGAGTATATGGTTTCCTGTTTTAGATATCCTTTGATTATTGGACCTGTACTTTGGGATTTTTATGACTGTTTTGAGTTGTATCATTTCTGATATTTATCTCTGCTTAATATATATATATATATATATATATATTCCATGTGGTCTACTTCTGGTTGGGAGAAATCATTCCCTCTAGTTATTATTGATACCTAGGTGTTAGTTTCCTATCCATGGCGATTGGTAATGCACTTTGGGTCTTACTAAATTCCAATTTGAAGCCCATTTGGATGGGTTATCTAGGTTGGGGTGTGACAATTTGGTATTAGAGGTAGTTTTTCCTTAATAGTACTTTAATTTCGATGTCTGGTAGTCTAGAGAAATAATTTTCGGGACTTGATAGTTAGATTGCGGTAAGTTTTTATCCATATATTTCATTAATTGGACTTAGGTTACCATGATATGTTGTGATTTTTGTCTTCTATTTGATTTCTTGAACTTAATCTCAGTTTCTTCATATATTGTTCTGGATTAAATTGTGATTTATTCTATTGTCTGATTATTTCTTCTTTTTTGGTGTACAATGGTATGCCTTGGAGACATTTTCCATGGGTTCCACAGGATGGTGTAGTTGTTTCTCCTAAAGGGTGTCCACTTATAGATCATTATCTTATCAAGTTTATCATACGTCCAATTCATGATGTCATCTAGAATGCACCATAGGTCTAGAATGCTATTTTTTGAGCTACATCTAGGAGTTTCTGGTTGAAATAGGGATCAATAACGGGAATTATTTTATGAGAAGACACCATAATTTAAGGGTACAGATAAACCTAAATAAGTGGATGACTAGGTGGATAATATCAATCAAATATTTGACTTCGTGGATACACTTGGCAGTATCAAGGTGATTTGTGCAGCGTTCGGACATGAGGGTCCCAAAAAGTGATATTGGGATTCCATGGTACAAGTGGATAGACACATGGGATTGGATTGGGAAGTATTCAAGACTCTATTATTTCAGTAGTTTTTTCTAGAGTCTCAGATGATATATAATTCTCTATAGTTCCTCTTTTTGTAATAGGGAGGGAATTCGGTGTCAGTATACACCTATCTATTTGTGGAGGTAGTTTCTTTATTACCATAAGGGTAAATAATGAATAGCTAAAATATCATAAGTACCTATAGGTTTTGAGAACATATATCTTATCATAGGTATTTATACTGATGATTTTGACATATACAGAGATAGTGGATAGAGCAATTAAAGAAAAGATGAATATGTTAGATAGGGTTGGTTATTATGTCCCTTATCTTTCACCTAGTGGAAGCTTCAGTGGAGCATAGGGGAAGAAGAGTAAGTTATATGATCATCGCAGGAGTAGTGGGGATGGTTCTTAGTATCAAGACTCCTCTACATCTTTAGTCATATTTAGTATTATGCCTCTATATTTCTATTAGTGTTCCAAGGTTGGGGACACCCGATGTTCTTGTCCTACACCTATAAAGATCAGTAATGGTTGTGGCTGTTATGGCCATCTGTAGTGATTCTTCCAAGCTATGTATACTACTCATTATGGTCAAGGATTGTAGGCTCTAAATGATACAATGGGATAGTCATATGATTTAGAGACTATAAGACACCATAAAAAAATCCTTATGAGTGAAGTACATTCACGTATTATATGAGTTATCGGTGGAGGTATATGTGGGTTTATTGATAGTGAGCAGTAAAATCTTTATTGCCTCTTTAGTAGCGGTTTATTTATTTGATACTAGTGCTTCCTACATTTTCATATCTGTCCATTTTTTAATATTCTTAAACTTCCAATGTATCTCATGTCATTTTTTATGGATATATTAACACCTCTTTGGAAGATGAAAAGGGATAGGTTTTAGTGTCCTTATTTTTTTCTATTGATATTTGATACAGAGTTAGTCTAGGATTTTCTCATTCTAAAACTAGATCTTTTAAACATCATCATCGGGGTGGATTGTCTTTATTTTTTATCATGGTGAGTTTGATTATTATCATCTATGTTTCTTGTTTCTTTTTGTTGATGGGAGCGCATGGGTGTTTCAAGTAGAGTGGGATATGAGGTCTATCCATGCATGACCTTACTTCCCAGAGCTTAGGTTTTTTCATCTTCTATTTCAGTTGATCCCAATGATTTTTCATCTATTTTTTATCATTGCACTATTTTTTGGGAATTTTTTGACATTTTAAACAACAATTTCTCTATTATTCCTCTAAAGAGGGAGGTATATTTTATGATCAACTTGGTTTCAGGTATACATCCAGTATTTATACCTTATTATCATATGTAAGTGGTGGAGTTGAAAGAGCTCAATATTTATTTGGGTGACCTGATAGAAAATGGTTTTGTTTTACCTAGTGTTTCACTTTTGTATGCCCATGTTCTCTTCTCTAAGAAGGTAAATGGTTAACTTAGATTGTTCATGGATTATTGGGAGTTTTCAGGGTAATGATTAATAATAAGTATCATTTTCAACATGTGGATGATTTTTTTATTAGTTAAAAGGGGAAAATTCTTATTCAAATATTGATCTTCATTCGGGTTATCATCAGCTCAAAGTTTGAGTGTCTAATATACTGATGATGAATTTTTTTAGAGCAGGTATTTCCAATACAAATATCTTGTGATATTGTTTTTTCTAACTAGAATTATTCAATTTTTATGGATTTATTGAATCAGATATTCCATCAGTACTTAGACACTTTTAGTATCATTTGAGGAAAATATTTTGGTTTATTTGATATCTCAGCACAAGAACCATTTGAGTTTGGTTCTGGAAATCCTAAGGAGTCATCATTTGTATGGATATATTTCCAAATAAATTTTTTGGATTCAAGAAGTTATGTTCATAGGGAACATGATTTATGAGAAGGTATCATCAGTTATCCTGAGAAGGTTAAGGTTTTCTTGTCATGGGAAGGGCTATGGAATGTCTTGGATATTCAGAGCTTCCTTGGACTTGATGGATATTATTGATGGTTCATTAAGGATTTCTCAATGTTTGTGTCACATTTTACTTCTATTACCATGAATGGGGTCAAACTCATATGGGATGCTAAGCTTCATCCATCTTTCAATAAGCTGAAATAACTTCTAACATTGGATTATATTCTGGTCTTACCTGAGCCTGGTATGGGGTACTTGGTAATCTGTAATGCTTCTGGAACTATTTTGGGTTGTGTGCTTATGTAGGATGATCATGTGGTGGATTATGGATCTCATGAGATTCTACTGCATGAAAATAATTACTCCAATCATGACATAGATATTTCCATGGTTATTTATGTGCTTAAGTCTAGTCGATACTATCTTTTTTGAGATATACTCACAATCTTTTCTCACTATTAGATTTTGAGCAACATCTATTCTTTGGAATAATTGAATCTCAGGGAGATCTGGTGGTTAAAATACCTTTATACATTTTATTTTTTCATCTCCTACACCTTGAGGAAGGGGAATTTCATTAATTATTCTATTAATAATAAAATACCCTCACGGGCAGTTTTCTAATCGAAGGAAGAGTGGAACCTTATGGGACTCTTTTCTTAGTTTCACGAGGATGCTAAGGAGGTTGTTTCAAGTATCATTACAGCTAGTTTTTAGTAATCATTATCTCACTATTTTTATATTCTATAAATTCAACATCATGATAGATAATTTATAGGAATTTGGAAAACCCTTTCTCGTGGGGATACCATTTTTGGTTAGCCTATCTCTTTGACTGGTATTCTCCATTTTGGGAATTCATTTTTTATCCTAACATATGTGAGGAGACAATTTTTGTTTGAATTTCATGGTTCTTCAAGTATTCACTCATATAAGAACTAAAAATATGTATTATGACATGAGAAAATGATTCTATTCGTCGGGAATCAAGTATGGAATTGTTGATTATGTGTCCCAATTTTACACCTTCCAATAGATAAAGGAAGAAAATCTGAAGCCTTATAGTTTTCTTCAACCTCTTTTGATTCCAATTTGGAAATGGGATGAGGAATTCATAGAATTTTTATTGGATTACCATGGACTACACAAGGGATGAATTCTACTTAGATGATGATTGATTAGTTGACCAAGTCAACTCACTTTATTCTAATTAGGGACATCACAAAAGTTAAAGATCTAGGTTTGTTGTACATACAAGATATTGTGAGGTTACATGGGGTTCCTTCTACCATTTGTTTATACATAGATCCTAGGTTTACTTTGAGTTTCTGTAGGAGTCTCTAGGAGTTTATGGGGACTCGGGTCAAGAAGAGTACAGCTTACCATCCATATAAAGATGGTTAGATAGAGCATACAATTCAGTTCATAGAGGATATTCTTCATGCATGTGTCTTGGATTTTGGTGGGTCATAGGATATCCATCTTGGACTAGTTTTGTTTTCTTATAAAAATATTTATCATTCTTTGATCATATTGGCTCCCCCTGAGGGTTTTTATAGTCACCAATGCGAATCACCTATTAGTTGGGTAGAGATGGGTGAAACTTCTTTGGTGGGACTGAGTCTTGTATAGGAGATGTCAGTAAGGATTCATGATATATGTCAGTATATGATTACAGATTAGAGTAAACATAAATATTATGAAGATCAATAGTATGTTCATTTTTATTTTTTTATTGGTGGCAGGGTTTTTCTGAAATTTTCTCCTCATTCGGGTCACTTTCATCTTGGAAAATACGGAATGTTGGGTCCGAGATATATAAGACCATTTGAGGTCATTGTGTTTTTTAGGTAGTTTACCTATCAGTTGGAATTTCTAGTTTATTTTATAGAAATTCATGATGTTTTCCACTTATCATAGCTGAGAAATACCATCTTGATCTCTTTTATGTTATAAGTTTGTAAGAGATTGAATTAGATTCATATTTTTCTATTGTAGAGAATCCAATGGATATTGTTGATTCTAATGTGAAATCCTTTAATAGAAATTTTATTCCATTAATTAAAGTGTTATAGAGGAATGGATCATAATCTCACAAGACTTGGGAGTGTGAGACTTTTATAAGGTAGTAATGGCCTCACCTATTTTCTAGACTTCATTCTTCCATATGACTTCCAGGGGATGGGAAATCTTATGTCGTGGAGTTTATAACATCCTTTTACCATATTTAAAATATTTCCATTCTCTTAATTTTTTTTAACCTTTACTTGGGTGTGTCTTGGGACCCCCAAGGATGGAGATCAACTATTATAAAAAGTGACCTAAATATTTTGGATGTATTTTTTAATTAATGAACTCTGGGTATAAATTTTTTAGTGGCTTTGGGGATTTCTCCCTGAGTTTGGAGAACATCCAGGTTTTTTTGGACCATTCTTCTGAAAATGGGATTTTTCAAAGTATGAAAGAGAAATAAACACTATGAAATGGGATTGGACACTGTTTAATGTCTACTGGGTATATTCTGTGAGTCTAGTGCATGACATTAAAGGAATATATGGCTTGTATTTGGATCATGATGTGTAATGGTAAAATTTGGATTTTTTAATAAAATGGCGATGGGTTTTTTAGCATACTCAGGCTTTTTGATAAAATGATATGTAATGGGATTATACATCATGTAAGTCTTGAAGATAGTTCTTTAAGGGATTCATATGATTTATTTCTTATTTCATTCATTTACATCCCTTCTCCCTCTCGACATAGAGGCTCTCTAGGAAAATTTTAGAGACCCCCTCTTCATTTGAATCACTTCATTCAGGGATCAATCTATGTTTAAAATTGGGTTGTGTCTCTATATGTGATTAATCCTCCTATTTATTTGTTTTCTTTGATCACGATAGCTTCGTTGAATTGCATTATTGGATTCATTGATTGGTGATGATGATTCTTCCCAATTATTTCTATATCTGTTATGTTATCTTCCCCTAGACTGGTGATGGTTGTGGTACGGCGTGCGAATTTATTTGGGATATGTTTTAATCTATCCTGTCTACTAGACCTTTTTATAAATTGAATCAATTATAATATTTTTATGTTTATTCTATATACTCCTACATCATTTTCATTGTGTCATTCCCTTTTAGTGGATCCTATTGCAGGCATGTGTGACTCAAGTTTTGAGGTAGGTGGTTCCATCTCTTGCATATATTTGCAGACTGCATTTCTTTAGTTTTGATAAAATATTTTATGAATGAAATGAATGATTTAATTATTTTATTTTTGTGTATGGAAATTGGTTTTTTGATAAAAGATGGTTTTCCATTGGTTTTGATAAATGAAAAGGGGTTTTTAAAGCACTTTGAAATTGTTTTTTGAAATGGTTTTTGAATTATGGTTTTGAAGAAATAGTTTGATAAACAAATTTGGAAACTAGAGAACATAGGAATAAATAAGTACATAGGTGGAAGGTTTAGTAATATGACTCATCCATTGATACCATCAGGGGGTTTACTCATGGGGTGTTATTATACTCCCTAGACCTATTATTCTGGGGACTTGATAGACATTATTGGGAGGTTTACTTTCTAGGGTGTTCCTATAGTACCAATATTTGATGAATATGTATAATGGATTGATGAATATATGAATTTCTATGATAAGGGTATGATTTTACTAGATATCCTAGCCTACTATGATCCTTATGTGATGTTACATGTGCTTTGATTTTCTTGTGGTGGCTATTTTGTCTTATACTATTTTGTTTTGTACTTCCATGAATTTGATATGATATGTGATACATGATTTTATTTGATAAATGTAAACATATTTAAAACTAATTTACCTGTATTATTGTGGAAATGTGGGAAATATGAGAAATTAAATGTTTTTTCATATTTTTTATATAAAAACTGTTAAACTATATATCATGACTTGTTTTCTTTTAAGTTGAAAATTGTTTAGATTATTGTATAAGGATTTCAGAAGGAACTTTTGGGTGGGATCCTAAGGATCCTATTAGATAACACCTTGTACACACCTTTGGTGGTGGGTAGACCTCTGTTTGTATTTCAATTCTAGGAAAGTCAAGGAGCCACAAAAAGCGAGGTTTTTTGTCAGTTGTGTCTGGGTAACTAGTGGTGAGATTATGGAAGTTTTCCCATGATCTCTCATGGATTAGTTGGTTTCTTGTTTTAGTTTTCATTTTATGCTTAGAACTATAATTTTTTATTATTCTATATATTTTTATTTTTATTGTTTCAGATTTCTTCTTTTATTTATGGCATATATTATCTCTTCTAGTTATTTCTCTCTATTGAGTATAAATATATAAATATATTCCATGTTCTCTGATTCAGGTTGGGTGAAATCATTACCTCTGGTTCTTGTTGATTTTTGGGTTCTAGTCAGCATCCCATGGGTATTGGGAACTCCCTTCGGGTCTTGTTGAATTCCAGTTCAGAGCCTAGGTGAATGGGTTATATGGGTCCGGGTGTGACAGTTAAACCTTTAGAAACTACTTATTTAATAATTTCAAGCATACTAAACATCATATTAGTGCTTAATCTCCAATAATATGTTAAATATAATATAAAGTTAGGTTTTCTATGATTTCACATCAATATAAGGTCATTTTTTATGGATTTCGCTGTTAAACTCACATTTTGGTGTTTTAAAACTATAAAAGCATGTTTCCAATCATCCTTGAAAAAACCTCAAATTGAAATTTATTATGCTCCACTATTTCAAAAATAACTATATGGTTTTAATAATTTGATCTCATATCATTCAGAGGTTGTTCAGTTGTTTTGACCCACAGATGCATGTTTTTAAAAGGGTGTCAAACCATTAAAAAAATATTAATCTAGTCATTCTAGAAATACCAGAAATATAATTGATGAGTCATCTACTTGTTCACATAAAAAATGATACAATGATTTTTTTCCTATGATTTCATGTCATTCTTAGTTAGTTGCTATGAATCCAACTATTAAACACACATTTGGTGTTTTAAAACAATAAAAGTGTGATTCAAGTCATCTCGGGAAAATGAAACCTTGGATTAGTGTTCGGTCTACTTTTCCATTTAAAATTTCAATATACAATTATTTTCATCTAATTTGAAATCATTCATACATCATTTAGTTAGTTTTATCCCATTGAAACACATTTTAAAGGGTTTTAGACCATTAAAAACATATTATTCGATCATTGTGGGTACACCACACATCTTACTAATGTTTCGTTTACTCATGCACATCAAAAATAATAAAAATATGGTTTTACTATACATTATTCCAAGTTCATTTTCTATGTAAGTTACCATTAAATTAATGTTTTGGTGTTTGGAAATAATAAAATTTTGAACCTTGTCATATCAGTCAAACAAAAACTCTTATTAAAATTCCATATGCTTTTGAAATTTGAAAATTCACTATATGATAGTTTGTTTCTAATTTCATAGTATTCATATGATTATTGGTTGGTTTTGATCCCCTAACACACATATTTAATGAGTATCAAAGCTTTAAAAACTGATTATTCAATCATTTTATGTAGACAATTAATCTGATTGATGTTTCTTATTTTTTACACTATTTGTCAGTTGTTTTCTATGGATCTCACTGTTAAATGTATGTTTTCTTATTTTAAAACAATACAAGTTAATTTTTGATAATCTAGGGAAAAAAAGATCTCAATTTGAGATTTTTTCTCCTCTATCATTTAAAAATTCACTATATATTTCTTTTATTCTGATTTAATGGAATTAATATATTGTTCTATTGGTTTTCAACCCTTTATAAACATTTCTAAATGGTTTCAAACCTTTAAAAACATATTATTTAATCATTCTAGGAAAAGTGCATTTCTGATAAATGTGTTGTAATCTCATACCCATCAAAAACAATAAAAATATGATTTCCTTTGATTTCACATCATTCTGAGGTCATTTTCTATAGATATGACTATTAAACGCATTTTTTGGTGTTTTAAGATAATAAAAATTAATTTTTGGTTATCCATGGAAAACAGAAAATCATGTTGTTGTTTTGTCTCATCCACCATTTTAAAAATAAAAGTATAATTGTTTTCTTCTGATTTCATGACATTTGGAGGTCTTTCGGTTGGTTTTGACACTCTAATTCATGTTTTTAAAGTGGGTAAAACCTTTAAAATACACTTATTTGGACATTATGGGAGTAATTCACATTCAATCGACAATTTTTCTACCTATACACATCAAAAATAATAAAAATATGGGATTATTATGACTTCATGTCATTCTAAGGTCATTTTATATGGATTTGACCATTAAATAAAAGTTTTAGTGTTTTAAAATAACAAACGTATGGTTTTAGTCATCCTGGGAAAATAGAACCTTACATTTTTATTCCATATAATCCACTATTTCTAAATCACTATATGATTATTATTTCTAATTTCACACAGTTTATTGGATGTTTTATTATTTATGACCCACTAACACATGTTTTTAAAGGGAATCAAACCATTAAAAACTACTTATTCAGTTATTCGAGGTAGAATAAACATCCTATTAAGATTTCTTCTGCTTATACACATCAAAAATAATACAAACACTATTATCCTATGATTTTATGTCATTTTGAGGTCCTCTATTATGAATCTGACTGTTAAACGCACATTTTGGTGTTTTAAACAATAAATGTGTTTTTTCAGTCATCCTACAAAAATGGAATCTATATTGACATTCATTATATTATACTCTTTCCAATATCACTTCATAGTTGTTTTTTTCAAATTTTAATATATTTGGAGTTCATTCGATATGTTTTGACCCCTAGCCGCATGTTTTTAAAGGGCTTCAAACCTTTAAGAATAGCTTATTTAGTCATTCCAGGTAGGCCTCACATCATATTGATATTATTTCCACTTATACACATCTCAAATTATAAAAATACTAATATACTAAGATTTCACATCATTTATACGTTGTTTTTTAAGGATCTGAATGTTAAAAACATATTTTTTTTATTTTGAAACAACAAATGTGCCATTCTGATCATCCTAAGAAAACAAAACCTCTTAATGACATTTTGTCTACTCAAACATTTGTAATTTCACTATATAGTTGTTATCTTTTGATTTGATGACATTTATAGGTTTTTCAATAAGTTTTGACCCCTTGAAAGATGTTTTAAAGGGAATCAAACCTTTATAAACTATTCATTCAGTCGTTCTAGGAAAACTGCACATCAGATTGATGTTTTTAAATGCATGTTTTGGGGTTTTAAAACAATAAAAGTATTTTTTCGGTCGTCCTAGTGAAAAAAATAATAATTTATGTTCCATGTACTCCACAAATTTAAAAATCACTATATAGTTATTTTTGTTTGATTACATGGAATTTAGAGCTCATTTGGTTGGGCTTGACCCCTCAACACATGTTTTTAAAGGGATTTAAACCTTTAAAAACTACTTATTCAGTCGTCTCGAGTATACCACATGTCTTATTGATGTTATTTTTTCTCATAATCATCACAAATAATAAAAATCCATTTTCTTATGATTTTACGTCATTACAAGTGTTAGGTTCTATGATGGTGTGGTAGCCCATATGTACATGATTTGATGTACACAATTAGATTAATAATTAAATAGAAGGGGGTGGTGAATTCAAGATGAATGCATTGTAGGAGAATAAAATATTTCAGAGATATTATTTTCTTTGGTCTACGATGAACCTATATGCATGAAGATTACACTATAAGACAAATTTTATTACTAAATAAACCAAAACAACTATAATTATCATAGATGAAAGTAGAAAAGAAATAGATAAATCATTTAAGGATCTTCATTGATGAAACTCACTCTACACAAACACATATATATATACAACGCCATACATGGTTGTAAAAAATCAAAACTAGATATGTGGAATAAAATTCTTATGATATCCGGTTTTAATACCATAACCTGGAAGAATCTTGAATAGAACTTGAGATGTTAATGTCTTCCTTCACATGAGGGCATCCCATGACAATGGTTGAAGATCTCTACCACTTTTTACTAAAATCCTAGCCCAGGTTTGGCCAACAATACTACAAATCAACCCTTTAATAGGCTTTAAAAGGGGATTTAATAGTACTAAAGAAGCACTATTTTCCTCAGCATCATTAAAGGGGGAGGGGAATTATCAATACTAAAAAAAGTAATGATAAATGGGATATTTATTGGCACTTATAAAGTTCCCCCATTATGAGCACCAGTTTTGATGATAAAGTCCCACCTTTATCGATGCATTTAGTAGTTCAGATAAAGGCCCAACCTGCTGTAGTGTGTTGTTTGAATAATAGTACACTGTATAAAATAAACCTGTAACCTATACAGAAATACCCTTATATGAAAATATATAATTTAATTTAAATAAATTTTACATCATGAATAAAAAAACTATGATATACATTTCAAACATTGTTTTGTATAATTACATTTATAATTACTCTCATAAACATTTAAAAACATTAATTTTTCATCATCTTTGGCACCCACAATCCCCTATCAAAAAATCTCGACCGTGGTATCAGTTTTCGAACAAATCACCCCAACACAATAAAAATAACATACCAATATAATAAAACAAATATTTTATTAGTAATACTATAAATAAATAAATTAAACCCAAATATGAAATAATACATTAATAAAATGACAATTTTAAATAAAAGGACACACTTAGAGTTATACTAGTCACACCATAAGTTAGATTAAGTTTGGGTTGATTCCTACACATCACAAATGACATATGGATCATTTTCCTAAACTCTCAAAATAATTTTAATGTGTTTTCTCATTTTTTTTAATGTGACACTTGTTCTTTTTAGTAAAATTAATAAAAATTTTAAACAAAAATACAGAATTAGAGTCATATCGGTCACACCAAGCATAAGATTGAGGTTAGGATGATTCTTAAACATCAAAAATGACTTATGCATCATTTTCCTAAAGAATTAAATTAAACTGAATCGGTTCGCTTGGTTTTGAGTAGGACACTTTTTTTTACTAAAATGTCATTTGAAACTAAAAACGCACAAATTGTGTCATATCGGTCACACCGTGTGTCCTTTTTAGATTATTCTACTTCTTAAACATCAAAAATGACTTATGAATCATTTTCCTAAATTATCATGAAAATCAAAGTTCATTTTCTTGGTTTTTAGTGGGTGAAACATGTTTTAAACAAAAATATCTGTTTAAAATTGATAATGAGAAATTTGATTCATAGCGGTCACATCATGTGTTATATTAAGGTGAAGTTGATTCCTACACATAAAACATTACTTATGTATCCTTTTAATAAAGTATCTAAACAATCTGAATGTGTTTTCTAGGTTTTTAATATGTCACTTATTATTTTTATTAAAATTAATTTCAGTTTTAAAGAAAAATACACACATGGAGTCATATCGGTCATACCGTGCATCAGATTGAGGTATACATGATTTCCACACATCCAAAATGACTTATTTATTATTTTCCTAAAGTATCAAAACACTATAAATATATTTGCTCAGTTTTCAATATGTCACTTTATCATTTTAGTAAAATTAATATCAATTTCAAATAAAAAGACACAGTTGGAGTCATATCAGTCACATCGTGCATCTGATTGAGGTGTGTTTGATTCCTACATGTCAAAAATGACTTATGTATTTTTTTCTAAATTATCAAAATAATCTGAATGTGTTTTCTTAGTTTTCAGTATGTCACTTGTTCTTTTTACTAAAATTAATGTCAATTTTATATAAAAAGACACACTTGGAGATATAGCAGTGATATCGTTATTTAGATGGAGGTTTAGTTGACTAATACACATCAAAAATGACTTGTATATTATTTCACTAATGTTTCAAAATAATATGAATGTGTTTTATCAATTTTTAGTATGTCACTTGTTCTTTTTAATAAAATAAATTTCAATTTTAAATAAAAAGATACACTTTGAGTCATATCGATCACACTGTGCATTGGATTGAGGTTAGGTTGATTCCTATATTTTAAAAATGACTTATGGATCATTTTCCTAAAGTATTAAAATAATAAAAATGTGTTTTATTAGTTTTTAGTATGTCACCTTTTCTTTATACTAAAATTAATGTCAATTTTAAATAAAAGGGAACACTTTGAGTTATACTGGTCACACTGTGAATCAAATTGATGTGGGGTTGATTATAACAAGTTAAAAATGACTTATGGATAGTTATAATGATGTATCAAAATAATATGAATGCATTTTCCTAGTTTTTAGTATATCACTTTTTTTGTACTAAAATTAATGTCGACTTTAAATAAAAAAGACACATTTAGAGTCATATCAATCACACTATGAGTCAGATTGAGGTTAATTTTATTCTTACATGTTATAAATGACTCATGTATAATTGGAATAAAGTATCAAAATAATTAAAATGTGTTTTTTTAGTTTTTAGTATGTCTCTTGTGTTTTTTACTAAAATATCATTTGAAACTGGAAACATGCACTTTGAGTCATATTGGTCACATCGTGTGTTGGTTTAATGTGATAATGATTCCTACATGTCAAAACTATCTTATTAATCATTTTTCTAAATTATCAAGACAATCGTAGTGTGTTTTCTCTGTTTTTGGTGAGTGGAACACGTTTTGAACTAAAATGTCAATTTTAAACTAATAATGGACACTTTAAGTCATATTGGTCACACCGTGCTTTAGATTGAGGTGAGGTTTATTACTAAATGTTAAAATGACTTATGAATAATTTTAATAAAGTATAAAAATTATCTGAATGTGTTTGATTGGTTTTTAGTTTGTCACTACTTCTTTTTACTAAAATTAAAATCAATTTTAAATAAAAAGACACAATTATGGTCATACCAGTCACATCAGGTATCATATTGAGGTGGGGTTGATTTATAAACATAAAAAATGACTAATGGTTAATTTTCCTAAATTATCAAAAATAATAATAATGTGTTTTCTTGGTTTTCAGTATGTCTCTTTTTCTTTTTACTAAAATTAATGTCAATTTTAAATTAAAACACAAAATTGAGTATGTGATGTGAGTTTTGAACAAATATATATATATTATACACTAAAAACATACAGTTTTATTTTTATTTAGTATATTTTTTATTATATTGAGGTGTGGATTATTGAGTATGTGATATGTGTTTTACTTTCAAGTATCCGTACAAATCCAAAAAATATAGAACATATTTCTTTCTAATGGAAGAGAAACCCAAAGATCACTAAAAAAACATACATTTTAGGCATCAAGGGGTTTCCTCTTCCATTGTAAAGAAATTTTTTTATCATTTATGGATTGTTACAAATATTTGAAAGAAAATATGAATTCCCATAATATATGTCAAAAAACTTAAATAAGTATTAGATAAAAATGATAAGGAAATTAATGTACAAATAGTAGATAAAATGATGAAAAAATTAAATAAATAAGTAGTAGGAATTCACATTTTCATGATGTTTGTATAAATTCTTTTCCCATTTCCTTATTTTTATTATCACAATTTTAGACTCAAAGTCCAATCTCGTATGCTCATGAGAAACTTTGAATAAACCACCCCTACCCGAACAAAATATCTCACCTGTATAAGAAAATAATTATTATGTTAGTAATACTATAAATAAATAAATTAAACACAAATATGAAATAACACATTAATAAATTTTCAATTTTAAACTGAAACCATACAATTGGAGTCATACTGAGTACACCGTGTATCAAATTGAGTGAATGATCATAGTATATGAGTGAAAAAACCTTGTTGATGAAGTCATTTCTTTATGATCTCTATGAAATTTAACAAAATGAGTATCAAATTAAAATTTTTATGAAATTATCTAATACATTAGATAAAATGATGAGAAAATTGACTAAATAAGAAGTATGAAGTCACATCATCATGATATATATGTACATTCTACCATCAGATTTGTTTCCCATTCAATTATAATAAAATATATTTCATCTTGCGAATATGAGGATTTTTGACGGTCAGATTAATACTATAAAAATATAAATACAAAACGGATAAATAAAAATTATAAATTAAATGGTAATTATATTTAGAAATACCTATTCAGGGATTCTAGTATGTTTAGGTTATATGATATCTCTCATAAATTTACAAACCAAATAAACAAAATATTTCTTATTTGTTTGTTTTGGACACTGGAGAAACATTGATAAAAATTAGTAATTTTTTATGTGTTTTAGTAGTGAAATATTATTATATATACCCTCATACTTATCTACTTTTAGAATTATATAGGCTCCTTATTCATATGGAATATCCCCATTACATGATTTTAACAATATTTAAACATCACCCTATCATAATATAAATCTCATTAAAACATAATGTAAAATATATAACTCGAACTTTACCTCTAAAACATCGTATGTAGTATATGAAAAATTGAAAAACATCATCATGTGTTGTCATTTTATTGGGTATCCATGTAGTGAATCAATATAATAAATCTTTGGAGTATCCAAATTTACTACAATGAGTAACACATGTTATATAAAAACACTAAAAGGAATAAGTAATTAAATTAATGAAAATATATTTGATATCATTAAATTGAAAAGTTTTACCCCTACATTTTTTGTATTAAGAATATTATATTATCCGTATGTTTTTATTCAAACAATTTGTCCAATTCTTCCACTATTTTATATATTTATTTATAATATTTCCCTTTGGTTTATAAAAGTGAACTGATGACTAATGTTCCCATATTTCTTTTTATGGAATAATCCATTCAATTGGTATTCATATATATTTTGAAAACAAAATATGAAATTTATTTAGTCATAATTAATATTTTATATTAGCTATTGGAAAAATAAATCATGAAAACACACCTCATGTATAAATTTATAAATGAGACTCCTAGACATTCATAATTAAGGACTTAATTTACATTATCAATATAAATGTAGTCTGTAATGGCCTCACCATACATTAGTTCTTAAAAATAAACTATGTGAGTACTACCATTTCACAACTTTGTATCTGCATGAACCATCAATGTTAGTAAATGTGAATATTGAATGGGCAAGGTAAAGGTTCATTATGAAGATATTTTTTATCAATTGGTTGATCCTTTAGATGTTTTTGATTAAAACTTTTATTTCATCCCCTTCCCTTTGTATACCTCCAATAACATCTATCTGTTCAGACCTTTTTTATTAATTTTTAAAGTTTTAGCACGAAAAATAAATTGGAAACAAATACCTCCTTGTCAAAAAAATTTACAAGATCTAATGGTCATGATATAAATGTTACAATAGCTTTCTTGACCATATGAATATTTTAATCATCAAGTGGAATAGGTATCTTGGTTCCTAGATAATGAGATACGGTAATCCCCACTCTTGCATCACCTGTTGGAAGTAGTTTGAGGTCTTGAGTGTCTTCTTGGGTATTAAACATGTTATCCCTTGCTACAAGATGATGGCTAGGTGTTGATAGATATAAATCACTATCATTTTCAGCCAATATAATATCAATACATGAAAGGTATCAGGGTCTTCCTAATTCACATTTCATAGAAACAATTATTAGAATATTTATTACCTTATCTATGATAGCTCTTTGAGGGGAATGGCTTCCCTCAAAACTAGTGGGGGTGGGTGAGATATTCCTACAGTGGTTGTTCTTGAATTATTTTTTCTCTTTTCTTCCCCCCCCCCCCATAACATTTTCAGTAAACTCATACTACTAATAAATTTTATCTTTAATGGATACTAATATTACATTCATCTATTCAATTTCTTTATCACCCCCCCCCCCCCCCGCTCTTTTCTTTTCTCAAAATATGTTCAGGGTGTCACACCAAAACCTGCACCTCTGAATTGGTCATAATTTTTTGGCCACTTTAAGGACACTGATAGTAAGTATTAATTTGGTATAGGTGTAAATTATTCCTATGTCTAATTCAGCAATAAAATATAGTGAAATAAGTAATCACTGTTATGTAATATCAATTTAAATCAAAATAAATTTTTATTATTTCACAAATAAACATGATTCCCACACTTTTTATATGCTTCAATCTATTAGTATCCAATATTAATTTACATGTTCCTCCTTCTATAGCACATGATGTCAGATAGAAGTGGACTTGGATTTGTATTCATCAATGTGTATATATATAGATAAATATAATTATGTTTTTGTTTCATGTCACATAAAATCATTATGGTAGATTTAAAATACATAACAACTTTTTTTTAAGTGAAGTGTACCCCAACCTTGATTTATGGTAGGGGTACATTGGTTTTGTTTCCCGTTACATATTTTCTGCACTCAGTTTCTATTTCATAAATTAAAAATTCTAAATCAAAGTGATTAATAAACATATTTTCAATAAATTTATTACCAGCCACAATGTACCTGAAAATATATCTCCCCAATATGGCTAGTAAATACATCCCACACTGCTTGGATTATCATGTGTGCATACATATTTGGGGAGTGTAGGTTTATTTTCCCTTTATCATCTTTAAGATGAAATTTTGTTAGAATTGTTTGAAAGCCTCTATGAGTTTTTATATAAAGAATTAATACAAATTTATTATGGGAGTTAAAAACTATAAACACACCTTTCAAGGGATGGTGAAGAGTAATTCAATGTTTCTTTATTTTGTTTCTTAGTAAAATAAATATATCATAACATAATGTTACCATAATATCTTCCCAAATCATTTTCCTAAGTATGAGAACAACATAGTTACACGAATCTACATTAATCGACATGTTCTTCTGAGTGATGAGCCCAATAAAACTTCTGAACATGGATTTTTAGGGGCTAATAGGTTGGACACATTCATTCCATATGATCTAAAATTTGATTCTTTTTCTTTTCCCCTTAATAATTTTTGTTAATTCCATCATGCTATGACACTCCAATTTTTTCTATGGAATTTTTTCTTCACCATATATAATTTTCTTAGGTTCCTACGGATTGGTAGCATCAACATATGAAAAATTTCATTGTTCCTCTATACTAGGAGCATCAGTGGGTTGAGAAACTTATTTTTCCTCTAGATTGGTAGTATCGACATGTGCATAAGGTCATTGTTCCTCTACACTGGGAGAAGCACCAGGTTGAGAAACTTTTTTTCATCAGGATTGGTAGCATAATCATGTGAAGAATTAATTATATGTTTAATTGGTTCAACATTTAATTTACATTATTTAAATGCAACAGTGAACAGATAATAACATGAGGTAACACAATGTATATTAAAAAAATATTTAACTTGATTATTAAACTATATTTTTTAAAGGCTGATGGGATTTGACCCATATTTAGAGTATACAAATAACATTATTGTGGTCTCCTATGACATAAACAATCCAATATACATTGGGAAAACTACAAAATGATTGTAATGTCTCAATGAAATGGTCAGCCTCAGTTGAATTTTCATCTGAATCTTTAGTTGTTTTAGTCGATAAAAAAACAATCGTCCACTTTTGGTTTGTTGTATCTGGAACATAAAATACTTATACTTTATATGATTCAATTATAAATGGTTCATATTTTTACCATTCCTCATTGAAATCCACTTTCATGAATCCTAATTCATTTATTTTAAAAGTACTCTAATTATCAACCCACTTTCAATAAAAAATTAGGAATTATTATGTTTTATAATCCAACTCATATATTGGTTTAATGACTTAAAAGTATGACATATTCACATAAATTGTATTTTTTTCCCTTGGTACGAGAAACAAGAATAAATTCATCCATAAGTGTAACTCCACTATTTTTTAAGGGACTTCCTTCATCATGTTAATTTTTATTAAATGTATAATGATTAATTACATAACCATTTTAAGATAATACATGCACAAATAGTTCTCTTTCTAGCCATCGAGGTAATTCTAAAATTGAATCCATATTTTCATCTGAATCCCTAAATTATGGTCTCATAACCATACTATTAACTATTGATTATGTGTATTTTATATCCAACTTTCATCCCCTCATGGATTCAAATTCCTAGGAAATTTTTTTCTGGATTTCAACATATGGGGAAACCACAAAACTATTATGAAAAACACAAAGGTGGTCCTACACCAAATCTATAATATTAATTGTGACAAAATATATTCCATAAATCCATTTTCCCATAAGCCTCCTAGTGTGATGATATTTCAGTAAACTAATTATTTCCACACCAGACAGGTACACTGAATATAATTCAATGGCTTCCTCAACAATATATCACTCTGTAATAAAACCCTCTAATCGATCTTGATTTTTTACATACCGTTTAAAAATATCCATATATCATTCAATGGATTACATCCACATACAATGTATAAGACCACATAGTCGAATATCTCTCACTAAGTGAACCATCATATCAAAGAATGTTGGATGGAATAACATTCATGATTCACATAATATGAAGGAAATTTCTTTTTACAAAGTTAACAATGTCGTCAGGTTTATAAATTTTTTGCTTATATATTTTAAAAATAAATAGATCTTAGTTAATGTATGATGAACATTCTTGGGAAAAATAAAATTTAAATATACAAGCATTAAATATTTCATCAAAATATGACAACCATGTGATTTTAGACCCTTTAAATTTAAATCACTCATTAACATGATATTTTTGATATTTGATAAATACCCCTTTGGAAACATTAAATCATTCAGGAATTTGAAAAACTAATATCTCTCTTATTTGGAAAGAGTGTTAGCAATTGGAGGAAGAAATTTATGTTTTCCCCTTCAATAGAACTAACTCTTCCAAAATTCTTAGGTCAATCATTTCCAACTTAGCCTTAATTCCAACCTTTTTTAGGAATATTTAGTAACAATCCAATGACACTATCATATACATTTTTTAGTATGTATAACATCAATAAAATGTATGACCTATGTAAAATTCTATTATGGTAATTTAAAAAACCGATCTCTTTTTCCATCCATCTTTCATAAAGTTTTTCAAAAAAGTTTTACCAAAAGTTGTATCCATATCTTTTAATTTCTCAAAAATTTTATCACCTGTTAGTAGAGATGGTGTTTTAAGTTATTCTAAACTCCCATTAAATGTTATCATCCATGATCAGTATATAAGTCATCGAGGTATAAATCTATGATTCCCTATAAACACAGTCTTCGATGAATGTTTCAACCTAATTGACTATCCACCTTGTTCACAAATGGAAAACCCTTGATCTCCTTTAATAATATATCCTGAAAAATTTCCATAAGTAGTAAATACTTTTTATCAACCCAAAAAACATGGAACTCATTGTTAAATCTTCATTTCTATAAGCATCGTGCAATGTAACACCTTAATCTCGTAATAATTTCAAATCTGTCATCAATGGATCCAAATAAACATCAATATCATTTCCCAGTTGTTTTGGTCATGATATAAGCATAGATAACATAATTTATTTTTGTTTGATTCATAACCATAGTGTAAAGTTATAATTTATCAACATAACCAACCATGTACTATGATTATTGCTATGAAAACAAAAATGATTCACTCCATCCATAGTTAACGTAAGAATAAGGTTTCTCGACTTGTTTCAAAA
Source organism: Viscum album (assembly GCA_963277665.1). Lineage (NCBI taxonomy): Eukaryota > Viridiplantae > Streptophyta > Magnoliopsida > Santalales > Viscaceae > Viscum > Viscum album. The sequence goes on from OY728165.1 coordinate 1,134,803,092, forward strand.
TTCAGGATACTGATAATAAATTCTATTCTTATGGGGAGAGTCTATCAGGTGATGAATTTTTCTATCTATATGTTTTGTATCTACATTCCACATCAATTACCTTATAGATTCCTCACTTATATATAAGAAAATAAACCTTGGAATGATTGGAAAGTAAAATACAAATTTTATAGTACACAATTCATCTTTATTGTATCGAGAAGCACCACAAATTGGGAATTCATTAAATGATTTTTGGTCCATGCGAAATAGTATATAGTTATTTAGAATACAATGTATTATTTCAGAGATTGTACCCATCAAACATAACTATCATTTAGTTTTATATGCTGGTCTAGGGTTCTTATTATCTTCCAGAAGCAAATCATTCAATAGGGTAAGTTTCTCAGTAAAATTGATGTCACTCCATCTGTTTCCACCTTTTAAATTATACAAATTAAGTACGGCTGACAATGATATATATTTACTGTAACTAGTATACAATGGTGTCTTTTCATAACTCTTCAAATTATCAAATGATTTTGGTCAATTATGAAGTTCATCTTCAACTATCATTGTCATTTCCTCAATACAAGATTTATCATCATTCACACATATAATCACATCCTCAATATAGTCTTCTTCATTATCAACACTTGAAATCATATCTTATGATCCATAAAATGAAATTTTATCATAATCACTAGCTACATTCATGTTTTCCTTATGTTTATTCCAAAATTTAGAACATTGATATATTTCGTTATAGATAAAATGTCCTTCTAACTCCTCTAGACTAATTTACCTTGAATAAAAAATGTGTAAACATGGAAAAATTATTTGATAAGGGTCATCTATATGATCTTTTTCAAACTTTATGAACTCTTTCACCCCAAATTCATACACTTTTTTCATATGAATTAAATCAATCAATTTTCTATTCATCTCCATCATATTTTATTTGGTAATATTAATATTTAACGTATATAAATAAATACACAAAAGGGGTCTTTCAAATAAGGGGAACCCAATATTTTAATGTTTCAAATAATTTTATCATGCTTTGAAGGAAATGGGTAATTTAATTTAAGAAAAGAATTACTCCACTGGTGGTAGGTGTTATCCTCTTAATTCATCCATAGTGTCCATCGGTACCTAGTATGGGATGACTAATGTTGAGAGTAGTTCAATAAGCATAGGTGAATGTCTAAAAGATATGGGAAATGAGTCTTAGGCAATAAAATAAAATAATAACTATTTATAATATGAAGATGATGAGGTAAAAGTTATTATTGAATTTTGTTTCCTCATATTCATCCCTTTATAATTTAACACCAAATCAGATAGAATATGTAGTTGTGGAGGACTCACTTAATTTAAACCATGAAGGTGTTGTTGGATGCAAAGTAGTTTTAGGAGTTTCAATGGTATTAAACATTAATTCACCTTTTATGGGAGTGAGGTCATGATTGATATCATATAAGTTGGATAGAGTCAGTGGCATTCCCTTTTCATGATGTTATTATCAATCTATATTATGTAGTATATGAGATTTTATATATGTAGGGGGTCTCTGAAAGTTAATATGATCATATAAATAAATATATAACCCTTAATGAGTAAACCATGGTCTACTAATACAATTATAAAAAGGATTAGAATAAGTTCCCCCATAGATACATTGTTGAACATGAAATCCAAACAAACAAAGCTAATTTTTAAACTCAATCAACATTCCATTAATTTCATACGTACAATTTTTATCTATTATGATTTAAAACATATAATACTGGATATAATAAAATAACTCTTAATTTTCCAAATTAATTTGTTGAAAAATTATTATCATAGTACAAAATTATGAAAATATAAAAGTATAATTTATAGAAATAAATTTATGAAAGTATGAAAGTATTCAAATATTGATAAATTGAAAAAATTATATAGGTATAAAAATATAAATTCCAAATATATATATATATATATATATATATCAATATATAAAATTATAGATGTACATATAAGTATAAATTTATATATAATTTATAAAATAATATATATTTAAAATAAATATACATAATTTATAAATGTATATCAATTTATAAAATTGTGTAATGGTACATATATGTTATAAAGGTATAAATAATTTATAGAAGTATATAGTTTTAAAAATTTATAAAATTTTAAAATTATAATATGTTAATGTATAATATATGAAAATATAAAATTATAATAATTTATAAAGAACAAAACTATAATTGTAGATTAATTTATAAATCTGGGAAACTATAAATAAATAATTAATTAATATAGTTTTATATATAAACTATATTAGTAAATATGATCTACTATAAAATTTATAAAATTATATATATTTATAAATGAATATAACTATAAATGTATAAATACTTAATAAAAACTATTATTAAATTATATTAGTATATAGAAGTGGAAAATTGTTCATCAAGGGAGTGGGAAGAGGCCCCTAGATTCAACATATTGGTAAATGTTAAACTATTTTAATTATTATTTTATTAGGAATCCAAATTTTTTGTAAAATTAATATTTGATTTCTTTGATTAGAAGTAGAAATATCAGTTATCCCAATGCAATAAAGTTGGATAGAGTGTACCTCATTGTGTCTTAATTACATGAACACTATATATATCCCAAAAAAGGATATTTTGTCATAATAAGTCACTATGATATGTTTTTCCTATATCAATTGAGAACTTAGGAGACAATTACCAAGTGAATATTTTTTATGAGACACATGGAAGTGTTTTTTAGACCCTTCTTTGATGTTTTTAACATTTCCTTCAGATAGATGTGTTTCTAGATCATTTTAATTTAAAGCACTTATAAAGAACCATGATATTATTTTAGAATATTAAATTTAAATTAGTATATTTTATATTTATTTACATAAGATTAAGGTTGGATACAACCCCTAGAATGGATTTTAGGGAATATATGACTTTTAAATTTACTATTCTTTAACACCTATAATGAATCCGTATCCAAAATAAGATCTAGGAAATCTGGGCTTGAAGGAAGATGGTTATAAAAATGAAGAAGAGGAGCAACATAAAGAACAAGTAAATATATATGATAGAACTTATTTGGATTCCCATGTTAGTGATGAGACAGAAAATTCCATTATTAGAGAATAAACTTAAAATTTTTAAGTAGAGGAATAATAAGAGAAATAAATTGAGTTTCAAGGAGAATAAAGTGGGTATACACCTAAGGGTGAGGAATATACTATGGATCTTAGATTTTAAGATTATGGGAACTAAATTACCATGTAATGTATCTACAATAAATTCAAAAAATAATATTTTGGTTAAAGATAAACTAGTTTAGAATGATGGACAACAAATAACTTAGGGGAAAATAATCTCATCTTTCTCTCTTGGGTAGATCCCAATACTTCATTGAGCATGGGAATTTCAATAAATCATATAGAACCACTGATATCAATTTTAGTTTCTATTTTCTTTTTCTACAGAATGTATAATTAAAAATATGTTTAAAAATAATGGATATTGAAAGGATAATTGAACCACTTGTCCAAGATATTATTTATTTGGAATTAGTTCTAGTTGTGACTATTGTTTACAAAGATAGTATTATAATTGATTTAATATAAAATATTTTCATTAATAAGGAAATATTTTATAATAAAATTATGGATGGTTTGGAAAGAGTTTATATATATGTGTTTGAGATAACAACAAAAGGTTTTGAGGTTATAAAATCTAATGATATAGAATATCCTTTAAGGAAGGTATCGATACTCCACTAATTTTACATATTTATAAAATAGTTATAGAGATCTATATAATCTAATTCATGAATAACCCATCATTGTAGAATTATTATATGAGTCTCTTGGTATAAGTTTGAGTAAAGATAAAATGATAAGTAATATGACCAGTGAGTTTATAAGGAGAGACAATAATATTAGTTTAATTGTTACTCATAAAGACCTGAACAGTTTCAAATTAGAGATGTGGCATCTATTAAATATTTAGTTTAATGGATTCATTGAATATTATTAAAAAGAATGGTTATAATAAATAACTATGGAAATTAATGTTATTTTAACTCATATGAAAAGAAAAATATTTCAAAAAATATATTTAGGGACCATGACATTGGATGATGTATAGAAAGACATAATTGATGTTTAAAGGGAAATTCCAAAAAAATATAAAACTAGAAAAATCCCCACCTCCACTAATATAACCAACAAGAATTGATATAGTACTTCATATAATGTTTACTCCAACATTGGATGTATATAATATTAGTGTAAAAATCATGCAGATGACATTTAAATGGATATTTGATGTAAAATTCACTCTTAGCATGTTGATAAAGGAGATGTAATCCATTATTAATAATATTTAAAATCATGAAAATATAGAGATGAATATCATACTTCCATAGTATAAGTAATGATTCTTACCTATGGTTTAATTATTGATATAGAAATTACTAGTCATTTTTTCCAACTTCAATAGTTAATCATATTTGTTCAAGAAATAGGGGTTCAATTTAATATTAAAACTGTCACACATAATAAATAAATGTTTTTAAGTGATATTTAGGAATGCATAATGTAAATCCATATTATAAGAACCGGGTTTTCTATATGGATTCAATTGGAAAATTTTCTAAAAGTATTTTAAAGCTAAGTATAGGCAAGAATGGGTGGTGAAATGTAGTGTAAGGGTGCAACGAGGTGTATAGGTAGTGTGATGTGGTACAGGGGTGTGATGTAGTGTAGTGATTTGTCACATACCTTAGATTCAGAATGAAATCGGCAGCGATAGGGGGAGTAGTGTTTGGAATGATATGTGGTGCAAGGACAGTGGATTTCGGTGAGAGTAGTGGAGGTGGCGAGAGTAGGGTTCGGTGAGATCGGCAACAATGGGGTTCAGCCAGAGCGGCAGCAGTGGAAGTAGGGTTTGGTAGAGCAGTGGTGTGGTTACAGTGGGGTTCTGTGAGATAATGAAGGTGTGTGAGAGGGAATACTTCTAGTTAGGGTTGTTTTATAATAATGGGTATGGCTTTTAATAGTGTTTTCCAAAAGGAACTTATAAATAGAAGTTTTATCAGTGATAAAATAGAAAGCGCTGATAAAGGGTTATTTTTATCAGTGTTAAAAAATCACTGATAAAGATCTAATCTTAATAATTTATTAATATTATTATATATATTTATAAAATTATATATATAATAATTATAAATATTTTTATTTATTATTATACATATAAATAATTAAATTTTTAAATATTTGTACTTAAATATATATATTTATGAAATTATAATTATAATAAATATATTAAATATAATTTTATAATTATTTAAATATATATTTATATAATGATATAATGATATATATTTATAATTATATAAATTCATATATTTATAAAATTATAATAAATATATCTATTGTAGCTTTATAATTACTTAAATATATATATATATATTTTTTATAATTACAATTATAATTAAATATATTTAAAAAGTATTTATATATAATTATAAAATATATAATTATAAATTTAATAAATATATTTATTATTTAAATATAATTATTTAAATATGTATTTATTTATGTATAATTATAATTATAGACAAATATATTTACTAGAAAGGATCAGGTACCGAGCGTACTCGACCCAAAAAATTATTAATGAAAATAAAAGTGGAAAAACAACAACAAGAGTGTGGCACAAAAAGTACCACCAAATAAAAAAGTGGAAAAACATTGCCACAAAAAAACACACCAATAATGGATTGGATATCCACACATGAAGGCCCAAATGATTAGAAAACTAAAATCATAAAGTCCAAAAGGTCAGGAAACACCCACACTAGCATAAGATGCCATCAAAAAATGGGCCACCAATAAAGGACATAGGGCCAAATACATGCTACAACAAAATAAAAAAGCCTATGAGTCAAGGACCCCTAACTTGAACATAATTTATTGAATGTGTTCCAAACCCCAATTCATCCCTTCTTGCTACCAATCCTCGTTAGGCTGTGAAGCCACATCCTGGAGTTCTTCCACTTCTTGAGGTCCTTCCGCATCCAGACATCATCGCTTTCACCTCGCATCTCGAGGTCATCCTCGTCATCACCCGCAAACTCTGAGATGTGATGATTTTTATCTTGTATGTCTTAACACTCTTATTCAGATGATTCTTCTACTTTCCATACTATCGCCCACTACAACCTATCACAAGTCAACATGCAGCATCAATCGAGGCTCCATCATTGCATCCACCAAGATACCAAGCTCACCGGCCAGATTGCACCCAACAACCATCACTCTCTTATGGGGGGCCTTCCATTGGCCACACAGAGCCCATCCATGGAGTAGGTTTTCATTCATATAATTACATTATCCTCTAGTTTTGGAAGGTTCCAAACACATCGTAAAACATCATATGGGAAAATCATCCAGTTATTCGAGCCCCAAATTTCCAAAACTCTCATATATAAATCATCAATCAACTATGGGTCATCTTGATTCTCAAAGATAGCATATCTTTTTCCATGAATGTATAATGTATGGTTCTGATCACCATGGTTATCACCATGACACGCTGGAAACAAATTGTTGTTCCCAACGATTTCAATGCCAATGCTCGCATTTTGATCACCATAGTGGTTGTCAAATATAAAATTGTCAGATAATCTACCATGAAATAAAAAACTTTTGACATTAGAATGTGCACCATGACAGGCTGCAAACAAATTATTATTCCCAATAATTTCATCAATAATTCTTTCGACTGGGAAGAGTGGTGTGGGGTTTTGATCGCCACAATGATCACCTTGGGGAGTATCTCCTGAACGAGGCATCTCCCTCTCCTTATAAATAAATATATTTATTTAAATATATATATTAATATATAATAATAAATATAATAAATATATTTATTATTTAAATATATTTATTATAATTTTATAATTATATCAATATTTATTTATTTATTTATAATTTCATAAAAACGTTTTTAAAATTGTATTTATTTATAAATGTATAATTAAATATTTAAATTAAAAAATTATTAAAAATATAATTTAAATAGGTAAATTATATAAATTTTAATCTTGTTTTAAATACTAAAACTTAACAAATAAATATGAATAAATATTATTCATATAAATTGTATTGAAAATATTTCTTGTATATAATAAATAAATATATGTACAAATGAATATTAAAAAATGATTAATTATATTTTTAACATTATTAATGAATGTATAATAATACATGGTTCAGTTAAATTAAATAAATTAAAAAAATATTAAAAAATGAATTTTTAGCATTTATGTCAATTACAAACATCCATATGTGCACATAAACATCTACACACACATGTATATACAGACATGTATATACACACTTACACATACATACATGTAGTTATACATGTACGTATATTTTAAATTATTTAATATCAATAAAAATGTATTTCTGAATAAAAATATTCATTAATATGGTAAATAATTTTTTAAATAAAATATTAATGCATTATATTTATTTTAACTATATACACATTTGGTAATACATTTATATTAATAAACCATTAAACATTTTATGCAGTAGAGAATGGGGAAGAGGCTCATCGAACTACAAAGATGATGGCAGCTTTGAACATAGATTATTGCCCTGTAGTGACTGGACCATTTGGGGTGAATCCCTCGATTCCCTATCCAACAATGGTCCTAGAGGATGATACCAGTGGGGTCAGTCTCCCTAGTTCCACTATTTCACCATTACTTACTTTCTTCATAGATTCATCTTTGAGAAGAATACTTGGAAAGGGATTGATTTCCCATGTTGAAGCGAATCCAGATGAATTTGCAGAGAGGATTGTAATGGGGGAAAACCTCCCTCATATCATGGCTCATATTTCCTAAAGTCTGGAAGCCATGGAGGCTTGAAGAGTTGATTCATAGGGTCTCTTTCCAAAGGATATTTCTAACTGGGGATATTTTTCCCTTGGTAACAGATTTTTTCATTGTCTATTTTCTTCGGATGATAATAATTTTTGGGCATGGATCATCGACTCTTTGTCTCTAAAGCCTTGATGGATTCAATTTCACGAGTGATATTTATAAATTATTGTATCAAAAGAAAGGAATTAATTTTATCAGGTTTCTATCTGACTTCATGGACTCAACTAGGTATTATTGCATCTAAAGATTCTGTATGACAACTCTAATGCAATTGGGTCTCCAATTCATCTTGACAAAGAAACTGAACATGTGCATTTTGGGAACTTCACCAGGATGCTAGTGGAGATCGATTTGAGTGTCACCATTGTTGAAAATGTATACCTCTCTACTCCCACAAATGAAATTTGTATTATTGTAGAATATAATAAAAAACCATTATATTGTAATATCTGTATGGTTGTTGGTCACCTGTCAGAATCATGTCAGGGAAATCTTTCTTGTTAGAAATATCATATAAAGGGACACCTTGATTCCCATTTAAATAAGAATGTGTATTTGAAGGATGTTACCATGCCTCATCCCTATGACCATGTTAGGACTACGTGTATGAGGCATGTGGAAAGTGTGGCTACGGTGCATGAATCAGATCAAGGTATATCTTTGATGCCTAATGGAAATAGAGTGATGTTAAATGAGCAGCTTATGGGTGGAATAAGTGGTGTCCCATCTAATGGAGTTGATATTGTAGAAGAGGATGAAGTAATGGTGTATAAAAAGTATACTATGGAACCCATGAAATCTCAAAATTCTATGTCCTTTAAAGATGTTCTGAACACAAATGTGGAGAATGTTGAGGCATGAAAATTGAGGCTCCAATCAGAGGCTGGAGATGTGGAATATTGTACACCGGTGAGTGGGAAATTTTAAGATCCAGAGGTTGTTCCAATTGAGGTTGTTTCAATTTACAAGATCATGTTGATGCTTAGCTCATGCAGGAAAGGAATTTTGTAGCAGGGGATAGAAAAAAGAAAAATAATACACCAATAGGATCCTAATATCTTGAAAATCTGGATAAGAAATCTATGATTAGAAGTAATGATGTAATAGTTGATAATGTGGGATTTAATCTGGTTCTCCCTCAAAAATCTACGGGGAAAACACCTATAACCAATATCGTACAGACATACCCTTCTTAGGATCTTTCTTTGCAAGTGTAACTTCCAACTATTGTGCTCTAAGTGGGTCCTAAGGATTGGTGTTACCAACACAACTTCTATGATCTTATAAAAAAATATGTATGAATTTTTTGTAAGACATTGGATGATGAATTTGCTACTAAATGGGATAAAAATTCTTCTATCATTCCCCCTGATAATGCTAATGTTGTGAGGCTAGCTGTAGTTGCAAGCAAGGAGGCGGCTGGCTAGTTCTTCTTACAACTCGAGCCCATTTACTCCATGATGGAACCAGATGTTTTTGGTTCCAATGACTATCTTCTTGTGCCGAATTTCTTGTCAATTAACTTTAAATATGGATATTTTTCTCACTCAGAGATGGACTTTTGGGATCTCTCTTGGAAGTTCAGGATATGCTCTATCACTAAGGAATCCTCTGAGTCATCATTGCAGGAGGATCATCTGTCGCCTCCATAGGCCAAGACATGGAAGAGAGGGAAACAACCAGTGGGTAGAGAGAGACACCCTAAAAATCATGGAACTATAGGTAGCTTTTAGAAATGAATCTTTGTTCTTGATGTGGGCATGCATGCTTTGGTTTGTCTTCCCTCCCCCTTATATGTTTAAATTTTTTATTAATAAATTTAGAGTCATAGATTTGGTTCCCAAATCTATGACTAAGCCGTTTTCACTATTAAACATTTGACTAATATAAATTTGATAATTTTTTATATATAAAATTATTTACAAACAGACAAATATAAATATATTTATTTATAATTATAATTATAAATAAAAATATTTATAAAAAGTAGAATATAATTATAAATATATTTATATAATTATTTATATTTATGTAATTATATATATATATATATATAATTATATGTATTTATTAATATAGAAGTATGTATAATTATAAATATAATAAATATATATTATTTAAAAATAATTGTTATAATTTTATAATTATTTAAATATATATTTATTTATGATTCCAATTATCAATAAATATATTTATAAATATTGTATATAATTACAAATAAATTTATATAATTATAAATATTTATATAATTTTATATATTAATTAATATATAAATATAATAAAAATATTTGTTATTTAAAAAAACATATTATTATTTATTATTATTTAAATATATATATTTATAATCTAATGAATATTTTTTTAAAATTATATATATATTTGAATTAATAAAAAATATATATTAATATATTTTATTTTTATTAATTATAAACATGTGTTTTATAATTAATGTATATAAATAAACATGATTTTTCAATATAAATATAATAATTATATATATATTAATAATAGTTTTAATTAAAAATATTATCATCACTAATAATAATGGTGATAAATATTCTTCTTTATTAGTGTTAAAAAAAGCGATGATATAGGGCACACCTTTATTGTCATTTTTTAGCGTTGGTAAAAGATACCTTTATCAATGATTTTAGCTAGCATTGATAAGGGTGGTCCTTTTTATTATTACATTCTATTTAGCACTGATAAATGCTGGCATTGTATAAGCACTGACATGTGGTATCACTATTATGAAGATGATCAACTTTAGCAGACTACAGGAACCATGGGTGGATAAATTCTTCTAGCTCTCAATATTTCTCTATATTGGAATCACAAATTTTTCCCTTGAATCACACTAAAAAATTGATTCAATCACTGATGAAGAGGCCTAAATTGCTATTATAATGGTGAAGGGACATCAAGCCAGATATTGAATGTTGGATGAGGTCCACATGGAGGGCCCGGAAGTGAGAGGCAGTTCAACTATTATAACAAATTAACGAAACCTTACACAGATTTACCCTTATGTGATATTACCTTCATGTGAGATAGCTATAACCTTTACACGATCCAAGTAAAGACCCTCATGTAAGAATATGTACCCTTATTCGAGTTGGTCTACCTTTATGCGATATAGGTAATATTGTAAAAAGACATTTCAGATTAGCTTTTCATCATTTTTGTATTTATGATGATTTCTGTACACAACACTATATAAATTATTTTCATTATTCTCTCTATATATATATATATATTAATAGAATAAATTTGATTGATTTTATGTGGGGTTGAAAGGTGATCCAGACAGTGGTAGAATATCAAACAATAATAGGACCAAACTATATCTTTGCAGGCACAAGTCAAAATTGCACAACCAAACCAAAGTAGAATACAAGAAACAAAATATTATAAGAAAAAATAGTATATAACATGATGATTTAAAGTGATTCATTAACATGGGGACCCACGTTCACTGTAATAACCCCACCACCAACACACATGTTTTATTAATGTTCAAGAAACATAAACAGATTTATAGTATAAATAGATGAAGAAACATCAACAGAAGCGCATAAAATACAATTACTACAAAAGAGATTCAGGAAAGAAATCACAAAGAACTTACAGTTATAGATGCTAACAGGTATGTCATTTCTGATCTCTTCATATCTTTTTCTGAATGTTCCAAATCATTGAAGCTCACTCAAGATCCCAACGCTCGCAAGAAAAACCTCCCTAGAATTGATCGTCTTCATCAGGTACTCGTCCTGTCTCAAGATTTTTGTCATCAAATCTCCACCATGATAGGTACACCATCAATGTACCATAGAGTTCAATAGGAATAAATATTCACCTCTAGAGATCATAATTCACTCAGCTAGGGTTTGGTAACTAGAAACTGATGCTTGAGAGAACCAGCAAAGGAGAAAAATCCAGAATAAATCCCAAGCTAAAGAAATCAAAAGCATGGTTGATCAATTCCCTTGACACCATCCTACCCACCTTGATCAAAACATCCAACCAGAAGATGACACACCACTGGGCTAAAATAAAAAACAAAAATCCCTGATGAAACACTGATACACAAGGAAGTTATAGATCAAATATTTGGACAATTTAATCAATGACCTATAACTAAGCCATGATGGATCAATGAGTCACCAGCTGTGAGGATAAGAAACTTAGGCCAAGTCGGTGGACCAATAAATAGGCCCACACATGAATGAATAGAATTCCAATATACGTATGACCTAGAAAAACAATTTGGGCATTTAAAAAATATTTCAAATCAATTTTCATTCATGAGAACAAATCAATCTATTATGGTAGAATAAAATCAGAGGTAGGATTCAATATGAAAAGATAAATTATATATCCAAATTCAAAAATCTCCACCATTTTTAATTGAATTTGGTGATTTTCTTGAACCTATGGTTATAGTATTGGAACCAAATTCAATCTATTTAAATAAAACCTGAATTTAGACAACACCATGCATTTAGTCAAACTATCAATTGGGTTGATGTCTGTGTGTATCTTCTTGACAAACACGGTTCCAGGTTTTATAACATATCTAACAAAATGTAGCCTAATATCTATGTTCTTAGACTTATCATGGAATATTAAATTTTTGGATAGGGTAATTACATATTGTTTGTTAGAATACATATTGAGAATAGAATTATAAAGTCTAATCTCAAAAGACACACCTTTGATCCATAAATCTTCTTTACCTACCTCTGTTAAGGAAATATACTGGGATTCCATGCCTGAAAGAGAAACCACATACTGCATATTGAATTTCCATGAAATAAGACCACAAATATTAATAAAAACATAACCAATTAATTACTGATGAGTATAAATGTTTCCAACATAGTGAGCATCAATATAACCAAAATTTATTTCAGTAGTATCTAGGTTTCTATCATAACATAATTCAATATTAAAGATATATGTTAGGTATTTTAAAACTAACTTAAGGGAATGCCAATGAGTCTTCCCAGGTTTTTCCATGAATCTTCTTAAAGATTATATTTCATTGGAAATATTTGGGAGGATAAAAATCATACATTACAAGAAACTAACCAAAATATTAGCATAAGGTATTTGAGACAAAAATTGAACATCATCAGTTGGTGTGAGTGCCTATTTCAAATACAATTTAAAATGTTCCCCAAGAGGTATACTTACTAGTTTGAGAGATTCAAATATATACCTATTCATTTTTTCTAAAACATAAACCTGCTAAGATAAATAAAGCACTTTATTTGGTCTGTTCTTATTTATCTCAGTACCTAAGATCAACTTAGATGCACCTAAGTCTTTTATTTCATACATTACTTTTAATTATGATTTAATATTAGACATGAGATTTATATTTTTGTAAATGATAAGAATGTCATAAATATATAGAATTAGATAAAGCATTAAGTTTTCATTGATTTAAAATAATCACATGAATTATATTAACTCTTGGTGAACTAGTTAGCTAGAATGAATGAATAAAATTTCAAGTACCACTTCCTAGAGTGTTGTTTAAATCCATATAATGATTTTATTAAAAGTAAGACTTGATTCAATTTGAATTCAGTTGGATAACCATCATGAGGTTTCTTATAAATTTTCTCATTCAAATAACCTTGTAAAAAATCAGTCTTAACATCTAATAGTTCAATATGAACATCATTATAGGCAACAAAATCTAGTAAGAGTCTAATGGAAGAATTCTTAGTAATAGGGGAAAATATCTCATAGTAATAAATTCTCTCTATTTTAAGTAAACCATTAGAAACTAACCTTGATTTATACTTGATTTTATTTCCATTAATTTTTTCTTCTTTTCTTTAAAATATCCACTTTTAACCAATTATTTTATCATTATTTTGTTTGTTTACAACATTATAAGTATGGTTCTTTTTTAAAGGTTGTATTTATTCATTCATGTAAAAGACCCACTTCTTTGAGTCTTTTTCATTTACAGCTTACCTATAAGTTTTAGGATTATCATCTATAAGATCTTGGGCTACATGAATGGTGTAAGATTCCATATCATACTAAGAAAACTAGGTAAGAGGTCTTGGAACTACCATTTCTCTATCTTGGTTCAGTTCGTAATATCTATTAAGGGATACCAGTTTAGATTTATAATTTTAATTAGAAGTATAATAATCATCTTGTATGGGAGGTTGTTCATAAGGTGTATAATACTAGATAGGATCCTCAAACTAGTCCAGAATCTCAATTTCATCATCCTGTTCAAAGGACTCTTCACTTCTACCTGATGTGGAAATCTTTGTTTTAGGAGAGTAATACACATGAAAGACAAAATCTCTACATACAAAGAACTTTTGATAACCAGGTTTATATACCTGGTGTTTATACCCCTTAACACCCTTGGGACACCCAAAAAAGATGCATTTTATAGATCTTTATTCTAACTTTTTTGTCTTAACATAAGCATAGGTTGTAAAAAAAAGACTCGTAGGTAGGAATAGGTAGGGGGATTACCATTACACAATTATTCAAGTGTTTTAAAATGATTAGTGTTAGAGGGAAACAATTTAATTAGGCATATATCAGTGCAAAAATCCTCTTCCCAAAAGAATTTGGGTCGGACTAATCATGCAAGCATTATCTAGACTCTTTCTAGTATATTTTTATTCATTATTTCTTCTAAGTCATTTTTAGGAGAGTTTCCCTAACTTTTAAAACTATTTTAACTCTTCCATATTTGAAAGAATGTATGAACTCAATGGATAGGTACTCAAGACCATTGTATGTTCTTAGAGTTTTAACATTCTTCCCTATAAGGTTTTCAACTAAAAGGTTATAGGTTGTTTTGAAAACAATATATTTTTTAAAAAATATAAATCCACACTTTACTAGAGAATTCATCTATGAATGTAATAAAATGGGACCCTCCAACATGGGAGGAAGTCCTAGACTGACCCCATAGATTTGATTGGACATATTATAAGGGGATAGTGGATTTAAAACTATACCTTACAAAAATAACCCTCTTAGCCTTTCCCATTACACAATATTCACAAAATGGAAGATTCCTTTGTGAGATGTCACTCAAAATCCCTTTCTTGTTGATTTTATCAAGGCCTTTGGAGCTAAAATTCCCTAATATTCTATTCCAAAGCATAGTATTATCAGTATTGGTTAAATATACACTACCCAACAACCTTGAATGGGTATTTCATTCAATACATACAACCCATTGATTAAAGATCCCTTAATAATGGTTCTAGAGCCTCTGTAGATTTTCAGAAATCCTTTTTCAAACCTAAATTTAAAAGCCCTTTATTTCTAAGAACCTTAAGGAAACTATGTTTCTATGAAGGTTAGAACCCCACCTAACATTAGGTGAAGGGCTGATAGTCTGGTCATCATGTTTTAAAAAAATAGAACCTATACCCCCAACCACACACCTCTTGTTATCACCTAAGAGGACATCTCCTTCTACCCTAAACAAATTCTAGAAAATATTATCTAAAAGGATACATATGAAAAGAGAAACCTAAATCAAGGACCCACTCTTGATTGAGTGCATGGGTGGACACGTTAAGTACCTCAGCAATTTTATAACTAGGGTCTACAAGAAGGTATTGATAAATGGGTTGTTTAGACTTTATATCATTCTTGATTTTCCTATATTCAAGTTTAATGTTCCATGGTTTACCCTAATAAAAATAGGTGAAATTTTTATCCCAATAATTAGATTAGGTTTGGGTTCTTTATTTCTTCTTCCCTTTTCTTTATTAAACTTTTTCTTCCTAGTTTTAGTTTGATGTATACCCCTTAAGAATAATCTCTCAGCCTCATATTTAATTCTATGTTTAGAATGTAGTTACTTATAAATAAGGGCTTATTTAAACTCTTTTAGAGTTATTGAGTCTCGACCATAAATCATGGTCTCAACAAGTGTGTTGTAGGTATTATCTAAAGAGATTAAGAGGATCATTTCTTTATCCTTATCATAAACAGAAACATTAATGTTAGGTAAATATAACATGAATTTATTGAACACATTTGGATGGGGTTTAATAGAACTACCATGTTTAATTTTGAATATAAACATGCAGTGTTTTTTCATAAATACTACCTACTAATGAATAATTCATGTAAAGTTTCTAAAGTTTAAGCCAAATTCTAACTGTAATATACTCATAAAAAACTTCTCTAGGGACTTAATAACCTAATGAAAGTAGTAATAAGCAATGTTCTTTAACTAACACTTCAGGGGGGAAAATATATATTTTCAGTAGTAGGATATCCAATTTCACTTATAGTAATAATAGTTTTCATAGGCCCACTGAGGGCATCAATTTGGCCCTGATATAAAAGTAGGGATCCCATCTTAATTTTCCATATGTTAAATTCATTTTAACAATCAAATTTATCAATTTCATATCTCATTGTTGACATGTTTACCAATGGATTATATGTCGAGTTCTTGCAGACAGCGTTAAGAGTATGCCCCCAACAACCGACCAATATCTTGGTTCAATAATTTTAATACAATGAGATACAAAATTCATGTAAATGTATATTGTACAATGGATTTAGATAATTTTAATCAAGAAAGATAGTGGTGATTTAATAGTAAGGTCAAAATATAGATTTAAAACTAAAAACTAGAATTGTAAATAAAGAATGCAGGAAACAATAATTGAATTTGATTGTAAAAGAACTATATTGAGGCTTTGGTGCCACTTTCTGAGGTTGAAATGTGATCCAAATAGTGGAATAGTACCAAATAACAATAGTACCAAATTGGTTATTTGTAGGAAAAAGTCGAATTCACGGATCCAAACAAAATCAGAATACAATAAATAAAATATTAGTAGAAAAAATAGTAAATAATGTGATGATTTAATGTGATTTGGCCTCGTGGGGACCGATGTGGCTGGTAAGAACACCACCACCCACACATGCATTTCAGTAATGATCAATAAATAGAAATGGGTTTATAGTATATAGAGATAGATAAACATAAAAATAGGAATAGAAGATAAAACTACTATAAATGATATTTAGGAAAGAAATTGCAAAGAACTTAAAGTGTCGAATGTTAATAAGTATGGTCATCCTGACCTCTTAACATCCTCACTAGGCTCATCAAAATCATCTAATCACATTGAAGATCCCGAATCTTTCAAAAAACCCTCTTTGGAATGGATCATCATTCTTTGGTACTCTACCTGGTGTAAGAGAACTATTGTTGAATATTTGCCAAGAGTGGTACACAAGAAGTGTATTACGGAGTTCATCAGGCACGGTGATTCACCACCAGCGATCCGAAGGGATTAAAATAGGGTTTTGGAACCAAACATCATAGATTGAGAGAACCATAAAAGGAGGAAAATCCAAAAAGAAATCCAAGATAAAGTTATTTAGCATAGGGGTGATGAATGCCCCTCACACCGACCTACCCGCCTTGATCAAAACATAAAATTAGGAGAGTACATGAAACATGGTTGAAATAAAAACCCGAAAGTCACGATGAAACACTAAAAAACATGGAGGGTGTATATCAAACAGGTTTAGAATTTAATCAATGTCTATAATTTAAGCTGCGAAGTATTGATGAGTCACCATCCATGGGGATGAGAAACCCAAGCTGAGCTGATTTCCCAATAAATATTCCCATACGGGAATGAATAATATCCCATCACACATATGATCCATTAAAAAACTTTTTAGCATTTAAAAAATAATTCTAATAAATTTTCATCCATGAGAACAAATCAATCTATAATGGTATAATAAAGTCAGTTCTAAAATTCAATATGAAAATATAAATTGAATGTTCGAATTCACATGTTAAATATATTAATTTTCATTTTCTTTGTTTTTTTGTATCATATTAGAGTATGTTGATTGAAACTGAATATTGGAATGATCTATAGTTGTTTGGATTTCATATTTTGTATGGATCTCTATATTTTATTTTTATTTTGTGTTCTCTCCTTGCTATTTTTTCATTGGTTATTTGGAAGTTGTAACAGTGTAAAATTTAAAAAAAATATTCAGGTTAGAAACCTCATATGGTGGTCACTAATGCTTTTATTTTTGGGGAGAATTGGAAATAACCTCTTTTTTTCTATATATTTACATGTTGTGACTATCATTAGTATATGCTAAGGATCTTCCCAGTAACCATAAGCAGTAGAAAAGTCCATTAGAGGCAGTTTTTTGGCGGTCACTAAAAGTAAAAAATTGTAGTGAAACCCTCCCTTATTCCATGGTGAAACATAGGTCGTGTAAAGGGAGAGAAAACTAGGTTTTGGAAAGGAACATTTTATCAAAACTAATTTCAAAAAATATTATTTATGTATAAAAAATTAATTAATTAAATTTTAATTAGATTTATATGTTTTTTAAAATATATTTTTAACATAAAACACACACCATGGTTAATTTATTTTCTTTTAATAAAATTAGGTTAAATTTAAAAAAAATTATGAACATTGATAAATAGAATATTCGTTTTAAAAATGAGTTAAAATATTACTATTATGGATAATATTGCATGCATTTTTATGTTGTTTCTAAAGATAAACAACATACATATATTACATCTTGTTAATTAATTTAAATTTTTTAAAAGTATGTGATTAAAACATCTCGACTATCATCCAATTATGTCTTCATGGACAGACCATGGTGAACCACAGTGGTCAGTACAATAATCGTAAAACATGGGCTTTAAGTCAGGACCCATCTCTAATAACCGTTGGAAGGGAAGTGGGTTAAGTAATAAATATAGTTAAATGTGAAGAATTTAGGGTATTTTTCAAACCTCTAGATGTGCTTGGGGATTAGTCATCCCTGGTCATGGTGGTGAGTGCACTTGTAGTAGCCCATGTAACCAACTGCCTCATAGAGTCAACTATTTCTATGTTTTTTTCACTCGTGTAGAAAATAAAAAGACTAAATAGTGATTTTGTGTAGTCTAAGTTTGATTAATTTGAAGATGATGAACCATTAAATTTATTCATATGTGGGCCCAAAATAGTTTTAATATTGAACCCATGCATTACAAAAAAAATACTAGGGGTATTTGTAACCCAGAATGTACTTTTGTCCATATTTTCCCAGGGTATATCCATTATCCATTGGCCTATCCAGCCTAATCACAGGGATGCCCTTTACTTACTATTTCCACCAGTTTTTTGCAGAATCATTATATTCCTAGAAGGAGACTTCACTCCATGGTCTATCGCTTGGCGGTTGTAGTGACTTGGTGGCTACCTCTCCCCTGGTCCCTTCTCCTCCAGAAACACTGCACCCTTAAAGTATAGAGATAACCATCTCTTAGGACATGTGGATGTTCCAGAGTAGGAATTAGGTCACTTCAGGGGATAAGGAAGGATAAGTTATGTGGTCCTATAGCTTCTTGGCTAGCTATCGCCCCTATGTCATCTCGAATTAGATGCTCCTATATTCTGCCACTTCCCTACTACCATCACAGCTATCAATATCCATTGAATTTCTCGATGAATTGTTCAACTCAAAATCTAATATATTTGACAAATATCTACACCACATTGCATCCCTTCACCACATCGCACCACCCATGCACCACATTGTACCACCCCTTCTTGCCTATTTCCTGTATGAAAACCATACTGTGAGGGAAGATGTGTGCTCCATGTGAGTTTGACTGACCGTGGGAGTTCCCCATTATAGACATCATAGATGGAGTGTATGTGTGAAATATTAGGTTTAGTAAATCATATAACTATGTTAGTAGATCACATGATTAATATTCAGCGTGGCGATCTCAAAAGTAGAGGTTTTTTCTTTGATTGCATGGCAGGAATGAGATCACACGATCACGTTACTGAGGCTTGTAGTCAACGGTTCCTGATTCCCATCATCCCTCATCCCATGTAAGTTTTTAAAATATATATTACTTATTTTATATTGTTTAATTATATGAAATTATGCTTTATAGTTAAATTTTAGTATTGACATATTAAATTGAATTTACTGTAGCATAATTTTTTAAAAAAATAAAATAATTTTAGTGAAGTGAAAATTAGTTTTATCCTGCAAAATATGATTGACATAAAACTTTGAAACAAGAAAAATAATCAATGTATTAAAATATAAGTATTTTTATACATGTATATTTATTTTTAAGAAAGAATTTAATAAGTCGTGTTTAAATTTTCATTTATTTGATCTTGACATATATTTTTTAAAATCTTTCTAAAATTTTAAAATGAATGTTATTTTTGGATTATTATATTAATGAATTGAATATATTTTCATCATGTTAAATATATGAATAAATTAAAATAAATTTCAACCAAAATAAAATTCCAAGAAGTGTTATATAATATGTTTTTTAATGTAACTCTTAAATAAATTTTGAACTCTAATATATAATTATATTTTTTACACAAATATATATTTTTGATTTATCATTAAATGTAGTTATATATTTCTAAATTCTATATAATGAATATTATTATTTAATTATATGTAAAAGGATTTGAAGAAAATTTCAATAATATAAAATTCAATTAAGCATTAATTTATTTTACTTAAAAATTTAATTGATAAAAGAATATCTTGCAAATTTTTTGAAACAATCCTTATTATTGATTACTAAATTAAGGTTAATATTTATTAATACTTGAAAATAATTAGTAAACTCAAATTCAATTTGATCCTCTATGATCTTTTTTATGAAATATCAATCATATTTTAAGATTGATAAACCTTTTTGTTTTACCTTCACGGTGTGGCCATCAATCCATGGTGTGGCCGACACTTCACCTAAAATAGTAAAGGGAGTAATCCTTATGCATCTCCCTTGATTCATGAAAATGACTCTTAAATATCATCCCTCATTAGTGTAAATTAATCTTACGTACCACCCGATGTCCTTTATGCAAACTCCAAATTCACACTTATATATCCCAATGTGGTTACATACTTTTCTAGTTTTATGCATTTATAAATCTATGTGCTTTTATAAATTTTATATTATATTATATTTACATATATAGTTTAAATATAATCTTTTTAATTATTTATACTTTTATAGTTTTCTAAATTTATGAATTAATATACAATTATAGTTTTATTCATTATAAATTATTATAATTTTATACCTTTATAAATTTTACCTTTATATATTATAATTTTATAATTTTATAATTTAGTAAAACTATATACTTTTATAACATATATATTTTTTATATAGTTTTATAAATTTATGTATATTTATAAATTATGTATATTTCCTTAAAATATATATTATTTTCTAAATTATATATATATATATATATAAGGTTCATGGGGGTAAAATAACATTCAAATACACACAGGCCAGAAAGGCAGGTCATAGCCCCCCCCCCCCCCCCCCCAAGGGGATAACCCACCCATCAAGCCAAAATTATTTAGTACATGGACCATAGTCTCAGTGGGCATAAAGCCCATTACATGGACCAAAATTCCAATGTAGTGTCATGCCTGCATCACCCGACCTGGATCCCCATGCATGTGTGATGCCTACATCACCGCCTGCCTGAATCGTCGTCTGCATCACTACATGCATGGTACTATAATAGTACATATTCCCAATAAGCATTGAACCCAAGATCTTCTGGACACCAAGAAGGAGACTTTACCACTTGGGTACAGGCTCATTGGCATATATAAATTATATATAATTTTAAACTTCAATATATGTCTATAAGTATATATACTGATATAAATATATATACATTTTAAATTTATAATTTTATACCTGTATACATTTTTCAATTTATTAGTATTTTAATACTTTTATACATTAATAAATTTTATTTCTATAAATTAAACTTTTATATTTTTGTAATTTTGTAATATTATTATTATTTTTCAACAAATTAATTTGTCTAATTAAGATTTTTTTATTATATGAAATATTTTATGTTTTAAATCATAGTCTATAGAAGTTGGATGTATGATTTTAATTTAGTGTTGAATGAGTTTCAAAATTAGCTTTGATTTTTTTTGGATTTCATGTTCAACAATGTATCTAAGGGGGAACTTATTTGATTCCTTTTTATAATTACATCAATAGATCATGGTTTACTGATAAACAAGTAAGTTATCATATCACTAGAGTTGGATTCAAACAAACTATGAGACATGGAACCATAATAGATAAAAAGTTAAACAACTAAAAAATTTTGATAGATCGAAGAGGTTTGATGTGAAAGAATGATATTTGATCAGTTTTCTTTTACTTCACAATCCGAGTATGAACTTAATGACTGGAAATTCAATTTAAATGTTGAAAATATTTTAAAAAATATTATAATTTATTTTTTTTAAACCATTATTATATTCAATATTCAAATTTTCTATTATGAAAATGGTTTTCAAATAATATAGCTTTTATTTTTTTTATATTTCAATTATTACATTCAATAGTCATATTTTCATTGGTTTTTTATAATGTAAATGTGATTTTATGGGTAAATGATTGGTTTTAAAGTTAATAAATAGGATTTATATAATGTTTCATAATGAGGATGATATTTTTAATTTCAATGATGATCTAAATAAATGATCTTTTAAATTTCACAGTGACTTTAAATATGAAGTTTTTTCATTATAAATTAGATTAAATAGATTCATATGTTTTTTATTATATAGTTTTCTCTATCAATAGGATGAGTGGTATCTATATTTATAAATGAAAACATGTGTAATAAAAAAAGGTTTTATATATATTTATATGATCATATTAACTTTCAGTGACATCTTAGATACATAGAATCTCATCTCCTACACAATATAGATTGATAATAACACCATGTAATGGGCATGCAACTAACTCTATCTAACCCATAGGATATCCATAATGACCTCACTCCCACAAAATGTAAATTAATGTTCAACCCCATTGCAACTCTTAGACATATTTTACATCCAGTATCACCTGCATGGTTTAAATTAGAGGAGTCCTCCATAACTATATCTTCTCTCTAATTTGGTGTTAGCTTCTAAGAAGATGAGTCGCAAGTAAAAAAATGAAATAATAACTATCATCCTCATCAGATTCATCTCCAAAATAGTTATTGTTTAATTTTTTTCTTGAGACTCATCCCTCATCTCTTCTGGACATGTACCTATTTTTCTTGAACTACTCTATGTGGTAGTCATCCCATAAAAGGTACCTATGAACATTATTGATGAATTCAGAGGATAACACCTACCACTAGTAGAGTAATTATTTTCATAAATTCAACTACCCATTTCCTTCAAAGAATAATGAAATTATTTGAAACATTAAAAGTTGGTTTCCCATTATTTGAGAGTCCCATTTTTTGTATTTATTTATTTTTTAAAATATTAATATTAGAGAATAAAATAGGATGGATATAGATAGAAAATGGATGGATGCTAATCTAATAATAAAATCATTTGAATTTTGCGAGAAAGAGTTCATCTAGTTTGAAAATTTTCATTAATATGACCCATATCAAATAAGGTTTTCATTTATAATGGCATCACAGGTAGTATAAGTATTTTATATTCCAAATCCCTAAAACTAAAATTGGTCAAGTGTTCTGTTTTTTACCAAAACCACTTAAGGGTCGGATGAAAATTCAACTAAGGACGGCCCTTTTATTGGGTTGTTGCAATAATTTTGTAGTAGTTCCAATTTATATAGGTTGTTTTATATCATATGAGACCAAAATGAAGGGATTTTGATACTCGATAAAGGGGTAAAATCCCTTCAACCTTTAAAAAAATATTTAAATAGTCATGTTTTTCTTGTAATATACATTATGTTACCTCATATTATTATTTTTTCAATACTTAATTTACATAATCTAAGTTGAATATTGAACCAATTCAGTAGAAAATGACTTTTTCATGTGATGATGCTCCTAATCATAAGGAATAATAGGTTTCTCAACCTGTTGTTTCTCCTAGTGTAGAAGAACAAAACCCTATGCACATGATGATGCTACCAATACATTGGAAAACCATATTGATGGTGTTGAATCCAAGTAAATTATAGAAGACAAAGAACATATTTCCGTGCAAAAAAAAGGATCATAATATCATGATGGTTTCAAAAAAATATTAAGTCAAAAGGAAAAGGAATCAAATTTAAGGTCAGATGACACGTCTGCGGCTAGCCTGTTAACCCCAATAAGTCCATGTTTAATAGTTTCAATGGGATCATCACTTGACATCGCATGTTGATTGATGTAGATTCATGGAACCATGTTTTACCCATGATTAAGACACTAATTTTGGAAGATATTTGGGTAAAATTATGATATCCTTTCTTTATTTTACTAAATAATAATATAATGAAACATTGACTTACTCTTTATTATTCCTTTCATAGTGCATCTATAGTATATAAATCTAACGATAATTTTTTATTAAATATTTCTTGAAAGACTCACAAAGGCTTTTGCACAATTCTAATGAAATTTCATCTCAAATATTATGAAGGGGAAATAATCCCAAACCAACCACATATGTATGCCCACCTAATAAGGCAATAAACATGGGATGAATTTACCAACCATCATGAGGAGATATCTTTTGAGTTAAATTTTGTTTGGTAACAAATTTTTTCAAAAATATGTGTATTAATAACTTTTATTAAGAATTTTTAATTTATGAAACAATTTTTGAGTGATGAAAATAAGGAACAGGTAAGAAAACAAATGTACCCTTCCATAAAACAAGGATGGGGTATGCTTCACTTGAAAAAAATAGTATGTATTTTTAATCTACTGTAATACTTTTATGTGACATTAAATGATATCATAATTATGTTCCTTTATTTATATATAGATTTATGAATCCAAATCCAAATCCACTTCCATCCCATGTCATGTGTTATAAAAGGACATGTGTATAAATAAAGATGGGATACTAATATATTAAATCACAAAAAAAAAGTATGGGAATCATGTGTAAGTATAACATAATAAAAGTTTGATTTACTTTGAATCAATATTACATAATAATGATTACCTATTTTTTATATTTTCTATCTGAATTAGACATAGTAATCAACAATATATGTTTCAAATGAACACCTCCTTTAAGTGGCCTTGAAGTTCCCAAAACAGTATGGTCTCGTCAAAGGTGAGATTTTTGGGGTGACACCACAAATATATTTTTTAAAAAGAAAAGAACAAGGATATAAAGATAAAATAAATGTAATTTATGGAGGCATAATTATATTCCCATGAATAAAAAATTCATTGGCAGTGTGAGTTACTAGAAAATGTTATGGGTGAAGAAAAGAGAAGGAAAAAATCAAGAAAAACCAATGTGTGAAAACCCTCCCCCCCCCCCCCCACCCCGACCATCTTTGAGGTGATCCATTCCCCTCAAAGAGTTGTCTTAGATGAGTTAATCAATATTATCATAATTTTTTGAGAAATGTGAATCAGAAAGACACCAATACCTTTCTTGTTTTGATATTATACAGGGTGAAAATAATTGTGATTTATATCTATCAACACCCACCCATAACTTTGTTTGGAGGGATACCATGTTCAATATCCAATAAGACACTCTACAAAACAGACAACTTTCAATTGGTCATGTGAGAGTAGGGATTACCATAGATCATAATCTAAGTTTCAAGCTACTTATTCAACTTGATTAGGCATATATTAATATGATCAATAAAACTATTAGAACATTCAGGGCATATCCATCATATATTGTAAAAAACATCTCAATAGGGAGGTATTCATTTCCAAGTTATTTTCCAGGATAAACATTTAACAATTAATGTAAAAAGGCATGAACTGATGAACATTATTATAGAGAGACAAAGGGAATGGGTTAATCAAAAAGTTATTTTCAAAAATATCTAAAGGATCAACCAACAAATCAAAAATATATTCATAAATCACCTTTACCACACCCATTCAATATCTTCATTTACTAACATTGAATGTTTATGTGGATACCAAGTTACAAAGTGGTAGTAATAACATAGTTTATTTTTAATAAAAATTTATAGAGAGGTCATTAAAAACAACATTTATCTTGAGAATGTAAATGAAAATATCAAGAATGGATGGCTAGGAGTCCTAGTTGTAAATGTATACACGAGGTGTGTGTTCATGATTTGTTTTTCCAATAGTTGATCCACTATGTTAATCATTACTAAATACAATTAATATTTGTTAAAGGTGTATATATGAATGATAATTGAAGGGATTACCCCCATGAACATAAATATAGAATCATTAGTCCTCACATCACTTCTACAGACCAAAATAAAATAGAATTAGTTAAAATTGATGAAATAGTGAAAAATTTGACTGCATCATATGAAATAAAACTTACCGATGACATACTCTTCTTAACGCCATTGATATAGGGGTATAAATCTACAATTTAATAATATAAAATATATTTTCATTCCTTTCATTACTTATTCCTTTTTTATTCAACATTAGGTACTCATTGTGGTCGATTTGGATACTCCAAAGATATATTTTTTGGATTCACTACATGGATACCCAACAAACTGACCACACATGATGATGCTTGTCAATTTTTAATACACTAAATCCAACATTTTATAACTAAACTTAATGTTATATGTTTTTTATTATTTTTTAATGAGAATTGTTTTTATTATAGGTTGTGTTTAAATATCATTAAAATCATGGAATGGGGATAGTCCATGCACATAAGGAGCATGTCGGCTTCTATGAATGGATAAGTATCAAGGTAAATATAATAATATTTCACTATAAAAATACATATAAAAACAACTTAGCTATTTTTCTCAATGTTTTTGCAGTTTCCAAAACAAAAAAAAATGTAAAATATTAGGGTTATTATGATTGTAAATTTATGAGAGATATCATATAAAATCAAAAAACTAGCATCCCTAAAAGTTTTTTTTATAATTACTATTTCATTTTAAATATTTATTAATAATTTGTGTATTTATAATTTTCTTGTACTACTATGACTGTCAAAAATACTTGTATTCATAAGAAAAAATAGATTTTTTGAGAAATGAATGGGAAGCATACCTGATGTCATAATGTACACATATATCATAAAGATTTGACTTCATGCTTCTTATTTTTATGATTTTATCATCATTTTATCTACCTTTTTAGTTAATTTCTTCTGTATTTCTATCTAATAATTATTTTTTTAATTTTCATGGAGATCATAAAGAAATGACTTCATCAACAATGACGATTCACTCCTATACTATGATAATTCACACAATTTGATACATGGTGTCCCTGGTATGACTCAAATTGTACGGTTTCAGTTTCAAATTGACATTTTATTAATTTATTATTTCATATTTATGTTTAATTTATTTTTTTATTGTATTAGTAACATAATAATTATTTTCTTATATAGGTGGATTCTTTTTCTCAGGTTAGAGTGGTTTGTTCAAAGCTGCTCATTCTCATGTAAGATTGGACTTCAAGGCTACAATTAAAATACTGAAAATAAGGAAATTGGTCAATAATGTATACAAACATCATGAAAAGGTGAATTTATACTACTCATTTAATTAATATTTTCATCATTTTATTTGTTATTTCTAAGTTAATTTCCTTATCATTTTTATTTAATACTTATTTAGTTTTTTTCTTGGATCTTTTGGGAACTCATATTTTTCTTTTAGATATCTACAACAAGATAGAAAAGAAAGAACATGTTCCATTATATGATGGAATTGGAACCCCCATGCTTCCTGAAACATGAAGTGTTTCTAGGAGAATGGGGTTTTCCTCTATCAGAATGGAACATATTCTCTCTTTTCTACATTTTTAAAGATAAATAAAAGAAAATCACATATCTTATACTCAAATAGTCGCACCTAAATATGATAACAGTGTTCTCATTAGGACTCCGACTGTATGTCTTTAGTTTATAATTTATATTTTAGTTCTAAACACACATCACATACTCAAAAATGATAAAACATGTTAATATTATTTTGATACTTTTGGAAATTAATACATAATTCTTTTGTGATGTGTAGGAATCAGCCAAACCCCAATCCAATGCAAGTTGTGGTCGGCATGACTCCAAGTATGACTTTTTATTTAAAATTAACTTTAATTTTAGTAAAAAGAACAAGTTACAAGATAAAAACCAAGAATGTGTATTTTTATTATTCTGATACCTTAAAAATGATCTATAATTTATTTTTCATGTGTATGAATAAACCACACCATAACACAACACAAATTGTGACTAATATGACTCCAAATATGTGTTTTTATTTAAAATTTGCATTAGTTTTAGTAATAAGAATGTGTGACATATTGAAAAATGATAAAACACATTTGGATTTTTTTTATACTTTAGAAAAATGATCCAGAAGTCATTTTTAATTTTTAGAAATTAACCACACCATAATCAAATTCGTGATGTGACTGGTATAACTCAAAGTGTTTGTTGTCAGTTTAAAATTGACATTTTAGTTCAAAACATTTGTCACTCAATAAAAACCAAAAAAACACTTTGATTGGATTTATTATTTAGTTTAATGATTCAAAATTAATTTTTTATGTGTAGGAATAAATATCATATCAAACTGACACATGATGTGACTGATATGACTCAAAGTGCGTGTTTCTAGTTTGAAATGTCATTATAGTAAAAAACATAAGTGACATTTTCAAAATTGGTAAAACGCATTCATATTGTTTTTATACATTTTAATAACAATCAATAAATAGTTTTTGACATGTAAGAATCAAAACCACATCAATATAATTCATAATATGACCGATCTAACTCCCAGTGTGTCTTTTCATTTAAAATTGACAATAATTTTAGTAAAAAGAGAAATTGACATACTAAAAACTATGAAAACACATTTTAGTTGTTTTTATACTTTATCAAAATGATACATCATTCATTTTTGAGGTGTATGAATCAACATCACCTCAATCTAATAAATGGTGTGACCGCTATGACTCTAATTGTTTCCTTTTATTTAAAATTGACATTAATTTTAGTAAAAAAACATGTGACATACTAAAAACTAAGAAAACACATTTGTATTGTTCTGATACTTTATAAAAATGATCCAGATGTTATTTTTTATGTGTATGAATAAAAAACACTTCAATATGAGGCATATTTTTACCGGTATGGCTCAAAGTGTTCATTATCAGTTTAAAATTGACATTTTAGTTCAAAACGTGTGTCACTTGCTGAAAACCAAGTAAATGCTCTCCAATTGTATTGATAATTTAGGATAACGATTCATAAGTCATTAATGATTTGTAGTAAGAAGTATCATATCAAACCGACACATGATGTGGCTATTATTAATTAAAGTGTGTGTTTCTAGTTTGAAATGAAATTTTAGTAAAAAAACCAAGTGACGTACTCAAAACTGAGAAAATACATTTAGATTATTTTGAAACTTTAGTAAAATGAACAATATTTTATTTTTAACTTGTAGGAATATTTTTTACCTCAATTAGATGCATATTATGATAGATATGACTCTATGTTTTCATTTTTAATTAAAATTGACATTAATTATAGTAAAAATAAATAGGTGACATATTGAAAATCGAGTAAACACATTCATATTGTTATGATACTTTAGTAAAATGATACATAAGTCATTTTTGACATATAATAATGAAAATAACCTCAATATGATGCATGGTGTGATTGGTATAACTCCAAGTGTGTCTTTTTATTTAAAATTGACTTTAATTTTAGTAAAAAGAAAAAGTGAAATACTAAAAACTAAGAAAACACATTTGGATTGTTTTTCAACTTTTTTAAAATGATCCATATGATATGTTTTATGTGTAGGAATCAATTTCACCTCAATCTGATTCTCGTTGTGACTAATATGACTCCAAGTGTGTCTTTTTAATTAAAATTAACATTAATTTTAGTAAAAAGAACAACTGACCTACTAAAACCCAATAAGACACGATATTATTGTTTTGATACTTTAGTAAAGTGATCCATAAGTCATTTTTTATGTGTATGAATTAACTACACTACAATACAATTAAGGTTATGACTAGTATGACTCAAAGTGTTTGTTATCATTTTAAAATTGACATTTTAGTTCAAAATGTGTGTCACTCACTGAAAACCATGAAAACATTCTCTGGTTGTATTGATAATATATGAAAAATATTCAAAATTCATTTTTGACAAGTAAGAAGCATTCTCGTGTCAAACTGACACACGATAAGACTAGTATGACTAAAAGTGTGTATTTCCAGTTTGAAATGACATTTTAGTAAAATACAAAATTGACATACTAAAAACCAATAAAAGGCATTAGAATTGTTTTGATAATTCTAGAAAATAAAAAATAAGTCATTTATCACATGTATGAATCAACCACATCTCAATCTAATGTATAGTCTGACTGATTTGACTCCAATTGGTTCATTTTATTTAAAATTGACACTAATTTTAGTCAAAAGAACAAGTGACATTCTAAAAACTAAGGAAAAATATAAAAATTGTTTTGATAATTTAGTAAAACAATCCATAAGTCATTTGTGACATGTAGGAATCATCCCCACCTTAATTCGACATGTGGTGTGACTGGTAAGGATCTAAGTAAGACCTTTTATTTTAAATTGACATTTTATTAATGTTTTCTTTCATATTTATGTTAAATTTAATACTTTATAGTATTAATAACATAAGATTGTTTCCATATAGAGGTTAATTACATTGCTATGGTTGGGGTGTTTTGTTCTTCAACTGATACCACTGTTATTCTTTTTTGAGAGGGGGTGGTATTTGTGCCAAAAATGATTAAAAATTAGTGTTTTGAAATTTTTGTGGATAGTAATTACAAATGTAATTATTCAAAACATTATTAAAAATGTATATAGTAGTGTTTTTATTGTTAATGGAAAATTTATTTCAATTAAATTATGTATTTTCATACTGGTTACTAGTGTATTTGGTGATGTGTGACATTATTCAAATGACACACTATAGTAGGTGGGACTTCATCAGTACTATTTTGAGCACTGATAAAGGGGTAATTAATCAGTTCTTTTCTAGAACTAATAAATCCATCCCCATGGAAAATAATGATTTTTTGGCACTATTAAAGACATTTTTTGGCACTGTTAAAGGGTCAAACTGTGGTAGTGATCATAAAACATACCTAGTGTATTTGGAGTCCAAAATTTCCTATCCATATTTTTTAAGGTTAATTATCCTATATGTTTCACTTGCAAGGAAAAACTTCACTTATTTACAAATAAATATTTAGTAAAAGATATCATTCCCCAATTTAATATCATAAGGCCATTCAATCATTTCACAATTCACAGTATGGTTTTGGTTTTTTTATTCCATGGTCATAGAAATTCATTTGGTCTGTTTTGATCATAAAATGCATGTTTCTAAAGGATGTCTAACCTTAAAAAAATGAGTATTCAGTCATTTTGGGAAGGCCATATATCCTATATATGTTTTCTCAACTCATACACATCACAAATAATATAAAGACTTTTATCCTATGATTTGACATCATTCTGAAGTCATTTTCTGTGGATCTAACCA
The DNA here is from genome assembly GCA_963277665.1 of Viscum album. Lineage (NCBI taxonomy): Eukaryota > Viridiplantae > Streptophyta > Magnoliopsida > Santalales > Viscaceae > Viscum > Viscum album. The sequence goes on from OY728165.1 coordinate 1,134,834,637, forward strand.
TTATACTCACGTTTTGGTGTATTAAAATAATAAAAGTGTGTTTCTGGCCATCTCAGACTAGATATAACTTTGATTTTTCTTTTTTTTTACTCCACCATTTAACAAATATATGTACGGTTGTTTGCATTTGATTTCATAACATTCACAGATTGTTTGGTTGGTTTTTACTCCCTTGATGCACATTTTTAAAGGATGTCAAACCATTAAAAACTAAATATTTGGTCATTATAAGTAGACCACACATTATATAAACATTATATCTACTTTTACATGTCACAAATAATATAAATAAGGTGGTCTTATAATTTCATGTAATTATGATATCATTTACTATAGATATGATTGTAAATGATCATTTTTTTATTTTAAAACAATAGAAGTTAATTTTTGACCATCTCAGATAAACATATTATCATATTGATGTTTTTTCTACTCCATTATTTAAAAAATCACTGTAGGATTATTTTTTTCTGATAACATGGAATTCAAAGCATGTTTGGTTGGTTTTTTCCACCTAATGAATGTTTTTAAAGTACACCAAACCTTTAAAAACTGCTTATTCAATCATTCTAAACAAATCGCATGTCTGATTTATGTGTCATTTTCTCATACATATCTGAAAATAATATAAAGTCATTTTCCTATGATTTTACTTCATTCCGATTTCATTTTCTATGGTTCAAACCATTAAATGCACGTTTTCATATTTTAAATTATAAAACTTTTTACCTAGACATCCAAGGAAAATGGAATATTATATTGACATTTCATCTACTCATCTATTTCAAAAATCACTCTATGGTTTTTTTTTCATATGATTTTATGACATTTGGTTGTCATTCGGTTGGTTTTGACCCCTCGAGACATATTTTTAAAGGATTTCAAACCTTTGAAAATTGGTAATTCAGTCATTTTGAGAAAACCACACATCTTATTGACATGTATTCTCCTCATGAAAGTTAGAAATAATTTAAATATGGTTTTTATATGATTTTAAATCATTATTAGACCATTTTCTATGGATCTTACGGTTAAACTCACATTTTAGTGTTTTAAAACAATAAAAGTGTGTTTCCGATCATCCTGGGAAAATGAAATCTCATATTGAAATTTCATATACTCCACTACTTTATAAATCACTATATTGTGGTTATCATTTGATTTCACAGTATTCAGAGGTTTCTCGGTTGGTACCCCCCCCCCCAACATGCATTTTTAAAAGGGCTTCAAACCTTCAAAAACTACTTATTCATTCATTCCAAGAAGAACACCAATCCGATTGATATGCCACCTACACGTGAAAATAAAAAATAATATAAATTTCGTTTTCCTATTATTTCATGTCATTTTGAGGTCATTGCTATGAATCTGACTGTTAAACACACGTTTTGGTGTTTTAAAATAATAAAAGTGTGATTCTGGTCATCTAGGTAAAAAGTAACTCATATTGATGTTCTATATACTTGACTATTTCAAATTTAAATATAATGTTGTTGTTTTCATATTTAATAGCATTCGGAGGTTATTCAGTTGGTTTTGACCAATTGAAACGCGTTTTTAAATGGAATCAAACCTTTAATAATTGATTAGTCATTAGTTTCAGGTATACCACACATCACACTAATGTTTCATCTTTATGCACACTTCAAAAATAATAAAAAAACGATTTTCCTATGATTTGAAGTCATTCTAAGGTTTTTTGCAATATAACTCACTTTTAAATGCTCATTTTGGTAATTTGAAATAATAAAAGTGTGTTTTTGGTCATTATAGAAAAATAAAACTATTTATTAACATTACCTATGATATATAATTTGAAAAATCAAAATATAATTGTTTTTTTTTAATTTAACATCATTTAGAGGTCATTCGGCTCATTTTGATATGCTGACACATGTTTTTAAAAAGAGTAAAAACTTTAAAAATAGCTTATTCAGTTGTTTTTTGTAGATTGCATATCTTATTGATGTGTCATTTACCTGTACATGTCACAAATAATAAAAAATTTATTTTCCTATGATTTCACATCTTTTTGAGGTTTTTTTCTATAGATCTCATTGTTAAATGCATGATTTCTTATTTCAAAACAATACAAGTGCATTTCTAGTAATATAGAAATTGGATTTCATTCTGCTCGATCATTTAACAATTTATTATATAGTTTTTTTCTTATGATTTAACTTCATTAAGTGGTTTTCTATTTTGTTTTTAACCCCCAGCACACTTTTTTAATGGGCGTCAAACCCTTAAAAATTTTTAATTGGTCGTTTTGGGAAGACCGCACATCCAATTGATGTTTTATATGCTCATACATGTCAAAAATAATAATAAGACGTTTTCTTATGATTTCACATCATTTCGAAGTCATTTTATTTGGATCTGACCATTAAACACATGTTTTGGTGTTTTAAAATAATAAAAAGTTCATTTTTGGTACTCTCGGGAAAAAAGAAGATCATATTGATGTTTTGTCTCCACCATTTTAAAAATCATTATACGGTTGTTTTATTATTATTTCACATCATTAATAAGTCTTTTGGTATGTTTTTAGCATTTGACACATGATTTTAACAAAGTTGAAAACATAAAAATCTTCTTATTTATTTATTCTAGTATGATCGTACATTCTATTGACATTTCATCTGATTTTACACATAAAAAATTATAAAAATATAGTTTTCTTATGATTTCACATCATTTTGATGTCATTTACTATTTATTTGACTGTTATATGCATATTTTAGTGTTTTAAAACAATAAAAGTGTGGTTTTAGTCATCCTAGGAAAACAGAACCTCATATTTAATCTCATCTTCTTAGCTATTTCAAAATCACTATATGGTTATTTTTTTGATATCATGATTTTTAGAGGTCATTTGGTTATTTTTTATCCCCTAACGAACGTTTTTAAAGGGTGTTAAACCTTTAAAAACTTCTTATTCAGGTGTTTTGGGCATACCACATTTTCAATATAAGTTTTTTCTACTCATACATATTCCAAATAATATACGTATTTTTTCCTAGGATTTCACATCATTTTAAGTTCATTTGTTACAGATCTGACTGATAAACGCATGTTTTTGTGTTTTAAAATAAGAAAATTATGTTTTCGGTCATCCTAGGAAAATAGAATCTTAGATCAACATTCCTTAAACACCACAATTTCAAATATCACTATATAATTGTTTTTTTCTAAATTTACAACATTAGGTTGTCATTTGGTAGGTTTTTACCCCCAAACAAACATTTTTAAAGGGTTTCATACCTTCAAAAAAAGCTTATTTGGTCATTTCGGGTAGGATGCACATCTAATTGATGTTTCATCCACATGAACACGTCTCAAATTACACAAATATTGATGTTCTATTATTTCATATCATTTAGATTTTTTATATAGATTTGGATGTTAAACATAATTTTTTCTTTTTTAAATAATAAAAGTTCTTTTCTGGTCATCTCGGAAAAATGGAACCTCCTATTGACATTCTGTCTACTAAAAAATTTAAAATTTTTCTATAATGTTTTTATCTTCTAATTTGATGACATTATAAGGTCATTCAATTTTGTTGACCCCTTGATGAAAGTTTCTAAAGGACATCAAACCTTTAAAACCCATTTATTCTTCCATTCCAGGAATACTACACATCTGATTGATGTTCTGTCTACAAATACATGTCAAAAATAATACAAAGATGTTTTTTTATGATTTCATGTCATTATGTGGTTTTTTGATATCGATCTGTCCATTAAACATGTGTTTTTTTTTGAAAAAAAATAAATTTATGTTCCTAGTCATCTTGGGAAAACAAAACCTCATTTTGATGTTCCACCTACTCCACCATTTTAAAAATTATTGTATAGTTGTTTTTTTTATTACATAGAATTTAGATCTTGTTTCGTTGGTTTTGACCCCTCGATGCACTTTTTTAAAGGGTTTCAAACCCTTGAAAACTATTAATTCATCTGTTCTGGGTACACTGGATGTCTGATTGACATTATATCTTCTCATACACATAAAAAACAAAAAAAATTATCCTATGATTTTATTTTATTCAGAGTTCTAGGGGCTATGCTAGTGTGGTAACCCCAATAAAACTTCTAAGATCTAATAATATAGGTACTAGGTATAAGATTTGATGTATACAATTTAATTAATAATTAAAAAGAAGAAGTAAATGGATGAAAGATGAATGCATTCAATTAAAATAGAATAACATAAATACTTATGTGCTTCGGTCCACTGTGCCCCTATATGCATGACGAGAACACTATAAGACAAATTTTTCTACTAAAGGAAAGAAAAAAACAAGAAGTATAAGAGATGAATATAGAAAATAAATACATAAATCATCTAAATACCTTCCTAGATGAAACACAAGATATATAAATGTGTAGAAGGATACAACACCATACATGGAAGAAATAAATGAAAACCAAAAATGTAAAATAAACTTCTTATGATACCAGGTTCTAATACATTAACCAGGAAGAAGATCGAATATATTTCTATATGCTAGTGTCTTTCTTCACATGAGGGAATCCTATAATGAAGGCTGACGATCTCCACCACTCTCAAAGCTTTGTTCAGCCAACAATGAAGATGATCAAGTTCCCCGATCATCAAGAACCATGGATTGAAAACTTATTCTTTCTTACAATATTTCTCTCAATGAGAATCGAAAATTTTTCCCTCACAAAACATTGAAAATTCTAATCCACTACTGATTTTGATCCCTAAAGTATTATCATAATATTGAAGTGACAACATGCTAGGCAATGAATGTGAGATGAGGACCACATGGATGTCCCAAAAAAAGAGGCAGTTCAACCATAATAAAAAATTAACAAACCATTACACAACATTACCCTTACACGGTATTACCTTAATGTGAGATAGGAATAACCCTTACAAAATCTAGTTATGGCCTTTACATGAGCTAGGTGAAGACCCTTAAGTGAGAATAAGTACCCTTATGTGAGATATTTTACACTTACATGACATAGGTAATACTCTTATGTGACTGGGCATTACCTTTATGCAACTGAGTATTATCTTCATGCAAGTAGGGATTACCCTTACTCTAGAGGTTCAACCCTTATGAAATTAAGGCATGACCCTTACATATGTTAAGAGTAACTTTATATAGGTAAAGGGGTTTCATTTATGTGGACAATAGTACCCTAGTACATATAGGGTCTTACCCTTATGTAACAACATATTAACCATACTCAAATTAAAGAATACACTTACGTGGTTAGCGACTTACCCTCACGTAGCTGGGTATTATCCTTATGAATATCAGGGTACCTTTATGCAAGATTTAAGTCACCCTTATTCAAGTTGGATAGTACCCTTACACATATTAGGAGTACCCTTACACATCGGGCAATTTACCATCATCCAACAGAAGCAACCTTACAAAACAAGGTAGATACCTTTACATAGAATCTTGTTATAGAGTAAGGAAAAAGTTTGAATTCAGAACTAATAAAAATGAAATAATATTTAAATAAGAAATATAAATATTATTTTTCATAAAAATTAAATTTTATTACAAAAAAAGAAATTAAAGCATGAAAATTTTCATAAATCTCCACATTCTCAATAAAAAGAATTTAAACAGTATGGTTTTCTAAAAACCTATGTCACTGAAATGGGACTATATTCCCACGGTCAAAATATTGAATATATTTTCATAGGTATATATCTTGGTGACATACTATCCCATTTTCAATGACATCCCTAAAAAATGAATTCTTATGTCTATGTGTTTTGATATTCCATAAAAAATATGATTTTTAGAAATAATAAAAGTAGAATAACTATCATAGACCACTTCTATTTTAATATAAGATAAATATGGTTCATTAAATAATACATTAATCTAAATCCCTTATTTTATTTCTACAATTATTTCAAGGTATTTGGCCTCGGAATAGGAAAGGTCAGTAATGGATTGAATATTTTATTTCCTTGAAACATGACCACCAAAATCCAAGAATACGTAACTAGTAATAAAGTTTCTAGTGTCTAAATTTTCATGATAGTTATAATAAACAAATACAACAATATCTTAAATATAAGAACCATTGTTTCCTAAAAAATACACAAATCATAATAAATTGATACATACCTGAGTAACCACTTTAATGCATGCCAATGTAACTTTATAGGATTTTACATAAACCTGATTATAGTAAAAACAATAAAATCTATATTTGGCTGAGAGAATACCATGATATACATTATTCTACCAATTATGTAATCATAAGGTATTTTTAAAATCAATGTCAAATTCACTTCTAGTTGATTGGGATAAGGATAACATGAATTATTAATCTAAAGGAACACTAACAGGTTTCAGATTATCCAAAAAATACCTTTTTAGAACATTTATGAAATATAAATCTTTGGAAAAATACAACACCCTAGAATTTCTATATACAGTGATTTCCATACTAATAATTTTCATTGCTTTACCTAAATATTTCATTTCAAAAGCTTTATATATCTATTTTTTCATTTGATTTATTAACTTGATTTATTTTAAAAGTACAATCATATCATCAACATATAGTAGTAAACTAAAAAAACATTATTGATATATTTAATTTAAACAAAATAATAATATTTAATTCTAATAAAATCATTTTCAATATAAAATAATAAAATGATTTATACCATTGTCAAGATGAATTCATAAGTCCATACATGTATTTTTTTAAAAGGTACCACTGATTTATTTTAAAATCAATTTAAAATATATTAGGTGGTTGCATATAAATATATTCATCCAAATTACCATGAAAAAAGGTAGTTTTGACATCCAATTTCTCAACATGAAAAGCATTTTGGGAAAAAATCTCATTATAATTTGATGGAGGAATGCTTGAAAATAGGTGAAAAAATATCACTATAAACAATTGGAGGAATCACTTTCCAATAATTCTATCTTTTTACATAATTTTATTTTTATTGGTGTTGTTACATTTCTTTGTAAAATTTCATTTATAACTTATAATTTTCTTCTTTTAAAGTTTTTTTACAATTTATGAGGTTTGGTTTTTAAGAAGAATATTTCATGGAATAAATCCATTGATAAGATTCATTATATTTAATAGTTTGTTTAAAACTCTAGGTTTTATCACTACCTAAGTCAAATCCTTTATTAAAGTAAAAGGAAGAAACACCAGCCTTGATAAACCGAGTTGAAGGCCTTATGTTTGTTCTTTTCCTATCACAAGTCAATTGATAATATATGAATCCACCATCTCTCTTATCCCCAGACTTATATTTAGAAACACTAGAAAGATCAGTTTCAATGTGAATTGGTTGTGGAGGATTAGTGGAGACATCTATAGGTTTAGGCTACATTTCATCCTCTAAATTAACCTCAACACCTAAAGGTTCATATTTTTCAGATTGGACTAGATCATAGGGATTCTGTTTAGTCCCAAAATCCTCATGAAAAAATACATCATAGCTGATTATACACTTCTGAAAACTAGTATTATCAACCCAAATACTATACCCTATAACATCACGTTGGTATCCAAAAAAAACATATTTCACAACCTTGGGTTATAGGTTATCATCCCTACTAGTATCATTGGACATATATCCAAAATCCTTAAGTTTTTCAAAATAGGGTTGAACCATTCCAAATGTCTTAAAGGGTTTTGAAGTAAATGGAACTAGAGGGGAATATATTAATAAAATAAATAGTAGTAGAAACAAGTTCTAACCAAAAGTACTTGGGAAGACTAGAATATGAGAGCACACTTCTCACTCTTTCTAAAATAGTCATATTCATCTTCTATATTAGGCCATTTTGTTGTGGGGTATCCACAATAGTTTTGTGTCTAATAATACCATTAAAACTACAATAGTCTATCAAATCATTAGATAAATACTCTATACCATTTTTTATCTTAATAGTTTTGAGTTTATTTCCATATTTGGTTCCAACACTAGATTTATAATTTTTTGAATTTTCAAAAGTTGTAGATTTTCACTTGATAATGTAAATCCAAACTTTTTATGAATAGTCATCTAGAAAAGTCACACAATAGTCCCCCCCCCCCATTCTGGGAACCAGTCTTAGAGGGACCCCACAAATCAGAATTCACATATTATAAAGCGGTTTTTTCTCAATATGTGGACCTCGTAAAACTAATATTTTTGGATTTACCAATAGCATGGTCTTAAAAAAGGGAATGGTTTTCAAGGTTATATCATTTAAAATTCCTTGTTTTAATAGTTCATTCGTCCCTTTTGAACTAAAACTTCCTAACTACCTATTCCATAATATAGTATTATCTATCATGGAAGAAAATTTTGATTTTAATTGTTTTATATGAGTCCTACCATCTAAAACATAAATACCATTAGTTAGGGTTCCTCTCATAATAGTGAGTGAACCCTTACAGATCATGATACTCCCTGAATCAGACCTAAAAGAATACCCATTCTATTCTAAGGCACCAAGGGAAATAAGATTCCTCTTAAAATTGGGTACCCAACAAACCACCTTTAAAGATTTGACTAATCCATCATGGAACTCTAGAGAAATAGTACCTATACCCAAGATTAGATAGTTTTTTTATTTCCTAGGAAAACCATGTTGCTCTCAATATCTCTTAGATTAGTGAAGTACTCCATTTGGTACACATATGAAATGAGAATATAGAATCTATGATACATTCAACACTCATAGAATCAAAATAGACATTTAGAACATCGGCAATAATAAAATAATTCTCATCCAACAAATTATTATCACTATTATTGGTTTTTTAATCAGAATTATCCCATTGGGGAAAATTTATTCTAATGTGAGAAAACTATTTACAATGAAAAAAATTTATTAGTTTACCTTTATACCTTGATCGACTCATAGACTTTATCTTACCTATTATTTTACCTCTCTGCTCAGGCCCACCACTAATATTCAACCCCTCATATTCTTTCTTAACATAGTTTTGATTGTTATTTTGGATTTATTTTGACAAAAATGTATACTTCACTTATTCTAGGTTTAATGAATCCCTATTGTACATCATTGAATCTTAGATTAAACAATAAGAATCTAATAAAGAGTTCAATAGTTTGATATCCAAATCTTCGTCATCAAAATTAACTTGTATATTAAAAAATTATAGAATTATTTTATTAAAATCATCAATGTGATTCCTAACTTCAGTTCTAGTAAGAATATGAAAATTATATGTCCACATATTCTTATGTATTTGGGCCACTAACCTCCGTGTTGTATATAAAGTTTCATGCTTGGACAATATTTAGGTAGTAGTGGATTTAAATTCTAACTTATGAAGAAACCTATCACCTAAAGATAGTAGCATTAAAATTTGATCCCTCATAAGTACATTAACAAGGACATCAATTTCAGTAGAAGCAGATTTTCTATCAATGGATAGAGTAATAACTTTATTTTTGGTACCACACCAAGCATGATGGAGCTCAATATGGTTTAGGAATGCATTCATCATTATCTTCCATATATTTAAATTATTATCCCTGTCAAATTTTTCTATATCAAATTTATTCAATCCTATTATTAGGGATTAGATAGCTCTAGTACCAATTGTTAGGGGCTACGCTGGTGTTGTAGTCCCTATAAAACTCCAAGATCTGATAATATAGGTAAAGGGTTGGCCATTTGATGTATATAATTTGATTAAAAATGAAAATGAAGAGGGAAATAAACACCAGATGAATGTTGCAAGAAAATAAAATAACACATAGGCATTATGTGATTTAGTCCATTGTAGACTTATCTGGATGGTAAGAACACCACCAGATAACATTTATTACTGTAGAAAATAAAACACCCATAATTAAAAGATATAAAAGATGAAAAGAAATATGGAAATAACTTGAGAATCTTATTGGATGAAACCCACATGACACAAACATGTATAATGATACAAAACCATAAATGGTTTCAAGAAATGAAAATAAGAAAAGTGGAATAATATTCTTACAAAGATAGGTTCTAATACCATAACCTGGAATAATCTTGAATGGAACTCAAGATGATTATGTCTTCTTTCATGTGAGGATATCTTGTGATGAAGCCTTAAGATCCCCACCATCCTATATTAAAAACTTAGACTAGTTTTGGCCAACAGTGAAGATAATTGGTTTTAGAAAAAATCAATAATGATGGATGGAAAACTCTTTCTTGCTCTCGATCTTTATCCCTATGAGAATTTGAAATTATTCCCTCACATCACACTAAAAATTTAACTTGATAAATGATGAAGAACCCAAAAGTACTATAATAATAGGAAGGAAATGACAGGTCAAGTGGTGAATATGTGATGATTTCTATGAGAACAACCCAAAAGTGAGAGGCAGTTTGGTTGTTATAACAAATTAACAAACCCTTATATTGTTTTACCAATACACAATATTACATTTATGTGATATAGGAATAAATTTTATGGAATCCATGTATTACCTTTATGAAATCTAGGTTAATAACCTTACGTGAGAACAAATACCATTACATGAGATGATTTACCTTTACATAGTATAGGTAGTACTCTTATGTGATTGGGAATTACCTTTACCCAATATGGTATTACACTCACACAAGTAGGGATTACCCTTAATCAAGAGGGTTAACTCTTATGCAGTTTAGGCAAGACTTTTGAGTATGTAATAAATACCCTTACACGAGTTAGTGGGTTACCTTTATATGGATGTGAGTATGCTTGTACAGCTAGGGGCATACCCTTTTGTATTAAGGTATAACCCTTATGTGATTTAGGGAATACACTTACATGTTTAGGGACTTACCCTCATGTTTTTGGGTATTACCCTTACACATAATAGGGTATATTTATGCAAGAGGTATGTTACCCTTACACTATTTAGATAGTAACCTTATTCATATCAGTATTATCCTAACACATCGGGAAATTTACCCTTATTCTATAGAAGTACACTTACGCTATAGGGTATTTAACTTTTCATAGAATCCAACTATAGGGTATTTAAAAACTTTAAATTTGAAAGTAATAGAAAAGGATAGAATGTTTAAATTATAAAATTAAAAAAATAATAGAAATTCAATTTTATTTCAAAAAAAATAAATTCATGCATATGAATTTTCACATTGAGGTTGTTTATTATGGATCTAACCATTAAACATTTGTTTTCATGTTTTAAAATAATAAAAGTGTGTTTTTAATCATCCTGTGAAAAAAACTCATATTTATGTTACTTATACTTAAACATTTTACAAATTATTGTAGAGATTTTTTTCTCTGATTTAACAGTATTTAAAGGTTGTTTGGTTGGTTTTGACCCTGTGATGCACATTTTAAAAGGGTGTAAAATCTTTAAAAACTGCATATTTGAACATTTGGGGAAGATCGCAAGTATGATTGACATTATGTCTACTCAAACATGTCAGAACTAATACAAATATGAGTTTCCTATGATTTCACATCAGTCTAAGGTAGGTTTCTATTGATTTAACTGTTAAACTCACATTTTGGCATTTTAAAATAATAAAAGTGAGTTTTTGATCATCCTAAAAAATAACCTCATATTAACATTTTGTCTACTCCACTATTTTATAAATCATAGTATGTTCATTGTCTTCTGATTTCATGGTTTTTCATCGTCGTTCATTTGGTTTGGATCCCCTGATGCTCATTTTTAAAGGGTACCAAACCTTTAAATACTTTATATTATATTTTTCAAGTATGAACACAAATATAATTGACATTTTATCTACTCATACATGTCAAAAAAATAAAAATAACATTTTTATTGTCATTTTGCATCATTTTGAGGTCGTTTTTATAAATATGATCGATAAATACATGTTTAGGAGTTCTTAAAAATAAAAGTGTGTTTATTATAATATTTGGAAAATGGAACACCATATTGAAATTATGTCATCTTGAATGCATTAAAATTCACTATACGGTTTTTATTTTCTGATTTGATGTCATTCAGAGGTCATTCGGTTGGTTTTGACCCCCTAACGTAAGTTTTTAAAGGGTGTAAAAACATTAAAAACTTATTATTTAGTCATTATGGGAAAACCTCATGTTTTATTGACATATCATCTAATATTACACATTAAAAAATAAAAATATTGATTTTCTATAATTTCATGTCATTTTTTGGTCATTTTCTATGGATATGGCCATAAAACACAGGTTTTGGTGGTTTAAAATAATAAAGTGTGTTTCTAATAATTATGGGAAAACCAAAACTTGAATTGGAATTCCATTTGCTCCACCATTTCACAGATCAATATATGGTTTTTTTCTTATAATTTCATGGAATTTGGAGGATTTTCTGTTGGTTTTGACCCCTTGACGCACATTTTTGAAGAACATCAAACCTTTTAAAATTGTGTATTCAGTCATTTCAAGAAGACAACATGTATGATTTTCATCAATTCTACTCTTACGTGTTAAAAATTATAAATATGGGTATTCTATGATTTTACATTATTCTATGGGTTTTTTTCTTTGGATGTGACTATTAAAAGCATGTTTACATGTTTTAAAACAATAAAAATCAATTTCTGGCCATCTAAGGAAAACCACACCTTAGATATATGTCATTCCTACTTAACAATTTTAAAATTCACTCTATGGTTTTTTTCATCTGATTTGATGGAATTTAGAAATTTTTCTATTGGTTTTGACCCTCCAACACACATTTTTAAAGGGCATAAAACCATTAAAACCTACTTATTCATTCATTCCAACTAGAATTCTCATCCGATTAATGTGTTGTCTAATCATACATGTCATAACATCTTTTATACGTTTTAAAAAAACAAGAGTTTTTCATCAAGAAAATTGTTCACATTGATATATCTAAAATTAAAGTAATGAATTTCATTATTTTAAAAAAATAGGTGGATGCAAGTTGAGGGAATATTTTTTGATGTTAAATTCAGTATGTATCAAACAATATTTTATATATATTGTGTAGTGTTAAGAAAGATAAATCTTATATGTACTTATATAAAAAAATTTAAGATCATGTAAAATCATTAATATCACAATTAAAATAAATAAATTCTTTTAAATTTATTATAGTAATTCCATGTTTCATTGAAGGGGGACACTAAAATAGTGAAAATAAATGATATCCATATATTAGACATTTGTATTGGACTAATGTATTGTTTAAACCATCTCAAGGTATTGATGTTGAGTGTTGCGTTAACTTAAAAATATGTATACATATTTGGTGCATTTTGTGTCTGGTTTATGCTATAGAACATGACTATGTTAGAAGAAAACAAACAATCACACCAAATTGAAAATTAAACAATTTGATTATAAAGAAACTGATAAATAAGAGGGGAGAAGATATGATAACATGTCTTATAATTTGAGAGGGTTGATTCATTCGAGAGAATATAAGGTGGAGTAGTGGCAGAGTTGAAATTCCATGAGAACTAGAACGTCATGAAAGAAATCGGTTCAGTTATGGTTAAATTTATATGTCACAGAAGTGTTTTATCAGGGCTAAAATAATAATCTTTAATAAAACCCCTCTTTATCAACACTTTTTTAGCACTGATAAAGATATATTTTGTTTTCTCTTTATATTATAACATTAATAAAAACCTATATAATTAATATAATTAAAAAATAAAGGTATATAATTATAAATAAATATTTATATAATTATAAATATATTTAAATAATTATAAATCTGTATTTGTAAATATAATTATCAATATATAAAAATATATTATTATAAATAAATAACTGTTTATTTAATTATAAATATATTAAAAGGATTTAAAATATGTATTTATAAATATAATTATAGTTATATATTTATAATTATAATTATAATTTTAATTATACCCAAACAATGTGAACCATGGATAAAATTACATGCTCCCAAAAAAATTATTAAAGAAAATAAGTACAAGATACATAAAGAAAATGGAGAAAGGGTTCAATGTTTAAAAAGGTGATCTTCCACCAAACATGGGAATAAAAAGAAATCATCTTCTTTTGTGTTGACCACTTCTTGATTGAGAACTGCCCTGACCTCTCAGGTGACTTCCTATCCTCTATTGTTTTAGAGCCTTCCATGTGGTATCCTTATCACCCATGCTTGATGATTCATCATCCACATCATCCTCATCAGTGGGAACAATTTCATCGGTAACATTCTTGGAATTAGGGTTGTCTTCAGCCGGTGTGTTATCCTCGATAGCTGCGGGTTTCACTTCAGCTAGAAGATTTCCAAATTCATCCTAAAATGAATCCATGTTGTGATATTTTTTAAAAATTTCAAGAAGGGTAAGCTTATTTGAAATGATTCAAGCATCCATAGGAGTATTGTAACCCTCTTAGAATGTTTCCTTATCCTCTAGAGTATCACCAGACACATGGTCACAAAATGTGCCTTGAATTAAAAATATAATATATTAAATATATTATGTTATTAACAGAAATTATAAAATAAATATTAAAATTTGAATAAATGCATTATATATACTAAAGGGTGTGCCTCTACCTGCATGTGTCTCCTCTAAAAAATTCCATTGTCTATGTGTTAGCTCCTCCCACACCACTTCTTATCATTCCATCCCTCTCTTTATGCACCACTTCTTATCTCTTACCCCACAGGAATCCCTACCACTGAGATATTCTTCTAATAAGAAAATTCATTCCATGCGGAATTCCCCATAACCTCCACCTCTAAATTCACCTCCATATCCTCAGCCTTCATCTCCTACAACTTTTTATCCTCAACCTTAGTCTCCACCTTTGCCTCCTCCTCTAGTTCCACCTCTACCTTGGTCTCACCTCTAACTTCACATCCACCCCAAAATTTTCATCCTCCACCTTTGTCTCATCCTCTAGCTCTGTCTCCTCCTCCATCTGAGTCTCCACCACCACCTCTACCTCTGTCTTCATATCCACTTTTGGCTCTCTTTATCCTCTAATATAGTCCTGATTCCAAGATCTCCATTCCTCACCACCTCAACCCCCCCCCCCTCATTATTTGATATGCCTCCTTAATTTCTCAAATACCTTCCCTCTATCCTTTAATTAAATATTTTTTAGTTTCTTTCTTTTTTTTCATTGAATTATAATGATCATGTATTATAGACCTTGGTCTATTCTCAATCCATTGAACATTTAGGTTCAATTTGTTTATTTTGAAATTTTGAAGGATTCATGGGCTTTGATCACTTATCCAGAATTCATGTGGTATATATTCTTGGATCTTCACACTTTTTATAATTTAGATGCGTAAGATTAATTAATATTTGTGTTATTTTTGGTTCTATCTTTAGATATCTTTGAATCATATTTTTAGTTTGTCGCTCATCTTATATGATTTGGTTATAGGCATAAACCTAAGATTAAGGATATCATTATAAATTAGCATGAATAAATTCAAAAAATGGTTTATTAGATGACTATATAACATAGAATGACACAATTATATTTTATTCTTGGGTTCATTTCAAGGGTGGAAAGAAATTATCCACAATAGTAATGTCATTCTATTTTTAATTATTATTACTATTGTTATAATTTGTATAATATTGAATCTCAAATGCCTTGATCAAACTTCTTTGAAAAAAATTATGAATTCACCTATATTTTCATTAAAGGTATCTATTTATTTTAATTTTTTTATGACTCTATTGACATATTAATTCTTATTTTTTCACTTTATGTATTTATGATTATTTTTTTATTTTACTATATAATTTTCACCATATTTCCAATCATAGTGGTGAACTTCGTCAAAATAAGTTATGACTACATTTATATTTGACTTATTAGTACAATTTAATTAAATTTTTCATATATTTTTTAGATTGAGTTTAATTTATATAATATTTTTATTTTTAAACAAAATATTATTTGTTTTTATGTACTCTCTGTGTGTTGTATTAATTTTAATAATTTTCTATTTTATTATTATTTTCATGTTCAATACATTCTTATTTGTATTTTATATATTTTTATTTCTTTAAATTTTATTTATTTCATTAATTGTTCAGTTTATTTTTATTTTTACCTATTTAAATTATACTATGATTCATATTTAAATCTACTATAGTTTTGAAAAGCATAAAAACACAGTGTGTCTTCATTTATAACTCCTTATTATGGATAAAAATAGAATATAATTGAATATATAATTAATATATAATTAATTTTTCAATTCTAACTATAGTTAAATTGATTGGATTCTTTTTTCTAAATTTTTTTGTTCATTAAAAAATTTTCTCATGTGTTAAAATTTTCCAATTGTAAAAAATTGTAATTTCAATTTGTGATTTATGATGAATTATATTGATTGAGTAAACTGAAAACATATTCTAATGAAAATACCAAAATGGAAATTGGATTTGGTATATAGGGAGAAGAGAGGTCAGAATTTAACATTTTATAGGGATAAATTTTATTATTTTATAGTATTGATCTATTGACATTGAATTTTTAAGATTCAGTAGAATTTAAAAACTTCCATAAAATATAAAATTATTTAGAATGGTTCTTTAAATTTTCTATGTATTTTTTATCCTAAATTTTTCATTGTATATATTTAATGAAATTATAAATTATGTTTCATTAAATTTTATATATATATTTAATGTTAAATTCATGTGATTTTTAAAATGTTCATTGTATTTTTTTATGTATTGACTCTTGAGATGTTTAATGGATGCAATTTATCCTCTATTCAAGTTCACTATAGGTTTTTTGTTACAATATTGACTCTCTAAAGTCTTGGATATATTGTTTTAACATATTTATAATTATTTTTTCACTATATGTATTTAATCATATTTATTTTATTATACTATATATTTTTCACAATGTTTTAGTTATGAAGTTATTATAATCATGTCATTACCACCTCACCGACCAATAGCTTTTACATGGCCTGGAAGGCTTTACTTGTCTAATTTTGTTTATATTATACTTCCCAAATTCCCTAATCTATGTGGGCCTTCTCTCTAAAGTATACCGTGAAAATAACCTATTACGGTAAGTTATATTACATCAATTAATTGGGTATTGTCCGTTTTTATACTA
Organism: Viscum album; assembly: GCA_963277665.1. Classification (NCBI taxonomy): domain Eukaryota; kingdom Viridiplantae; phylum Streptophyta; class Magnoliopsida; order Santalales; family Viscaceae; genus Viscum; species Viscum album. Next base: position 1,134,851,727 of record OY728165.1, read on the forward strand.
TATGATATAAATTCTAAAATATGTTCTTATACTATAAAGTTAATAAACATATATTATAGTAAATAAGATATTTTTATTTTTATTTTTGCAATATTGTTTCACTGGTTATTGTTTTCAGATAATTTCTCTATATTCATTACAACAATCCATCTTAACTATCATCAAATACTAGGTTTTGTTATAAGAGAATACAATTTATCATTTCTTTAGGAAATGATTATAAGGATAGAGATCAGGATTCAAATCATCTTTGAATACCAACTTTTGTTATAAGGGAATACAATTTTTCATTTACATTGGAAATTATTATAAAGAAAAAGCTTCAGTTTCAAATATGCTTTATATTTTATTAATTTTTCATTCATATTTATGAAGTTCCTTCTATTCCCATTATTTATTTTGTAAAAAATTCTATCCAATCTTTTAATGAATTTACTTTTATTATTATTTATTCTTTAGAAACTTCCTTTTATTTTTTTATATGTTGAAACCATGAATATTTTATTTAGTAATATAACTACCATTGTTACTCATTTTTATAGGATATCCATGTTCTCATTATTCTCTTTTTCTTACCAGTCAACTCTACTATAATATTTTTTATAAATTCATTATAAATTTATAGTTTACTGATGTTTCATGAATGGTTAGATTTTATTTTTTATTTGAATCTACTAGGTTTGATAAATTTAATTTATAAAAAAATTGTGTGTAGAATATTTATGTGTAGTTACTATTGGAGTTGGTTACCTAGGACCAACTAGTTTTACTTTTATTACATGTATATTTGATGTACTAAATATTAAACATCTTATTAAATATTGTTTATTTTACAATGTGGATTTACTGTAATAATGTCTTATATTATTTATCGCATTGATAAGTTCATAGCATTTCCTTACTATGATGAGAATCTTGAAGTGCTATGACAATATTCTTAATATTGTTTCCTAGTTGGATACCATACTATGATAGGAAACATAGTATTTCGAATGTCAGGTAAAAGTACTCATAAGAAGATGAGAATTCTTCTCGAGAAGTGATCACTTGGTAATCTCAAAGATAGAATATTATGATAACAAACCCTCCATTAGGAATTATGCATATTTTTGTGTCATCATATATTCCTATATATGAGGAAGTATAATGGTTCTTAGACTTTAAGATTATCATTGGTGCATGTCATGACTCACACACTTAGATTTACTAATGAAAATAGTCACACCATATTTTGGCGGGAAGTATGGTACGTTGGGTTTGTCATGATTGATATTTCATTAATGGATAAGTTAAGGGATGGTTTTTTCCTTCAATATTTATAGAATCTGGTGTCTTTCCATTTGATTGAAATAGAACTTTAACCCTAAATTCCATGGTCATGGTGTAATGATATGTTTATTTCAAATAAACAAAGAAAGAAGTATCAAGCATATAGGTTGATGACACCATTGTGCAACCTATGGGATGAGATATTGTGACAAAGGTATTATATTGTATAGTGACCATTCGTATTTGGTTGTTAGCATTGTGAAATTAAGTTCGTTCTCTTGGGTTCCTTAACCCATTACTAGATAGTAAACTTGGACTTTAAAAAATCCCACCTAAATCCAATGAAATTTAATCCTAGAGGGTCACACAATAAGTGTTTCCATTGAACTCGATTAAATTATATTTAAATTTAATAGATAGAGTAAATATTATTCTCAATACTGAGAAATAATTTTTTTTCAAGTGATGTTGATCGCATAAAATTAATAACTTTTTATTCACAAGTATGTGAATAAAAATATTTTTATTTATTTTAATAAATATTTATAAATATTTATTCTTTAGTTTGTGAATGAAATATTTATTTATGTATAGAATATTTATTTGGGTATTCAATAGATACATAGGATTTAGAACAAACCAATACTACATTCGGTGATAAATAATTATTTACAAGTGATAAATTTTATTTAACAAATTTTCACAAGTTAAAATGCATTACAAAATAATATTTTTATTATTCAATGGTTTACATGAAATTACATTTTATTTTTACCTAAACCCTAGCTCTATAAATATACTATTATTTCTGTTGTGTAGAGCATTGGTGTGCAATCAAAAAAGAGAGAATTGTTGAGCACAATGAATTCTCTCTTAACTTCTCCTCCTCTCTTCCACTCAAGAATGAGAAACATGAGATATATTTCTTCAATACTGATAAATGATTGATCAAGAAAGAACAACGTAAGACATTATATTCACCATGCTAGCACTCAAAGATTGAGTGTTATTTCATGGAGATCATAGGATCATGTGTGGATAACTGCTAGAGGGATTTGATCCTTATATTCTGACAGTGCAATGAAGAAAATATGAAAGTAACTTTTCATATGATCAAAATTCATCAATGAAGAATATTTATAAGACCAGGTATTCATTTCTTTAGATATTAAATAAATTAATTATTAATATGATGTGTAATATCCTTGCTCATGGTTTTTGGAAACAATGATTAAAATAAATATTAATATATCACTCACCACTGTACACTTACATTGTGCTCAAAACCAACAAGTTTTATTAAAGGAAGGTTACATTTAAATTTATAATTATTTATTTGATATTTAATCTATACATAATTTTGGTTAGATTTTTATTTTATATTAGTCATTATTTAATTCGATTAAAATTAACATTCCTTGATATATTAATCATGATTTTTCAGTGTTTAAGTTTCTTAAAGGTTTAAGAACAAATGAAGAATGACTGGAGATTCCCTTAGAAAACTGGAATTTTTTTCCAATAAGACTGGGTTACATGGAGTGTACAGAGAAGTATAAGTTTTTTACCCTAGTGTGTTTCATATGGATACATTTAGAGATATACAATGCACCATGTATTTATTACATGTGTTGCATGCCACCTTTTTCTTGGACAACCTTGAACATGTTTTTCCAATTACACGACGTGTATCGATGTCCATGTTATGTGGTCTACATGGGTTAATGGCATAAATTATGAAATCTTTGTGGCCATTATACATGGTCAAAACCATGTGAGACTAAAAACCTATAGAATTTATGATATACATGACATGTATGTAGTGTACATGGCATGTAGTTCATCAAATCCCACATTCTAAGAACACATCAATCCACTTTGTGAGGAAATGGAAACAATTATAAAAGAGAGCATGGTGTGTAACTAGCATGTAAATGTTGTGTAGTTTTCTGAGACACACACCGAAGACCCAAGAATATATATTGGACACATGTCAATTGGAACACATGGCATGTAGCTAGTTTTTACAAATTGTGTAGTTCATATGAGGTACATGACGCATACTTGAGCATATACCTCGGATACATGGAAATCGATATACACAGTATGTAGCAAGATTTACGAGTCGTGTAGTCTCCCATTAATAGAAAGAATTAAATATTACATTAAATTGAGATATTATATCATTTGAACCTTATTTTACTGATTGGAACACCATTATGTGTTTGAAAATTTAATAATGGTTTTAAATAATTTCAAATGCTCAATTAATTTAATGTAATAAATATATGTCATTATTGGTTCTTTTGTTTATTTTCCGTGAATACCATAAATCATGGGTATCCCCAATAAATTTATTATGATCATTAAGATGAAAAGGAATTAATTATTTATTAATTAATTAATTCAAGTGAATTTATCTTAATAATAAGGAAAGAAAAATGAATTGGTTGTTATCTGGTTACTTTTGTGTATTTATTTCTTGTATGACTGTTCATGAGCTTGAGCAAGACCAGTTTATGTGTTCTATGTTTTGATTTAATTTATTTCATGGGTACATAATAATTTATTATTAAATTAAATATGATGGACTATTATCCATCCCTCCCTTCATTATTATGTAGGATCTTTGCGTCCATGAATATTAATTTAATCACCTTTTAACCAATCCTTTGGTTCCCCTCACCTTCATGTGAGTCAAAAATAAATTTAATTAATAGAGTATCTCAAGATTTATATTGGTGGTAATGCAACTATTATGATGTCATCTCAGGTGATATATAGGTGGATAGGTGGGATTTTATAACTCATTCCAAGAAAAACAATAAGTGTTATTTCCCCTAGTTCAAGGGTTGATTTAATGTATGTTCATTAAATTGACCATTGGATAAATATCATGAATGGGTCATTTATTTGTTTATTAATTTATGTCGATGAAATTATTTATTTTATGGTTGCAAGGTCGTGATCACATAAATAAATGAATTAATGTTCAAATTCTAAAATTCAATAAATGAATTATACGTAAATGTGTTATCCAACATGGTTAATTAATTAAGTAACATCTATTTAATATTAATAATACATGTAATGGTTAAAAGAAGATAAAATGTTTGCATAATAAATTAAAATCCTTCAATTAAATATTAAGTTAGATTTGGACTTCCATTACTTGATTGGGAATGAAAATCAATAAATCTATGTGTTTAAACAACCCTTTTTGGAACACTTACTTTTATAAGGGGAGTTATTATGAATGTTTTGGTTTGAATTAACCATTTTAAATCAAGAGGAGTATCCATTGCTAGACATGGTGTAATTTTGAGGCAATTGTTGAGAAAATCCAAGTTAGGATTTCTGGATAGGGGAGTCCACTCAATGGATCGAGGATCTTCAATCATGTAGTTGGAAAATACATTCCTTCCAAAATACCTTCAAATATATTGACCAATAATTTTTTTGGTTATTAAAATGGGAATATGGATCTTTTCCACTATAATATCCTAGAAACTAAACATTCCATGTTCAATGGTGAGGTATATTACAACCTGATAAATTAGTGAGAGATTTAATAATTAATAAAATTTATTTATTTATTATTTCTCATATAATTTGTAATTAGAAAATGTACTAATAATATTCTCTCTTAATTGTAGAATAAAATTAAAATATCATCATCTGCATTATCCCTATGATCAATATTGGAGAAATACAACCTCATGACTAGAAGTAACTTCCAGAAATAGTACAGATGCCTTCAAGTTGTTTTGTGCCATAAATGGAAATCATACATAATAGAATCATCATTTCCTGATCCAACTATTAAGAGGTCAGTGATGAAGATTTCATATTCTATGAGAAACATATGAACGATGTGGTCGATATTCAATATTTAATTCTTTTTTCTATGTCTAGTGAACTCATGTAGTCTCACGAAAACATGGATGTGTATAGCATGGTTGAGAACCTCTATGGTCTTTACCAGGAGAGAGATAGATAAGAACAGTTTTATATTTCCAAGGTTCTCTTTCAAATCAATCTTGGAGAGGGTTCACTAGATGGGCCTCATGTATTTAAGATCATTAGCTACATTGAATTCTTAGTGGTTATAGGGTTTAATCTTCCTAAAGAACCAGTAATTGATATTATTCTGGCATCACTCCCTTAGAGCTTCTCTAACTTTATTATTATTTTAATATGAACAACATTGAGAAGTCTCTTGAAGATCTTATTACTCTTCTTAACAAAGTAGATAAGGATATGAATCATGAAAAATCTTTTGTCCTTATGGTGAAAAAATAAAAATAGAAAGTGAATAAATTTAAGCCTAAAGATTCTTCACACCCTTAGAAGAAAAATATGGTCAAGGGGTATGCAAGGAATAAATATGTTTTCTTTTTTGCATGTGGCAAGAAGGGCCACTAGAATAAAAACTGCACCCAACCAAAGAAGAAAGGGGAAGATTCAGGTGCATTTTTTATCAAGTGCAATTTATCTATTTCAAAAAATTTGTTATTAGATAGAGCTTGTTGTGAACACATATGTATTCAAATATAGGAACTGAGTAGATTTGGAAAGATTGATCAAGGAGACGTGATATATGAGAAGACAGTATAGCTAAACTTATTTTTGTAGATATTGATGACTAGAACCTCACATTTACAACTAGGATGATAATGGTTTTAAAGGGTTTTTATTATGTTCCTTTAGTTACCAAAAACAATGTATCAGTATCCAGACTAGATACATATGGTTTTATTTTAAAATTTGAAGATAACTGTTTCTTATTTTATAAATATAGTATTTTTTATGTTAAGGTATAATTAAATAATGGTCTTTATGTGTTGGACTACACAAACCAAGTAACGGATATCGATAAATAAAAAATCACACATGACTCGTACAACATCCAGCTTTGGCATCACTATTTAGGTTCTGTAAATGAAAAGTTCTTGAATAAAAAAAATTAAGATTAATATTTGTATTCTTTTCAACTAAAACCACTTGGAGTATGTCAAAAATGTTTACATGGTAAAATAAAAAAATCCCCATTTAGTTGGAAAGGTGAAAAAGCTAAAGATCTTCTTAAATTGGTTCATACCGATATGTTTGGACCCTTCCCTATTGAAGCAAAAGGGTGGGTACTCATACTTCATAACTTTTATAGATGATTTTTGTAGATATGGATATGTATACGTAATGAGGTATAATTCAAATTCTTTCAATATATTCAAAGAATATAAGAATGAAGTTGAGAACTATCTTGGGGAGAAGATTAAGAAACTCCACTCAGAACATAAGGGAGAATATATTAATCAATAATTCATTGATTACTTATAAGAGTTTGGGATATTATCCAAACACACACCTCAGTAGAATGGTGTTAGTGAAAGTAGGAACCGAACCTTATCGGACATTGTGAGATCAATGATGAGTTGTGTGAGTATTTCGTTATCTTTTTGTGGGCATTCATTAGAAACAACTACACACATACTAAACCATATATTAACTAAATCGATAAATGGTATTTCATATGAATTTTGGATTAGAAGAAAAACCATGTTATTGAATTTACATGTGTTGGGAAGAAAAGCATTTGTTAAGGCCTCTTCAGGTAACAAACTTGAACACTGAGGCATAAAGTGTATCTTATAGGTACACCTTTTATCAGCACTTTTTTATCTCTGATAAAGGTGGATATTTATTGTCTCTATTCTTAGCTCTGGTAAAAACTTTTAATACAAAATATTATTAATATATTTAAAATTATAATATTTATATTCAAAAAATAATGTTTATTTATATACATTAATTAAAAAATGCATGTATAAAATTAATATAAATATGATATATTGATATATATTTTAAAAATTCAAATATAAATATAACTTTTTAAAAAAATATTTATAAAATTATAAATATATATAAATATATATATATATATAATTATAAAATTATAATAAAGAAGGATCCTCAGATCATATTATCAAAAGGGTATTGACTTCCCACATTCTTTCTAACCAGGAAAAAATTGTTGAACGGTTGAAGCTTTGTAAGTTTTCTATTATTATTAGGGTAGTCTTGCCTTCCATATTGCAGCCATGATGGGTGGATAATCTTCGTCACTGAATTTTTTAAACTTGGGGCCTTGATGACTGGAGATTCATTCCAAAAGTCCATAGTTTTTTATCTCTTATTTCTGTCCAAGGATCTAAAATGGAGGGCATGGGGATGTGTCTTGATTGATCTTAAACCAAGTATGCTTTGCATCCATGATCGAGATTCCAATTTTAACCCACTTGTTGTTAGCAATAGTATAGCACAGGATTATATTTGTGTCTTCGAGCTAAAATGGATTCTTCGGCATCCATTAATTAAGTTTGATATTTCCTCACTGGTTGGAGTACCCATAAAAATAGAAAAAGATACCAAGGAGGCTTGGTTTGGATACTTTTCAAGAATCCTTGTTGAGGTATACTTCTCTTCTATACTCATAGAGAAAGTTGTTCTGTCAACATAGACATATGATATTGATCTCAAAATTAAGTATGAGAAGATTCTTAATTTATGTAATGGATGAAAGATGATTGGGCACTTGAAGGATAAGTGTTTCACAGAGATGATCTTTTCATCATTCTCTTTGAAAGGAAATTGTGTTGATTTATGTATGAAACGAGACAAGGTCAGGGGGACTACAACATCATTAGGAAATGGAAATTTTGGAAATAATGGATTTTTTTAATGAGGAGGAAAAATATATGGATTTTGGTGTATGGTAGGATTAATTGGATGTTGGTATGGACATGCAGTGGGCTTCACCTGACCAGTTGTTGACCATGTGGAAGGGGAGATGAATGAGATGATTTATCCTACTAAACAAGCTACTCAGTGTGTGGTATTAGAGGATACTGACACATGTACTCAAATTATGGGGAAAGTATGAATATAGACAGTGGAAGATGGTCCTTTTCGACAATCTCTACAAGATGGTGTGCTTAATCTTGATTCTCAACAAAATGCTAAATATCATCAGGGGACCCAAAATATCTTCAATTCCTAAAGAATCTATGATAATTGGGGGAATGTTTCTGATGATTAAAGGGTGAATGGTAACACTCCACTTAAGGATTCGGATAGTGGTCATGCCTCATTCAACAATAGTATCATAAATGTAAAGAAAAATTGATTGAGAATGAGGGTTTCACTCCTACTCTTATAAAGAGATGGATGTGAAATGACTATTCCAACTTGACAAGGACAGTGTCTACTAGATCTTCCTTTAAGGTGTCAAGAAGGACCAATGGAGGGATCCTTAAGATCTTTAATCAAGGTAATTCTCAGTTTGAGTGTGAAATTACTAATGATTATAATTATGAAAATGATATGTCATATTATGATTTTTAACTTAGTTATTTTCTAGATAAGGTAAAGTTACTTTGTTTAAACCCATCCTCTCCCTTGTCTATTTTTTATTTTATATTCAATAAATGGTTAGAATATTTTTCTTCTAGCATGGTACCAAGCATTGGGCAGCTCTGTATGGGACAATGCTAGTTGATCATCCATGCGAGGTAGGGAGCTAAGGCCTTTAAAGATGTAGATGCTGGGGAGGTCCAGTTCCAAAGTGTAGTCAAGTCTTGGTACTTCAAAGGTAATGCACTGGGCCTTGTGCCTCTGGGTATTCGGTTCATATATGGTCCTTATGCCTCTAGACCTACGGGTCATGTAAGTGTTCCCCCTCAACCCTTAAAGGGAGTATTATCCAAAAATCAATAAAAATATAAGGACTTAGGACTTTCATATACAATTATGTATACTTATATATTAATAAATATATATATTATAAATATATAATTATAAAAATATATATATTTATATAAATATATTTATAATTATATAAAAATATTTATAAAAATATTTATTTATAATTATATTTATAAATATATATATATATATTAATAATTATAAAATTATAATAAATATATAAAAATAATTATAAAATTACAAATAAATATACATTTATTATATTTATATTTATATATATGTATATATTAAAAAATTTATATAACTATATACCCAAAGTGGTGTGGGCCATGATTTTTAGCACATCATCCCCAAATTTTATAAAAGAAAAAAATAAAAGTACAACGAAATAATAATGGTGTAAAAAATTTACCCCCAAAAATAGAAGTGGGCAATAAGGGACCCAACAAATTTGAGACCCAAGGATCCCCAAAATTCATGACCCATTAGGTCCACAGAAACCCCCTAGAAGCCCAATGTAAAACATGGACCGAAGCCCCACCGTAAGATCCCATGTTACCACTATGATGAACCTCCAGTGAAGACCCATGAACATTTGAAGCCCAAATATCATCATGCTGCCATCCTTAAAACTCCACCCCAAGTGTGATGTTGTTACCTCGACATCACCACCCATGTGTTTTCTGTGTGGAAACACTAGCATCGAACTTGTTCACAAGAACCCATTGGTGTCCCATACCACAAATAGCCGAAATGAACATGGGACATCACAGAAGTCAGTGTCCCATACCGCTAATGGTCACCATGATAAATTCTCACCAACATCCCAAGCCACAGGTGGCCACATGAGAAAACCACAATGAAGAAAATGAATGTTGTACCAAACATTGAAACCCACCCAAAATCATCCCACCACATGCAGACATACTCACCAAACTGTACCCAAAGAAATTAGTGCCCACCAGAAGACAACGTACATTCCCTATCATAGCCTACCTCAGCGACACATTCGAGGTCAACACCAATACACCCTACAACCCAAGTTCTGGACCTCACCTTCATCTGAAAATCACAAGGATACCTACCCTTCATCCCAATAGAGTTCGACGCATACTCACTATAAGTCATGGTCATCGTCAGGTGATTCCATACCTCTATCCCCATCACATTCTCACAACCAAGATTCTTGTTGGGGGAATCCTAAGAAAAACATAGCTTGCACCCACTGATCGACCTCATTGGTCACTACTAGGGTCCCACACCTGCCACACCATTATCGTCAATACCCAAGGCACCGTATGTACTCTGTTGACCTATTTTCTACCCCTGTCATCTGATGGGGCCCAAAAAATAGTTGTGATCCAGCCTCTCGCTACTATCATAGAGCTAATCCTATAACTAACAAGATGAGGTTCTGGCCCTACAATGGTCATGCATTTTCATCCATCTTTGGTTGCCCGAAATTCTTGCCAGCCTACTCCAGGCATCCCAAGAACAGCCCTAGTCATATTTTCATCCCTGTCATCTTGTGGGGCCTTTTTTTTCAAAACGTAGCTATTCCACCAACCCATGTTCCTCCATCAGGAACCACACTCACTGGTGTCAGGGTAAGATGTCCAATCTCAATACTCGAACCAATGTTGGGTGAATTAGAAATATAAATACTAGCAGATTGTTGCGCACCACTGCAAGAAGAGCGGATTTCATCACCTTGATCATCAATTTCAGTGTCAGAAATTCTCTACGGACATGCCCTTCCACATGCGGTAAACATCTGGTAATGGCCAACAATATAATCTTCTCTGCTGGTATAGATTGGTGTTGAATTATGGTCAAGTTCAAGAGATAGAGGCTCTCCAATATTGAGAGAGAATTTCTCCATTATATATCTATACAATTATATAATTATATATAATTATGTACATATATTTATAAATATTTGTATATATTTATAAATATATTTAAAAAATAAATATAATTATTATATTAATAATTATATATATTTATATATTAATAAATATGTATATTTATTTATTTATTTATTTATTTATTTATTTATTTATTTATTTATAAATATATTTATTAATATATAAGAAAAAATTATATGTATATGTATTTAAATAATTATTAGATTATAATAAATATACTTAAGTAATAAATATATGTATTGTATTTATCACTATAAATACTTTCTTGAAAATGTAAGGACAAATCCTACTTTATTGAAACATAAAAAAAACAAGGGGATAAAGAAAATGAAGAGATGGGGTTAGACAAGGCCCCTTCCCTCATTAATAATAGTTGAAGACCATGTTTTTTATAATCTTTATCCCAATCATGTGTTCTTCTTCCCATATGGCATTCCAATTAATTCCTCAACCACATCCATGGCTAAAACCCCTAGAGTGACGCTCTCTTAGGCCTTCCACCTGATGGAGTAGGCTTTCTATGTAATTGCCATCTGAGTTAGGATTCTCATGTTGAATTTCCTCTTTCTTAGCACTGTAATCAATATGGCCACACCCTGTACCGTGACTTTTTTGGATTAAAATCCCATTTTCATGACTTGACTTGTTTTTAATCCACATCCAATTCATCCTCCTTCACTTCTAGTTTGTCCTTTTCTAAAGGGTTCAACTCCTTATTTTAGAAATTGTCATAAATATTTAAATTTCCATCAGAAGAAACATATTTAGAAATTTTTTTCATCTAGTATCTCTTTTTGATAGCAAGAAATGGGTTACTTCTTTAATGACTGGACGTCCTCTGGAATGGCTGTAACCATATCCACCTGTGAACATTTAATATAATTAGCCACTAGAGGTGGGTCAACATAATCACAAATTCCATATATTGGCCCTGTATTCTCATTGTGTGAATGAAGCACTTCAAAAGGGTTTGAAGTTTTCACAATCTTGATCTCATGTTGAGAAAAAGGAACCTACACATTAATTGAAGATTGTTTTGTATCTATCAAATTTTTAATCCCAATGTCACCTGGGACAATAGGATGAGTAAAGCCAACATAATGACTACCTGAGGAGGGACACTACTAGAAAACAGGGCTATATCCACGGACCTATAGCCACGGTTTTATAAGTCTGTGGATATAGCTTAGTTTATAGCCACACTTCTATTAAAATTGTGGCTAAATCATTGTTTATAGCCACGATTAAAAAACCGTATCTATGTCTTTTTTTACAATATATCAGGCTCCTCCTCCCCACTTTCCGTGATTCCTCTCCTCCCCCGACCCCTCGTGACCCACCTTATACCCGCAAACTATTCTCTCTCAGTGGCCCTCTCTTCTCGGTGTGACTTCTCCTCTCGGCCTCCCTCCTCCACCCTCGTGAATTCTCCTCTCTCGGTGGTGACCTAAACTCTATGTGGCGACCTCTCCTCTCGGCGGTGGCCCTTCTTCCCAGACGACCTTGGTTACCTATACTCTCCCTAATCCTCATCCCCTGATTATTCCCAAATGTCTTTCGCGACGCTGCCCCATCCTCATCCCCCTCGCGACGCTGCGTGTAGCTGCCACCGAACGAGGAAACCCAGTCACCTTCTTGGTAACATCTCACCTCTCATGCATGTCCAAGTGAAATTCATTCTTGAACTTTCATAGTCTCCTTATTCCACCAAAATCCTTCCTGCTCATGATTCTATGGATGTTCACATCCCCCATTCATCCTTTATTTTCTGCATCATTGTGCATCATTTTGAGGCGGTGACAATTGTTCATATATCCCCCTATTTTTTGTTTAGTTTGATTTGAAGCTTACTTCCAGGTATGGGATTCTTATTCTCTATTATTTTTTGCATCTGTGCAACTAACATATTTCAGTAATACTTTTGGTGGATGGAAGGATTAACTAATGTGGTGATTTTACATTTTTTACCAGTTTATTATTATTTCTAAGTGATGATTCTTTCTCTGAATTTGAAGGTTTTATTATGTTCATGTTGTGAATGTTGTGAAATAGTTAAACCCTATGGTTGATTTAGAGTCCTTATGGATAGCTTGATGGACAATCCATCTTTTGGGCATTATGTATGGATTCTTGTTGAGGTTGATATGGATTCTACCCTTGTTAAATAAGTGGTTCTAACCACTAGAGATGAGGATATTAATATTGATATTTTTCTAGAGAGGAAGCTATAATTCTATGAAAATTGTCATTTTTTGGGCATATGGCCTCTGACTGCAATAGAAACAAACTATGTTATCATTGAAATATTAGGGTACATGAAAATTCCAGCAGCAGGAGAAAGATTGATAAGGGTTTAGTCCCACCCTCTGGTCATGACAAGTCTATGGAGGCCCCTTCTCATGGGGGTGGATACAAGGGTAATCCTATCCTAGATGTTTTTAAGAGAACTAATGTGGTAATTCCTCTAATGATGTTGTGTCTATCCATACTATTGATGAGTCTAGTCATATCCATGCTATTATCAATACTATTGTCATGGTCTCTAGTCAAGGTGTTTTTTCCACTAAGTATCTCACTACTTCATATCTTATATAGGGTGTCATTCTAAAACCCGAACATGCCACTACTTCATCACTTGTGAAGTATTCCGATGAGATGGAACCTGAGCTGGCCAATGCTTTAGTACCAATTAAGGATATCATTGTTATGGAACCCGATCAGATCACTGTTTCACTACCAGTGAAGGTGCCAATGAGATGGAAATAGAGAAGGCTGATACTTCAGTACCAAATAAGGATTTAAATGTTATGGAGCTATATAAAGTCATTTTTTACCACCAAGGAAGGCTTCATGTGTTGTCAATGATGAGGAACTAGCACCTACTTTACTTACAGAGCAAGCTGATTATTCTTGTCCTAATCTGGATTTTGAGCAGGATCCTATCTAGAGAATTGCCTTAGTTTCTGGTTCCTTTAGAGTTAATGAATTCTCTACCGATTAGGATAATTATCTTATAGGATTGCAAGTATATGGTTATTAGCACACTAGTGATTTATCAATAGTTCCTTCACCCATGATTTCAAGGAGGAAACTACTTGGAAGCCTTCTTTTGACCCTTGTTTAATCAGCTAACTGGTTCAATTCCCTCAGTACTGAATCCTCTATGGGAGATGACAAGGAGTTTTCACCATCTAAACAGGACCTGTGTGACCCCTTATCTACTGATGTAATAGATGATATGGGTGAAGAGGTTTTGGAAACTTTTTTTTTTGATAAAGTAAGTACGCATTGTTATGATAGGCCTAATACTAGGCTATGGTCTGCTATGTAATTAAGGTCATCTTTTGGAACTTATAAGGTCTTGGGAACTCTCCCATGGTTAAAACCCTTAGGCACATTATTGTGAACAAAAAACCTATACTGATTAGTATTTCCAAGCCAAGATTGAAGTTTGATAATTGGATGGAATTCAAATGTAAATCTTTCGGTTACTCATTTTTTTTCTAATTATCAATTTGATGCTGCTACATAGTATTTTTTGGTTCTTAATAATGATAGTGTCACTATCAATTCCTTCCATAATGATCATCAGTAAGTGACTATCTCCTATTTCATTGGTAACACTAATATTTCTGTGACTTTTGTCTATGCCTTCAATTTATATACAAGATAAAGATATCTCTGAATAAATCTGGCATCCATCTCAAAGAATATTTCTAGGAGTTGGATTTTTCTTGGTGACATTAATGCTATTTTGAGGCCTGATTAAAAAACTAGTATTAATTTCTATAAAATCTCATCTAGTGAATTTTTTTCTTGTATTGATAAATGTGTCTTAGCCAAAGTTTCCATATCTGGAGTTGATTAGACATGGAGTCGATATACTTAAAAGGGGAGGCTGGAAAGTAGATTGGATAGGTTCTTTTTTTAATTGGATGAAAGGAATAGTGCAGTTGAGATATCTGGACTCACCCTTCCAAGATTTAATTCTGATCGTAGTACTCTATTAATTTAATTTTGTATTAATAGATCAAGGTCAACCCCACATCCTTTCAAGTTTAACAATTCTTGGATTGTTGTTCCATGTTTTAGATAAATCGTTTTGGATTCCTGGAAGATTGATTTTGTGGGAAGTCCTCTATATATT
Organism: Viscum album; assembly: GCA_963277665.1. Classification (NCBI taxonomy): domain Eukaryota; kingdom Viridiplantae; phylum Streptophyta; class Magnoliopsida; order Santalales; family Viscaceae; genus Viscum; species Viscum album. The sequence goes on from OY728165.1 coordinate 1,134,866,835, forward strand.
CTAACTTTCAAGATAAAGATTTTAAAGTAAAAACTAAAAGAATAGAGTAAGGCATCCTTTTTTAATCTTAATAGTGACATTAAGGAGGCTTAATCTCATCTGATTATTTTCCAGCAAAAAAACATGCCTCGGGATGTTCCCTCTTAGGAGGAGATAAAATCCATATCCAAAATTGATATTATCCTGAATCTAAAAGAGAACATTTCTCATAATAAATTTAATATTAGTTATATAAAGGAGGGGGATCTAAATTCACTTTTCTTTCATAGCATGCATAGGGGGAAAACATGAGGAGTCTCACTTCTCTATAAATTAATAGTAATATGTTTAGTTCTAATAATGAAATGATAAATGCCATGAATTTTTATTTTGAGGAGATTTACTCAGATAATGGAGAAGGAAAAACTGATCAAATGAAATGAACCAAGAATTGATGATATTAATAATAGAAGGCTAGTTGAGGCCCCCAGTGAAAAAGAAGACTTATGCATCTCTCTTATAATTAAATATGGATGGTGTTTCTAGACCAGATGTCTTGACAAATCTTTTTTCATGTTTTAATGGGACATTCTTCATCTTTAGGTAATAAATGTTGTGAGGGAATTTTTTATTCTTTAATCAATGCCTTTTTGGGTGAACTCCAACATCATTGTATTAATACCAAAGAAAGATAATTCTCTGTATATAAAGGATTTAGGACTCTTTCTATTGGGTTTTTTATACCAATGGTCATTAGAAAAATCATGACGCACAGGATGGGTGAGATTTCTTAGGGTTTTATTTTGAAAAATCAGGTTGGGTTTTTCCGTGGGAGGAACATTCAGAATTTCCTCTACAATGCTTCTAAATGTGTGAATATCAGGAAGAGGAAGGTAAAGGATGGTAATATGTCCTTGAATATTGATATATAAAAATATTTTTATACAATAAAATGGAGTTTCATTTTTTCTATTCTGAAAATAAAAGTGTTTTCACAGAGGTTCATTGATATGATTTGTTCTAACTTGCACAGTGACAGGATCTCTATTCTGGTTAATGTGTCCCCAAGGGGTTTCTTCTAGTGTTAAAGAGGAGTTAGAAAGGAGATCCTTTATTTTGGATTTTATTTCCTATATCTGTGGATTATCTTAGTTTTTATCTTATTGATCATGTTAATATTGGGCTTTATCAACAGTTGGGGTTTGGGAGGGATTTCTTTGTACCGTCACATTTGTTTTATGCTGATGATATTTTTCTCTTTATCAGTTATTTTTATCATTTGATTCTATGTCATTCATATATACTTCTTATTATTTTTGATGTAGTTATTGTATAGTGATATGATACTACTTTTATAAGTTTATAGACACTCTATTGTACCATAATTATACACTCACTATTGGTCAGCTGGCTCTGAATAAGGGGTGGCACTCTTGTAGCCATGTAACCAACTATCTTGGGGATCTGTTTAGTGGCTCTTGGGTTGGGAATTTACAAATGGGTATAAGAGGATTCTTTTTATATTATCGTGCAATTTTTTTATATTAGATATGATTCTAATAATGTGTCAGTACAGGGTAAATAATCATGTCTGGGAGTGTTCAACCCATGCAAGGGGAAAAGACTAAGTGTTCAGGGATGAGACTGTGGTATTATTGATAGTTATTAAAATTGAATATGATTTCACCTTGATTGATTGATTTATATTATTCCTCATATAGATTTATGATATTAGGGTATTTTATCCCCGAGTTTCATGGAATAAACATGTTGTTTCAGTCATCATTCTAGGAACATAGAGATTCAAATGCCTTGAATATTCCATGATATTTGGGTTTGATACCATGATTTTATGTTATATGTGATATTTTCCTTAGTGATTTTATTAATTGATTCATGGTTATTTATCATTATCTCCCTATATACCTTGATTTTCTGGTTTCTTATTTATAAATCAATATTATTTTCAAACATGTGATATCATTTCTTAGAAATCCACTAGTGCATCAATTTTTGGCTCCCTTTGACAAGAGATACAGTTTTTTGTAATATTTTATAAGTGATTTTGTGTTAGGGGTTCCTGATTTTTTATTGAAATAGTTTTTTAAGGTGTTTTTGTTCTTGAAATTTACGCACTAGTGTTTTTTTAGAAATAGAACACACCAGTTCTTTTTCAAACTACTTATCATAAGTGGAAAGTATTTCAAGGCTCTGTTTTACAGCACTACTTATAAAATTAATCACCTATGAGAAATGCTTCAGTATACGAGTTTCTTTATTGCTTATTTAAGTTGTCTTTTAGTGAAATTTAGTAGAAGTTTTTTTCTTTGAAAAAAGAATTTCCACCTATTTTTTTAACTGTTCAAATGTTGTTAAATGAACCTGAAGGATTTGCTTGACATCACTTATTGTGAACTGATTAAGATTACTGCCTCTATATAAGAGTCTATTTGACAGTATTTATTGAAAATTTTTTATAACACCAAGTGTTTTTGTGTAAGAATATACAGATTACATATTTATTGAAAATTTTTTGTAACACCAAGTGTTTTCATACACTATTCATCCTAGTTTTTGTGTTTGTACCAATTTTAAAAAAACACATGTGATCATGTATTAGAGGGGGGATGTCCAGGAGGGGGGAAATGTGCAGGGAGGGGGGTAGTGTGAAGGTAGCAGGGGGTGTGGGGCAGGGGGAGGGGCAGGGGGTGCAGGGGGAGGGGGGCTGTCCAGGGGGGTAGTGTGCAAGGGGAGGGGTGCTGTCTAGGAGGGGGTGGGAGGTGGGGGTAGTGTGAAGGGAGCATGGGGTGTGGGGGTGCAGGGGGAGGGGGTTGTCCAGGGGGGGTGTCTGAGGTGGGGGTTGGGGGTAGTGTGCAGGGGGAGGGGGGAGGGGATGCAAGGGGGTGTCTAGGGGGGGAAGTGTGCAGGGAGGGGGGCAGGGGGTGCAAGGGGTGTGGGGGTCTAGGGGGAGGGGTGTCCAGGAGGGGGGTTTCTAAGGGGTAGTGTTCAGGGAGGGGGAAGGGGGTGAAAGGGGAGGGGGATGTCCAGGAGGGGGGTGAAGGGGTCTGGGGGAGGAGTGTTCTGGGGGCAGGGAGGGGGTAAGGGGTGTGGGGGTGCAGGGGTAGGGGGGCTATCCAGGCGGGGTCGGGGGGTTTTCCAGGAGGGAGGGGGTGTCCGGGGGGCGTCCAAGAGGGAGGGGTGTCCAGGAGGGGGTTCCCATCAGAGAATTATTTAAAAAACATAATAGGTCATTGTTAAAACATCTAGGTTTAGGTACACCAAAATAAGCTTATGTGGTCATATAAAGGTGTGACTATTCATGATTTTTTATAATTTTAAACATTTATGAATTCCCTTAACCATAATAATTGTTATGATTTTTTATTGACATGTTATTGATGGTTACTTATTATCTAATGAAACAATACATATAATGTTAAGTCATTTTCTTGATTATTTATTTAATTTATGTTTATATGCCTCATAATGGATAGATAGTGAATGTACAACATTGATCGGATCACTGATGAATTTCAGAAGGATTTACGTCATTTCTTGGACTTTGCATTCACTAATGATTCAGATAGCTGATTGATTCGATGCCCGTGTTATGATTGTGTTGGAAGACCATGGTTAACTCGCGAGGAAGTGAGTTATCATATCACTAAACAAGGTTTCCAAAAGAATTATCATGTGTGGTATACAAATGGAGAAAAAGCGCAAGTGGTGAATGACATCGATTTAGTGGAAATGATTGGTATGAAAAATCTGATTTCTGATCTGTTTTGTTTTGTTTCTGAAGCCAACTCCTCATGTAGACCAGTGCAAGAGAAAATGAATATTGGAACCCAATTTTAGTCTATTAATCGGGATGACGACGTTGAGAGTGTTAGAAAGATGATGGAAGATGCAAATACCCCAGTATATCAGGCATGTGGGAAAATGAGAAAACTTGAGTTTTTAATGCGATTATATCATGGAAAAGCAATGTATGGATTTAGTAATACTGTAGTTGACTATCTCTTTACATTTATAAGGATTTACTGCCTGATGATGCATTTATTCCAAAAATAATTACATGGCATAAAAATTGGTAGAAAATCTTGGATTTTCATTTATTAAGATTCATTTTTTCCCCAAAGATTTTTGTTTGTTCTGGAAGGAAAATGCAGAGTTAAGTCATTGCAAATAGTGTGTCACATCAAGTTGTAAGACTAATAAAGACGTAACGCAATCTCACATACCAGAGAAATTGATGTGGCACTTCCCTTTAATTCCGAGGATTTAAAAACTTTTTATGTCATAACAAATGGTAAAGAATATGAGATGGAATTAAGATGAAAGAAATAAAGATGATGACGAAATAGTGCATCCTACAGATGGGTTGGCTTGGAAGAAATTTGATAGGTTACATCCTTATTTTCTAGCTGACCCACAAAATGTTAGATTGGGATTATTTTGTGATGGTTTCAACCCATTTCTCCAAATGCATACTACACACAGTATTTGGCATGTTTTCATTCACATTTATAACTTTCCTTCATGGATGTGTATGAAGAATCCATTTACTATCATGAGTATATTGATATCTGGACCCTGTGATCCTTGAAATGATATTGTTATATAACTGCAGCCATTAATAGAGGAGTTAAATGAGCTTTGGATTGTTGGTACATAGGCATACAACACATTCAAGAAGGAGTACTGTATGTTTCGTGCAGCTTTATTATGGATGATAAACGATTTCCCTACATACAGAATGATATCTGGTTGTAGTACTAAAGGGAAATTATCCTGCCCTATTTGTATGAAAAATACATGTTTCCTAAGATTAAAGTTTCGATGAACTTTTAGCTTCATAAGGCATCGGTGATTTCTACCGATGGATCATCCATACAGAAAAAATTGAAGACAGTTTGACAATTCCATCAAGATAGATGAGACACGTCAACGAATGTCATGGAATGATATTATTAAAGAACTTGATGATTTGAATTATGTTCTTAGAAAAATTAAATCAAATATCATAAAGTTAAAACGTGTTAATTTGAATTCCAATAACAATTGGAGAAAGAAAATCATATTCTTTGAGTTGCCATATTGGTCATCGAATTTATTATGTCATTGTTTGGATGTAATTCATATCGAGAAAAAAAATTGTGAGATGTTACTTGCTATTATTTTAAATGTCAAAGGAAAAACAAAAGATGATTTGCGGTCTCGTCATGATTTGATGGATTGGGGTATAAGAGTAAAACTTCATCCTGAGTTAATTGGTCAAAATAAGTGGAAAGTCCCTATTGCCTGTTATTCAATGAAAAATGTGGAGAAGAAACAATTTCTTCCAGTCTTGAAAATTTTGAAGGTTCCATATGATTATTCAAGTAATATTTCTAAAAGGGTGAATACACAAGACGTGAGACTAAAATCTCGTAAAATCCATGATTACCATGTCTTGTTACATGATTTGATTCCTATTTCCATTCGACATTTACTTTCACATAATGTTAGAGTTGATGTGATTAAGTTATGTTATTTTTATTGAGACCTTTGTGCCAAAAGACTGAGCATAAGTGTTGTTTAGAAATTGCAGAGAGATACACCGATTATTCTTTGCGACTTGCAGAAAATTTTCCCACCGTCATTTTTCACATGTGTGTTACATCTGACTGTGCATCTTCCCCCAGAAGTTCTTTTTGGTGGTCCTGTTTCGAGTTGGTGGATGTACCCTATAGAAAGAATGATGTTTACATTGAAATATTATGTGAGAAATAAATATCACCCTGAAGTCTCTATTTTGAAATGTTATTTAGCATAAGAATGCATGGATTTATGTTCATCGTACTTGGATAACGTCACCACAAGGTCAAATCGACTTATGAGAACTAAAGATGAGCAATATGATCCCATTGAGTCTATATTTCATTCACTTCCCCAAACAGGGGGGATATCTGGATCATACTCATTGTGTACTTTAAGCAGGTAAGAGTGGGAAATGGATCATCATACAGGATTATTCAACTGTGGTGTGCTTGATGATTATATGAAGTAAGTAAAATAATAAATATTCATTTTTTCATTATGTTATTTCTTCACATCTTCTAACATTTTTAAGCTTTCATGTTTGTAGAGAACATTTAGAAATTATAAAAAAGAGACATCACTCTCTATCTATTAAGAGGAAGGAACTGTTGCACAGCAAAGAATTTGTTGCTTGGTTAAATTCAAAGGTAATAGATTTTTTTTTCTTCTCATAACATAATCTCATGTCTCTATTTAATATTCAATGTTGGTATCTTTTAGGTTTTAACTCTACCAATGAATGAAGTATCAGATGAAGTAAGAGCATTATCCTTTGGTCCAAACGATGTGGTACGTGATTGTAAAGCAATGGTTTTCAATGGATTTAAATTTTTTAAAAGTAGTTGTGCAAAAAAAATGGCAACACAGCATGACGGTGTCACTATAAGAACCACAACAGATTTTTATGTGAGTGCATCAGATAGACAACCTCGGTCAGAAAATATATCATATTATAGTGTTGTTGAAAGAATCATTTTATTAGATTACTATGCACGTCATCGCGTCGCAATGATGAAATTTAAGTGGTTTTATTGAATGACACGACAAGGAATGTATATTGATAACTTTGGATTTAGAGTGATTGATATGAATCACCATATTCACACCGATAAACCTTATATTCTTGTGTCACAGGCTAGATAGGTGTTTTATGTAACTGACCTGTTACAACAACAATTTGGTGTTATTGTTGATTTCATTCCTAGACATATTTTTTACGAAGACATGGATGACAATGATATTGTGGATGAACCAGTCGATAATTATTCGAATTTTGCATTTGATGACACAGATGAATCAATTTCTAGAACAGATTGTGAACCAGAAACTGTCACATACCACACAGAACGTTGATACATTTGTAAGTATTTACCTGAAATTATCGTAATATTATATGTGTTTTCTTAAAATTGCATACATGATATCAAATTAACTAGTATACGTTATCAATATAAATATCACATTGAAAATGTATCTCATTTTTTTATGATAAAATTGTATTATTTAACATTTTTAATTATTTCTATTTATTTGAGAATATTATTTTAACTTTCCAGGTCAAAATGTATGAATATAATGATATTAGAAGAAATAAAAGAATACAAATAAATGAATAACATATGTCTCATCTAGCCAACACTGTAAGTACAATTTATATTTGAATGTTATGGTCTTTAATATTATTTATCTTGTTATCATTCATTTAATTTTATCATCTATGTTATTTTAGGCTACTTCGTCGAGGAGATGGTTGGATTATACTATCGAGGCTGATAGTATGGTGGGGGTATTAATTCTATAGTTTAGCTACTACTATGCCGCTTGAGTCACCAGAAGGTCATCCTCCCATTATTCCACCTCCATATTATCCATACCCACATTTTCCATATCCCTTTCTGCCCGCACCCACATCAGATGGTATTTCTCAGACTCCCATCCCTCCTTATTTTCCATTCCCACCATCCACTATATAGGGCACTATGCCCCCATAAATCCCACCACCATATCCATATCCATATCCACCCTCATCTGTATAGGGTTATCCATCTACTGTACAGAGTAATCCTACTGTATATATCCCACCTACCACAGAGGCTACTCCCCCTTTAGACGCTGCACTTCAGGGGTCAGCAAATCCCCCATCTACTCATATGTGTTTAAACATTACTATTAGTGATTAATGATAAATTCATATATATTATTATCCTTTTTTACTTTTTTTCATGATTATCTCCATTTTCCACCAGACGATGAGGCCACACAAAAATGTGAGAGGTTTGGAATCGACACACGAAAATCATGGTTGAATACAATGAGGACAAAGATATAATTAAAAAAAATGTATGGAATGTAAATGCTTTATTGGAACACTGGCTAGACACAGCAATATCATTCTGGTTCAACCAATAAGTTGGAGGGAAGTTGGAGAACAATTAAAGTACAATGCCTGGGAAAAGATCTGGGATATTAATGTTAATCACCTTTTATATATATATCAATTTATAATATTTTCTTAACAAATATTTTATCCATTGTAGCTCCGATATAATTTTCCTTATGGAAAAATGCTAAGGCTGCAAGGTTAATGGATTTAGGTGAAATGTGTTGAGTGTACAAGTATAACTTATATCTTGGTTGGAAAAAGAGAGTTGACACAGAGCTTGAAGAAGTACCAATGATTCATGATTTCCCAATATCACAATACAAAGAGATGATCAGTTATTGGAAGATTCAAGAGTTTAAGGTATTTTTTAAATTTATATATATATATATTCATTTATTTATTTGAAAACGAGTTTTATTTATGTTAATGAAATTATATAATTATTTTTTATAGGAGAAATCATACAGAAATAAAAGAAATAAGAGTGGAATGAAACTTTTTTATACTTGTGGACACACTTCACTCCCAGATCTTGAGCAAACACAGGTAATTTAATATTTAAAATATTTATCTTCGTTTTGTGTAATTTTTTTGAATTCCAATTTTGATTCATTTCATTGTTTTTTTAAGAAAAAAAATTGAATATCAATGGTTGTGTTCCTCTCTCTACTTTGTTTTGTATAAGAAGAAAAAAGAAAGATGGTATTGTGCCAAATATTGACACTGAGAAGGCGATTGTAAGTATATTTCAATTTATTTTATTTTGACTAAATTTAATTCCTTATATTATTTTATTATTTTAATTTATGTTATATATCAATCAACAGAATGATTTGGAGACATTGGCAGAAAAAGAGTCTTACAATTTGGGCCCAAACGATCATCTACATCAGGTATTAGGAGATGAGAATCAGGGCAGAGTGCATTGTCGACCGAGGAAGAAGATTGCACCATCTCGATACTGGTCTACTGAAAACATTTCTTTGAGTACCGGTTCTGGTTTGGTTATAGTGGAATAGATTAATTCTGCAATCAAAGAAGCAACTCAAAAGCAGAAAAGGTGATATTTGAAAATATGAAGAAAGTTATGTCTGCCATTTATTCTACACTTTGACCAGAAGTAGCTTTAGCAGTTGACAAATCTTTGATGTCGATGAGTTCTGCTGGTGGAGCCAGAGCTATTGCTGGAGCTGGAGCTGTCGCCAGAGCAGGAGCTGGAGCCGGAGCTGTAGCCGGAGTTGGTCCTAGTGTTAGTGTTGGTACAGATGTTGATGTCGATGATGATGTTGGTGGTGTGAGAGGTGATTATGGTGTTTCTATAGGAGTCGTGGATCACGGTTATCATGAATCCGATGATACTGATATTGAGACTCACTATTGATGTGAATTGTATTTTTGGATTGTTAATTTGTGTAATTTTATTATGTAATGAGGTTTTATTATTTTAATACTGAATTGTATTGTGGTGTTTCTGACTGTTTCTACATATGTTTTATATAATAGTTAAGTTTTATTATTATTATATTGAATTTTATCCTCCTCCAATGCGACCATCATATCTCCTCTATGACGCTACTCTGAGGTAGCCCCTCTATCTCCTCTGACACACCTCTGACGGTATGTAGTCCAATTTTCCATTTTTTTTCTTGAGGCGGCCCCTCTATTAGTTTCACTGATCATATTGTGAGAGTGATTACTTGTATTGGTGTGCAGGAGAGGGATGCATGATATGTAGAGAACCAACAAGAAATCATAGCTGATGCAATTGATTTACTCCCATGACTTGAAATCAGGATTGACGTGAATATAAAATTCAGGAGGTAATGATTATTTTATACCATTTTTGCAAGACATTAGTAACCATTTGTTGTGTTTTTATTGGTGTTTCATGTAAATCCTATGATAAATTGTTTTTTTGGGTTCTAAATACTCAATTCCATTACAAGGGGGTAGGGGGATAGGGGGGTGTGCAAGGGGGGCAGGGGGGAAGGGGGGCAGGGGTGGGGTGTTCAGGGGGTTGTGCAAGGGTACAGGGGGGGAGGGAGAGAGGGTGTTGTCCATTGGGTGGGAGGGGTGTGCAAGGGGGAAGTGGGGGCCGAGGGGTGTGCAAGGGGGCAGGGGCTATGTAGGCACCATTGGTATTGAAAGCGATTTCGCATATGTTAAGATTGTAAGTGCATTTTAATAATTCTCATTGTTTCCTTTCATTCTCGCATGCATTCACTTGCATCTATTTGTTTTTTCAACTTTTGTTGGGTTCTATATGGCCAGGTTTCAGCTGAATCAATTATTGGGGTGAGCGAGGCCAGTAAATGTGCACAAATTTTCAAGGTTTAAAATCAACTAGGTTTCCATTTGTTTATGCTTATTGAATTTGCAACTTGTATACTAAATAATTTTAGTCATTTTTTACACCTGTTCTTTTCAGGTATTTGAGGGTGCCTATTAGTCACAATTAAGCATCATAATCCTTGATGACATTTATAAGTAATTACAATCAATTTCAATGCAATACTACTTTTGGTACTTTCGTTCGATAACCACTATAATGTTATTTTTAGTACAGGATTTTGGAGTACATTGCCATTGCACCTCGTTTTTCCAATATTATTTCACAGATGCTGATGGTACTTTTGAAATGGCTTCCTCCTCAGGCATTCATCTCATCCCTTTTATTAGTATAACTCATTCCAAATATATCTTTATGAGGTTTTATTTGTCTCAATGTATTCACAAGAACTAGATTTCCTGTGTGTATTCTTTCGCATGATAGGTTGTGTTTGTGGATAGGGATGCATGCTATGCAGAGAACCAGCAACAAAACATAGCCCATGCTTATGCATGTGATCATATATATAAGTATCCTCTTGTGGTAGTTTATGCTTATATAGCTTGTTTGAAATTATTTCATTTATGTTTTCCATTTTAATACTTACTCATCTCATTTGAGACACCATGGGAATCTCCATTTATTTTTTTGACTCATAGGGGGGTGTGCCGGCTAGGGGACTGGTGTAGGCTTGGGGTGGTGCAGGATAGGGGGTTGGTGCAAGCTAGGGGGCTGGGGGTGCAGAGGGGGCCTTTACAGGCTAGGGGTTGGGTGGAGGAGGCAGGGGGCATGGGGAAGGGGCAGGGGGCAGGGGCGGGGGCAGGGTGGAGGTGGGAAGGGGGAAGGTTAGAGGGGGTAGGGGTAGGGGGCAGGGGTAGGGGGCAGGGGGAAGGGGCAGGGGTAGGGGGAGGGTGGAGGGGGTCAGGGGGCAGGGGGGTCTGCAGAGCAAGGGAGCAGGGGCAGGGGGCAGGGGGTGGGTGGAGGGGGGCAGGGGGCAGGGTGAATGGGTAACCATGTTTTATTAAATTATAAAGTTTTATGTAGATGAAACGTTCCTTATAAATATCATAATAACTCATGGGAAATGTGTTGAAACTTTTATAGAGATGTGATTAACAAGAATGTATTTTCATATTTTCTCCAGGTTGATTTTTTCAATGGAATAACAACACTATATGAAGGATTCATTTTGCAAAATTATTTTCCTTCAAAATATATATATATATATATATATATATATATAATGTGTGTGTTATGTGGCATTTCCATTTGAGTGTTGTTTTATATCAACAAGTATGGTAATAAGGTGGGTTTATCAACTTCTAAGTTATTAGGCTTTTTTCTCAACACTAGAAAACTTTTATTTGTATCTCAAAAGTGTTTGATTTTATTTTCTCTTTCTTATTTCTCACATTCTAAACATTTATGTTGAGTAAACATGGTTTTCTCTTCTTTAACATTTTTATTATTGATTGAAAATTGCATATTCACTTGAGAAATTAGAGAAATCTCAATGTTTTTGGTTTTTTTGGTTTATCCTTTTATAACTCATCAGACTATATGATGAAACATTATTTATTATCATGTTCAACCTTATTCATATGTGTGGATCCATTTTTTGTTATGATATATTCTATTTGATTAGAAATTATGTCCTCTAGGAAATTTTTATTATCGGGTGGGATAAAAACTTGTATCGAACAAAACCAAATTAAGCTAAAACTTGATCCAAACTAATTATATACCATTAACAGGAAGAATAATTGTTAATTGATAGGAATGTACTATTTTATAGTATCATTTTGAAAAATGGATCTATTTCACCTTTCTTTCAAGAACATGATTAGACCCATGGGGCATTGTGGTTCTTATATGTTGGGTGGTTATGTGTATAGTCACAGAGACAGGTATGTTTTAGTTTAGTTTTTATTTTATTTTATTTATCTCATTGGCCACTTAGGTCTTTTACTTCTTTATGTGGACAAAGGGTAATTATATTCTATGAAGGGGGGAAAATGCAGTTCAGATTGATTCAGTCTGCCAGCTTTGATCTGAGGAAAGATTATATTTCAGTGTTTTTGACTCCATATTATGTTTTCAGTAGGGCATTGGATCATTTCATGTTGGTTCAGGTGTATTTGGTTCTCCCAATCGAGGTAAGGCTTTTATGTTGTTGGTTAGTTTCTCACTGGTTATGTAGTATCCTTTATGTGTTTTAATGTTCCTAATATCCTTTGTATAGTGCGTTGATCCAGGCTCATTGGTTTCGAGTATCCAAGTTAAGGGTGACTCGTCTGTGTGTGCATAGGTAAGAAAGTATGTGTATGTAGGCTCCCCTGTTACATGTATAGTCAACCATGGATGTTATTATGCACGTATGGGGATATGTGTTCCCATGTATATATATATATATAAATGTATACACATGTGAGTGGAGACTGGTATATGCATATAAGCATATGTGCAAGGATCCCCTTGCACATGATCATGTCCATGTGGGTGTGTGAATAGGGGATAGGTGTCCTGGCATGTGTGTGAAGGTGCGTATACCCAGTGGGGGAGCAAAAAATTTTAGTTAGAAAGCTCCAAGAACCAAAGTGGACGGTTTGGTTCCACCTTGAGGTAGGATCCCTCTTCTAGCCTCTTTAATTCAGGAATGCTTTAAATTGAATTTAGCTTCTTTCTTAATTCTTCTTAATTATATTGAATTTCATATCTTGAATAAGTTTTCTTTAATATAATTGTTTCATTTGATAAATAAAGTCATGTTTTTATAATAAAACCCTCCAACGGAGGTGCGCGTTCTGTGAAAACTCATAGTGATAGTTATATTGATCTAGTTTCTTAAATTATTGCATTTGATTTGTGCTAAATGGGTTTTAGAATAAATATAAAATATAATTAAATTAATTTTGTGATAAAGAAATGCCATGATTTTATAATAAAACCCCTCCAACGGAGGTGCGCTGTCTTCTAAACCAAAGAGTAGTGATAGTTAGTTGTATCAGGTTTAGATTTGGTTTAAGTCTTTCATATGTCTCTTGTTGGTGTTTTTTTTGTGGCTAGTTAGTTTTCTTTTCTTTGAATAATATAAATTGGCTTATCATACTCGTTTAACTCAAATGACATTGCCTGAGTAGGCATATGCCTTGACCATGACACTTTCCTTTTCACGCTTTGAATATTATAAATAAAATTTCCATGTTTGGGCAAAGTGAATGAATTTGTAAATGGTTTGTGTAGGGTGTATGATTCTTTTCTGTCATTTTGTTTCCCTTTAGACGTTGCGTCATTGTGCCGCTCGCTAAAACCATCTCAGGCGATCCCTTTTTATAGAATATTAAATAGTTGGTTTGTTCTATCATCTTTCAGCAGGGTAAAGGTCGGAATGTTGCCCTGCCTCCTCCCGCTCCATTCGCTCCTAGCCGGAAGATGATTCCCTGTGGATATCGTTGGACCGGGACAACACGCCATGGTCACGCCGCGGTCATGCCGTGGTAATGTCGTGATTTGGCCTTGCTCTAGGACGACACCCCGCAACGGTTCGCAGTGATAGTATTCCAGGAGTCTTGTGATCAATGTTGAGACTGACTAATCACAATTTCTGATGATGGGGCGATGACCGGAATGTTGCCCTGCCTCCTCCCGCTCCCTTCGCTCCTAGATAGAAGATGCTGCCCTGCGGATGTCATGGGATTGGGCCAACATGCAACGATCACGCTGCGGTCACGCTGTGGTCACGCCGCGGTCACATCGCGGTCACGCCACGGTCACGCTACGGTCACTCCACGGTCACACCATGATTTGGCCCTAGTCCAATATGACACTTCGCGGAAGTTCACGGTGATAGTATTCCATGAGTCTTGTGATCAATATTGATACTGACTAATCAAAATTTCTGTTAGTGGGGTGACGGTCGGAATGTTTCCCCGCCTCCTCCTGGCCCCTTCGCTCCTGGCCAGAAGATTCTGCCCCGTGGATGTTGTTGGACCGGGACAATACACTGCAGTCCCGCCGCGGTCAGGTTGCGGTCACGCCGTGGACACGTCGCGGTCACGCCGCGGTCACGCCGCGGTCTTGCTATGCTCAAGCCGTGGTCACGCCGCGGTAATGCCGTTATTTGGCCCTGGTCCAGGATGACACCCTGCGGCAGTTCGTAGTGATAGTATTACATTAGTCTTGTGATCAATGTTGAGACTGACTAATCACAATTTCTTTCGACGGGGCAATGACTGGAATTTTTCCCCGCCTCCTCCCGCTCCCTTCACTCCTAGCCGGAAGATGATGCCCCGCATATTTCGCTGGACTGGGCTAACACACCACGGTCACGCCACGGTCACGCCATGGTCACACCATGGTCACGCCGCGGTCATGCCATGGTCACGATGCGTTCACGCCATGGTCACATTGTGGTCATGCCGTGGTCACGCCGTGGTCATGTCGTGGTCACGCCGTGATTTGGCCCTACTCCAGGATGACACCTCGTGGTAGTTCATAGTGATAGTATTCCATGAGTCTTGTAATCAATGTTGAGACTGACTAATCACAATTTCTATCGGTGGGGCGATGGAAGGAATGTTGCCCCACCTCCTCCCACTCCCTTTGCTCCTGGACGGAAGATGCAACCCCATAGATGTCGCTGGATTGGACCAACACGTCGCGGTCACGCCGCAGTAATGCCATGATTTGGCCCTGCTCCAGGACGACACCCCACGACAGTTCATAGTGATAGTATTCCATGAGTCTTGTGATTAATGTTGATACTGACTAATCACAATTTCTGCTGGCGGGGCGACAGCTGGAATGTTGCCCCACCTCCTCCCGCTCCCTTCACTCATGGCCGGAAGATGCTTCCCCACGGATGTTGCTGGACTGAGCCAACACGTCGCGGTCACACCACAGTCACGCCGCAGTAATGTCATGATTTGGCCCTGCTCCAGCCACATTCAGCCCACACCATCCCCCTTCCACTTTCATTTCATCCCGCTGCCACCCGAATTCCAGGCCGCAACACCCCCCCCCCCCAGCCACCTTCGAATCAGCGTGCACTATCCCCCCAGCACCTTCAACCAACCCCCTTCCACCAGTATTCCATTCCCCTTCTACCTGCATTCGAGCCTGCACCATCCCCCAGCTACCTGCAATTCAGCCCGCACCAGCCACCACACTAGCCCCCAACCTCCTGCAAAACACACATGCCAT
Source organism: Viscum album (assembly GCA_963277665.1). NCBI lineage: Eukaryota > Viridiplantae > Streptophyta > Magnoliopsida > Santalales > Viscaceae > Viscum > Viscum album. Next base: position 1,134,882,311 of record OY728165.1, read on the forward strand.
CTCTCTATCACCTGCAAAATAGCCCCAGCCACCAGTTCCATCCCTCACCAACCCCCAACCTTCTACATCCTAGCCCACACCAGCCCCTTCCACATGCCCAATAGCCCCCATCCACCTATAATTCATCCCACACCAGCCCCTGCCACTTATTCCAGCCCCCTGCCATCCCCCTGCTTCCTGCTTCCCACCCGCACCAGCCACTCCAGCCTACACCAGCCACCGCACCATCCCCCGGCCTCCTGTATTCTAGGATGCATGAGAAAAACTCCATGTAAATCAAAAAAAGGAAAGGTGAAAGTGGATCCCCTTGCAGGATCCCTCTTTTCCTCGAAAAGTATCCATGTAAACTGCCATTAATGTTCACCAAGAACATCGAGGTAGAGATGCATCTTTTAACCCAAGACGAGAACCTAGCCGAAAATCCGAGAATATCCAAAGCATCGCATAAGAAGTCCCACCTAACTGAATCAAAAGCCTTGAATAAATCGATTTTAAAGGCACACCTAGGAACCCCGGAATCAAGATGGTATCCCCACAATAATTCCTAGGTAACAAGATTCTTAGGATGAATTGGTTTTGGTACTGAAGGTTGAGGATATTTTTATCCAGCTTTAGATTTATGAGTATCTTAAGGTTATTTTTGTGACTATCCTACTAGAGGGTCCGAGTTATAAGTGGAGGAATTATATTATTTAGACTAAGACATACAAAGACTATTCTTGGAAAATTTTCAAGGCATTGTTCATTTAGCATTCTTTCATAATGAATTGAAGGTACTGATGGCTATAGAATTTTCTAGGAGGGGCTATCCAGGTGGGGTGTCCAAGGGCTATCTAGGGGGTGTCAGGGGGGTCTGCAGGGCAGGGGAGAGTGCAGGTGGGTGTCTAGGAGGGGCTGTCCAAGGCGGTGTCTAAGGGTTGTCTAGGGGGTCTGTAAGGCAGGGTGCAGGTGGGGTGTCCAAGGGATGTCCGAGGAGGGTGTCGGGGGGTCTGAAGGGCAGGGGGGAGGGTGCAGGTGGGGTGTCGAGGAGGGGCTATCTAGGGGGTGTTCAAGGGCTATAGAGAGGTGTTTCGAAGGGGTCTGTAGGAAAGGGGGTCAGGTGCAGGTGGGGTGTCTAGGGGGCTGTCTAGGGGGGGTGTCCAAGGGCAGTCCAGGGGGATGATTTGAAGAGATAAACCCACAAGAAATGATACCTAACCTCATAGAAATATTTTTTTCTAATGATTTTTGTAAAGGTATTCCCAATAACAATAGGTCTAAAATCCTTTACATCCACAGTATTTTCCCTCTTTGGGACCAGGGCAATAAAATTGGAGTTGATTCCATAGGGCATTGAGGCATGGTTAAAGAACTCCCTCATAGCGTTAAGGAGATCATCACAAACTATGTACCAGTAGAACATAAAGAATTAATTTGTGGACCCATTAGGACCAGCCACACTATCCATATTTAGAGAAAAAAAGGGCACTCTTAACGTCCTTCTCATCAAGGGATGCAACGAGGGAGATTGTTAGATTGGTGTAGCCCGATCTGGTTGGGCCAAATACTTGTGGCCCGCAACTGTCATGGGTCAAGCTTCGTGGTGAGCTTGTTGGGGGTTGCAGGGGCAAAGAACCCCTGCTTTGGGGGTTCGGGGGCCGAAGTCCCCCAATCCAAATTTTCAGGAACTGTAGAAACTTTGACACTGTAGCAGTACAGACTTTGGAGTCCACATTATTGTTGCACTTTTGACTTCTAGACGGCAACCATTAGAGTATTGGATACATATAGGAAATGCTTCATAAGATTGAAAAAATATATAATAATATATCTTCATCACTCCATACTACTAAAGAAATCTTCTCCCCCATGAATAGATTGAGTAGAGTTGTCATCACTTTCAAATGGTCAACCTATTCCCTGAAAACCCATTCTACAGAATCTGCCTCAATTAATCCTGATGAGATGAATGAACATCACCTATAACAACATGGAGATACTATTTGACTATAGACTAGATCGAATCAGCATCAACTAAAGTCGAGGGTGGTGGAGCACTAGATGTAGATGAAACAATAGGAGGTTCCTGATTACTCAAAATTTCACTGAAATCTAAAAGAAGACTTTCTCTGAAATATTATAAATATACTATGGATACAAAAATCTAAAGTCACTAGGGAAACAACTCTCTCAACACTAGGTAAAGAAGCCTCTACAGGTTATGATTTGGTAGGTACATCTAAGGGAAAATCCTGAAGCTCACCTTCTTGGTCAATCTACTTAACTAAGGATCCCTTAGGATATGTGCAAGGGATGTGTAGGGGTCTACGGTCCAGCAGGGGGGTTGTCCAGGGGGTCGAGCAGGGGGAGATTCTATCCAGGGGGTCTAGTGGGGGGGATGTTGTCCAATGGGGTCCAGCAGGGGGGCTGCTGTCCAGGGGAGTCCAACAGGTGGGGCTGCTGTCCAGGAGGGTCCAGTAGGGGGGAAAGGGGTGTGCAAGGGGTGAAAGGGGGTGTGTGCAAGGGGTGCAAGGGATGTGTGGGAGTGGCTACTATCCAGGGGGTGCAAGGGGGTTTCCAGCAGGGGTGCAAGGGGGGGTGTCCAACAGGGGTGGTGCAAGGGGGGTCCAGCAGGGGGGGCTGCTGTCTAGGGGGTCCAGTAGGGGGCCTACTGTCCAGGGGGGTCTAGCAGGGGGGCTATCCGGGGGGGTCTAGTGGGGGGGGGGATGTTGTCCAGGGGGTTGGGGCTGCTGTCCAGGGGGGTCCAGCAGGGGAGGTGGGTGGGCTGCTGTCTAAGGGGGATCCAGTAGGGGGCAAGGGGTGTGCAAGGGGGTGTGTACAAGGGGTGAAAGGGATGTGGGGGGGTGGCTGCTGTATAGGGGGGTGAAAGGGGGTGTCCAGCAGGGGTGAAAGGGGGTGCCCAGTAGTGAGGGGGGGCTTTTGTCTAGGGGGGTATAGTAGGGGGGCTACTATCCAGGGGGGTCCAGCAGGGGGCTGCTGCTGTCCAGGGGGGTTGTTGTCCAGGGGGTCCAGTAGGGGGTGGGGGCTATTATCCAAGGGGGTCCAGTAGTGGGGGTAAGGGGTGTGCAAGGGGGGTTCAAGGGATGTGTGTGGGGGGGGGGGGGTTGTTGTCCATGGGGTACAACAAGGGGGGCTACTATCCAGGGGTCCAGGATGGGGCTGCTGCTATCCAAGGGGGTCCAGTAGGGGGTTGCTTCTGTCCAGGGGGGGTCCAGTAGGGGGGCTGTTATCCAGGGGGTCCAGTAGGGGGGGCTGTTGTCCAGGGGGTCCAGCAGGGGGGCTACTATCCAGGGGGTCCAACAGGGTGGCTGCTGTCCAGCAGGGGGGCTGTTGTCCAGCAGGGGGGCTGAGGCTACTGTCCAAGGGGGTCCAGCAGGGGGTGGGGGGGCTTCAGTCCAAGGGGGTCCAACAGGGGGATGGTTTTTTTATGAAATGGGAAGGGTTTTAGCCACAGTTTCAAACCATGACTAAAACCCTATAGCCACGGTTCATTGAACCGTGGATGGTATTGTCGAGGCTATAGGGCCAAACCTATATCCACGATGTGAAACCGTGGTTATAGGGTTATATCCATAGTTTCAAACCATGGATATATGTCTATATCCATGGTTCCAACCATGGATATAGGTTTGGCCCTATATCCACGGCAATATCATCCATGGTTCAATGAACCATGGCTATAACCTATAGCCACAGTTTTTGGGCTTATAGCCACAGTTCCAAACCGTGACTATAGCTTAATTTTCTAGTGGTGGGATTGTAACGACCCAATCTTTTTGAGTAGTATATTAACTTACTCTTAATGATTTAATAAGATGTTAATGGTTAATGCAGAAAGAGGAGTCGATGGCTTCATCCAGTAGACTCGACCCTTATGAATCCCACTTATCAGAGCTTGGGAAGGAGGTAGCATATGTGGGCTTCGCTTTGGACCAAGCCCAAGCCGAACTCCAGGGTGTCAAGCTTGAACGGAAACGCCTACGAGAGAAGTTCAAGTTAGTAGAGATTACTACTAGGGAAATGTTATCTGAGCCTCCCTCAGATTCTCTCACCATAGCACACCTTACACTTAGGTCTTATTCCGGTGTTATAAGGGGCTATGTGACGAGACCCTAGCTTCCTTGTGTAATCCTTTCGGGTGAATAAATTGAGATCTCTTCCTTTAGTGATGTTTTTGGAATTTCTTTTGTCCGGATAATTTTAGGATATATTTTATTGATGAATTTTTGAAAAAGGGATATTTTAAAACATTTATGTAAACCCTAAATAATTAATGATGTGTAATGATTTTCAAAAAATGGTCTTCTACAAAAGTGTTCAGTAAGGAATTTGGAGTCTAATAAGATCAACTTAATTTTTGATGAATAGTAAATTATGAATAGTGATTTTACGCTTAGGATTAGTAATGTGACCAAATGGATTAGTAATTTCACTCAAAGAAAGTTTTAATATAATTTAGACACCTAGATTAAGTAATGTGAATCAATAAAATGGGTAAATAACGGTTTCATAAATTATTAGTCAAGTATTAGTTTTTTCAGATGAATAGTATTTTTTAATTAAAAATTTAATTAAAAATAATTAGAAAATTATTTTTATAAAAAGGACTTTATTTTTGAACTCAGGGCATCGATATTATGTTGAGGTAATTTTTGGGGATTTTTCTGAAAAAAGTGAATTTTCGGTGAATAGTGTTTTTTTTTAATTAAATTTTTAATTAAAAATATTTAGAAAATTAATTTTATAAAATGGATTTTATTTTTGAAATCAAAGCATTGATATTTGGTTAAGCTGAAATTTTGGGATTATTCTGAGAAAGTTGAATTTTTGATGAATAGTGAAAGTATAGTTTTTAAGTTACGGGTGTTTAATGACATCATTAAATGATGTATTAAGTATGTAATCAATATGGTCGACTTATGAATAGTAAGATAAGGTATGAGGTTTCCCAAGTGTCCAATACCATGGGGAAGCCCATGGTTTTGCCAAAACCACTAAAGAGGTGTCCCTTGGCCATTAATGCCTTGTCCCCTCACTTTCCCTATAAATACCCACCCTTTCCTCCTTTAGTTTTCACTCCCAAATCTCCCCCAACGAAGTTCTGGTCTCCTTACCTCCCAAGGAGTCCTCCCAAGGTTCCCCCAAGCCCTCAAGGTCCAAAACATTGAGTTTCAAGAGTCACGTTTTAAGGTAACGGATCCGACCTCTCTCTTTCTTTTCATGTAATCTCTTTTATGTCATTCCTTTTATGCTCCATGTTATTATGTGAGAGGATGTTCTTTTATATTCCTCTTACTGCCCTTTCATGTTTATATGATGAGAGATCCCCTCTTACTCTCATCATTTAGTTTTATGAAAGTTTAAGTGACGTCGTTAGGCTACCGAATTTTTAAGTGATTCTTTCACCCTTCTCATTATTCAAGTTCAATTTTCATGTCAAATCTTTCAAGTTCCTTTTTATTATGTTGGGGTATGATCTCTGTATCTATCATACTGATCTCTTATGATCATATTATGAGAGACCCTATTTGATCTATTCAATTCATTTTTGTTGAAGTTTAAGTGACGTCGTTAGGTTGCCGAATTTTCATAAGAGAAATCAAATTTTTGTCTTCCTTCCATGTTTTTCATTTCAAATGGTATGTCCTTTAAATTGCATCACCATGTCCATATATCCTTCTTATTCTGTCCCTCTACTGTTTTATGGGTCAATTATGATTTTTCGACCCATGTTCCCTCTCTTTTCAAAGTTTTCTAAAACCTTGTAACATAGCCGTTATGCTGCAGAATTTTCGTCTCAAAATGCCTCTCTTTTCTCAAAATTATTTTATTCTATAAATTGAATACTCAAAGATCTTATTTCTACAGGGGTATTCACATATATATCAAAATTTTCTATTTTAAATTCTGGGATTTACATACATGATACCCGCTTTCCCTTTCCGTGGGTTTAAAGTAACGTAAAGATCATGTCTTTAAAGCAGTTTTTAAAACGTTATGATTATGAAATGAAACCCATTTATTTTATGATATATGGGTTATTTATGAAATTTTTGATGATGATATATGTGGCTCACATGATAATAAAGGAAAATTTAAGGTTGCGCCCTGATAGTGCTCCAATGCATTGGGTAAAGACTTAATCTCTAGAGATGACCATTTTAACGACGCCTTGGTGAATAATATTGGTAATTTTTAACGACACCTTGGGGATGGACCTTGGTGAAACGAAATGATTGTCAATATTAAATGTTGCAGCCACATCTTCAAGTTATGAAAAATGTTATTTTTATTATGATGTATCTCATGATTTCTTTCTCATGCCTTAAAGTTCTTTTCATGTCCTTATTGAAGTATCTCAAGTTCACATGTAAAATGTTTCTCTTGTTTCCCTTACTGGGCCTTCTTCTCACCCTTTCTTTTGATGTATGTCCCCAGGTTATGAGATGCAGTAATGAACCTAGGATGAACTAAAGGAGAAGCCTTTCAAGTGTTTAAGAAGAATGTTTTATGTTTTTTTCATGTATTATGTTCCTTGTTTCCAAGACACTAAACCTTAATGATCCTCAGTTACGTGTAATGAAATGAAAGTTATGTTATAAAAAGACGGGATGCTATAGTTGGTATCAAAGGATGGTTTAGTTATTTGTGGAAATTAGGATATAAAAACTTTAGGAATAACCCTATAGAAAAGTTTAAATATAGGAAAACATCCTGGTATTTTGGTAAGTATTGAGTAAGTGGTTTATCAAACAAATACATCCCTGTCTGGATATGAGCAGGTAGAGGCGGCTCTGGCACAGATGTACATAGGGGTAAAACCCGAAAACACCGCTTTGAGCTAGACTCGAACTGGAACTGGTGCACGATAACGGGCCTTGCTGCACTCTTGGTTACAACACTCACGGGGGATATGTTTGGTTAATCACAAGCTTTTTATGAATCATTATGAAGGAATTATAGAAAAGTGTAATTGTCTAAGCATGAAGTCTTAGTTAAAAGATTCATAAATGAAATAAGTTTCTTACTAAGGTTTTATTCTTTTAGAAAATGGTGGGAAATAGGAGGAACCGTGCCGATGGTGACTGCAATGCACCATGTGCTGACGGCCCTCCGATGGAAGCCGGAATGGAAACATTCATGCGAATGATGAACCAACTGACTTAAGTTATGAGTAATAACTTGAATCAAGCTGAGAGGCCGACCTCACCACGAAGGGAACAACACTCTATTGAGTCCTTCATGCGTCAACGACCGCCAAAATTCAGTGGATCTACTGACCCATTGGTTGCGGAACAATGGATAAGCTCCATTGAAAAGATCTTTTCTGTACTTCATTGTTTGGAACAAGAAAAAGTAACCCTTGCTGTTTACCGCCTAGAGGGAGAAGCTGATCAGTGGTGGTCACTGATCAAAAACACGAAGCCACGAGGAGAGATGGAAGCTATGGAGTGGGAATAATTTCGGGGAATTTTCTTTAACAAGTATTTCCCTCGTTCCATGAGAACGAGAATGGAGAAAGAGTTTCTCGAGCTGAATCAGAAGGAGAACGAATCTGTCGGAAGCTATGAGATGAACTTCACAAGGCTTTCCCGTTATACCTCAAGCTTTGTCATGGACCCTAATGGGAAGGTTAATAGATTCTTTGGTGGACTAAGACCTCATCTGTTGAAGAATCTAGCCAAAAGAGACTATGATAGCTATGATGAAACAGTTCGAATTGCTATGAAAGTCGAGCTGGAGTTTGGTGAGACATAGTGGTCTCATAAACCAAATGAAAAGAAGAGATCATTGGAGCCCAGTTTAGAGAAGTCTTTTGATCAGGGAAGATGTGGAAAGCAAATGCAACTTACCACATGCAATAAATGTGGGAAGAATCATCTGGGGAACTGCTTGAACGGAAGTGGAAAGTGCTACAAGTGTGGAAGAGGAGGCCATATTTCTCGGAATTTTCATAGTGAGGTGAAGCCTCAGCTTCCCAACACTAACGACAGAGGAAATATGGTTCTGGCCCTACCTGAAGTCATATGCTTCAAGTGTGGACAGTTTGGGCACTTTGCTAACCAATGTCCAAATCCAAGGGCGGTGGAGGGGAATCACCATCAACCTCAGCAGAGGCCAAGGGAGCAAGGTCGTGCTTTCTCTATCACAACAACTGAAGTTGAAGTTCCGAACGATGTGGTAGCAGGTACTCTTGTTGTCCTCTCAAAACTAGCAAGTACTTTATTTGATTCTGGTTCTACGCATTCCTTTATTTCCTCCAAGTTTGCAAGGAATATAGAATCAATCCCCGAACTGCTAGAGGTAGAGTTTTCAGTCAAGACTCCAAGTGGGATTATCCTTGCATCAACAGTATTTAGAGACTCTAGTGTTTATTTTGGTGAGCACAATCTTATCGCAAATATAGTAGTCATACCCATGATGGAATTCGACATTATACTAGGGATGGACTGGCTCTCAAAGTATAATGCTATGATCAAATGCAGAAGTAAGGAAATCTCTGTAGTCTTGAATGAACGACCTACAGTTATCTTCCGAGGAGAGATATCCAGAACTGATCCCTATCTAGAAGCACCTCCTATAGCTTTCTTTATGGAGTTAATCGGTGATGATAAAGAAGGAAAAGGGAGCATACAAATAGTAGATGTTCTGATTGTTCAGGAATACATGGATGTATTTCCTAAGGAGTTACCTGGACCTCCCCCAGAAAGAGAGGTAGAGTTCTCCATTGAACTCGTACATGGGTCTCAACCGATATCAAAGACTCCGTATAGAATGGAAAATGTGGAGCTATAAGAGTTAAAGAAATAACTCCAAGACTTGTTGGAGAAGGGGTTTATCCGACCGAGTGTGTCTCATTGGGGAGCACCAGTTCTCTTTGTGAAGAAGAAGGATGGATCAATGCGTCTATGCATTGATTATAGAGAACTGAACGGGATCACAGTGAAGAACAGATATCCTCTTCCTAGAATTGATGATTTATTTGACCAACTTCGCGGGGCTCAATTCTTCTCTAAGATTGACCTTCGATCTGGTTATCATCAACTGAGGGTGAAGAAGGAATATATTCCAAAGACTGCCTTCTGATCAAGATATGGGCATTATGAGTTTACTGTTATTCCCTTTGGCTTGACTAATGCTCTTGCTATTTTCATGTATTTGATGAATAGAGTCTTTAAGGACTACCTTGATAACTTTGTGGTAGTTTTTATTGATGATATTTTGATATATTCAAAAAGTCGTGAGGAGCATGAAGATCATCTAAGGGTTATATTGAAAACTCTGCGGAAGGAGAGGCTCTTTGGGAAGTTCAGCAAGTGTGAGTTTTGGTTACAACAATTGGCTTTCTTGGGGCACATCGTAACTAATGAAGGAATCTCGGTTGACCCTGCAAAGACAATGGTTGTGGAGGAGTGGCCTCAACCCACAACAGTAACTGAGATTCGTAGTTTCCTTGGTTTAGCGGGATATTATAGGAGGTTTGTGAAAAACTTTTCACGACTTTCAAATCCACTAACCAAGTTGACTCGAAAAGGGGTTAAGTTCATCTGGACAAAGGAATGTGAGGAAAGCTTCCAAGAGCTAAAGAAGAGATTGGTTACTGCACCTGTGTTAACACTACCCTCTATCGGAGAAGGATTCGTTATTTTTAGCGATGCATCTCTGAAAGGGCTTGGGTGCGTCCTCATGTAAAATGACAAGGTAATTGCGTATGCATCTCGACAGTTGAAGATTCATGAGCAGAATTATCCTACGCATGATCTAGAGATGGCGGCAGTTGTTTTTTCTCTAAAGATATGGAGGCACTATCTTTATGGGGAGAAATGTGATATATACACTGACCACCAAAGTCTAAAGTATATTTTCACACAGAAATAATTGAACATGAGACAAAGGAGATGGTTGGAGCTTATTAAAGACTATTATTGTTCAATTCATTATCACCCTGGAAGATCAAACAAAGTCGCGGATGCGTTAAGCAGGAAAGATCCTATTGTTCTAGCAACAATGAGGATCCTAGGAGATCCCTTGATTAAAGATCTAGTAAAACTGGACATGGGAATTATAAGTAAAGGTACATCATCAACCCTATCCCAAATGATTTCTCAACCTTCATTACTAGAGAAGATCAAGAAGGCTCAAAAAGAAGATCCTTTGCTGCAGGAGAAGTTGGAGGCTGTAAAAGATGGGAAGTTCCATGATTTCAATATTGATCAAGAAGGTGTATTGAAATTTCGTACAAGACTATGTGTTCCATCTATTCTGGAGATAAAGAAAGAACTGATGGATGAAGCTCATAGCTCTACTTTCTCTATACATCCGGGAAGGACTAAGATGTATAGAGACCTTCGTGATCATTGTTGGTGGGATAACATGAAGAGGGAGATTGCTGATTACACTACAAGGTGCCTGGTGTGTCAGCAAGTAAAGTCAGAACGACAACTTCCTAAGGGGGTATTACAACCGCTACCCATACCAGTATGGAAGTGGGATAATATCACTATGGACTTTGTAACTGGTCTCCCGAAAACATCCAAAGGAAACAATGCGATATGGGTTATTGTGGACCGTCTCACCAAGACAGCCCATTTCATCTCTATTCAGGAATATTTCTCTCTAGATCATCTTGCCAAGATATACGTGAAGGAAGTGGTAAGGCTGCATGGGGTACCACTATCCATCGTGTCTGATCATGACCCAAGATTCACATCAAAATTCTGGAGAAGTCTTCAACATGCTCTGAATACTGAATTGAATTTTAGTACGGCCTATCATCCTTAAACTGATGGCCAATCTAAAAGGACTATTCAGACACTCGAAGACATGCTGAGATTATGCTCAATTGAATTTAAAGGTGGATGGGATCAACACCTCCCATTAGTTGAGTTCTCCTATAACAACAGCTTCCATTCGATTATTCAGATGGCACCCTATGAAGCTCTGTATGGAAAGCGATGTAGAACTCCCACTTGTTGGGATGAAACTGGTGATCGAAAGCTTCTTGGGCCTAATATTGTGCAAGAGATGACAGAACAGGTTCATGCCATCCAACAACACATAAAGGCTGCTCAGAGTCGGCAGAAGAGCTATGCTGACAATCGTCGAAGGGACTTGGAGTTTGGTGTTGGTGACAAAGCCTTCCTCCGAATTTCTCCATGGAAGAGAGTCATGCGGTTTGGGAAGAAAGGGAATCCCAGCCCTAGGTACATTGGCCCCTATGAAATCCTTGATCGCATAGGAGAAGTGGCCTATCGTCTAGCACTTCCACCAAACCTAGCTCAAGTTCATGATTTCTTCCATGTATCTCTCTTGAGGAAGTACATACGTGACCCTTCGCATGTACTGAACCCAGAGGTGGTACAACTGGAACATGACCTCTCTTATGAGGAGTAGCCAGTGGAGATCTTGGACCGTAGAGACAAGGTCCTACGAAACAAGACTACCCACCTTGTGAAAGTGTTGTGGAGGAATCATAAATATGAAGAAGCGACTTGGGATCCTGAGGAAACAATGAAGCAAAAGTACCCTCACCTTTTCGACTAGGCCTCAAGTATAAATTTCGGGGACGAAATTTCTTAAGGGGGGAAGAATGTAACGACCCAATCTTTTTGAGTAGTATATTAACTTACTCTTAATGATTTAATAATATGTTAATGGTTAATGCAGAAAGAGGAGTTGATGGCTTCATCCAGTAGACTCGACCCTTATGAATCCCACTTATCAGAGCTTGGGAAGGAGGTAGCATCTGTGGGCTTTGCTTTGGACCAAGACCAAGCCGAACTCCAGCGTGTCAAGCTTGAACGGAAACGCCTACGGGAGAAGTTCAAGTTAGTAGATATTACTACTAGGGCAATGTTATCTGAGCCTCCATCAGATTCTCTCACCATATCACACCTTACACTTAGGTCTTATGCCGGTGTTATAAGGGGCTATGTGACGAGACCCTAGCTTCCTTGTGTAATCTTTTCGGGTGAATAAATTGAGATCTCTTCCTTTAGTGATGTTTGTGGAATTTCTTTTGTCTGGATAATTTTAGGATATATTTTATTGATGAATTTTTGAAAAATGGATATTTTAAAACATTTATGTAAACCCTAAATAATTAATGATGTGTAATGATTTTAAAAAAATGGTCTTTTACAAAAGTGTTCAGTAAGGAATTTGGAGTCTAATAAGATCAACTTAATTTTTGATGAATAGTAAATTATGAATAGTGATTTTACGCTTAGGATTAGTAATGTGACCAAATGGATTAGTAATTTCACTCAATGAAAGTTTTGATATAATTTAGACACCTAGATTAAGTAATGTGATTCAATAAAATGGGTAAATAACGGTTTCATAAATTATTAGTCAAGTATTAGTTTTTTCGGATGAATAGTTTTTTTTAATTAAAAATTTAATTAAAAATAATTAGAAAATTATTTTTATAAAAAGGACTTTATTTTTGAACTCAGAGCATCGATATTATGTTAAGGTAATTTTTGGGGATTTTTCTGAAAAAAATGAATTTTCGGTGAATAGTGTTTTTTTTAATTAAAAATTTAATTAAAAATAATTAGAAAATCATTTTTATAAAATGGATTTCATTTTTGAAATCAAAGCATTGATATTTGGTTAAGGTGAAATTTTGGGATTATTCTGAGAAAGTTGAATTTTTGATGAATAGTGAAAGTATAGTTTTAAAGTTACGGGTGTTTAATGGCATCATTAAATGATGTATTAAGTATGTAATCAATATTGTCGACTTATGAATAGTAAGATAAGGTATGAGGTGTCCCAAGTGGCCAATACCATGGGAAAATACCATGGGCAAGCCCATGGTTTTTCCAAAACCACTAATGAGGTGTCCATTGGCCATTAATGCCTTGTCCCCTCACTTTCCCTATAAATACCCACCCTTTCCTCCTTTAGTTTTCACTCCCAACTCTCCCCCAACGAAGTTATGGTCTCCTTACCTCCCACGGAGTCCTCCCAAGGTTCCCCCAAGCCCTCAAGGTCCAAAACTTTGAGTTTCAAGAGTCACGTTTTAAGGTAAGGGATCCGACCTCTCTCTTTCTTTTCATGTAATCTCTTTTATGTCATTCCTTTTATGCTCCATGTTATTATGTGAGAGGATGTTCTTTTATATTCCTCTTAATGCCCTTTCATGTTTATATGATGAGAGATCCCCTCTTACTCTCATCATTTCGTTTTATGAAAGTTTAAGTGACGCCGTTAGGCTGCCGAATTTTTAAGTGATTCTTTCACCCTTCTCATTTTTCAAGTTCAATTTTCATGTCAAATATTTCAAGTTCCTTTTTATTATGTTGGGGTATGATCTCTATATCTATCATAATGATCTCTTATTATCATATGATGAGAGACCCTATTTGATCTGTTCAATTCATTTTTGTTGAAGTTTAAGTGACGTCGTTAGGATGCCGAATTTTCATAAGAGAAATCAAATTGTTGTCTTCCTTCCATGTTTTTCCTTTCAAATGGTATGTCCTTGAAATTGCATCACCATGTTCATATATACTTTTTATTATTTCCCTATACTGTTTTATGGGTCAATTATGATTGTTCGACCCATGTTCCCTCTCTTTTAAAAGTTTTCTAAAACCTTGTAACATAGCCGTTATGCTGCAGAATTTTCGTCTCAAAATGACTCTCTTTTCTCAAAATTATTTTATGTTATAAAGTGAATACTCAAAGCTATTATTTCTACAGGGGTATTCACATATATATCAAAATTTTCTATTTTAAATTCTGGGATTTACATACATGATACCCGCTTTCCCTTTCTGTGGGTTTAAAGTAACGTAAAGATCATTTCTTTAAAGCAGTTTTTAAAACGTTATGATTATGAAATGAAACCCATTTATTTTATGCTATATGGGTTATTTATGAAATGTTTGATGATGATATATGTGTCTCACATGATAATAAATGAAAATTTAAGGGTGCGCCCTGATAGCACTCTAATGCATTGGGTAAAGACTTAATCTCTAGAGATGACCATTTTAACGACGCCTTGGTGAATAACCTTGGTAATTTTTAATGACACCTTGGGGATGGACCTTGGTGAAACAAAACGATTGTCAATATTAAATGTTGCAGCCACATATTCAAGTTATGAAAAATTTTATTTTTATTATGATGTATCTCATGATTTCTTTCTCATGCCTTAAAGTTCTTTTCATGTCGTTATTGAAGTATCTCAAGTTCACATGTAAAATGTTTCTCTTGTTTCCCTTACTGGGCCTTCTGCTCACCCTTTCTTTTGATGTATGTCCCCAGGTTATGAGATGCAGTAATGAACCTAGGATGAACTAAAGGATAAGCCTTTCAAGTGTTTAAGAGGAATGTTTTATGTTTTTTTCATGTATTATGTTCCTTGTTTCCAAGACACTAAACCTTAACGATCCTCAGTTCCGTGTAATGAAATGAAAGTTATTTTATAAAAAGACGGGATGCTATAGGGATCCATCATATGTGTCTCCAGAACCTTGTTTCTTTCACCTATAAAAAACAAGTGGATGGTTTACTTGAAGAAACAGGTTGATCAGCGTCAACCTACATAAAAAAAATATTAGGTTTCCTTGATCTTCATGGAATCCTTATGAGATTCCTCATAGTGAATCGTCCTAGAGGTAAGATCCTAAATGGCAGAAGGGAGGCCACCTCTGCCATCCATACCAAAGATCTAGGCCCCTCTAATGAAGGATTTTCATCTCTATCATGATGTGAGGAAACAACCTTCTCATTACTATTGTCTATATCTCAAACTGGCCTATGCAAACACACTGAGACATTCTTAGGCACTCATTGTTTCTTCTAGAATTCCCCTTTATCCAATTTTTTCCCCTTTTCTATTCCTCAATAAAATCAAATTCTCATGTAAGAGTAGTTGGTCATCCAATTCCTATGCTCTAGCTTGACCATTTGAGAGATCATCCTCTTCTGACCCATCTTCCACTATTTCATCCCTTGATCTATTATTTCTCCGCAAAAATACATCCACAATAAGATTATTCTGTGGGTTATAGAGATCCATAACCTTTTCTTGTTCAACAGCCTTTGTGGAGGATTCAGCAAAATCAGAATCAAACGGTCTTTGAAAAGACTCCCTCAGATCATGATAATTATTCACTATTATAGGGAAAACATATCCAGAAACATTTACCTCCTAGAACACAACCCTTTAATTGACCATAGGTTGATCCCCATCCATCTCAACTCCATGATCAGAGTTCTCTAGCATAGTAGTAGCATGAGAAATAGAGGCTGGAACACATAGAATATTTATTATTTCTTCATCCGGAAGGTCAGTAACAAAATATCCTTTCCCATCCCCTTCATTTTTAATCCCATATATTTGGACAACTTGATTCAGGAAACCATCCCTCTGGGAATGAATCTATTCATTATCCATTCAACTTTAAACTATGAACTTCCCTTACTTAATCTTTTTATAACACATTTTTTTGTAATATCCATGAGTATGGAAGAACACACAGACAATAGGTCTCTTTCAAATTAAAACATTGTGACCAATGGTCTTGTAGATCAAACAAAAGTGGGGTACATTTTCATACTCAATTTTAAGATCAAATTTCTCCTCATCTTTTGAAAGAACAACTGTCTCAAGCAAAAAAGAATAGAGATCATCTTCAATAAGAAATCACATGAAATGTACAAATCTAGCCATTTCATTCTCCTAGTCCATTTTCATAGGAATACTAATGTAAATAGCTATATCGTGAAATATTTTAGGATGCCGAAGGAGTTGGTTTAAACCAAAAACATTAATCCATAGTTTCATAGAGGTGTTTCCTACCTCCATAGGATTGAAACTTTTATCCCATTCACGGATGTAGAGTGGACCTGGCTTGAGGGAGATAGAACTGAAACCTCAGGCCTTCATCTTCATTTCTTCTATGGAGAATATAATGTAGTAAATTTTGTGGCCTAACGAGACTCATTTCCCATTAGAGAATCCCAAGATTTCTGAGAGACGATCTTCAAGATCCCCAATTTCCACAGCTTCGAACCTTTTTCGTAAAATTAAGCAAGCAATGATCAAGAACTCACCTAGTTTAAATAAATATGAAACCTCTATTATATCTGCCTTTATGTGGACCACACTTCCTCTTCTACAAATACAACAAGAAGTGGATCTCTTGAATATAGAGAGAGATTGACTTGGTGTTCCCTCGTCAATCGAAATCGGAGTAGAGACCTTTTCACGAGCATATTTTGAGTCTACCCCTTTTGCATTGATGAAAATATGTGAATCAAGTTGGCCTTGAGTGAGAAAGGAAGCCACCAGATCATGAGGGGAGGAAGACACCATCGCTATGAGCCCTAGTCGCCATCATGACTTAGAGCAAGACGCTCTCGCAAACCATCATCTACATATCTTATAATTATATATACTTTTATATTAGTAAATTTATAAAATTAAATATATGTATAACTATATAAATATATATAATTATATAAATATATTTATAAATATATAAATATGTTTATAAAAATATTAATATATAATTATAATTATAAATATATATATTTAAATAATTATATAATGGAAATAAATATATTTAAATAGTAAATATATTTATCATATTTATAATTATGTATAATTATATATTAATAATTATATATAATTATACATATGTAATTATATAAATATATATAAATATATAAATATATTTATAATTATATAAAAATATTTATAAAAATATTTTTTAATTATTAGAATTATAAATATATATATATATATACTAATAATTAAAAAAATTATAAATATATTCATTATATGTATAATATGTATACTTATATATTTATAAATATATATATTTATATAAATATATTTATAATTATATAAATATATTTAACTGCATGTGTGTGTGTGTGTGTGAATGTGTGTGTAGATATATATGTGTGTATATGTATGTCTAGAATTTACATAACTGTTACAAATTCACTTTTTAGCACCATTTTCATAGCTAGGGAATGTGTGTTGCGCTCTAGGCCTATAGAGGGGCCCCAGTGGTAGGAAAGTGTTTCCCTTTCCCATATTTGCAGTTGGGGGATTACTCGAGTGGTAAAGGATCCCCATAATCCTGCATTAGACCTAGGTTCAAATCTGGGTGGGAGAAAATTTCCGTAGGCTGGCGGTGATGCTGGCATGACACATGACGTAGGCAGGAGGCGACGCATGCATCAAGCAGGCCTGGTGATGCGGGTTGTATGATACAGGCATGTTACATAGGGCATTTGGGCCTATTTGTGGGACTTTAGGCTATGTAATGGGCTTCATGCTCACTAGGCCTTCTGGTTATGTATTGAATAAATAAGGCTTCATAGGTGGAAAATCCCTTGGGGGCTATCGATTGCCTTTACAACCTGTGTGTGTGGTGTGTCTGTGTGTGTGTTTAAAGTAATTTTACTCCCAAGAACCTAATATATATACATATTAATAATATTTTTTATTTTTTATTTTTTATGTTTTAAAATTTAAAATATGTTTGAAATTTAAATAATTAATCTATTTAAATGCATTTATTTAGAAATTTTATAATTTAAATATTTAATTATAAAATTATAAATATATATAATATTTTGAAAAATTATTTATAAAATTATAAATAAATATATATTTAAATTATTATAAAATAATAATAAAAAATTAAAAAAATTATAAAATTAAAATAAATATATTTATTATATTTATAATTATATATATTTATATATAATTATATATAAATACTTTTTAAAAATATTTATACCAAAACGGTTTATTTATGGGTTTAGAAACCAAACCCATGACCTTAAATTTATTAATAAAATAAACAGTAAAAGAAAGGAGATGGGCCATACAAGGCATAAATGCACACACAATACTAATTCAACTCTTATGAGTCCCTCTAGATCCCAGATTCCTAGGATACTTACCTATGCATTTTGGGTGTTGACTTCTCTACCATGTCTTGACTTGAAGGACCTCATATTTCTTATCTAATGATGAGTCAGAGGAGTCCTCGAGAACTGAACAGACTCTGAATTTCCAAGATAAATCTCTAAAATCAATTTTTGGCTCAAATCATAGCCCATTTTTTATGTTAACTGATAACAAATTTTGGAGTGTTATATAATCATTAAATCTTAATACATCAAGCTCCATCAGAGAAAAATAAATTCAAGCTGTGAAAAAAACCAATTAGCCGCTTCATTGCTAATACCTTTAGTAGGTCTTTCACCTTCCTGAACATCTGGAGGAATAATCCTAGTGTTCCTTTCACATGCATTATCACATTCCTGATTTGATGTTTTACCAAAAGAGGCATATTATTTCTTCATTATGTTATTAAAGTGTGGTGGGTAAGACCACTTCACTTTTTCCTCCACACATTGATGTACAACCTGTAGGGGCGTGACCTGCTGGGAATCGCAACCTTAAGGGCCAATTAATTTGGATTTCCGAGGGGTGACTAATTGGAATCCCTCTTCATACATAGAGATTTTTTCCTTTAGTTCCTTGGTGAAATCATCCTTTCCTACCTTAACTATTATTCCACCAAGTCCTATGAAACATCTTCGTCAATGGATTGAACATCCATCAGTTCCTCATCATATTTTCCATCCTTACCTTAGTGTTCTCCCAAGTTTTCCTTTCTATTCCCTTCATATTATGTGTCATTAAATCTATTGATGTAATTGTAACAACATAATTTTCCATTACCAATTATTTATAAGTCACATCAATAGAAGTTCCACTCTGTGGGATAGGCCCCATATCATTCATAATCCTGTAACCAGGCTGGACAATAGCACATTCGGAAATGATCATTCCATTACCCTTAGTAGGTAATATCCCCCCAAGGGATAACCCAGTCATTTATCCCTATTTATTCATATATTAAAGTCTCATATCCCTAGTATTTTATGGCATGAAGGCCCCCTCATTTTGATAGACCAAAGGCTCTTCTTGCATCAGTATGTCCATGGGTCTGCATCCATTTTTTGTGTCACCACCTACCTGGATCATGCTTGTATCACCAACACCTATGTTAACGGTTGTGTCATATCCTGCATCATAAATCTCCCATGGGTATTTCCCATTTTTGAACCTTGGGATTTTGTGGATGAATGTTTATAGGGTTTACCACTCAGAAACCACCCCAAATACATAATATATATATATATATATATAGAAATATTTTCAAATATATAGAAATATTTTTAAATATATTTATTTATAATTATAATTATAAATATATTTTTTTTTATTAAAATTATATCTTAATCATCGCTAAAAAATGCTAATAAAATCCTTACCCGATCTTATAAAAAGAACCCTAATAGAGTCTTCTCTCTCGCACCTTCAAGCTCACATGGAACCCAATTGTTGTCTTCGTTCTCGCTAAACCCTACTGCTGAAACTGCTCTCATTTTTCATTGAAATTCTATATGAATTGATAATCTCAAAACCTAAGGTATGTTCGGATTTATTTTGTTAGCACCTCCAACTGGACTCAGTTATTTAGTTGTTTCAGCTCTTCTTCACGCCTTTTTCAAGCTCATAATCTCAATTTGGTCCTCCTTATTTTTTGTTTTGGGTAAGATAATTCATGATTCTCCTCATTATCTATTGATCCTCTTTTTGTTTTACCCAACCATACCTATTGAACATGATTTATATCTTGGAATTAATCATTTTCAAACACTGTGAATCAAAATTGGTTTTTTCCTTTTAGTATGTTTGAAAAAAATGTTGTATTGTTTATTATTCCACCCACTACCATTGGGGTATTATACAATCATCACTAACTGCTTCCTCCTATCATCCCTTGTCTTTAGTGTTCCTTTCACTCTCCATGAACTCATTCTATTTATCAACAATATTTCCATGATTCCCATCATCCTTCATTCCATATAATCTTTCCAAATAAATATTACTTATTTGATATTGTTTAATTATATGAAATTATGTATAACAGTTAAATTTTAGTATTGATGGGTTGAATTGAATTTACTATTGCATAATTTTTTAAATTAATAAAAGAATTTTAGAGAAGTTAAATTTAGTTTGATCCTAAAAAATATGTTTGATATAAATTGTTGAAATGAGAAAAATAATCAATGTATCCAAATATATGTATTCTTTTCTAAAAGTATATTTATTTTTAACCAAGAATTTAATAAGATGTTTTTAAACTTTAAATAATATATTCTTAACATATATTTTTTAAAATATTTTCAAAATTATAAAATTAAGGTTATTATTAGATCCTTATATTAATGAAATGAATAAATTCTCATCATATTAACTATTTAAATAAAATAAAATATAAATAAGTGTTATATAATATGTTTTTAATGCAACTCATAAATAAATTTTGAAATCTTTTATAACATTATATGTTTTATTCAAATGTGTATTTTGATTTATCATTAAAATAGTTATATATTTCTAAGCTATATGTGATTAATATTGTTATATAATTATATGTAAATGGATCGAAAGAAAACTTTATTAAAATAAAATTCAATTAGACAATAATTTCTTACTTAAGAACTTAATTGATGAAGAAATTTATTACAAAATTTTCAAAAAAAATATTATTATTGATTCTGAAATTCTAGTTAATCTTTCCTAATATTTGAAAATAATTAATAAACCCAAATTAAATTATATCCTCCATGATATTTTGTATAAAATATCAATCATATTTTCACATCTATTATTTTGAGATATAACATCAAAAATCACATATAAAAACTGTTATTTTTATAACTCATGTTATAGATGACATTCAATGATGGTTTTTAAAAATAAACAATGTCAAATGTTATAGTTTTTTTAAAAAAATATATTTCAATACACATAACTCCCTTGGAATAAAAAATTAGATGAAAGAAATAGAAAATTACAGGAACCAAATTAAAACAAGAAAAAAAACTCAATTTTGTGGTTTCATTGCCTTTCTAGTGGGGTGTCCTCTGAATCTAAATATATTTTATTAATATTCATTTTCTTTTCAGGTAAGAAATCATGCTACATTTTAAACTTATTTTAATAAATTTGATGCATAAGCTTTAACATTTATACTTGATCTGAAGAAGTCACCTTCTTTTAAAAATAAATCATCAATTATATATATATATAAAGACAATAAATCATAAAATAAACCAAATAATGATAAATATTAAAACTCTTTAAAACATTTGTTATTATATAAGAAATTTTAAAAAAAACCATGATAAAGTGGTTTGGGAAAAATCATAATGGTGCGCTATAAAAAAAATTACTTTTAAGATCAGTTATATGTATAATTGACATTAAAATAATTTTTTTATGCTAGTTATAAGTGATATTAAATGTGAATTTTAACATTAATTATTTAATAAATAAAATTAAATCCCACACCGTAAGGGTTTTAAAACTGATAATTTATATAATTGATATTAAAACCCACACTAAAAGGATTTTAACACTGATCATTTTTCTATCAATTTATTCCATAATTGGATTCCTTTGTTAAGACATTAGTTGAATGAATTTCCTAAATCACCCACTTGAATTATATTTTCACTTTGGTTACTGAACTCTTATCAAAATACATACATCAAATTAGGTATTTTTTTGTGTTTTATGTAACGTATGAATCTAGAAAAGGGAAACAATGTGTTATAATGGAATGCATAGGGATACTGTAAAAAATGAAAATTTTAAAGAATAATATTATATGATAGAATATAGGCTTAACATTATGAGGAATAAACCTTATTCAATATTCTTGGGAAGTGTTAATTTATAAGTGATAAGGGGTGATAAATAAGTGATACACTTTTTCTTTTACAATTACTCTTTAGAAATAAACTTTTTTTATTAAAGCCTTGGTCCAATCAATTAATAATTTCCTTTTATTTTTTGAACACTCCTTTAAATATGTTTCAAAAAGCTGAGTGGTATCTATATTTCTAAATTCAATGGGATGATCGGTATCTATATTTATAATTGCATACATGTGTAAGGAAAAAGGGTGGTGTCTATATTTATATGATCATATTAACTTTTAGATACCTCCTAAATACACATAATCTAACCTCCTACATGATATAGATTAATAATAACACCATAAAAAGGTCATTTCACTAACTCCATAGAACCCATATAATATACATCATGACCCCACTCCCACAACCTTGGCTTCACTTGTAGATAATTTCTACTAAAATTCAGTCCTTAGACCAAATTCATTTTTCTTTTAATGTATTATTTGATAAATATATTTGAATATTGAAACTATAATGGTTGTCTCAAACTGAGTGTGTGTAAGATCATCCAATTGAGCCTTCCCATAGTCACACTAATCAAGGAGACCCTTGTAGGGATTTGACTACTACAACTAATTTTGTCAACTTTAGAAAGAAAACTAAGAAATGTTGTCTGGTGATACACACACTCCCTAGCCTACAAACATTTAGATTTAAGGAGATAACTTTCATCCAAATAATATTCATCTTCTAAATATTTATTATTGTATTTTTTTAACTAAGACTCATTCCCCATATCTTCTAGACATGAATGTATGTTTCTTGAACTACTTTTACCAGGTATCAGTGATCATTTTGGATGAATTCCTAGGATAACACCTACCACTAGTGGAGTAATTATTTTCTTAAATTCAATTACCCCTTTCATTCAAAGATTTCTGAAATTATTTAAAATGTTTAAATTTTGTGTTCCCCTTATATGAAAGAACCCTTTTGTGTATTTATTTATTTTTTAAAATATCAATATTTCTGAAGCAAATAGGTTGGATATGAATCAAAAATGGATGGATGTCAATCATTTGAAAAAAGAGTGTGATGACGAGGTGAAATAGTTCATCATGTTTTCAAAATATCATTCATATAACCCCTAAAAAATCCTTTTTACATGTTTATATTGTTTTTATTCAATAAATATTAGTCCATGGGAGTTGGAAGAACACTTTATCTATCATGGAATAGATCAAAGTTGTACATGTTTAACTAAACATAGGGAAAAATGAATGTAACTAGTGACTGGGATAAAACTACATTTTATGGATCATCTCATATGATTACATGTGTGTGCAATGAATAATACTACATTGAGGATTTGATTATAGGTGTGAATGATGCTGGAGATATTATTGAGTAAATGAAAATTATAGTTAAAGATGAACTTCGTGATTGTACAAAATTATTTGAGAAGTTAATGAGTTGTGAAAAGATGTCATTGTATGTTGGTTGTACTAAATATACAGTATTTTCAGTCATACTAAATCATTATAATTTAAAATATGGAAATAGATGGAGTGATTTTAGTTTTTCTAAACTACTTTCTTTCTTGAATTATATGTTCCTATAAGATAATAAGAATCCTAGTTGAATATATGATGCTAAATAAATGTTATGTTCAATGGGTATGATCTCTCAAAGAATAAATACTTATCCCAATGATGGTATACTATTTCACAAGGAATAAAAATCACTTAAATAATTCCCTAAGTGTGGTGATTTTTTATACAAGAAATAGGAATCGGGTCTTATGAAAGTTTTATGGTAATTTCCAATCATTCCAACGTTTAGGAACCGATTTGGAAGTGAGGAAATTAAAAGAAAATTGAAATGGAAAGAATATACAATAAATAAAGATGTAAAAATTATTTAACTAATATACTCTCCTCATTAGAAGAGAATTGATCATGAGTATCCTAAATTTTGAAATAAGCTGAGAACCTTCATCTTGTGCTATCTACAGATGGAGTGAATCATTTTGGTTTTTAAAGCGTCACTCATAGTACGTGGTTGTTTATGTTGGTAAATTATAACTTTCCACCATGGTTATGCATGAAATTAAAATACATTATGTTATCTATGATTATATTAGGACCAAAAAACCAGGTAATATAATTGATGTTTATTTGGCTTGGTTGATCAAAGATTTGAAATTACTGTGCGATTCAGGTGATAATTTTTATGATGCTTACAGAAATAAATATTTCACATTGAGATCCATGTTGTATGAGATGATAAATGACTTTCCTAATTATGAAAATTTTTAGGATATATCATTAAAGGAGATCAGGGGTGTCCTATTTTTAACAAGGTACATACTCAATTAGATTGAAACATTCATCCAAGACTATGTTTCTTGGACATCACATATTTATACCCTGATAACATAAGTATCAATCTTGGAAGACATTATTCTATAGGAGTTCATAAGAATGCACAGTGTTATATCCACTAATAGGTGATCAACTATTTGAAAAATTAAAAGATATAGAAACTACTTTTGGTAAACCTTTTTAGAAAAACCTTATGAAAATCGATTGGAAAAAGTGATTGGTTTTTTTTAGTTACATGAATTTATGCATGTTGAAAAAAATGTATGTGATAGTTTCATTGTCAAGTTACTAAATGCACCTAGAAAAACAAATAATTAAGTGAAGGCTAGGTTGGAAATGATTGAAATGGGAATACAGGAATAATTGGAACTAGTGAAAGGTTAAAACTAAACTTTATTCCTCCAGCTGTGTACACTCTTTCTTGGAAGTAGATATATTAGTTTTAAAACTTCTTGAATGATGTAAAGGTTCTATAGGGGTATTCACCAAATATCAATAATATCATGTCAATGACTGATTAAATTATAAAGGGTCTAAAATCACATTACTATCATGTTTTTATGCAAGATCTAATGTCTCCATCTTTACATTGCATTTTTTCCAAGAATTTATATCATAAATTAACCAAGCTCTATTTATTTTTCAATGAAATATATAGAAAATTTATAGACTTGATGGAATTTATAACTATGGAAAAGGAAATTTCTATCATATTATGTGAATTGGAAATGTTATTCTCATTGAAATTATTTGAGATGATGTTTCACTTGACAGTTCACTTGGTAAGAGAGTTTTGACTATGTGGTCCAATTTATTATAGATGGATGTACCCCCATTTAATGGTATATGAAAATTTTTTAAGGGTATATTAACACATTCTTGTCATGGAGTATGGAAAAAGAAATTATTTCCTAAGTTATAATGTAGTGTAGTGGTTAACCAAGGTTGTATCTAGATAGTAGAACACAAAAATCAACTTTTCACCTGGAAATTAAAGAAAGAAGTGGAGGTTGTTTTTGTAATTGTTTGATTTTAAAAATAAAAAAATTAATTAAAATAAAGTTTGATCATTAATTGGTGAAGTGAGTGATGAAGATAGGGTGGGATCACCATTTTCTATGTCATCAGGGTGATAAAAAGCATTCCCCCTCTATTCCTATTAAATTATAAATAAAAGACTCCTCGATCGAGTTGTCAATCACCTTTGGTTAAAGGAAGAAATAGAAACCACTCTAGTGTGCATGAAGATACATAAACCATTCCCAAATAACTAAGGAAATTCCCAATCAAGAATTTTTTGTCTCTATATAAATCTAGAAACAATTAAATTATTACACACACTTTCCAATGATTTATAGACATTCACCATCCAACACAATCTGCTTGATAGAGACAAACTGAAATAGGCAGAGGGTGTTTAAATAACTTCCACCGAAGTTGTAAACAATGAATAACACCAAAAACATAAATACAATTTCATTAATATAATAAGTCACTAATTGAAATATAAATCATTAAATAGAAAAAGATATTTTTAAATTAAATCACAAGACTCTGACATTACAAAAGAAAAACTCCCCCTTCCTCAATCACTCAAAAGTTTTACCCCTCAATGTGAATGGTAATAGAGTTGAATGGTGAAAAATATAGAATAATGAAAATAATAAAATAAAAATTATAAAATATACATCACTTCAATATTCCAATACTCCAGCACAAACCCTCTTTATCCCTCTTCAACACCTTTGAATAGAAGTGGATGCACATATTTATAGGGTTGAGAGGTGGAAAATCCCCCCCCCCAGATTCTATCCTACAAAGGATTGAGTTTATTTGGCATATTAATGGAATATTATATTGATTTTGTCTTTATAAAAGTTGTTACGATATATCTTGTACATGTGTCTAAAAAATATTAGTGTCTTTGTAAAATGGTAAAAAAGTTATTCAATAATTAATAAAGAGAAAAATTTATATTTTGGGAGACTCCTAAACTTCCTACCACTATATTCATTAAAATGAATCCTTAATGAGATAATTTATACATGAAATTTATTTTTAAAATGACTCTAATAATTATCTTTCCAATAAATCTATAATAATTTCATTTGGAGATATCTAGGCCATGATATGCCTTATTTACTGAGGTGGGTCCATTCTATCATCTAGAAATATTTTTCAACTTGATCAATTTTTCTAGGCCATTGGGTTTCAAATTAACTTTCGATCCTGAAGAGGAAGTTATATACCACATAAAAATTAATCCTAAAAATCACTCAAATTGGATCAAAATTGTAAATGTTATGCTCAAAAATTAGAAGTGATAGGAAACTATTAAAATTATAAAATTAAGAATTTTCACATTTTAGCCCAAAACTCACCAAAAATACTAAAATGATGTAAATCAGATCAAATTGTAAGATTGGTTGGAATTAAATCATTTAAACATGCATGAAAATGATGAAAATATTAGATTTTTCATATTTAAAAAACTTTAATTCGTCTAGAAGGTTGTATTGTGGAGAGACATATTGTTGAGGAAGTTTTTGAATTCTGTATCAACTACCTATCTGGTGTGGAAATAATTAGTCTACCAAAATCTCATCACTATATGGCTTGTGATTGATGGAATTTCTAGAAAATATGTTTTCACAGTCACTATTACAGATCAGGATCTGGCCCACCATTACATTTTTCATAACTGTTTAGAGATTTCCTCATATGTTGAAACCCATAGAGAAATTCATAGGAATTTTAATCCATTAAGGGATTAAATATGGATATCAAATACACCTAATAAATAGTTTATAGGATGTTTTTGAGACCATAGTTTTAATGAGTCACCAAAAAATCCAGATTCAATTTTATAACAACTTTGATGACTAGCTAGAGAATCAATTGTGTGTGTATTATCTTATAATGGTTATGTAATTAATGGTTACACATTTTATAAAAACAGATATGATGAATGAAGTACCATGAAAAATAGTTGAGTTACACTTGTAACTAAAGCGATGCGTGTATCTAGTACCAAGGGTAGAAATCCAATTTATGTTAATATTTCATAATTTGGCATCATTAAACAAATATGGGAGTTATATTATACAACATTATAAGTGCAGGTTTTTCAATGAAAGTTAGTTGATAACAGGAATGCTATTAAAATAGATGAATTGGGATTCATGAAAGTGGATTTTAGAAAGGAATGGTAAAATATGAACCATTTTAATGGAATCATAGGTAGTATAATTATTTTATGTTCCAATTCTAACAAATCAAAAATGTTCAATTGTTCTGTTATCGACCAAAACCACTGAAGGGTCAGATGAAATTTCAACTGAGGATGACCCTTTTATTGGGACATCATAATCATTTCACAATAGTACCAATGTAGATGGGGTCTTGTATGTCATAGGAGACTACAATGAAGGGATTTGGATACTCTATAGAGTGGTCAAGTCCCTTCAACATTTAAAAAAAGAGTTCAATAATCAGGTTATATTTTTCTATAATATACATTGTGTTGCCTCGTATTATTATTTTTTCACTACTAAATTTATATAATCTAAATTAAATTATCAACCACCTATATAGATAATGACTTCTACATGTGTCGATGCTCCCAATCCTAAGAAATTATAGGTTTCTCAACTTGTTGGTTCTCCTAAATTAGAGGAACAAAAACCTTCTTCACATTTCAATGAAAACAATCCATAGGAACAACATACTGATGATGATGAACCCAAGGAAATGGTATATGAAAAAGAAATGGTGTCCCATAAAAAATAGAAGAACCATAGAATGATGGTGTTAGCCAAAATTATTTAGTTGGAAAATAAATACATCAAATTCAAGGTTGGATGGAATGCAAGCTACCAATATGTTCTTCCCAACAAGGAAATTTTCATTCGTTTGATTGGTCTCACCACTCGATAGCATGTTCAGATTGATATATATTCATGGAAAAAAATTCCTAAATTTAAAAAACTAATTTGGGAAGAGATTAGGGTAACATTATGATATCATTTGTTTATTTTACTAAAACAAGAAATAATGAAACATTTAATTGCACTTCATTATCCCTTGTAGAGTGCATTTATAATAGATAACTCCTGAAATAAATTTTTATTAATTCTTTCTGGAATGGCTCACAGATTATTTTGCACAATTGTAATAAAGTTTCATCTCAAAGATGTAGAATAGAAAATAAACCTACACTCACCACATATGTATACATGCCTGATAAGACATGAAGTAGGGGATGTGTTTACTGACCATCAGGGGGAGACATTTTTTAGGTACATTTTTGGCTAATAATACATTGTTTAACAGTACATGTATTAATCACTTTGATTAAGAATTGGTAATTTATAGAATATCAACTGAGTGCTGAAAATAAGCATTGCATAGAAAAACTAACATACCCCTACCATAAAGCAAGGATAGGGTACACTTCACTTGAAAAAAATGGAACATATTTTAAATCTATTATAATAATTATATGTGACATGAAAAAACAACATAATTATGTTCCACTATTTATATACAGATTGATGAATCCAAATCCAAATTCACTTCCATCCCATATCATGTTCTATGGAAGGAGGAATGTGTAAATAAATATGAGATACTAATAGATGAAAACACATAAAATTGTTGGAAACATATATAAGTATGACATAATAAAAAAATTATATAAATCGGTATTACATAACAATGATTTCTTATTTTTCCTATAATTTTTATTCAACTTAGACACATGAATAATCATCAGCTAAATTGAATGAACAACTACTATCAATGGCCTTGAAGAGCCAGAACAGTATAGCCACGTCAGAGGTGTGGGTTTTGTGGTGACACCCTGAACATATTTTGAGGAAAGAAATGAACAAGGGATAAAGATAAAAAATGGAATATACGTAGGCATGATTAGATTTTGTTCAAGAAAATATTAATTAGAAGTCTGAGTTGATATAAAATGTTATGGGAAGGATGAAAAGAGAAGAAACAACTCAATAATAACCACTACATTAAGACCCCCACCCCTAACCACTTTGAAGCAATAGCTGTCTTAGATGAGGTAATCAATATTATAATAATTGTTTCTGTGAAATGTGAATTAGGAAGAAACTAATACCTTTCCAATACTGATATTCTACAGGGTAAAAATGATTATGATTTATATCTATCAACACCCACAGATCAACTTGTCCCAAGGGATACTTTCATGACCCCCTCCCCATAATGTGTACCCCTCCTAGTCTGAAAATGTGAGAATGGAGACAGTGACCCTCGAGTCCCACCTCTAGTAGGCCCCAAGTTGGAAACTAGCACCGAGGGTATAGTAAACAAACAAATGAGAGGAATTACCCTCTAAGGGAACACATGTAGAAGAGATATATAAGACAGACACCGACTAACTCCAACTCATTCTTCAATATAAAATAAATCTCAAGTACACGTATGTAATGTCATGAAAGAACTACTACAACTGGAAGGTAAAACTACAAGTGCCAAAGGAAAGTAAAAAACATCCTTGACCACAAATCCTAAACAACTCATGCCACCCCAAGATAATAGTAACCAGCCTGATCTTCAACCTTCTCCAAGTGACCTGAAAATCATTTTATATATACATAGGGTGAGTATAAAAGTATACTTAGTTTGATCCTCCCCATATCCTCTCATGAAAAAGAAAAGAAAGCATGCTAAAGCATAGTAAAAAACAAGTGAAACTAACTCATTGGCTAAACAGGTATACTAAGTTCTCAACCTCACCATGGCTACTCTCACTAATAATTGCATACAAGAGTATATAATATAATAAATAATATCAATGGTACCCTAATTTTACTTCCCACTGGTTTGCCACTTTCCCCCAATGTCGCACATCTTAAGCATCTCTCTCCAAAAAGGCTTGCCCGCAGACACTTAGGCGAAGCACCACAGCATGCACCTCGTGCAACATAACCACTACATCCACCAAACAAAAGTAACCAGATATATTTTGGTATCCACCACATCTTTCATAACATGTATCATATGTAGGGAATTATACCTCAATCCATTACAGCCCATAAACTGAGTAAGGGTCCTCAATCCATCATAGCCTATACAAGTTACACCTATAGTATTCCATAGAAAACTATATCCAGAATATATATGTGTGAATAAAAACAATCCATTACATCCATCTACCCACATATATGGGGAAAACTAACTGTTGTGACTACCATCACAAGTAACTACCAAGAGAAGAGAGCGGAGCCAAAGGGGGTAGTCATCCATCCATCCTACCATGGGAATGTTGGGGAAAACACCCCCCCCCCCAGGGCTCAAAATCCCTAGGGTGTCAACTTCCCTAATCGATGAGGTGGAGTAGCATATAGAAACAAAAAAAGTACAGAATATATTATATCTCACAACCACACTATGGGCATAACCTAGTATTAGACTCAACTATAACTAACATCTCTCGGACTCTTGGTTGCCACTGCCAAGACTAAGTATCCTATCAGCAAATAGCTATTTAAATATATTTATCAGATTACTTCCTTACCTTTTTATCAGTTTCACTTTATGTTAATTAGTTCCTTAAACAATAATTAACCATTTACAATACCACATTACCTTTCATTATCATTCCAACCAAGATCCAACATTCCTTTAAATTGAAACCTAAAAATTACATCCCATAAAGTTCCAACCCCATGGTTTAACATCATTTATTCAAACATTTATTAACATCATTATTACTTTACCATATTCCCAAGAATTATAGAAAATAATTCTAAGATACTAAACATAAGGAGGCTTAAAATGGTGTGTAGATGAACTACCCATTGAGTCATTTCCACCTATAGAAAGAGATTAGACCCATCCTCCCTTAGGAATCTAAACACTGAAAGCACATGGAATACCTTGCACGTCTTCACCTCTTTTAGAATGAGGGTAAGAAAACCAGAAACCTTGAGCAGTGTGGAAAGTAAATAAGATAAACAACCAACAATATTTATCAAGCATCCATCATTCGCATCCGACCCATTTCATCATCTCCGGTGTCCTTCCTAACACCCACATGCAAAAAATGATGCATCTCACCACTCAAGGCATCAACTGCTGCCACAACAAATTGGGCCTCCCAACCCCAACATATCACAACATCCACCCAGGCTCAAAACCCATCAAAAGAAGTAGAAAATAACAAAGAAACTGGGATCTTGTCCCTAAACAAGGCATTCTTCCTTCATATGCAATGAGCTCTCACAGCTCCAAGCATAAGGATCTTGGCCTTTACAAGCAATAGGATAACTCAGAACCCTGCGAGGCATTATCTTTTATCAAAAAACCAATTCTTTAATCCATCTTGAATTTACCAGTCCATTATTAGTAGGTTCCAGCTATGGGAAACCTAACCAAAAAGCTATCATAGTTATCACAAATAATTAAACATGCTTACTGCATCAATTTGATTAATATCAAATTACAACAACAAAAACCAGATTCATTTACATGCCTCTTTATCTTTATCCAAGTAATTATCAATTAATTGTGTCTTTATGTTCATTACCAATTTCATTAAGAATGATAAGATAACAAGAAAATCATAGATATCATACTATCTAGAAAAAACAAGAGGCAATAACATACGATCAATACCAATTTATTATGTCAATTCCATTGTGATCCATTGGGATAAAACATTCTAACTCTACAGTTTCTTGTAAAAGGATAGAGAAACCACAAATCCCCAACCTCAAAATGTTTTTGATGCTCTTTGTACAAGAACAGTCTAACCAAACAGATCATTATCACCTCTCCTGGAGTACTGTATCCACCCGAGGATATAGATACACCACCACACCAACCAAAACCCAAGAAAACTCCATTAGGAACATGTAGATATCATTCCATAATAGGTAAAAGAGAAACATTAGGAGAGGAACCCATAAGAACAAGGATAAATCATATTTTATATTGAAGATTGATCGATACTACTTGGTTGCACTAAAATAGGGGGTGAACATGCAATAGAAAGAAACTCCAGGGAAGACACGATCCAAGGCGACAACACTATGCACGACTCCAAAAAGAAGGATGGAATGTTTTGAGCGTATCGCACCAAAAAACAAGAAGTTAAAACAAGGGAGGAAGATATCTCATCCCTTTAGAATATTTAATGGAGAATTGGTTTAAGATACACTAGATTTTATATTAAAATGGGAACACATTAAACCATGCAGTTTCACCCAATAAAGGCATCCCAAAACTTAGGAAAATTAATATAGGAGTTATGGGATTTGAATCGACCTTAAATCCCATAAAATAAATCCTTGAGTGCATTTTTCGTCAAAGAAAATGTTCAATGGGAGAAACTGGGAAATCTGAAAAAATATGGAAATTTGAAAAAGGAAATGAAAAAATTCTAGAAACATTGTTCATGAAACAGTTTCAGTGCCACAGTTTCAATGCCACCATTTTTGTGAAACAATTTCTTTGCCACCATTTTCGTGTCATCGTTTATGTGCCATTATTTCTCTGCCACCGTTTTTGTGTCACTGTTTCTATGAAACAATTTCTGTGCTACTGTTTCTGTGAAATAGTTTTTGTTCTGCCATTTCTTTGAAATAGATTATGTGCTACCATTTCTTTAAATCAGTTTGGAAATTTGGTAGATTAAGTGACACCGTTTTGTGACACCATTTCATGAAACCATTTTGAAATTTATAAAAGTAAGTGACATTGTTTCATGAAACAGTTTCATAAAACATTTTGGAATTTTGGCAAGGTAAGTGACACAATTTCGTGAAACAGTTTCATGAAATAGTTTGTAATTTTGATAAAGTGACACAGTTTCGTGAAACAGTTTCATGAAATAGTTTGGAATTTTTGCAATGGAAGTGACAAAGTTTCGTGAAACAGTTTCAGGAAACTGTTCAGAATTTTGGAAAAGGAAGTGACTCAATTTCTTGAAATAGTTTCATGAAACCATATGGAATTTTGGAAAAGAAATTGGCATAGTTTCATGAAATAGTTTCATGAAACATTTTGGAAATTTGGAAAAGTAAGTGACACAGTTTCATGAAACAGTTTCATGAAACAGTTTGGAATTTTGGAAAAGGAAGGGACATAGTTTCATGAAACAGTTTCATGAAATAGTTTGGAATTTTACCAAAGGAACTGACATAGTTTCTTGAAACAATTTCATGAAACAATTTGGAAATTTGGAAAAGTGTTGGGAATAAGTCACCTTGACCTCCCAGAACACCTCAAACACCAAATTTCATAAAATAAATGGACCAGAGAGGTCTGGGAAATTACATCAGATTCCTCTCAAACATTCTCATACTCAAGTATTCAAAACCATCCTAAAAGGAAACATAAAAGGGCTCTGAACAACCACCCAACGAGATACATCTCAAAAGAGAGGAAGCCATAAAAGAAACAAAATAAATCCATCTCATAAAAATGATAGGTCTCTAAACACAAACAAACATCATTAAATGAAAAGAGTTTAACATCAAACAAATTGAGGTACTAAGCACGTATCTAAGACTCGCATTATCATGTAATCTCCTCCATGCCACTGTGTCACCACAAGAC
Organism: Viscum album; assembly: GCA_963277665.1. Taxonomy (NCBI): domain Eukaryota; kingdom Viridiplantae; phylum Streptophyta; class Magnoliopsida; order Santalales; family Viscaceae; genus Viscum; species Viscum album. The sequence continues at coordinate 1,134,916,069 of OY728165.1, forward strand.
ACAAACCAAGGGAATATAATTCTTGTGAAACACCTTCTCCTTGTGGTCCTGGATCTCCACAGGTCGCTCCTCAAAGTTCACATCATCGTCAACATTGATCTCACCCCAATCAATGATGTGAGAGTCATAATGGAGATAACAACAGAGATGCAACACAAGAAAAACATTGTGTACCCTAATCATCTATGGGGTAAGTGCTACACGATACATGATCCAACACCTCGAAAGGCCCAACAAACTGGGGAGAAATCTTAATCTCATAACCAATCCTTTATTTCCCATGATGGTGATCCACCTTCAGAAACACATGATCCCTGAAATCAAACTCTAAATGTCTCATCCTTTGATTGACATATGATTTATGACGATCCTATGCTGCCTTCATTCTCTTACGAATCACTTGAACCATCTCTATCATATTTTGTACCAGTTCCAGCTTGAGAAATGCTAACTCTCCAACCCCAATCCAGTACAATGGAGAAAGGAATGTTTGGTTATACAAGGATTAAAATGGAGAAATAGTGATGGTGGAGTGGAAAGTATTGTTGTAGGAGAACTCCACCAAGGGTAAGTGCCACATCCATGAACCTCCAAAATCCAAGAGATAAGAGTGGAACATGTCTTCAAGAGTCTGGATGGTCCACTCTATCTGAACGCCCGCCTATGGATGAAAAGTAGTGTTAAGAAATAGTTGAGAACTAAAAGAATGTTGAAGACCTCTCCACACCCTTGAGGTAAAATGAGGATCTCGATTGAAAATTATCATCCTTAGGAATCCATGGAGTCTCACCATCTCCTCCAGATACTGCCTCAATAAATCCTTTACTGAGCTCAATTCCTTGATCGCTATAAAGTGGAATAATTTCATCAAATGATCCACTACCACCCATACAGCATCATGGAATCCCTGAGCTCGATGTAAAGCAGTAAAAAATTCCATTCATATGTCCTCCCACTTACACTGAGGAACATCTAAAAATAGGAAAAAACCACTAGGAACACAGTGCTTGGCCTTCACCTTATGGCAGGCCAAACATAGAGACACAAACTCCTCAACTGCACGCTTTATCCCAAGCCAACAAAACTGACTTCTTAAGACTCGGTACATCTTTTTCATGCTAGGATTTACCACTAAAGGTGAACAATGGAACTCTCTGAGAATCGTCTCATGCATCACCAAAGGAATGGAAATCCTTCCATGATATAACACTCAGTGTTGTTCATCCTCATACTAACCATCAGGTGCCTCACCACAAACAACTCATCCTCTACAGACCTCCACCTATAGGCCCCCAACTTTGACTCTTCCACCTAATGCACCAGAGATGACTGCACAATAATCTGAAAAAGACAACCTTTACCCCCAACATCTCCTATAACGATATGTAATGCTGAAATTTCTTCCATCACTCTCCAGGAATCACCAGATTCACACACTGCATCACTACGTGACTTCCTTCTCAATGCATTGGCTACTAAATTCCCATTTCTAGGTGTATATGATATTTTGAAGATTTATTCCTGTAAGAACTCCATCTACTGATGCTATCAAATGTTCAAGTCACATTGGGAGAAAACATACCTAATGATATTATGATCGGTGAAAACCAAAAAGCTCTCTCCAATGAGGTAATGTCTCCACAACTTCAAAGAAAACACTACTTCCACCAAATCAAGATCGTGGGTGGAATAGTTATGTTCATGGGGATGCAACTACTGATACCCATAAGAAACAACTGATCTCTACTACATCAGAACACCGCCTAAACCCAGATATGAAGCATCGCAGAAAACATCAAATTGAACTCCCTCTACTGGAAGAAAAAGAATTGGAGAACTTACCAACTTCTCCTTTAGATGCTCAAAAGCTACATGACACTGATCTATCCACACGAATGCCTTATCCTTCCTAGTCAATGTTGTTAGAGGAGTTGCAACCTGAGAGAAATCAGTTATGAAGCTCCAATAGTAACCTGCGAGACCAAGGAAACTTCACACCTATGCCGCTATCTTGGGGGTTTCTCAAGAACAAACCACTTATATCTTCGATAGATCCACAGATACTCCCTAATAGGACACCACATTCCCTAATAAATGAACTTCTCAATCCCAAAAATCACATTTTGACAATTTCTCAAATAGTTGTTGTTGACGAAGAACTCCCAAAACGGCATGCATATTCTCTGTATGCTCCTTCTCAAATGCAGAGTACACATGGATGTCATCGATTAAAACCACCTTGAGCTTATCCAATAACTCACAGAACACAGTTTTCATCAACCCCATAAACACAGTTGGATCATTTTTCACACCGAACATCATTACAATGAACTCATAATGCCTATGACGACAACAGAAACCAGTCTTCAGGATATCTTCATCCTTCACACACAACTGATGATATCCTTACTTCAAGTCAATCATCAAGAACCAAGTTTCACCCTTTAGTTGATCAAATAAATCATTAATCCACAGAAGAGGATAGCGATTATTTACTGTCACTTTGTTTAAGAAACGATAACCAACACACAACCACAAATTGTTATCATCCTTATTCATGAACAAAATCAGGGCACACCATGGTGACACACTCAGTCAAACAAAATTTCACTGTAACAGACTATCGATCTGTATATGAAGCTCCCATAACTCAGAAGGGACCATACTTTACAGAGATATATAGATAAGAGATGCTCCTCGCTATAGCTCAATCCGAAACTCAATCTCTCATCGAGGGGGTAATGCTATAAAATTTTCTATAAATACACCAGGGTACTCTTTTATAACCCTAGGAAATGCCAACTGATGAAACTCCAAAGAACTCATCATCAGCTCAACCATCAAGGATGATAAGGATGGAACACGCCTCTAACCCATCTAACGGTCTCATTCTCCAACAAACACCACTGTCTCTCCATCAGCATTAAAGAACATCACCTGCCTCCAGATGAAATATATGATAGCATATACCAAATACAACCAATCCATATTGATGATGACATTGTATGGTTGTATTTGTGAACATACAAAATCTCCCCAAGAGAGGTGTTTCCCTAGCACTAGATCAGAGCCTCTACATACTTCAAACAAGTCAGCTAGACCTCCAACTGGTGTATTAAAATCCAAGGGCATTGGAAGCCTCTCTAACTCAAGTCCCAAATAATGGACAACAGAAGGTGATATGAAGGATTGTGTCTCTCTTGAATCAGACAAGGCATACACCCAAGTAGAGAATAAGCAAAGGGTGCCTCAAATGGCGTCTGGCTCACCTGGAGCTGGAAACGTTAAATCATAAAGCTAACCAAGACCTCCTCCATAACCTCTATGACCCTAATGATGACCTCCACCATGGCCAAGATCTGGTCTCCGGAGACGGGGAGCATCACGGGGATGTCCTATGCTAGCCCCATCTGCTCTCTACTGATCCATAGAGGGTGTGACCTACTACTGCTGACTCGGCTGGAACTACCTCAATAGAGGAACCTGAAGTGGAACACCTGGTGCATGATGACCTCTCTAAAAGTTTGGTCACTCTCACTGAAAATGACCTCGGCCTCCGCAAGAAAAACAATCACCTGATCCCTTGGCATAGGCCTAAGATCCTCCGCTCCTGGAGAAAGGATTTTATGAGGGCTGGGACCTACCCCTATCCAAATGGAAACTCTTTTGCCCTGAAAACCAGGAACCCTAGGCCATAGCTCTGCTTCGTAATGAATCGTGATGACTCCCCTATCATAATGATCTGGTTCTAGCCAATGTTCTATCAATGACCTCTTCCCTCACCAGCACCTAAAGGTATGTCTTCAGCATAAATGGGGTGACCTAGCACTAGATCTCTGGACATAAAGCCTCCTCAAAATGCCTCACCCAGATCTCCTCATCTGGAAACAGGTCCGAAGCATATCATAAAAGGTTCCTAAAACAGATTCCAAACTCTCGCATGTTGGAGCTCCCCTGTCAAATGGTAAGCATCTCTTGGTGACTATATGTCTTCATAGTAAAAGAAATTAACATGACTCTGAACTTGTCTAGGAACTCCTCCCACGAGATCATTGACTCCTCAAGATCCATGGGGAACAAGAACAAAAACTACCTTGTATCCCCATGCAGCATCATCACAACCAAATACACCTAATGCTAATTCCAGGCATAGATCAAACTAAAGACTATCTCAACCTCCTCCAACCAGTCCTCCAAGACTACATATATAATGGATCCCTTGTACTTATTTAGACTTTGGTGCTAAAACTCTCAGAGTGGCATCCTTCAAGTGTTTTCATCATTAACCTCTACCCTATGGTGATCTTCTAGCACATCTTGATGGACATATTCTTTGTGAACCTGATGAGTACATCAACCTGGAGCCATACCTGCAAAATAACAAAAAGTTAGATCTCCTAAAACTAGAATATGGAAGACTAAACATTAATTAATTAATTATTTTATTTTATTCATTATTTTTCAACCTATCTCACGGTCTACCCATTCAAACACAGGCACAATGAATAATGATGCATGATCCTTTCATAGGTCTCAACCCTGCAACAAGTATCACCTCATTTAGTAGTCACTGAAAACTTAAAGGTTTGTGCATCAAATCACAGGGGGGCCTAAATGCCTTTGTCTCAGTTGGTCTCCAGTATTTACATCACTTACGAAACATAACTGATATTTTTTCCCTACAAACCCATGCAACCTCACCTATAACTAACACTAAAATCTATCCTATCCCTCGACCAGACCTCTGATACCACTCAGTCATGACCCCCTCCCCACAATGTGTACCCCTCCTAGGCCATCAATGTGATAATGGAGATAGTGACCCGCGAGTCCTGCCTCTAGTAAGCCCCGGGTTGGCGACTATCACTGAGAGTATAGTAAACACACAAATGGGAGGCATTACCCTCTAAGAAAACATATGCAAAAGAGAGAGATAAGATAGACACCAACCAACTCTAACTCATACTACAATATAAAATAAATCTCAAGTACACATATATAATTTCATGCAAAAACTGCTACAACTAAAAGGGAAAACTACAAGTATCAAAGGAAAGTAAAAACATCATCGACCACGAATCTCAAACAGCTCCTACCACCCCAAGATAGTAGTAACCAGCCTAATCTCCAACCTGCTCCAAGTGACCTAAAAAAATTTATATATACATAGGGTGAGTATAATAGTATAATTAGTAAGATCCTCCCCGGAGCCTCTCATGATAAAGTAAAGAAAGCATGCTAAATCATAGTGAACAATAAGTGAAACTAACTCATCAGCTAAATAGTTATACTAAGTTCCCATCCTCACCATGTATACTCTCACCAAGTATCACATATAAGAGTATATAATATAATAAAGAATATCAAGGGTACCCCGCTACCAATTCCTCACTGGTGTGATGCTTTTCCCCAATGTCGCACGTCCTAAGAATGTCTCTCCAAAAAGGCTTGCCCGCAAACACCTGGTCGAAGCACTACAACATGAACCTCATGAAACACAACCACTAAATCCACGTAACCAAAGTAATCAGGTATTTTATGGTAGCCACCACATCTTTCATAACATTTATCATATGTCAGGAATTCTAACTCAAGCCAATACATCCCATAAACCGAGTTAGGATCCTCAATCCATCATAGCCTATACACATTACACCTATAGTAGTCCATAGGAAACTATATCTAGAATATATGTGTGTGAATAACCACAATCCATTATATCCCTCTACCCACATATATGAGGAAAACTAACCATTGTTCCTACTTTCACAAGTAACAACCAAGAGAAGAGAGCATGGCCAAATGGGGTAGTCAGCTATCCATCCTGCCATGAGAATGTTGGGGAAAACACCCCCCAAGGCTCAAAATCCTTGGGGTGTCAGTTTCCCTAACTGATGGGGTGGATTATTGTATAGAAACATAAAAAGTACAGAATATACTATATCTTACAACCACACTATGGTCATAACCTAGTCTTAGACTCAACTGCAGCTAACGTCTCTCAGACTCCTAATTGCCACTACTAAGACTAGGTATCCTATCAACACACAACCATTTAAAGAGATTTATTATATTACTTCCTTAACTTTTTATCATTTTCACTTTACATTAATTAGTTCCTTAAAAAATAATTAACCATTATCAATTCCACATTACATTTCATTAGAATTCCAACCAAGATCCATCATTCCTTTAAATTGAAACCTTAGAATTGCATCCCAGCAAGTTCCAACCCCATGGGTTAATATCATTTATTCAATCATTTATTAATATCATTATTACATTCCCATATTCCCAAGCATTATAGAAAACATTATAAGATACTAAAAACACGGGGGGATCAATGTGGTGAGTAGATGAACTACCCGTCGAGTATTTTCCACCTATAGAAAGAGCGTAGACCCATCCTCCCTTAGGAATCTAAACACGAAAAGTACATGGCATACCCCGAGCATCTTCACCTATTTTTGGAAGGCGGGTAAGCAAACCAGCTTCCTTGAGCAGTGGGGAAAGTAAATAAGGTAAACAACCAATAAGATTCAGCAAGCATACAACATTCACATCCAAACCATTTCATCATCTCCGGTGTCCTCACCAACACCTACATGTATAAACCAATGAATCTCGCCACTCTAGGCATAAACTATTGCAACAACCAATTAGGCCTCCCTACTCCCACATATCACAACATCCTCCCAGGCTCACAACCCATCACAAGAAGCAGGAAATAAAAAAATAAATCGGGCTCTTGGCCCTAAATAATGCATTCTTCCATCACATGAAATGAGCTCTCACAGCTCTAAGAATAAGTCTCTTGGGCTTTACTAGCAAGAGGTTAACTCAGAACCCTCCGAGGCATTATCCTTTATCAGAAAACCAATTATTTAATCCATCTTGAATTAACCAGTTCATTATTAGTAGGTTCTAACTATGGGAAACCTAACTAGAAAGCTATCTTAGATATCACAAATAATTAAACGTGCATACTACATCAATTTGATTAACTTCAAATTACAACAACAAAAACTGGACTCATTTACATGCTTCTTTATCTTTATCCAAATAATTATCAATTAATTTCATCTTTAAATTCATTACCAATTTCATTAATAATGACATGATATCAAGCAAAGCATAGATATCATACTATCTTGCAAAAACAAGAGGCAATAACATACGATCCATACCAATTTATTTATCTAGTTAAAATATTTATTATGTCAATTCCATTGTGATCCAGTGGGATAAAACATGATAAATCTATAGTTTCATGTAAAAGGATAGAGAAACCATGAATTACCTACCTTAAAAGGTTTCTTATGCTCTTTTCATGATAACAATCCAATTAAACAGATTACGATCACCTCTCCTAGAAGACTGCATCCACCTGAGGATGTGGAGACACCACCACACTATCCAACACCCAAGAAAACTCCATTAGAAACATATAGATATCATTCCATAATAGGTCAAGTAGAAACATAAGGAGAGTAACCCAGAAGATCAATGATAGATCATACCTTATATTAGAGATTGAGCAATACTTCTTGGTTGAACCAAAACTGGGGTTGCACATGCATCTGGAAGAAACTCTAAAGAATACATGATACATGGCTAAAACACTATGCATGACTCCAACAGGAAGGAAATGTTTGAGTGTCTCACAACAGAAAACAATAATGTAGAACAAGGTAGGAAGATATCTTTTCCCTTTAGAATATTTAATGGAGAAATGGTTTAAGATACACTATATTTTCCATTAAAATATGATTGTATTAAACCACACAGTTTGACCAAGTAAATGCATCTCGAACCTTCAGAAAATTAATATAGGAGTTTTTTATTTTAATTGGCCGTAAATCCCTTAAACCAAGTCCTTCAGTGCATTTTTCATCAAAGAAAACGTTAAATGGGTGAAACTAGGAAATCTGGAAAAATCTGGAAATTTGATAAAGGAAATGAAATAGTTATGGAAACATTGTTCATGAAACTATTTTGGTGCCACAGTTTCGATGCCACCATTTCTATGAAATAGTTTTTGTGCATCCATTTCTGTTCCACTATTTCAATGCCACTATTTCTATGCCACTGTTTTTGTGTCACTATTTTTGTGAAACAGTCTATGTGCTACCATTTTTGAGAAACAGTTTCTGTGCTACCATTTCTGTGAAACAGTTTTTGTGCTACTATTTCTATGAAATGGTTTGGAAATTTTGGAAGAGTAAGAGACACCATTTCATGAAACTGTTTCATGAAATAGTTTGGAAATTTGGCAAAGTAATTGACACTATTTTGGGAAATAGTTTCATTAAATAGTTTGGAATTTTGGCAAGGGAAGTGACACAGTTTTGTGAAATAGTTTCATGAAACATTTTGGAATTTTGGAAAATGAAGTGAAATTGTTTCATGAAATAGTTTCAAGAAACATTTTGGAATTTTTTTCAAAGGAAGTGACATAGTTTTGTGAAACAGTTTCATGAAATAGTTTGGAATTTTGGAAAAGTGACATAATTTCTTGAAACAGTTTCATGAAACAGTTCGGAATTTTGTCAAAGGAAGTGAAATTGTTTCATGAAACAATTTCAGGAAACATTTTGGAATTTTGTCAAAGGAAGTGACATAGTTTCATGAAATTGTTTCATGAAATAGTTTGGAATTTTTTCAAAATAAGTGACACAGTTTCATGAAATAGTTTGGAAATTTGGAAAAGTGTTGGGGATAAGACACCTTGACCTCACAGAACACCTCAAATGTCATATTTTTTGTAAAAGAATGGGCCAGAGAGATCTGGTACATTACATCTACCATGTTCAATATCCAATAAGATATTCTACACAATATACAACTTCCAAAAGGCCATGTGGGAGTTGGGATTAATGTAGATTTTTATCCAAGCATTGATATACCTATTCTACTTGATGACATAGATATTCATGCAGTCAAGAAAGATATTGGAATATTCATAGCATGGATGTCATATCTTGTAAAAAAATATTTTGATTAGGAGTTATTCATTTCAAATTTATTTTTCTTGCAAAACCTTTAAAAATTAATAAAAAATGTCTGAATCGATAAATTTTATTATAGACAGACAAAGGGAAGGGGTGAAATGAAAGGTCAAACCAAAACGATCTAAAGGATCAAATGTCCAATAAAAAATATCTTCACAAAGCACATATACCACACCCATTCAATATTTGTATTTACTGACATTAAAGGTTCATATGGATACAAGGTTTCAAAATCGTTGTAATGTCATAGTTGATTTTGAAGAAAAAATGTATGGATTGGGAATTATCGGATACATTTATCTTGATAATGTAAATGAAATCCTCAAGTATGACTAGATAGGAGTCTTAGTTGTAAATGTATACATGATGTGTGTTTTCATTATTATTTTTTCCAAAAGATGATCTACTATATTAATTATGACTAAATATAATTCATATTTTTTACACACATCAATATCAATACTATTTGAAGGGAAACCCCTATGAACATAAATATGGACTCATTATTCATCACATCACTTCTACATGACTAACCTCATTGTATTCAGATCAAATTGATGTGATAGTGGAAAAATTGGTCGTGGTGTTTGAAAGAAAACTTGAGAGTGAAAAAATATTCTTTTTACCAATGATGTACGGGTACAACTCTAAAATTTAATCATATCAAATATATTTTCATTCTTTTAATTACTTATTCCTTTTTTAGGTAGCATTGGGTACTCATTGTAGTCAATTTGTGTACTAAAAAGATTTTATTTCTAGATTCACTGCATGGATACTCAATAAAATTACCACACTTGATGATGTTTGTCAATATGTAATACACTACATCCAACATTTTAGAACTAAACTTCATGTTATATATTTTATAATATTTTTTAATGTGTTTTTTAAATATAGGGAGGTGTTTAATTATCATCAAAATCCTAGAATAAGGAAATTCTATGCATACAAGGAGCCTATCAACTTCTACAAGTGGATAAGTATTAGGGTATATATAATAATATTTCACTATAAAAACACATATAAAAAAATTAATTATTTTTTCAATATTTTTGAAGTATCCAAAACAAACCAGTGTAAAATATTATGGTTATTATGTTAGAAAATTTATGAGAGATATCATATAACATCAATAAACTATCATCCCCAAAGAGGTATTTTCGAAGATAATTAATATTTAATTTAAAATTTTTATTAATCCTTTGTGAATTTATATTCTTCCAGTACAACCATGACTATAAAAAGTTCTCATATTCACAAGATGAAATATATTTGTTTAAAAATAATTGTGACACATAATTTCTATTATAATGTACACATATATCATGAAGATGTGACTTATTACTACTAATTTAGTTAATTTTTTCATCATTTTATCAACTTGTTTTAGTTAATTTCCTTATCATTTTTATCTAAAACTTATTTTGTTAATTTTCACACAGATCAGGAAGAAATGTACTCATCAACAAGGATTATTCACTCATATACTATGATCATGCATTCAACATGGATGATTCACTCATGATGATGTAATTTTCTTTTTATTCTATAATGAATTTAGAATTTCGGGTTATCAGAAAACAATATTATTAGATAAAACTAAATGTTGAATGTACTATAGGATAAAAAGACATGGTGAAATCAGCCATGCCTCAATATGATACATGGTGTACTCGGTATAACTCAACTTGTGTGGTTTCAGTTTTAAATTTACATTTTATTAATTTATTATTTAATATTTATGTTTAATTTATTTCTTTATAGTATTGCTGATATAAGATGTTTTTTCTTATACAGGTGGATTCTTTTGCTCAAGTTGTGGTGTTTTTTTTGAAACTGCTCGTGCTCATGAGAGATTGGACTTTGAGACTACAACATAGATAATGACAATAAGTAAATGGTTCAATCATCCACGCATTAATATGATACATAGTGTTCTTGGTATGAATTGAATTGTTTTTTTAGTATATAATTTACATTTTAGTTCAAAACAAACATCACATACTAAAAACTGATCAAACATATTCAATTGTTTGTATACTTTATTACAATGATGCATAAGTCATTTGTGACACATAAGAATCTACCACACCTCAATACGACACATGGTGTGACCAGTATGACTCCAAGTGTGTCTTTTTATTTAAAATTATGATTTTAGTAAAAAAGATAAGTGACATAATCAAAACATATCAAAAACATTCATATTGTTTTTATACTTTAGGAAAATATTCCAAAAGTAATTGTTTCCATGTAGCAATTAGCTACACCTCAATCTAATACACAATGTACCTGATATCTCTCAAAGTTTCCATTATTAGTCTAAAATTTATATTTTATTTTAAAACATGTTTCACTCACTGAAAACCAAGAAAACGTGCTTGGATTTTATTTATAATTTTGGAAAATTATTCATAAGTAATTTGTGATGTGTAGGAATTAGGCTCACATCAAATTGACACACGATGTGACTAGTATGACTCAAAGTGCATGTTTCTAGTTTAAAATAAAAAATAAAATTCACATACTCAAAACCAAGAATACACATTCATATTATTTTTAAACTATAATAAAATGATCAATAAATCATTTTTGAAGTATAGGGATCATCCACACCTCAATAAAATACATAGTGTGACTGATATGACTTAAAGTGTGTCTTTTTATTTAAAATTGAAATTAATTTTAGTAAATAAGAAAAGTGACATACTCAAAGCTATGAAAATTCATTTAGTTTGTTTTGATACTTTAGGAAAACAATCTATAAGTAATTTTAAATGTGTAAGAATCATCTTCACCTTAATCTGATACACGTTGTACTTGATATCACTTAAATTACCCGTTATCAATTTAAAATTAAAACTTTAGTTCAAAACTTCTGTCACTCACTAAAAACTAAGAAAACATGCTCTAATTTTCTTGATAATTTATTTAAAATATTGTTAAGTCATTTTTTTATGTGTAGTATTCATCCACACATCAAACTAACATATGACGTGACCTGTATGACTCAAAGTGCATGTTTTCTATTTAAGATGGCCTTTTTTTTAAAACACGAGTGACATATTCAAAAATAAGAAAAGGAATTCATGTTATATATTTTATATTATTTTTTAATGATAATTTTTTTTATGATAGGTAGGTGTTTAAATATCATCAAAATCATGGAATGAGGATAGTCCATGTGTATAAGGATTCTATCTACTTCTACAAGTTGATAAGTATTAGGGTATATGAAATAATATTTCACTATAAAAACACATATAAAATAATTACTTATTTTTTCAAGGTTTCTACAGTTTCTAAAACAACTAGTTGAAAATATTTTGGTTATTATGTTTGAAAATTTATGAGAGATATCATATACCATCAACAAACCATCATCCCTAAAGAGGTATTTTCAAAGATAGTTACTATTTCATTTAAAATATTTTTTAATCCTTTTTGTATTTATATTTTTTAATACTACCACGACTGTAAAAATTCCTTGTATTCACAAGATGAAATAGATTTGTTTATAAATTATTGGGAAACATAGATGGTGTCAAAATGTAAACACATATCATGAATATGTGACTTCCTAATACTAATTTAGTTTATTTTCTCATCTTTTTATCTACTTTTTTTAGATAATTTTCTTATAATTTTTATTTGATACTTATTTTTTAAATTTTCAAATAGATTGGGTAGAAAGGAATTCTTCAACAAGGATGATTCACTCATGTATGATGACCATGCATTCAACACGAATGATGCACTCATGATTATGAAATTTTCTTTTTATTCTCTAATCTATTCAGTATTCTAGGTTATCGAACAACAATTTTGTTAGATAACTTAGGATTTTCAATTCACTATAGGATAAAAATACATGGTGGAATCAACCATACCTCAATCTGATACATGTTATACCTAGTATAACTCAAATTGTGTGGTTTGATTTTAAAATTTACATTTTATTAATGTATTGTTTCATATTTTGGTTTAATTTATTTATTTATAGTATTACTAACATAATAATTTTTTCAATATAGGTGGATTATTTTTCTCAAGTTGTGGTGGTTTGGTAAAAGTTGCTAATGCTCGTGAGTGATTGGACATTGAGGTTGCACCTAAGATAACAAAAAAAAGTAAAGGGTTAAATCAACTACACTGCAATCTGATACATAGTGTGCTCGATATGAATTGAATTGAATGTTTTTAGTTTATAATTTACATTTTAATCCAAAATACACATCACATACTCAAAACTGATCAAACATATTTTATTTTTTTGATACTTTAAGGCAATTATTCATAATTCATTTCTGTTATGTAGGAATCAACCACACCTCTATCAAACACACGATGTGACCAGTATACTCTCAGTGTTTATTTTAATTTTAAATTTACATTTCAATAAAAAAGATAAGTGGAATACACAAATAGATAAACCACATTTAGATTGTTTTTATACTTCAGGAAAACATTCCATAAGTCATTTTTTCCGTGTAGTTTTCAGCTTCACCTCAATCTAATACACGGTGTTCCTAGTATCTCTCAAAGTGGTTATTATCAGTCTTAAATTTTCATTTTAGTTCAAAACATGTTTCACTCATTGAAAACCAAGAAAAAATTCTTGGATTTTATTTATAATTTAGGAAAATTATTCATAATTCATTTTTGAAGTGTATGAATTAGTCTCACATCAAACTGACACGTGATGTAACCAGTATGACTCAAAGTGTGCGTTTTTAATTTAAAATAAAAAGAAAAGTGACATACTCAAAACCAAGAAAATAATTAAGATTGTTTTTACACTTTAGTAAAATGATCCATAAGTAAATTATGATGTTTAGCTTTCATCCATACTTCAATCTAATGTACAGTGTGGCTAATATGACTCAAAGTGTGTCTTTTTATTTAAAAGTGACATTCATTTTAATAAACAAGACAAGTAACATACTCAAAACTAAGAAAAAACATTCATATTGTTTTGATACTTTATGAAAAAAAATATATTAGTAATTTTAAATGTGTAAGAATTAGTCACACCTCAATCTGATACACGATGTTCCCAATATGACTCAATGTTTCTGTTATCAGTTTAAAATTGACATTTTAGTTCAAATTTTTTTTCACTCACTAAAAACTGAGAAAAAAACTCTAATTGTCTTAATGATTTAGTAAAATTATTTTTAAGTCATTCTTGTGGTGTAGTATTCAGTCACACATCAAACTGACACATGATGTGACCGGTATGACTCAAAGTGTGTGTTTTCAATTTAAAATGACATTTTATTAAAAAACACAAGTGAAAAATTCAAAATTGAGAAAATGAATTTAGATTGTTTTTATACTTAATTAAAAAGATATATAAATCATTTTTTATGTTTAGGAATTATTCACACCTCAATCTGATGCATGGTGTGATCGTTAGGGCTCCAAGTGTTTCTTTTTATTTAAAATTATCATTTTAGTAAAAAACACCAATGACATACTCAAAAATGAAAAAAAAATTGGATTTTTTTATACTTTAGAATAATTATACATAAGTCATATGTGATGATTAAGAATTATCCACACCCCAATTCGATGCATAGTGTGCCCAGTATGACTCAAAATGGTCATTATCGGTTTAAAATTGACATTTTAGTTCAAAATGTGTGTCCCTCACTGAAAACCAAGAAAAGGAACTCATTTTGTCTTGATAATTTAGTAAAACTATTCATAAATCACTGGTGAAATTTAGGAATCATTATCATGTAAAACTAAAACATGGTGTGAGCGGTATGACTCAAAGTGCATGTTTCCAATTTAAAATGGTAGATTAGTAAAAAAATGACTTACTAAAAACTAAAAAAAACATTTAGATTGTTTTGATACTTTATTAAAATTATCCATAAGTCATTTGTGATGTGTAGGAATCATCATCGCCTCAATCTGACAAATAGTGTGACTAGTATGACTCCAAGTGTGTCTTTTTATTTAAAATTAACATTAATTTTAGTAACAAGAAAAAACTCAAAGTTGAGAAAACTTATTTGTATTGTTTTGATACTCTATAAAAATTTTCCATAAGTCATTTTTGATTTATAGGAATTAGCTACACACCAATCTAATACATTGTGTTCCCAGTATGATTCAAAGTTCCTGTTATCAGTTTAAAATTGATATTTTACTTCAAAACATGTGTCGCTTATTGAAATTTTAGAAATAGTACTCTTATTGACTTGATAATTTAAGAAAAAAATTCTTAAGTCATTTGTGATGTTTAGGAATTAGTCTCACATCAAACCAACCCACGATGTGACCAGCATGACTCAAAGTGTATGTTTTTAGTTTAAAATTACATTTTGGTAAAAAATATAAGTGACTTAATCAAAATAAAGAAAATGAATTTGGATTTTTTTTATACTTTAGGAAAATGATCCATAAGTAATTTTTTATGTGTAGGAATAAAACAAACCTCAATCTAATGCATGTTGTGACAAGTATGACTCCAAGTGTGTCCATTTATTTAAAATTCAAATTTTTGTACAAAACACAAGTGATGTACCCAAAACTGAGCAAGCACATTCGGATTGTTTTGATACCTTAGTAAAATGATATATAAGTCACTTTTTATGTGTATGAATCATCCAAACTTCAATCAAATACACGGTGATCTTGGTATGATTCAAAGTGTCAGTTATTATTCTAAAATTGACGATTTAGTTCAAAATGGTGTCACTCATTGAAAACTGAGTAAATTCACTTGTATTGCCTTGATACTTTAGTAAAATAATTCATAATTCATTTTTGATGTGTATGAATTAGTCTCACATCAAACCGACACATGATGAGATTGGTATTACTCAAAGTGTGTGTTATTAGTTTAAAATGAAATTTTAGTAAAAAAATACAAGTGACATACTCAAAACCAAGAAAATATATTCAGATTATTTTTAAACTTTAGGAAAATTATCCATAAGTCATTTCTGATGGGTTAAAATCAGTACCACCACAATCTGATGTATGTTATGACTGGTATTACTCCAAGTGTGTCCTTTTATTTAAAATTGACATTTTATTAATGTGTTGTTTCATATTTATGTTTAATTTATTTATTTATAGTATTACTAACATATGATTTTTTTTCTTATATAGGTGGATTATTTTGTTCGGGTTGGATGGGTTGTTTGGCAGTTGATACCATGATCGGGCTTTTTGAGAGGGGGAGGACGTCGGAGGGGGTGAATGCTAATGGTGCTATGATAGCGATGGATGAGGGATTTAGTAGTGATCGACACTACTAGGAGAGTGGATGACACGACAATGATATCGACATTGGTGGGAAAAGGTGGCAGGGGAAGATGCATATGATACTTTTGAGACAGCAACAACAACGAATGTGATGGGGCAATGCAACAGGGTTATTGTGGGGGTATGTGACTCTAGTAATGGTTTTAATACCCCATTGGGTCTTCAATGACCATATATTGGGATCCCTCCTCCTAGAATAACAAGAGGAATTTTTTCAATAAAAATTGGGGTGCTTCCCCTCTACCTGTTCAAACCAAAATAGTGGTGTATTTTCATACATGTGTATTTGTTTCAGTGTTCTGTAATTCAAACAATACACTACAGTAGTAGGGATTTTTTCAGTTCTTTTTCTAGCATTGATAAAGGCCCCCATTTATCAGCACTAACAAAAGTGTTAATAAAGTTTGCTCGTTATCAATGCCATGAATATTGTAGATAAAGGGGTTCCTTTAACAGCGCAAAACTAGTGTTGATAAAAGACCACTTTTATCTGCACTTTTTTAGCATTTATAAATGTCCCCCTTTATGAGCATTTTTTTAGCGCTGGTAGGTGTCCCTATTTTTAACAGCGCTTATGATAATAGTGCTTTTCTAGTGCTGTTAAATCTCATTTTGTGCACTGTTAAAAGGCATGTTTGTGGTATTGTACCATTGTATATTGTGTGTTTTGTAGTAGTGAACATAAAAATTAATTTATACATATTTGGGCCAAAGAATAATAATTGTATTGATTCTAATGGAATTTATTGGTTTATGATTAAACAAAGGGGGTTATTTAATTTTCAAACCAATCCAAAAATGAATGACATCATGTGATTAATTAATTAAATAAAAAGGATCAAAATTATGTTTTTTATTGAAATAAAATCTAACCTAGGTTTCAAAAATGTCAAACAAAAGATTATAAATTCAATATATTATTTTTAAATTAATTATTTTACTCTTTAAATTCTTAGGTTTTTACAATTTACATATATATCAACAAGATTAATTTCACTGTTAACTTTGAAATATAGCAAAAAACAGTGGATATGTTGGATGTATAGAAAAACACTTGTTGGAGAAAAGGGTTCAAGTGAATGAAGCCTACCTAAGACCCTAATAATTGAAATCCTTGTGATCAATGTGAGAAAAACATCCCTAATAGAATGTGATTGGTGAAACCCTTGGTATTCCATGAAATCCTTGCATAAGACTCCTCTCAATGAAACCCCGCCTCACGCCTAGGTGAAACACAGGGTATGTAGCAGGAGAGACAACTATGTTGTGGGAAGGAAACTTTTATCAAAACAGAAATTAAAAAATAAGATCGATGGTTAAAAAATAAATAATTGAATTTTAATTAAATTTATATGTTTTTTAAAATATATTTTTTAAAATAGTACACACACCATAGTTAGTTTATTTTTATTTTAAGAAAATTAGTTTAATTTTAAAAACAAATATGAAGAGAATCCTAAATGGAAAGGATGTATCCTGTGAGGAGAATCTTGTGATAGTGGGTGATCTAGCCCCGACTCATGAATATATGTACGAGGGTCATAGCTCAAAAAATAGGTTCTTTAATGATGGTTGATTTGGTTCTTCGACATCTGGGATGATTATGAAAAATGGTTCACTAGATTTTGTTGAAGCAAATCACTCACTTATTTCTCAATGTATTTCTGAGTACAAGAACATGATCATTTCTCAGCTGGTGGGCTAGAATAGGATGAATTTTTGGAAGCCAGAGGACTTGTGAAGTCACCTTCTCCAATTTTGGGTCTTTGATGGATGGAAGACTGCATCACTTGGTAAGGGGTTCTTCCACATTTTTTTCCATTGCCTGATTTGAAGGAGAAAGCTTAGAGAATGTGTTTTTCCCCTCTCAAGCCTGGAATGCTTAGAATTCAAAATTTGGATCCCAACTTCAACCCTGCAACTATTGGAGACTTGACCACTCAAGTGCGGGTTTGAGTCCTCGACCTCCGCCGGTACTTCTGAAATCCTCAAATTTTGTGGTATGTAGCATCTACTATTGGGGTTCCAATCAAATTTGGCAAGGAAATGAAATGTGCAAGGTTTGGGCATTTTTCTCGAATACTTGTTGAGATTGACATGAGTATTACTCTCACTGATACAGTGGTGCTGGAGGATGATGCATACAAAATTCAACTTTCATATTGTTTTTGAAAAATTACCTGATTTTTGTAAGAATGCTTCAATATTGGACACTATGCTGACATTTTTCGTAAAGGCTTGAGATGTATGAACTACGGGAAGCACTGTCATGTGATTGAGAAGTGAAAATACAAACTTCCAGCTGCAAATGCTGTAATTGAGAAGTTCAATCCATCTAAATGGAGGCAGAACCTTCATAATTGGCCTGGACAAGGCACCTAAACATAGTGGAAGCGGTAATAGTGGTACGGAAGGTAATGCCTTGGGTGAAAAAGCTACATGTTCTGAAAAGGCTAAAGTTAAATCGTCGTTGCAAGTGGATAAAGGGAAGTCTCCTCGACCTCATTCCAGAAAACCACATGGGTTGTCCTACTCATGGGAGGATCTAACTATTAATATTGATCATCCTCATGATAGAGAGTATATTAAAGAAACCCTTGAGAAGGAAGTTGGTGAAAATTCTGATGATGATGAATGTACTAATGGTAAATCAGCCTATGAAATGGAAGCTCAAAGGAATGTTTATTGTCAACTATGGCAAGAACATGACCTGGTCTTTTCAAAGAATAGGAAGGGAAAATTGAAAATTGTATCGGCCACTTTATGCAAGGATAACAAATCTTTGGGTAGAAATGTTCCCAGAAAGAGTACAGATGATTCCCCTTCAATGATTAATAAGAAGGTATCCGAGTCACAGGAAGGACTTCAGGTAATTGCCAGTTCTGAAATAGTAATGAACTAGCCCTTCCGGGATGGTAGTAAAGACACACATACTCCTTTGAAAATTTATAGGAGATGTAAAGAGAGCTCAGTTATTGAGGCGACTCATGTGGCTTTCATGGATCACTACTACAAAAACAGGTTTTTACAATGCCACCTTTTAACAATGCTAAAAAATACTAATAAATGGGGTACCTTTATGAGTGTTTTTTAGCGCTGTTAAAGGGACTCCCTTTATCGGTACTTTTTTTAGTAGCGCTGATAAAGGGGGTCATTATCAGCACTTTTTTATTAGCACTAATAAAAGTTTTATTTCAAAAAAATCATTAAAAATAATATATTAATACATAAATATATAAATATATTTATATTGATATAAATATAATATATATTTTTAAATTATGTTTTAGATAAGTATAAATAGACATTTACATTTAATATATAAGAAATTTAATGAAAATGGATTATAAAATATATTTAAAAATTTTATTAATTAATAATTTTCTAATTATCATCGAGTAATAATCATTTAATAATAATTTGACGAAACAAAAAATCAAAAAATTAATAAAAGATTTAAAATAAGTTGAAAACGTAACTAAAACTTCAAACGACCATAACTTTTGATCCAGGTGTTCGTTTGATCTCTACCACATATCAAATCAAAATGTGCGATGAGCTCTACGTGTTGATGACACAAGGTAACCTTTTTCCACATTTTTCAAAACCATAAAGGCTTAGAAGACCTCCAAAACCGAGTGTTTAGTCAAGATACCCAAATTTTTTAACATTCGATGGAATTTCAGCCTCATTTCAGGGGGTCTTTTTGCCCTTTTTGAGTGGGGACTAAATTTATTCTCAAAGATTACATTCATATTGATATTATGGCTTTGAAATTTTATCATTTTTCATAATGTAATGTTATTTATAATCAAATATATAACAATATATACCTATTTTTTATATATTAAGTCACACATAAAAATTTAATTTTATAAATAAATAATTAAACATATTTACATATAATGTATATTTCTCAATATATAAGCCTTATAATATCCATTTTATTTAAAATATAAATATATGAATATTTATATAACTATATAACGTGTGTGTGTGTCTATATATATATATATATATATATATATTTGTGTGTGTCTGTATTAACAAACTGATATATATTATCTATATATTCTAACATATGAATATACATATGAATATATAATATATGTAAATATATATAATTATATATAATTATACTTACAGATACACATATATATAATATATATACATGTGTATGTATGTTGTATACATGTATATATGTATGTATGTATTTATTTATTTATAAACAAAAAAACATATTTTATAAATATATTTAAAACTAATCTTATAAATATATATTAATATACGAATAAATATATACGTTAATATAACTATATATATATATTAATATAAATCTATATTAATATATAAATAAATATAACTATATAACTATATATATCATTAAATGGAGAACAAAACAAGATGAGTGAGTGGTAAAGGTGCAGGAGTGTGCGAGAGGTCTCAAGTTCGAATCCAAGCAGAGGTAGGGGTGCGCGGGTGGGTGCATCGGGGGCTAGCCCTATTAAGGGTGGGTGGCCCTGTTAAAGGGGGTGGTGGGGGTGCAGGCAGGTGCATCGGGGGCTAGCCTTGTTAAGGGTGGGTGGGTGTGCCTAGCCCTGTTAAAGGGGGTGGGGGGTGCAGGCGGGTGCATCGGGGGGCTAGCCCTGTTAAGGGTGGGTGGGTGTGTCTAGCCCTGTTAAAGGGGGTGGTGGGGGTGAAGGCGGGGCTTCCTAGCCCTGTTAAAAGGGAGACCTCTTATTTAAAGTTTTTTAAAAAGATTTAACTTTTATTAATGCTTTTTTTAGCGATAATAAAAGTGATCCCCTTTTAATAGCGCTTCGATTATCAAGGCTTTTTTCACAGTGATAAAAACATTTTTTAGCAGTGAGTAAACCCTGATATATGGTTGTGGAATTAGGTGATGATTCTTCTCTTGATAAGCAGGTGACATCACCTAGGATGGACCCCCATAAAGAGAGTGACATTCTTGATGCCTCAAATATTGAGGAGGCAAATATTACTAGTGTGACAACTTCTAAAATCAATGCAAAGACAGATGAAATTCATGGGCGTGTTGCAGCTGTTTTTTTGTAATAAAGGGGCCTATGATTGATCTTTAAAAAAAAATGCATATTTTACATGTTAATTCATTTCAAATTGTTGAACGGATGTGATTAAAACATCTCGACTGTCATCCTATGATGTCGTCATGGACAGGCCAAGGTGAACCACCGTGGGGAGGACCCTAACCGCAAAGCCTGGGGGGACCCATCTCTAATCACCGTTGGAAGGGAAGTGGGGTAGGTAATCCAGATAACCAAACGTGCAGTTGAAATCCAACTCCAACTCCGCCAGCGGGTTGTCCGCGCTCGCCGTCCCAGGGTTCGTAGCCGTGGTCGTCTCCGATGAACCGGCCCACGGTGGCCGGAAGTCCCCGGAAAGTGGCGCCAGGAAGTCACTCGACCAGGACGGCACCTCCGAGATGAAGGACGGCGCCAAGCCGGGGTCCAGCAGCGAAGAAGACGGGGAGGGGAATTCCTGGCTTAGAGGGTCCGAGGGGAACAGGAAAGCGAAGGAGGCGGAGGGGGACTCAGTTTGCGGCTGGCGGCGTGGGGAACCCCAGCCCTGCTCCACGACGCTCAGTCCCGAACGGAATCGCTGGGTTTGTTGCGGATCCTGCGGCAGCGTCGGCGGCGGCGGGTGAGGAGCGGGATCTATGGTGGGGGTCTGGCCGGCCATTTCCCGGGTCTCCGTCGGGATCGCTGCAACGGGGAAGGGCGCCGCGTGGGTGCAGGTGTGGTGGCCGCGGTAGGTGACGTCGAAGAAGTCGGGGTCTTTCTCGGATCTCTGGACGTGCTTGGTGGCCAGACAGCCCCGGGTATAGCGGTGAGTGCACCTGTAGTACCCCCTGCAACCAACCGCCTCCCAGAGTCAACTGTTTCCAAGTTTTTTTTTTCACGCATGAATAAAATGAAAAGACTAAATAGTGGTTTTTGTGTGGTCTAGGTTGGATGAATGTGGGGAGGATGCAACGTTGAATGTATTCATATGTGGGATGGTCATGAGGGACACATGGAACATTGAAAAAATACCGGATGACCATCACCAATGAAACCACGAATAATATTCGACCTGTGCATTAATTCTTCAAAAATTAACTGTCTTTAGGTATAGAAATTGTTTTAATATTGAACCCATGCAATACAAAAAAAAAAAAAAAAAAACCTGGGGTATTTGGAATCCAGAATCCCCTTCTGTCCATATTTTCTCCAGTTATAACCCTCATCCATCGGCGGCGGCCTATCCGGCCCGATCGCAGGGCCGACCTGTACTCGCTGCGCCCGCCGCGGCAATGGTTTTCTGCTCACCGCATATTGAGTAACAGATATTCATCATGATGTTCAACAGGAGGTGGGAATTGTTTTGTTTTGTTTTTATAGAAACGTGGTTTCACCAGTTTCTGGCGGAGTTCTTGGATTCCCAGTCGGAGTCTTCACTTCGGGGGCTGTCGCTTGGCGGCTGCCGTGACTCGGTGGCTGCCTCGCCACCGGTCCCTCCTCCGCCGGAAACACCGCCGCCTTTGAGCATGTCGGGCGCCGTCTGGTAGAATATGTGGATGTTCCGCAGCAGGATTTGGGTCGCTTCGGGGGAGAACGAGGGAGAGGTGATCTGGGCCTGTAGCTGCATGGCTAGCTGCCGCCCCCGCGTCAGCTCGAATCGGAGGTTCCTCTGTAGTGCCATTTCCCGGTTCTCCATAGCCAAGGGAGCAGCGAACCGAACAAGTGAAATGTGGAATGAGGATGAATGGAGAGATGGAGGAGGAAATGAAAGACGACTGTAGAAGGAAAAAACAGGGAGACCAGGGAACCTCAATTGCAAAGTAAACGAGAAAGAGAAGGAGAATGGGGAATTAATGCGTGAGATTCATGGGAGGGTGATTTGGTGGTGGGACCAACTCCCTTTTATATCTGTGGCCCCTGATAAAATCTGTTAATTGATAATTAATTAACCAATAATTATTAATGAACAATCTATAATACTCAGACGTCACTGATTATGGTCCAACCGTCCAATTGCGTCTCACATTGTCGCTTGAGCTTGGAATTAAAGCGCTGCATGAGTGATGGTGAGTCAATCGAGCAGATGATCTCACGTCAATGCGGGGCAACCCTTGAAACCTCCTCGGCGTTCGGTAAGCAATAGAAAAAAAAAACCCTGCAGTAGCTCCTGCAACCACCACCGCCGCACCCAAGTCAATAATACGAAAATGTCATTTCTAAGGGTGGGGAAAATAAATAGATTAAATGTGTCCTCAATTGTCATGGAACGTTGAAACACCACCCCATAACCATCATTGTTCAAATATTCCACCAATGCAACTAAAAAACACAATCACAAATCATCACGTGGGTAGTAAAATGCCATTTATTTTAATCCACCTACGAATTTTGATATTCACTTTTTTTCTTAATTAAAATGCCCTTTATTTTAATCTCTCTGTTTAAGAGTGAGTTTTTTTTATACATTTAAAAAAAAGAACACGATTTTTTTTTCAAAATGCACCGCAAAGGGGGCATCGCGGATGCTGCCTTTGCACTGCCGAAGCGAATCGCTGACGTAGCAAAGGTGGCACCCGCGGTGCCGCCTTCGCCTTCGCCTCCGCGCCCTATAAAAGGGCAGTGCCCCCCTCCCCTTCTCCTCACTTCCAAACACTCATTTGTCTCTCATTTTCTGTCTTTTGCGACGAAGGTTGCGGTTTGAAATTTTTGGAATGCTTTTAGAGGTATGGTTTTTAATTTAATGTTTTTTATTTTGTAGAATTGTTTTTAGTTAATTTTTTTTTAAATTTAATGTTTTTTATTTAGCTGAATTCTTTATAGTTAAATATTTTAATTCTTTAGTAGTTCAGTTAGTTTTAATTTTTTTTTGGTTTATTAGATTGTTTAATTAGTTATGTATATTTAGGAATTATAATTATCATTAGTATAAATTAATTTAGGATTCTTTTAATGAAATTTTGGTAGCCTAAAGACTATTTTATCTAAACAATCAAATCCTTGTCTGGATACAAACAAGTGATTGTGTCTCTGGCACAGATGTACCTAGGGGTAAAACTCGAAAACACCGATTTGAACTAAACTCGAACAAGAACTGGTGCACGACAACGGGTCTTACTGCATTTTGGTTTGACACTCCCAGAGGATATGCTTAAGATATGCATATTTCTTTATAAACTACTAAAACATCTAAGAAAAGAAATGATGAATTGATAATTTAGTAATGATGTTGATAGTTATTATTAGGAACGATTAATTAGAAATTAATTAATAAATAACATATAGTTAAAAATAAAACTACAGTTCAAATGATATTCAATAACATGGAGTTAAAAAATAACATAGTTAAAAAACAACATGGAGTGAAAGTGAAAAAATAAATAACATGGTGTTTAAAAATAAATAAGATGGAGTTAAAAAATAAATAACATGGTGTTAAAATATAAATAACATGGAGTTAAATTATAAATAACATGGAGTTAAAATATAAATAACATCGAGTTAAAATATAAATAACATAGAGTCACTACTATATATAAGGCCATTAGCGACCGCCATTGGCGGTCGCTAAAGGGCTTTAGCGGCCGCGCAGCGACCGCCATTGGCGGTCGCTGTTGCCTCGTCGCTAGAGGCCTTTAGCGACCGCCAATGGCGGTCGCTATAGGTGCCCCGCAGGTCGGCCTTCAGGGACCGCTTGGCGGTCGCTATTCTAAAAAAAAAAAATTTTTAAAATTTTTTTTATTGAATTGAATATAAATATATATATATATATATATATAATATATTTTAAATGTTTTAATATATATTTAATATATATATAATATCAAATCATTGTGCTATAATATATATATACTATTAAATACAATATTTTAAATACAAATCATTGTGCTATAAATATATATATATATATACTATTAAATACAATATTTTAAATATATATATATATATATATATAATATATTTTAAATGTTTTAATATATATTTAATATATATTTAATATATATATAATATCAAATCATTGTGCTATAATAATTTAAAAACTTCGATTCAAGAAATAATCTCATTTCAGGTCGTTCGGAGCACGTTTGCTCCGAATCGGACCGCCGCACGCCGTTTTGGTGTTTAACGGCGCCGGAAACGCGTTTCCGGCCGCCGCGGTCGCACGGCACCTCCGAATGAGGTGCCGTCTGGACGACCATTTCACAATTCACGCCCCGGATGTTGTCGTACGGTTTCGTGGCATTCGGAGGTCGTTCGGGTGGTTTTGACCCCCCAACGCGCCATTTCAGCGCGCGCCGCGCTGCTGAAAACGACACAATCGGGCGTGCCGCGCGCACCGCACGTCCGATGGACGTGCGGCCTCCTCCTGCATCTCAGGAATAATATTCCTCTCGTCCCCGTGCGGTTTCAGGTCGTTCGGAGCACGTTTGCTCCGAATCGGACCGCCGCACGCCGTTTTGGTGTTTAACGGCGCCGGAAACGCGTTTCCGGCCGCCGCGGTCGCACGGCACCTCCGAATGAGGTGCCGTCTGGCCGACCATTTCACAATTGACGCCCCGGATGTTGTCGTACGGTTTCGTGGCATTCGGAGGTCGTTCGGGTGGTTTTGACCCCCCAACGCGCCATTTCAGCGCGCGCCGCGCTGCTGAAAACGACACAATCGGGCGTGCCGCGCGCACCGCACGTCCGATGGACGTGCGGCCTCCTCCTGCATCTCAGGAATAATATTCCTCTCGTCCCCGTGCGGTTTCAGGTCGTTCGGAGCACGTTTGCTCCGAATCGGACCGCCGCACGCCGTTTTGGTGTTTAACGGCGCCGGAAACGCGTTTCCGGCCGCCGCGGTCGCACGGCACCTCCGAATGAGGTGCCGTCTGGCCGACCATTTCACAATTGACGCCCCGGATGTTGTCGTACGGTTTCGTGGCATTCGGAGGTCGTTCGGGTGGTTTTGACCCCCCAACGCGTCATTTCAGCGCGCGCCGCGCTGCTGAAAACGACACAATCGGGCGTGCCGCGCGCACCGCACGTCCGATGGACGTGCGGCCTCCTCCTGCATCTCAGGAATAATATTCCTCTCGTCCCCGTGCGGTTTCAGGTCGTTCGGAGCACGTTTGCTCCGAATCGGACCGCCGCACGCCGTTTTGGAGTTTAACGGCGCCGGAAACGCGTTTCCGGCCGCCGCGGTCGCACGGCACCTCCGAATGAGGTGCCGTCTGGCCGACCATTTCACAATTGACGCCACGGATGTTGTCGTACGGTTTCGTGGCATTCGGAGGTCGTTCGGGTGGTTATGACCCCCCAACGCGCCATTTCAGCGCGCGCCGCGCTGCTGAAAACGACACAATCGGGCGTGCCGCGCGCACCGCACGTCCGATGGACGTGCCGCCTCCTCCTGCATCTCAGGAATAATATTCCTGTCGTCCCCGTGCGGTTTCAGGTCGTTCGGAGCTCGTTTGCTCCGAATCGGACCGCCGCACGCCGTTTTGGTGTTTAACGGCGCCGGAAACGCGTTTCCGGCCGCCGCGGTCGCACGGCACCTCCGAATGAGGTGCCGTCTGGCCGACCATTTCACAATTGACGCCACGGATGTTGTCGTACGGTTTCGTGGCATTCGGAGGTCGTTCGGGTGGTTTTGACCCCCCAACGCGCCATTTCAGCGCGCGCCGCGCTGCTGAAAACGACACAATCGGGCGTGCCGCGCGCACCGCACGTCCGATGGACGTGCGGCCTCCTCCTGCATCTCAGGAATAATATTCCTGTCGTCCCCGTGCGGTTTCAGGTCGTTCGGAGCACGTTTGCTCCGAATCGGACCGCCGCACGCCGTTTTGGTGTTTAACGGCGCCGGAAACGCGTTTCCGGCCGCCGCGGTCGCACGGCACCTCCGAATGAGGTGCCGTTTGGCCTACCATTTCACAATTGACGCCCCGGATGTTTTCGTACGGTTTCGTGGCATTCAGAGGTCGTTCGGGTGGTTTTGACCCCCCAACGCGCCAATTCAGCGCGCGCCGCGCTGCTGAAAACGACACAATCGGGCGTGCCGCGCGCACCGCACGTCCGATGGACGTGCGGCCTCCTCCTGCATCTCAGGAATAATATTCCTGTCGTCCCCGTGCGGTTTCAGGTCGTTCGGAGCACGTTTGCTCCGAATCGGACCGCCGAACGCCGTTTTGGTGTTTAACGGCGCCGGAAACGCGTTTCCGGCCGCCGCGGTCGCACGGCACCTCCGAATGAGGTGCCGTCTGGCCGACCATTTCACAATTGACGCCACGGATGTTGTCGTACGGTTTCGTGGCATTCGGAGGTCGTTCGGGTGGTTTTGACCCCCCAACGCGCCATTTCAGCGCGCGCCGCGCTGCTGAAAACGACACAATCGGGCGTGCCGCGCGCACCGCACGTCCGATGGACGTGCGGCCTCCTCCTGCATCTCAGGAATAATATTCCTGTCGTCCCCGTGCGGTTTCAGGTCTTTCGGAGCACGTTTGCTCCGAATCGGACCGCCACACGCCGTTTTGGTGTTTAACGGCGCCGGAAACGCGTTTCCGGCCGCCGCGGTCGCACGGCACCTCCGAATGAGGTGCCGTCTGGCCGACCATTTCACAATTGACGCCCCGGATGTTGTCGTACGGTTTCGTGGCATTCGGAGGTCGTTCGGGTGGTTTTGACCCCCCAACGCGCCATTTCAGCGCGCGCCGCGCTGCTGAAAACGACACAATCGGGCGTGCCGCGCGCACCGCACGTCCGATGGACGTGCGGCCTCCTCCTGCATCTCAGGAATAATATTCCTCTCGTCCCCGTGCGGTTTCAGGTCGTTCGGAGCACGTTTGCTCCGAATCGGACCGCCGCACGCCGTTTTGGTGTTTAACGGCGCCGGAAACGCGTTTCCGGCCGCCGCGGTCGCACGGCACCTCCGAATGAGGTGCCGTCTGGCCGACCATTTCACAATTGACGCCCCGGATGTTGTCGTACGGTTTCGTGGCATTCGGAGGTCGTTCGGGTGGTTTTGACCCCCCAACGCGCCATTTCAGCGCGCGCCGCGCTGCTGAAAACGACACAATCGGGCGTGCCGCGCGCACCGCACGTCCGATGGACGTGCGGCCTCCTCCTGCATCTCAGGAATAATATTCCTCTCGTCCCCGTGCGGTTTCAGGTCGTTCGGAGCACGTTTGCTCCGAATCGGACCGCCGCACGCCGTTTTGGTGTTTAACGGCGCCGGAAACGCGTTTCCGGCCGCCGCGGTCGCACGGCACCTCCGAATGAGGTGCCGTCTGGCCGACCATTTCACAATTCACGCCCCGGATGTTGTCGTACGGTTTCGTGGCATTCGGAGGTCGTTCGGGTGGTTTTGACCCCCCAACGCGCCATTTCAGCGCGCGCCGCGCTGCTGAAAACGACACAATCGGGCGTGCCGCGCGCACCGCACGTCCGATGGACGTGCGGCCTCCTCCTGCATCTCAGGAATAATATTCCTGTCGTCCCCGTGCGGTTTCAGGTCGTTCGGAGCACGTTTGCTCCGAATCGGACCGCCGCACGCCGTTTTGGAGTTTAACGGCGCCGGAAACGCGTTTCCGGCCGCCGCGGTCGCACGGCACCTCTGAATGAGGTGCCGTCTGGCCGACCATTTCACAATTGACGCCCCGGATGTTGTTGTACGGTTTCGTGGCATTCGGAGGTCGTTCGGGTGGTTTTGACCCCCCAACGCGCCATTTCAGCGCGCGCCGCGCTGCTGAAAACGACACAATCGGGGGGGCTGTACGGGGGTGCGGGGGGGGGGGGGGGCTGTACGGGGGTGCGAGGGGGGCTGTACGGGGGTTCGGGGGGCTGTACGGGGGTGCGGGGGGGCTGTACGGGGGGTGGCGGGGGGCTGTACGGGGGTGCGGGGGGGCTGTACGGGGGTGGCGGGGGGCTGTACGGGGGTGCGGGGGGGCTGTACGGGGGTGGCGGGGGGGCTCTCCGGGGGTGGCGGGGGGCTGTACGGGGGTGGCGGGGGGCTGTACGGGGGTTCGGGGGGCTGTACGGGGGTGCGGGGGGGGGGGGGGGGCTGTACGGGGGTGCGGGGGGCTGTACGGGGGTGGCGGGGGGCTGTACGGGGGTTCGGGGGGCTGTACGGGGGTGCGGGGGGGCTGTACGGGGGTGGCGGGGGGGCTCTCCGGGGGTGGCGGGGGGCTGTACGGGGGTGGCGGGGGGCTGTACGGGGGTTCGGGGGGCTGTACGGGGGTGCGGGGGGGGGGGGGGGGGGGCTGTACGGGGGTGCGGGGGGCTGTACGGGGGTGGCGGGGGGCTGTACGGGGGTTCGGGGGGCTGTACGGGGGTGCGGGGGGGCTGTACGGGGGTGCGGGGGCCTCTACGGGGGTGGCGGGGGCCTGTACGGGGGTGGCGGGGGGCAGTACGGGGGTGCGGGGGGTTGTACGGGGGTGGGGGGGGGGGGGGGCTGTACGGGGGTGCGGGGGGCTGTACGGGGGTGCGGGGGGGGGGGGGGGGGCTGTACGGGGGTGCGGGGGGCTGTACGGGGGTGCGGGGGGGGGGGGGGGATGTACGGGGGTGCGGGGGGGGGGGGGGGGGGCTGTACGGGGGTGGCGGGGGTGCGGGGGGGCTGTACGGGGGTGCGGGGGGCTGTACGGGGGTGCGGGGGGGGGGGGGGGCTGTACGGGGGTGGCGGGGGGCAGTACGGGGGTTCGGGGGGCTGTACGGGGGTGCGGGGGGGCTGTACGGGGGTGCGGGGGGCTGTACGGGGGTGCGGGGGGGGGGGGGGGCTGTACGGGGGTGGCGGGGGGCTGTACGGGGGTTCGGGGGGCTGTACGGGGGTGCGGGGGGCTGTACGGGGGTGCGGGGGGCTGTACGGGGGTGCGGGGGGGCTGTACGGGGGTGCGGGGGGCTGTACGGGGGTGCGCGGGTGGCTGTACGGGGGTGCGGGGGGCTGTACGGCGGTGCAGGGGGCTGTACGGGGGTGCGGGGGGGCTGTACGGGGGTGCGGGGGGGCTGTACGGGGGTGCGGGGGGCTGTACGGGGGTGCGCGGGTGGCTGTACGGGGGTGCGGGGGGCTGTACGGCGGTGCGGGGGGCTCTCCGGGGGTGCAAAGGTCATCCCATTGATTACAAAAGTGAAAAATAAAAGTGATAACATCTAATTAATACATATTTCTTTTATCGATACCATACAAAAATTTATAAAAAATATATTGGATAATACATAATCTATAATATCAGATTTATTGATCTGTTGGAATTAGTTCGACTTTTTCAAATGTAGAATCATTCAAGATTATCTGATCAAAAACTCAATATGTGTATAAAATATTTAAAAGACCACCATGGATGGTAATAATGCATTACTTAAATGAATAAATACAGTACATCAATGTCAACCCTACCAGTAAAAACAAAAAACATATCTCGTGAATATATGGTGCGTCACGCGTTGCCATCACTGTTACCTCCTTCTGGTGGACCAGGTGCCTACAACAAATAAACATTATAAATATTTTAATAACAAAAATAATTTAAATTAAATAAATAAATACAGTATATACCTGCGTCGTATGATCCCATGTACCATCAGCTCGACGCACATATTCCCGCAGTGCTCTTACCTCAGCTGTCAATTGCGCATTTGTCTCCTCGGAAGCGCGCAGCCGTGCCTCAAAATCTGACATCTGCTGTGTCATATGACCAACAGCAGGACCGACAACCGCAGCGCGTGACACTACAGAACGAGGAATCCCTGCTCCATAGGTCAAACTATAGCCATGCCCGTCCCGACCAATAATGCGATGAAAGATCTCATCCCGTCGCATGGGAAGCTGTCGCTGGTCCTCTGGCAGATGTTCTAACTCAGCTTCAAATTGATCCTGTGAAATATTTAAATATATATAAATATATATATGTTAATATAAAGATTTATGTAATTATTGGTAAGTACAGACACTTACTATCAATGCTGCAACCTCTGGATCATTGCGATCACGAGTCCTTATCCACACCGACATTTTATCAGTTGCTGCACCTTGCCCTCGCAACTGTATATTAAAAGAATATAAACACAAAACCATATTAATTAATTAATTAAAAAGTGAATAATATATACCTCATGTCGGATTTGAGACACGTGACGAGTCCCGAGCCTGTGAGCTGGTCCCTGCAACGCTCGATTCTCCGAATGGCGTGTTGACACCTCCTACATTCAATTCATTCAAATTTCAAACAAATCACATATTCTTGAAAATATATATACAGCAAAATAATTAATATACAAACCGCAACACCCTCAGTAGACCAATATGCAACCAAGTCACGCCACTGAGCCGGGAGGACACCTCTCGGGACTTTTTCCAAAATGTCAGGGGCACCCACATTTGGTACCCAGTGGTCCCTCTTCACTTTGCCTTTATAATCTTTCCACAGCTTACGGCATTTGCTCATACACACGGGCCGAAACTCTTCAGGGCATACTTTCAAATTTTGCTATAATGAAAATAATCAAACATATTAGTATTATTTATAAATAGAAAATAAAGTAAAATTATTTTCTTACCTGAACCTCCCTCCATAGACGATCTAATGTGTCCTGAGGGATAGAAGCCCAATCACGCGTGGTCAATAGAAATCGATGTGGGTCACGTATGATATGACCCAGCTGACGAATAAATGCCGGGGCATTCGGTCCCACGGGATGAAATACCTCATCAAATGAAACATCTATCGTCGTGTCGGAATTCCATGCTAATATGCCACGACCAGGGCCTCTCCTGCGAGAGGAAGAAGCAGCCGAGTCTGATCCTGTTGAAAACAATTTTATATATAAATTGACAAATGTTATATATATATATATATATGTTAATTACATAAATAATATAGATAATGACTGTCAAACATACCTCGACCCTGAGACGTAGATGCCTCAGATGGATGATGTGGATTTTCTGCCTCTTCCCCTGACATGTCTGCAATCATACAAAATATCAGTAATGAGTCCAAAGTGTTTAAAAGATAAATTGGATTGTTCTTAATAAATCAAACTTGTACAACTGTTAATCAAACAAAAAATGGATTGAATAATTAGTTGTGAATGAATTTTAAAAAATCAGAAAGTTAATCAACCTAAATATTTATGACTGAATTAACTTACAAAAGTGAGGATTAAAACTTATAAGGATTTATAAAATGATTAGATAATTTATGATATCCTAGGACATTCTACTGAATAGCGGGAAAACAATTATACCTTTCATTAAGCATGCAAATCGACCGTTTCTCCTTCAACAGCCGCTCTGACCCAATAAATATCTTCTTCACGTTGAACTACGGTATGTTGATCAAGTTGTTGGTAAACAAACGGAACAGTCTCGGGTTCATCTTCTTCAAATAAAAACACTCCTCGCCGAGACATTTTGACAACAACTTGCCAACTTGGATCCGAAGGCAAAGTAACGAAGAATACTTGTTCCGCTTGTGATGTCAAGATGAAAGGTTCATTCTCAACTCGTTCATTATTTCTGTATAACATGTAGTTAAAATTCACCAATGAAAACTGATATTGATCGACTTTACATCCACGCACTGGATCAACCCAATTACACTTTAACAATATGTACTTCAAACCGTGTGTGTATACAACTTCAATGATGTCTATCAATTGACCATAGTAATAACCAGAATCGACAAAGGGACAACCAATTCCACTGTTTTGTGTTGCTCGTTTGTCATCAACATCTTTAATGCGAAATCGAAAACCATTAGCATCAATAGCTTTATAACGACGAGCGGTTATAGATGGACCCTCAGCCAGTTGGATAAATACTTCAGGTAACGTGGGGTCCCCTAACTCCCTCAGCTTACGAACCTACATAATTTATAAAAATCAATACTGATATATGCAGAAAGAATTAGTTTAATACTTCACTCATAATGAAAATCAATTTATACATACATAATCCTTGAACCAATCATGAAATGCCGCATAATGAGATTGTTGAATTTGCAACTCAGTCGCACGATGCATCTCTTCTTTTATCTCATTAATGTGTTTCCTGCAAATGATTACGCGATGTTTAAAAGATCAACTTATGCAAAGAAAACATGTAAAAGTTATACAAGCACATTGATAAGATACTTACTGCATTAATGGTGCAACTGATGGAGTATTGAACAAGATATATCGATGTGCTTGTATCCACTCGATGTTGTCCATATCAAATGTGGTTCCTTCTCCAACTGGACCATCATGAATCCGAGAGGGCTTATCTAATTTTGTTTCAACATCCGTAAGATATTCTGCACAAAAGGTAGTACACTCGTCCATCAAATAACCATTGGCTATTGATGCCTCTGGACGAGCTCTGTTGCGTACAAATCTTTTCAATGTACTCAAATACCGTTCAATAGGATACATCCACCTGAATTGCACTGGACCAGCAGCCATTACTTCATCAGTTAGGTGCACTGTTAAGTGGACCATAACATCGAAAAATGAGGGGGGGAAAAGTTTCTCAAAGTGACAAAGCGTAAGTACAATTCGGTCCTGCAAACTTTTTAAATCACTCATTCGTTGATTTCTTAAACAAAGCTGTCTAAAAAAATTACTCATCTCAATCAAGGGCTGAACAACATTGGGGGATAAACAATCACAAATTGCGATTGGAATCAACTGCTGAAGTAATATGTGATTGTCATGACTTTTCAACCCTTGCAATGTC
The DNA here is from genome assembly GCA_963277665.1 of Viscum album. Lineage (NCBI taxonomy): Eukaryota > Viridiplantae > Streptophyta > Magnoliopsida > Santalales > Viscaceae > Viscum > Viscum album. The sequence continues at coordinate 1,134,950,094 of OY728165.1, forward strand.
TTGCTCGTCAGATTCACACACTTTGAAATATTAGAAGAGTAACCATCAGGCACCTTGACCATCTTCAAAATGGAAAGAAATGTCTCTTTCTCCTCTGTAGTCATCGAATACTGTGCAGCAGGCATATATGCCTTGTTTCCCTCAGCTAACTGTAAATGCAATTGTTTCCTTAAACCCATTTCTTCCAAATCACGGCGTGCATTAACATGGTCCTTTGACTTTCCACTGACACCTAAAATGGTCCACAATATGTTATCACAAACATTTTTTTCAATGTGCATGACATCCAAATTATGCCTCAACATGTTAGTTTTCCAATACGGAAGACTATAAAAAATACTTTTCTTTTTCCAATTGTGACTGCGCTGCCTACCCGCAGCACGAATATTACGTACTGGAGGAGCCACCAAATCCTGAATTTCATATACCGTGCAGATGTTTTCTTCCTCAATCTGCGATAACATTTCGACTCCTGTCATGATCTTTGGTGCTGGGCTGAACTCTCTAGAACCATCAAATGCCACTCTGTCCTTTCTGAACCTGTGCTGGGGAGGGAGAAAACGCCTGTGACCCATGTATGCCCATTTTTTGGAATGTTTAAGCCATACAGATTTTTTACTTTTATTGCAACAAGGGCAAGCAAATTCCCCTTTCGTACTCCAGCCTGATAAATTTGCATAAGCTGGGAAGTCATTGATTGTCCACAATAAAGCTGCATGCAGTTTGAACATTTCATTCGTTTCGCAGTCATAAGTCATCACACCATCGCCCCAAAATTCATTCAACTCATCAATCAATGGCTGAAGGTAAACATCAATCTTATCCCCCGGACTTTTAGGTCCATAAATAAGAGTGGAAAGTAATATAAATTGTTGCTTCATACAAAGCCACGGAGGAAGATTATATGGAACCAACACCACGGGCCATGTGCTATGAGTTGCACCAACCATAGACTTGAATGGATTGAAACCATCTGCTGCCAATCCCAATCGGACATTACGAACATCTTTAGCAAAGTCGGGATGTCTCTTATCAAAATCCTTCCATGCATGAGAGTCTGCCGGGTGGGTTAACATGTCACTTTCATGAACTCTTTCTGCATGCCATCTCATTAAATTAGAAACTTTAGATGACATAAAAAATCTTTTCAACCTCGGTTTAAGGGGAAAGTAACGCATTTGCTTTACGGCAATCGGTTTCCCCTGTATCGCAATCTGACTTTGATGAGTCTTATTTCCCCTGTTCTCTTTCCACCTGGAAGCGCCACAAACCGTACAGATATCCAAATGAGCAGTTTCATTTCTAAACAACATACAGTTGTTTGCACATGCATCTATAGTCTCATATGTAAAACCTAAGTTCTCTGTCAACTTACGAGCATAGTAATACGACTCAGGAATCTTAGCGTCGACAGGAAGAACTTTTTTCAATAAAACCAAAAGCATGTCGAATGATGTGTCTGACCAATTGTTCAAAGTCTTCAAATGCAACAACTCCACGATGAACGACAGTTTATTGTAAGAAGTACATCTAGGATATAATTCTGTTTTCGCATCATCAAGTACTTCATAAAACCTCCTCGAATCACGATCTGCACCAGAGCGAAGATTTATCTCACCGGTCTCAAGATTCTGGATGTCAATGCCTTCAGGATCAAACCCACGTACCATTTCAGTAAGCATTTCATGCATTGGATCAGTCATCCTTGCATCAACATCCATCTGAGCTGCATCTGTATTTTGACAACGAACATATTCTTCTCCATGACGAGTCCAACTCTTATAATTTTTCAGAAATCCATTAAAGAAAAGGTGCTCCCTCACAGTATCTCGTGTGAATTGATATCTGTTAGCACATTTTCTACATGGACAACTAATATAGTCACTTTCAAATCCTCTCGTGAAGTCAATAAACTGCATAATGCCATTGAAATATTCTCTAGACGTTCGATTTGGAAGATCAATCCAACTCTTATCCATAATAATATCTGTATAACAAACATTTACACAATACTTATTACATTTACATTTTTCAAATCAACTATATTCAAAATAAATATTAATCATTTGTTTATGAACCATTGATAAAATAATAATGTAACTGAAAGCTCATGTTACCTGATTGAGCTACAAACCTGAAAGGGAGGGGAGCCGAAGGCGGTGCTGCGAGGGAGAGGAGCAGCGAAGGGGAGCCGGAGCCAAAGGCGGTGCGACAAGGGAGGGGACGGGCGGCGGCGGCGGCGGGGAGCTGGAGGAGAGGAGGCGGTGAGGGGACGGGGGACGGGCAGCGAGGGGGGGGTGTCCGGGGTCGGGGGGGGGGGGGGGGGGGGGCTGTCCGAGGTGCGGGGAGGGGTGTCCGGGGTGTCGGGGGACTGTCAGGGGTGCGGGCAGGGGTGTTCGGGGTGCGGGGGTGTCCGAGGTGCGGGGGAGGGGGGGCTGTCTGGGGTGCAGGGGGGCTGTCGGGGGTGCGGGGTGGGGTGTCCGGGGTGCGGGGGGCCTGTCCGGGGTGCGGGGGGGCTGTCCGGGTTCGGAGGGGGGGTGTCCGAGTGCGGGGGGGGGGGGGGGGTGTCCGGGGTGCGGGGGGGCTGTCCGGGTTCGGAGGGGGGTGTCCGAGTGCAGGGGGGGGGGGCTGTCCGGGGTGCGGGGAGGCGTCCGGGGTGCGGGGGGTGGTCCGGAGTGCGTGGGGGGGTGCTGTCCGGGGTGCGGGGAGGCGTCCGGGGTGTGGGGGGCGGTCCGGAGTGCGCGGGGGGGTGCTGTCCGGGGTGCGGGGAGGCGTCCGGGGTGCGGGGGGCGGTCCGGAGTGCGCGCCGGGGGCAGTCCGGGGTGCGGGTGCCGTCCGGGGTGGGGGGGGAGGGCCGAGAGGCCGGAGGGCGGCGGCCGGAGGCCGGAGGGCGGCGGCCGGAGGCCCGAAGGCGGAGGGCGGCGGCCGGAGGCCGGAAGGCAGGCGGCGGGGGAGGACGGGCGGCGGGGGAGGGCGGGCGGCGGGGGAGGGCGGGCGGCGGGGGAGGGCGGGCGGCGGGGGAGGCCGGGCGGCGGGGGAGGCCGGGCGGCGGGGGAGGGCGGCGCGAGGGAGGGCGGCGAGGGGTTAGGGCAGAGACCGAGAGGGCGCGGGGGGGGGGGGGGGGGGCGCAGAAACCCCCCGAATATTTTTAGGGAGGTTAGCGACCGCCATTGGCGGTCGCTAAAGGTGGGCTATAGCGACCGCCAATGGCGGTCGCCCGAGTCAGGGGGCCTCCACTGCCCCCTTTTCTAGTAGTGAGTTCAAAAATAAATAACAGCATGTTTCGAGCTTCTTGCCTTTATTGCAGTGAATTCAATGTCAAAATTTTAGAAATCCCGTGTGACAACGGGTTTTCTGAAATTTTGATATCCAATTCACTGCAAGAAAGACTAGAAGCTCGAAACATGGTGTTATTTATTTTTGAACTCTATGTTATTTATATTTTAACTCTACTATGTTATTGAATAACTAATTAATAATTTAGTAAGGAATAACTAATGATTGAAGAATGATTAACTAATTAAAAAGTGTACTAAGAAATATCCTAGTTTAGGATATTAGATCTTTTAAAATTTAAGTATCATAAAGATTGTATAGTTTAGAAGTAATAGTTATTATTTGAACGTGAGGTAAAATCCAACTTATTTTTAATAAGTAGTTTAATTACATCTTCAAAGTATAAAATCCAACTTATATTGGTAACCATCACTCTGAATGTCACTTACATTATCAAAATCTTGATCAGAAAACTTTTTTTACGTAGAGCATAATGTTTGCCTTTGTGTACTGGTATGAGGAGGTTATTCAAACTGAGCAAGGAGCTTCTTACAGTACACAACCAATAACAGTGGTTAATACAACTGAGTGTGTAACCCTAAGTGACCTTCAAGACAGAATTCATGGCTCATTAAATCTCGGACCTGACCAAAAGATCAAGTCAATGAGTTATAGACATTTGCAGTTCCCGTCAACATTGTGGCATCTAGATTGTCCATTGGTTGATGATGCGCAATGGATCCAAACAATTAATTTGTTTTCTCAACGGTCGGATGGTACCATGATGAAGTTATATGTTGATGTTTCTACTGTACAACAACAACATCCAATTTTACAAAGACATAGACCTACAGGAGTCGTTGAAGATAGTCCACCTCATGAAGTTGAGACTATTCCAAATGATGCAGAAGAGGACAACCTACTTGATATCCCGGATATACATGTTAACCCGACATCTGATGAGGAGTTTTGTAATAACGAAACAGATGGTGATAGTAGTGCTGATGAGGAAGGAACAATAGAAGTTTCGAGAAATGCATTAGTTGTACAGCATGATCGACCTACAATAAACCATCCACCGCTCTTTGCATCTTGGTCAGAAGCAATGACACGTGTGCCTGAATTTGAAGATAATGTTCTCACACCGGCAACTGAGTTTCCCGGAGTTATACGAGATAAGTTTAGTGAGATGGAAAAAACTTTATATGTTGGAAGGAATTTTCCAAGTAAAGATGCATTAAAAAGCACGCTAAAGAGATTTCACATTGAGAGGCACTATAGCTATGTAGTTTACGAACCAGGCCGTAGAAAATATGGCATACGATGTGAGAAGTATGGGGATGATTGTAGATTTCGATTAAGGGCGATTCCAGACATTGTATTTGGAGGTTGGAGAATCTCGAGGATTGAGGTAGCTCATACTTGCGTTCATCCAAGCCTGACACAAGATCATACTTCATTGGATGCAGAATTTGTGCCATCTATTTTTATTGAGATTATTAGGACATGTCAAGATGTTCTGATAGCCCTTGTGCAAGAGTGGATACAACAGAAATTCGGTTATAAGATTTCCTATAATAAGGCATGGAAGGTGAAACAGAAGGCAATTGTGAAGGTCTATGATGACTGGGATGACTCATATCGGGTGTTGTCGCAATTTCTATCCATACTGAGGCATCATAACCAAGTTGTATTCTATCTGGATACAAACGAACATGTGTCTCATGATAACCGACTTAATCCATCTCGTGTTCAATTTCATCGGTTGTTCTGGGCATTCCTTCCCTGTATCTCCGCCTTTCGTTTCTGCAAACAGTTTATTCAGATTGATGGAACATTTATGTATGGAAAATACAAGGGCGTATTGTTGATTGCGGCAACCCAAGATGGAAACCACTCACCTCTTCCGCTTGCCTTTTCCATTATAGAGAAATAAAACTATGAATCATGGAGTTGGTTTTTGGCATGTATCAACACCCATTTCCCCAACATTCGGGGTGTTTGTTTGATATCTGATTGGCATCGGGAAATTAATGAGGCAATCAATGTGGATCCTGATACATGGAGTTACCCAAATGCACATCATCGGTTCTGCATTAGACACATTGCTAGCAACATTCATAAAAAATTCCATAACGAACCGATGAAGAAGGCAATCACCAGACTTGGTACGCATTGTATTTGTTATTTTTTTTTGTATATAAACGTAAAGAAAAATTCAAAATATGTGAAATATCATATATTCTGTGTAGCATATGAGTCTGATCAACGACTGTTTGAAGAACGTTTCGAACAAATATTCCAGTTTAATGAATAAGTTTATGATTATATGATGCGAATTCCAAAAAAATGGACATTGGCATATGATGGGGGAAGAGGTACAGACACATGACCACCTACATTATAGAGTGCATCAATGGAGTCTTCAAAGGGATTCAAAAGCTACCTATAACTGCCCTAGTTTAGGAGACATTATATCATTGCGTGAAGTACTTTGTTGATAGACAAAAACTAGCATCGGATGGAATAAATTAGGGGCTAACGTACGGAAGACATTTTCAAGTAGAGATTGAAAAGAATATTGAAGAAGCTTCTGGTTATCATGTCTGCCTATTTCGACGAGAAGACTCTCGATTTAAAGTTCAAGAGAAGACGAACCCCATCACAAATAGAATTGGTGAAAAAAATGGTGGTATTACTAGAAACGAGGCAATGTCAATGTGGAAACTTTCAGGCCTTACGGTTTCCATGCTCACACGGCATCGCAACATGTTCCTCTGTTAACATATCATGGGAAGCATATGTTGATCCAGTGTACCCGATGAACACCATTGCTAACTGTTATGCTGCACCATAGACACCTATTGGTGAGTTTTGTTATTTCCCAATGCCCAAAGGTCAACCTATAATGGTACCTGATATGAATCAGTTGCGTCCCCGTGGGAGACTGAAGGCCAGCAGGATGTGAAATGAGATGGACTGGCCTCAAGAACAAATAAAGAGTTTGAGATGCACCACATATCATCAAGAAGGTCATAATCGGAAACGATTCCCTAACATTGTTGGGTCGAGATCACACTCTAAGCCACAATGATGTATTGTCGTTATTGGGAGATTCTCATATTGTAAATTTTATGTTGTTATCTCTTCCTTTTACCTCGGTTTTCTAACCCCCAAAACTGAAATTCATAACAGTAAACCTAGAAACATCTTTTTTTATACCGTAATCCTAACATTATAAACCATAATCCTGAAAATATTTTTTCAAATCATTAACCTAAACCGTAAAATGTTAAAATAAATCCAAAAGACTAGATCCAAAAGGAAAAATGTGAAACCCTAATTTTTAAATCCAAAAATCGAAAATGTGAACCATAAACCCAAAAACATATTCCCTTTATATCTGTTTTCAAAACATTATGTGATTGAGAAAATAATCATGAAACATATGACCAGGTTATCTAGTACAATCATACATTAATATGACTAATGCGCCCTACACATCCCTATAACCCATGCATAAAGTTCTAGGGAATAGAGGAGCACCCCATAAATTGAACCCTCCTACATTGTTAATGAATTCATAGAGACAAATGAATCTTGATCTAGTAATAGAATAACACCCCAAAAAGTAAACTCCCTTACAATATCAAAATATGATTTCTAGTACTACACCTTCCACCTGTATACCCAAGGATCATATGTGAGATATATATAAAATCATTTTTAAAGGTCATTATAACATTAAAAAATAACAAAAAACCCTTTCTTTATATAAAAACGTTCTTTGAAAACTAGTTCACACTTTATTTCACAATTCCTTAAAAACACCATTCTATTTACCAAAATTAGGGGAAATCATATTTTATCAAAAACCCTTTTCAGAAAATAAATAAATCATGCCAATTATTTTATAAAAAAATTTATAAAACAAAGTGAAATCATGGTTCATCCAATAGAGATTAGAGACGGAACCACCTATAGGTCGTGAATGATCCATGATGTGAATCATTGATAAAAATTCATTTGTTTATATGCAGATGACTGACACCATACTAGTCAGTCATCAGGCTACCAATTGTTCACAGGTTGTGATAGAGGGTGGTCCAGATCAATTGATCAAGGTGTGTCGAGCGCACCATTTTCATCACACAGAGCATCCTCCTGCCATTATACCATACTTGCGTCGTGCTGGCTTCTATGGAATTGCGGTATCAGATTTTACATTTGTAGACCATCACCTGCTAGCTGCACTCATGGAGAGGTGGAGACCAAAGATACACACATTCCACCTACCCGAGGGAGAGATGACCATCACCCTCTAGGATTTGGCTGTGCTTCTTGGTCTTCCTTTCCAGGGGACACCCATTATTGGATCCACTTGGGCAGCTTGGCCCGACCTTGCTCGGCGCTTGTTAGGCATTGACATTTTGTCCGATCGTAGTGCTACCGATGGAGCATCGATATCCATGCCTTGGCTGGAGTCACAAATTCCACTTTTAGCTGATGATGCTAACGAGTATATGGTGATGTGTTATGCACATGCATATATATTTCGACTTATTGGAGGGACCATGTGTACAGATCATTCAGAGATGCACATGCACATGATGTATCTACCCCTGCTATAGGATTTTGATCGGGCAGGGACGTACAGTTGGGGATTGATAGAGCGCTGTCATGGGCGCCCTCAAATGATTAATGTGATTTTAGGGTACTTAGGTGTAGAAGAGTGGTTGACCAAGGTCTTCTCTCAAAGGAGGAAGTGAATTTAACAACTTATTAAAGGTATTCTAAAAATAAAATAAAAGAGAATAAAATAAAAACACTACTTTAAAGGATTGGGGTCTTTTTTATAGTTTATGAATCTAGAAGAAGATTTCTGGAAGAAGATTGTATATTTTTTTGTTTTTAGTTTTGAAATGAATTTCGATTAAAATGACACAACAAGAAGATGTTTTTTTAGAAATCTATTTTAAAAGGCATAATCGATCTAACTCTACCTCTTTATTCACTTATTAATCATTATCATTTAAATCAATATACACTTAATTATGATCCCCTAATTTGTTATCCCTCGAACCCTACGAGAGTTAACTTAACCACAAAGATGAAATTACTTAAACCCTAGGCTAGCTTCGGAACACGCAATCGCAGCACCCTGCTTTGATTGTTGTTCTAAGGATAGATTATGGTCAGTGGTTAATTAGATAACATATCCATTCTGTAAATTAGGATGAATTGTGTTTAGGGATTATATTTTAACTCTGCAAATTTATCCCGTGTGGTCTTGTATTCCCGATTAAGATTATGCTCTCACAATTTACACATAATCCCGACCTCGCGTGTTTTTGTGTTAATTGTTCAATTGCTTGCTTAGTTTCTTGTAATTTAAAAACAAAATTCATGGATAATATTATGTGAATTACAGTAGCTCATTTATTAAAAATAATTAAATGAAGAGGGTAGAAGATAGATCGATTACTAAAAGACTACTCTTCTATGGGTGGCGTAATCATCGTAGAAGCGTTTTGCATGTGCAAAGGTTTATAATGGGTATAACCCAATAACGCTTCTACTCAATAATTCCATCCCAAAGAGGAAGATTAAGAGAAGAATAAATTTAAACAAAATAGAAGAAAAGATAAGAAATAAAAAAAGAACAAAGAAGTTTATTACACAAACAAAATCATTACAACATGAAGGAGAAGAAGAAGGCTTCGTCGAAGGGATCCTTGTTTCAAGAGCTACCCTTATTGAAATGGTTGGAGAATTGGAGTGGATCCACTTCTCCTCTGCCCTCAACTTCCCAATTCACGTCCAAACCCCTCAAAATTAGAAAAAAATCCAATTTATAGAGGGGAGGGGAGGAGAGGTTACAAGTGGTTTCAAGTGTGAATGTGGAAATTCAGACAAATATTTTATTCCAAATTACACCGCCCATTTTACCACCAAAACACGTGAATTGTCTAGCCTTACAGAAGTATAATATGTGAGTATATGGGTCCTCTATCTCCTCTAAAACTTTGGGCTTAATCCAGGCCCATATGAAGGAGTTATGGCCGAAATACAGAAGCTTCTCCATTCTGGAGAGTCCAGCCCAACTTTGATTTCAGGGCCCATTTTCAACAACCAAATGAATTATTTAGCACTAGTGTCCTGAATAAAAGTTGTAGATAATTAAGTTAGGAAAACTTTTAAAAAATTTAAAATTCAAATAATAAATATAAAAATATGTATCTTTGAAATACTACAGTGAAATATAAAGGGTAAAACTGGAATTTTCATCAAATATTCAAATGAATGATCTAATCCCAAATAATTTCTAATTAAACATATTTAACACAATGTGAGGAAATTATATCATTTATTATCAATAAAATATTCAATAAAATAGTGTTTTATCAACTCCCCCACACTTACCCTTTTGCACTCCTGAGCAAAATCTCATATCAAGTAAACATCAATATCAAATCAAAACCAATTTTAAAACACATATCCTTGAGATCAATAAATTTCACACCAAGAATAAAAAGATATCATGCCTCATAAAAAAACCTTATTTAAAGTTCTTCGTTTATATCATTCAATATATTTCTACTTCATTTATCCTCCCATGCACAAAACACTTACCTCGCTTGAATTTTCTCTCATCACTCAAATATCAATTTTTTTGCAATGTCTTTCTCATCCAAACTCATACAAGGGTCACTATAGGATTGATAGATTCCTACATCGCCACCCAATGTGAGTCAAGTACATATGTTTATCATGAGTACTTTTCAGGGTTGTTCTGTGGCTTTCGGTTGGTAGGATTTATATGTGAAAAATTCTGAGGCTGAATGAGGAGGGATTGACTCTTTTTTAAGCAAAATTGCATTAATATAATTTTCACTTAAATATGGTCTTCTCCTCAATCCACATAGTATCAATTCAGCTCCATCATCATGAAAAGTCATGAAAAGTTTACAACATTCATCATTTCAGCATAAAAAATTTCAATATTCTCAAACATGATTTTCTTGAAAGCTCCAGATAGGCACAACTTTCCACCTCAATTAGAATCTCCAGAAAAGGCACAACTTCACTTGTCATGAAAGCTCCAGAAAAGGCACATCTTTCAATATAATGAATTTCTTCAGTAGAAAACGCATCTCTTCAGAATTTAATTTTCCACCCAAAGTATCACAGAATGTGGTGGCACAACACAAGATAGATTCCCCCACACTTAAGCTCAACTAGATTATGCAATTTCACTTCAAGAGTTGGTTTGATAGGGAAAATTGGCTTGTAATGTGGATAACCTAATAGGCTATGAATGGCTTAGAAGGGCTACAAGGATTAAATATTCAAGGTAGGCCATTATATAAAATGATTCTTCAAAATAGGGGCTTTAATACCAAAGAAATGCCTCAATCATTTAAACATAAGTACCTCAAACCCTCAAGTTTTCACAGGAATAGATCAAATTATGGTTAAATCAAGCATGGTTTGGTTCTCTCAAGAAGTGAGGTGAATGTAAAGAATATGAAAATAATGGTTCAGAATCCTCACAGGAAAGTGATTTCAAATATAAAGACAGTGAGATGTGGCATGGGATTCAAAATTCGGTGTACTTTTCATGAAATTACTAAATATTTGAACTTGAAACAAAGTCATTTTCAGCATTCATTTAAGCTTAGTTTCAAGGGATAAATTGTTTCACTCATTTATATGCATTTCAAAATTGTGATGAGAATCATTTCAGATCAAAAGTTTCAAAAAAACACAGAAAATTGTATAAGAAACACACAAAATTTGAAAAACACACAATTTTTTTTTGTTTTTTTAACAGGAAACAATTGAAATTACTAAATTAAAAGGTTCCCTCCCCCAAACTTAAAATATTGCATTGTCCTAAATGTGAACCCATGAGATGATATATGCACATGAAATGTAGAATTTTTAAATAGTACAAATAATATAAAAGTGAAAGGTTTAGGAACAGCCTGATGTGCTCAAGTGATGATGGGGTCATGCAGTGTGATAAAATCCACTGCATCAGTAGGAAGTCCCTCAATGTATCTCTTCAAACATTGTCCATTAACTGTAAAGCTCCTTCTAGTGTCCTCTTGTGTGATCTCCACTGCACCATAAGGAAAAACATTAGACACAATATAAGGACCTAACCATCTGGAATGCAACTTACCAGGCATTAGCTTGAACTGTAGAGAAGGACTTTATCTCCAACATGAAACTCCTTTTGTTGGATCATTCTATCATGAGCTGCTTTTGATTTTTCCTTATAGAGCCTTGAGTTATCATATGAAGACAATCTAATCTCCTCAAGCTCTTGAATTTGCAGCTTCCTTTGGATTCCAGCTTGGGCCAAATCCATGTTGCATTTCTTTATAGCCCAATAAGCCCGATTCTCAACTTCCACGGGGAGATGACACACTTTCCCAAAAACAATATGAAATAGGGACATAGCAATGGGTGTCTTGTATGTTGTCCTATAAGCCCACAATGCATCATCCAAGCGCTTGCTCCAATCCTTCCTATTTGGCTGCACGGTTTTCTCCAATATTTGTTTCAACTCACGATTTGAAACCTCATCCTGACCATTTGTTTGGGGGTGTAATGGTGTTGAGGTTTTGTGTGTCACCCCATACTTTAGAAGGAGGGAAGAAAAATTCCTATTGCAAAAGTGTGTCCCTTGGTCACTAATGATGGCCTTTGGTACTCCAAACCTGCAAAAAATCTGTGCCTTCACAAAATCCACAACAACATGAGAATCATCAGTCCTGGTGGCCTTGGCCTCCACCCATTTTCTCACATAATCAACAACAACCAAAATATACAAGAAACCATATGAACTTGGAAAAGGACCCATAAAATCAATTTCCCATACATAAAAAATCTCACAGAATAGTATGGGTTGTTGGGGCATCTCATGTCTCTTAGAAATATTCCCAGTGTGTTGGCAACGAGAGCATGAATTACAAAACACATGTGCATCATGGAACAAGCTAGTCCAATATAATCCAGAGTCCAAAACCTTCCTAACTGTCCGTTGGGGTCCAAAGTGTCCACCACATGCAAGTGTATGACAGAATTGAAAAACAGACTCAAACTCATGATCAGGAATACACCTCCTAATAACTTGGTCACTACACATGCGCCAGAGGTAAGGATCATCCCACACATAAAACCTAGACTCAATTATTAATTTTTGGACTTGACGTTTCTTCAAATTTACTGGGATTTTAGAGGCAACAATGTAATTAACTAAATCATCATACCAAGGATGCATTCCTGAGATGGTATAGAGATGCTCATCGGGGAAAGTTTCCCGAAGTGGTACCTGGTCCAAGGTGTCATCCTCTAGTGTGTGAGTAAGCCTACTCATGTGGTCTGCCACAAAATTCTCTGACCCCTTCTTGTCCTTTATCTCAAGGTCAAACTATTGAAGAAGGAGCATCCAACGGATAAGTCGTGGATTTGCATCTGGCTTCTTTAGGAGGTACCTCAAAGCTGCATGGTCAGAAAAAACAACTACTTTAGAGCCCAATAAATATGAAAAAAATTTATCTAAAGCAAATATGACAGCAATAAACTCATTTTCCGTGGTTCTGTAGTTTGATTGGGCTGAATCCAATGTCCTTGATGCATAGGCGATCACATGTGAACGTACTTCCACCCTCTGAGATAAGACAGCTCCAACCGCGAAGTTGGAGGCGTCACACATAAGCTCAAAAGGAATCTCTGACCGTGGGGGCTGTATGATAGGTGGATTGGTCAGACGTTGTTTTATCTCATCAAATGAATTCCTGCAAGAAACATCAAACACAAAATTAGAATCCTTTTGAAGTAATCTTGACATAGGAAGAGCAATCTTACAAAAATCTTTGATGAAGCACCGATAAAATCCTGCATGCCCTAGGAAAGATCTAACATCACACACACATGAAGGATATGGTAAGGATGAAATAATATCTACCTTTGATCTATCAACCTCTATCCCATTTTTTGACACTACATGACCTAAGACAATGGAACACTCTTCCATGAAATGAAACTTTTCAAAGTTCAGGACCAGATTCTTCTCAATATAACGATTCAATAAATTTCCCAAACTATTTAGACATTCATCAAATGAGGATCCGTACACTGTAAAATCATCCATAAATACCTCCATGAAAGTCTCAATAAAATCAGAAAAAATACTCACCATGCATCTCTAGAAGGTACCTGGGGCGTTGCAAAGTCCAAATGGCATCCTTCGGTAGGAAAATGTGCCAAAGGGACAGGTGAATGTAGTCTTCTCCTGATCCTCTAGAGCTATAGGAACCTGAAAATATCCAGAAAATCCATCCAAGAAACAATAGTGTGTTTTCCTAGCTAGTCTCTCGAGCATTTGATCAATAAATGGGAGGGGGAAATGGTCCTTGTGAGTGGACTGATTTAGTTTCCTATAATCAATACACACACGCCAACTGTTTTGTACACTCATTGGAACTAACTCATCTTTCTCATTTTTAACAACAGTAACACCACTCTTCTTAGTCACAACATGAATAGGACTTACCCACTGAGAATCTGAAATGGGAAAGATTATACCAGCCTCGATAAATTTCTCAACTTCTTTTTTAACAACTTCTAGGAGGGTGGGATTGAGTCTCCTTTGTGGCTGTCTCACTAGTTTAGCCCCATCCTCCAAGAGAATCCTATGCATGAAAATGGAGGGGCTAATACCTGATATGTCAGCCAAGGTCCACCCAATCGCCCTAATGTTCTCCCTCAAAATATTCAAAAGCTTTTCTTCATGTTCAAAAGGGATATTGTTACCAATGATAACAGGTAATCTCTCACCACTCAACAAGTATGAGTATTTCAGATTTGGTGGCAATGGCTTGAGTTCTAATGAAGGAGGGTGTAGTATGGATGGAGACATTGAAGGAACTGAAATATGTGCACAAAGAGCATCAGTATCAGAATAGACATCATCAAAATCAGAGAATAAAGCATCAAATCCATCAGCATACTCAATAGCCATGTCATAATCAGAGTGAACATGATCAAAATCAGAATATGAATCCAAATCAAATCCAAGAGAGGATTTTGTATCAGCAATATGTGTGGAAGTGCTCTTAGACATCAAACTTGAACCAATACTCATAATCTCCCTAAACATAGGATAATCAAATTCCATGGAGTTTTTATTTGGTGGTTTAAAATGGAAGATAACAAATGCAGAGTGATCCTCTGAGGGGTAATTCATGGAATCCATAACATTAAATATCACAACTTCATCCCCAAATTCCATGGAAAGTGTACCATCATTGACATTTATGATAGTTTTTGCAGTTTTGAGGAAGGGCCTATCTAAGATAATGGGGGCATGAGAACTTAACTGATCATCCTCCATGTTTAGAACATAGAAATCCGCTGGAAAGATCATGTCTCTTACCCGGAAAAGTACATCCTCAAGAACCCATGCTGGATATGTCGTAGCTCTATTCGCCAACTGCACCACTACTCTTGTTGGCTTCAACTCACCAACCTGTAAAGAAGAGAATACAGAGTGATACATCACATTTATTGAAGCTCCTAAATCACAAAGAGCATCAAAGAAGTGCAACTCCCCTATGGTACATGGGATGGTGAATGTCCCAGGATCCTTTCACTTTGTTAGAATTTCTAGAGTTGGTGTAATGAGTGATGAGACATTCCTTCCAAGGTTGATCCTCTCATTTCCCTTGAGCCCTCTTCGATTGGTACAAAGTTCTTTTAAGAATTTTACATACCTTGGAATTTGCTTAATGGCTTCAAGTAGAGGAATGTTGATCTCCACATGCTTGAATGTATCCAAAACCTCCTTTTGCATTGCTTCTTTATCCATCTTCTTGGTTTGAACAACCTTTTTGGGAAAAGGAAGGGGTTTAGGAGGAACATCATCAATCTTTTTCTTACCTTTATCTTTCTCCTTGGATTTCTCATCAGTTGGTTTGGAATGCGGCTGCTCCGGAGTTGAGGTGAATCCCGGTGGAATGGTAGGTACATATGTATCGTTCATTTGCTTCCCACTTCTCAATGTGATGGCACTGACATTCCCCTTTGGATTTGGAGTGGTTTGGGAAGGTAGATTTCCAGAATTCTTACTCACAAGTTCATGGAGGGCGGTGGCAATCTGTCTCATTTGAGTCTTCAACTCCCTCAACTCTGAACCTTGACTCTTCGATTCATTCTGTTGATTAAGAACAATTTGCTTCAAAAGATCATCAGTGTTAGAATCTACCTTAGGTGGGGGATTCCCTTGTTGTTGGCTTGTTGATGTTTGAGCTTCAAATCTCCTTTGGGGTTGTTGGAAACCCTACTGGTAAGGCGGAGGCTGCTGGAAGTTTTGTTGAAAAGGGTGCCTTTGTTGTTGTCCAGATCCATACCTCATGTCTAATTGATCCTTCCACCCTTGGTTGTATGTTGGAACAAATGAATCAAACTTCTTTTGGGGATATGGTTGTTGTTTCTGCTGAAATGGTATCCCAGAGAATAATGTTGCACAATCCTCTGTTTCTTGTAGTTGTGGGCAACAGTCAGTTGGATGGCTTGTCTCAGTGAAAATGCCACAAGGCCTTGAAGGAATGGGTTGGGATGTCTTTTGAGCAAAAGCAATCAGCCTCACCATAGTGGTCAATTCTTCCAACTCTGTATCAATCAAATGACTTCCAAGAGAAGAAGGACTTACCTTATGTACTCCCTTGACATGTGGTGTACCTCTATCGCCAAATTGTTGGGAGTTTTGGGCCATTTTGTCGATCAATGCTCGTGCAGCTACTGGTGTCTTGTCTACCAATGCTCCTCCAGATGCAGCATCCACCATGCTTCTCTCCATAGGTGTGAGTCCTTCATAAAATTACTGAATGAGTAATTGCTCACTGATTTGGTGATGTGGTCAGCTTGCACACAACTTCTTGAATCGCTCCCAATACTCATACATTGACTCCCCTTGTGCTTGCTTGATCCTCGATATCTCCTTTCGAATAGATGTGGTCCTTGATGCTGGAAAAAATCTTTGCAAGAAAAGACGTTTCAAATCATTCCAACATGTTACATCTTCAGGTTGCAAATAATACATCCAATCTTTTGCAGCTCCATCAAGTGAGAATGGGAATGCTCTTAATTTGATTTGATCTTCAGAAACATTTCTTGGTTTGAAAGTTGAGAAAACCACATTAAATTCTTTAAGGTTTTTGTTGGGATCCTCACCAGATAAGCCATGAAACTTTAGAAGAAGGTGAATTAATCCATATTTCAATTAAAAGTCTGATTCGAGGTTTGGGTATGCAATACAATTTGGTTGATAGTTAATATCTGGTGCAGCCAATTCTCGAATGGTTCTCTTAAGTTCATTTCCATTATTTCCAGCCATTGGTTCCTCTTTTATGTTTGAATTTGAACTGCTTCCAATTTCAATGTTTCCAGAAGAGAGGAATTCACCAACTGTTTGAATATTGAAACTTCCCGTAGACTAAGAGTGTCTGATTCGTGCCCTAAGGCTGCTTTCAATCTCAGGGTCAAGATCTAAGAGATCTTCGGGATTAGTTCGTGTCATAAATCAAATAAAAATGAAATGAAAGAAAGTGGACCATAGTAAAATAAAAATGAGAAGTTGAGTTAATGGTCCAAAAAGAAAAGAAGAGGATGAAAAAAAATGAAAACTTGAGAAAGGGGAAAGATGAAAGAGAGGGGTGAAGAAAATAATAAAATGAAAAATAAAAGAAATACCTCTAAATGGTTGAATAAATTTTTGCCTCCCTGGCAATGGCGCCAATTTTATAGAGCGATTTCGTGGGCGCCCTCAAATGATTAATGTGAATTTGGGGTACTTAGGTGCAGTAGAGTGGCTGACTAAGGTCGTCTCTCAAAGGAGGAAGTGAATTTAACAACTTATTAAAGGTATTATAAAAATAAAATAAAAGAGAATAAAATAAAAAATACTACTTTAAAGGATTGGTTTTTTTTATAGTTTATGAATCTAGAAGAAGTTTTCTGGAAGAAGATTGTATTTTTTTTTGTTTTTAGTTTTGAAATGAATTTCGATTAAAATGACACAACAAGAAGATGTTTTTTTAGAAATCTATTTTAAAAGGTGTAATCGATCTAACTCTACCTCTTCATTCACTTATTAATAATTATCATTTAAATAAATATCCACTTAATTATGATCCCCTAATTTGTTATCCCTCGAACCCTATGAGAGTTAACTTAACCACAAAGATGAAATTACTTAAACCCTAGGCTAGCTTCGGAACACGCAATCGCAGCACCCTGCTTTGATTGTTGTTCTAAGGATAGCTTATGGTCAGTGGTTAATTAAAGCACATATACATTCTAGAAATGAGGATGAATTACGTTTAGGTATTATATTTGAACTCTAAAAAATTTATCCTGTGTGGTCTTGTATTACCGATTAAGATTACGCTCTCACAATTTACACAAAATCCCGACCACGCGTGTTTTTGTGTTAATTGTTCAATTGCTTGACTAGTTTCTTGTAATTTAAAATCACAATTCATGGATCATATTATGTGAATTAAAGTAGCTCATTTATTCAAAATAATTAAATGAAGAGGGTAGAAGATAGATCGATTACTAAAAGACTACTCTTTCATGGGTGGCGTAATCATCGTAGAAGCGTTTTGCATGTGCAAAGGTTTATAATGGGTATAACCCAATAACGATTCTACTCAAGAATTCCAGACCAAAGAGGAAGATTAAGAGAAGAATAAATTTAAACAAAACAGAAGAAAAGAGAAGAAATAAAAGAAGAACAAAGAAGTTTATTACACAAACAAAATCATTACAACATGAAGGAGAAGAAGAAGGCTTCGTCGAAGGGATCCTTGCTTCAAGAGCTACCCTTATTGAAATGGTTGGAGAATTGGAGTGGATCAACTTCTCCTATTCCCTCAACTTCCCAATGAACGTCCCAACCCCTCCAAATGAGAAAAACTCCAATTTATAGAGGGGAGGGGAGGAGAGGTTACAAGTGGTTTCAAGTGTGAATGTGGAAATTCGGAGAAATATTTTATTCCAAATTGCACCGCCCATTTTATCACAAAAACGCATGAATTTTCTGGCCTTACAGAAGTATAATATGTGCGGATATGGGTCCTCTATCTCCTCTAAAACTTTGGGCTTAATAAATTCCTATATGAAGGAGTTATGACCTAAATACAGAAGCTTCTCCATTCTGGCGAGTCTAGCCCAACTTTTACTTCATGGCCCATTTTCAACAACCAAATGCACTCTTTAGCTCTAGTGTCCTGAATAAAAGTTGTAGATAATTAAGTTAGGAACACTGTTAAAAAATTTCAAATTCACATAATAAATATAAAAATATGTATCTTTGAAATACTACAGTGAACTATAAAGGGTAAAACTGGAATTTTCATCAAATATTCAAATGAATGATCTAATCCCAAATAATTTCTAATTAAACATATTTAACACAATGTGAGGAAATTATATCATTTATTATCAATACAATATTCAATAAAATAGTGTTTTATCAGGGATCCGCCTACTTGGCATACACATACAGAGCATTATGCAGGATATCCGACAGGCGGCGCAAAGGTCTCAGGGGATACGTCATCCTTATTCAGATGTGGTCATGGGAGCCCATCCCCGCATTCTGCCCTGATCTTGCTGGTCCGCCGGTCGAGATGGAGGTGCTGCATGATGCTCTGCGTGGATGCTGGTATGATCACTCATTTCTATCAGTTTCTGATTCTACTACAAGTTATTGACTTTAATTTCTCATTATTTATCACGATCGATGTTGTATTTTATAGGTGGTGTCAACGACACAATTTCAATGCGGTTCCGAGACACTATTTGGCCATATATCGGAACGAGTTGTACTTTCTCTTACCCCATCAGGTATGTATATACAATCTATAACTGTCTAACAAATTTAATAATAGCATCATTTTTTTAGTTAATGATTTTTCTAACAAGGGTAATATGTTATTTCAGATTTTATGGGTTCCATACTAGTCTGTTATGGACCAGTTGCATCCATACTGCACGGTTGGTCTTGACAATGTTACAGATGTAGTTCCACTCATTCACTTTCATATTGTTGAGTGGAACCAGCCTGACAGAGTCATGGGCCATTTTCTCTTGACTCAGTGGATTCCATTACCACCGAGGCAGACAGATCAGCTTCATGGGATGAAGCTGACAGGGAGGCAGGATGACGACTGGCGTCGAGTACATGTTGTATTTATCGATTGTTGGCATAGACGTGTAGAGTTTTGTATCCAGGGAGATCCTACGATGTAGTTCTCTCTTTCAGCGCAACACGAGTATGAGCCATGGTATAGACTAAAGTCTACACTGTATCTTACCAGAGCCAGTAGAGAGATGCATATGATTGTAAGTCAATTAAATTTTATTATTATCTTTATTGAGTTATTTTCTAATTCATTTTTAATCTGTTTACAGGAGAGTCAAACAGACAGTCTTATTCATATGAGTGATGAGGCTGAGGATAGATTCTTCAGCCGGGAAGCCATTCATGCTCAAGCGTTGGAGCTGAGGTCATCTGTTCATGCGTTTGCCGAGAGACTCTTTGAGCGTCTGGCACGGAGACAACAGGTTCCTATCATAGAGGAAGATCCTACAATAGCTATTGGTGCTGAGGATCCACGACCACGACAGCGTAGAAAACGTCATCCTGCACGTTAGGCCTCACCAGTTCCATAGGCAGAGGTCGGCCCTCTAGTAGTCCAGTCTGAGCCGATGCAGGATGTGTCTCAGCTGTCATGGGATCCATCTTTTTTGACGGTATATCCTCAGTTTTCTCCATCATGGGGTCCTATGGAGCGCAGCCTTTGGGTCCAGAGTCATTGTAACCTTTGGGTCCAGACCCATCAGAGAGTTGGGGTATAGTTCCACCACAAGATTTTTTCCCCACTACGATGATGTCGGGTTCTTCTACCATCAAGGTGGGAGAAGGATCAGGAGGTCAGTACGAGGTGGAGTTGGTATTTTATCCCACTGGCACAGAGGTGGAGGATATGACAGTCGATGTTCTAGCACCCGAGTACCAGCCCTCTCCAGGTCATTAGACTCCCCAGAGATCTCACTGCATATGTCCTATTATTAGACCACTATGTGGGATATGATCTGTTCACCGTAGACATAGACATTGATTGTTTATTTTCATTTATATGTTTTATGTCTATGGAAGTGAAAAATTATTTTTTATGAAATGATTTGTGTTAGACCACCATGTGGGACATGATCTCCTCACTGTAGACATAGAAATTGATTGTTTATGTTCATTTATATGTTTTATGTCTATGGAAATGAAAAATAATTTATAATCTTTCAAAATCGCCTACTTGAAACTTAAAAATGTTTCAAGTATGTGACTTTGAAAGACTAGAAAATATAATCCATAAGACCAATGTAAAGGAAACTTTAAACATTCATTAAACATATATGAGTCAACCTTGCATCAATAGGATGCACGGTGTCGCTAGTATCACATACATCTATAATCTTTGATGCATGAAAACATGTTATATCTCCTTTCATGGGACAAAGAAATCCATTCTTCCACCCACCATGTCTATATCCATATCAACATCCGGCTGCATAAGGGTATGATGAAAGATATGCCACATGAAATGCCCATATGTTCCCATTCCTATAAATACCAACCCCTACAACACCACCATGCATCCAACCATTATAATTTCTTCTACAATTGTAACCCCATTTCCTCAGGACCAGTTGATCAGATGAAAACACCAACGATTCCACATAGCCCATTGAACTCTTTATCACCAAATCTTTATCCTTTATCATCTTCAAAAGGCTACTGTAGGACCTCCTTGATCTATCCATTCCAAACACTCATATACAAGTATACTATAAACATAAAAACCAACAAATTTTCAGGTTTTTATGTTTATAGTATACTTTTATGTGTGTGTTTGGAATGGATAGATCAAGGAGGTCCTATAGTGGCCTTTTGAAGATGATAAAAGATAAAGATTTTGTGATGAAGAGTTCGATGGGCTATGTGGAATCCTTGGTGTTTTTATCTGATCAACTGGGCCTGGGGAAATGGGGTGACAATTGTGGAAGAAATTATAATGGTTGGATGCATGGTGGTGTAGAAAGGGTTGGTATTTGCAGGAATGGGAACCTATGAGAAATTCATGTGGCATATATTTCACCATACCCTTATGCGGCCGAATGTTGATATGGATATGGACATGTCGGGAGGAAGAATGGATTTCGTTGTCCAATGAAAGGAGATATAACATGTTTTCATGCATCAAATATTATAGATTTATGTGATACTAGCGACACCGTGCATCCTATTGATGCGGGGTTGACTCCTATATGTTTAATGAATGTTTTAAAGTTTCACTTATATTGGTCTTATGGTTTATATTTTATAGTCTTTCAAAGTCACGTACTTGAAACATTTTTATGTTTCAATTAGGCGGTTTTGAAAGCTTATAAATTATTTTTCATGAACAATTTTTATGAAATGATTTGTTTTTTCAACAATTTCTTATATGTTTAATGAATTTTTAAAGTTTCCTATATATTGGTCTTATGGTTTATATTTTATAGTCTTTCAAAGTCACGTACTGGAAACATTTCTAAGTTTCAAGTAGGCAGTTTTGAAAGCTTATAATTTTTTTTTCAATAACAATTTTTATGAAATGATTTGTGTTTTCAATATTTTCTTATATGTTTAATGAATTTTTAAAGTTTCGTTTATATTGGTCTCATGGTTTATATTTTATAGTCTTTCAAAGTCACGTACTTTAAACATTTTTAAGTTTCAAGTTGGCAGTTTTGAAAGCTTATAAATTATTTTTCATGAACAATTTTTATGAAATGATTTTTGTTTTCAACAATTTCATATATGTTTAATGAATTTTTAAAGTTTCATTTATATTGGTCTTATGGTTTATATTTTACAATCTTTCAAAGTCACGTACTTGAAACATTTTTAAGTTTCAAGTAGGCAGTTTTGAAAGCTTATAAATTATTTTTCATGAACAATTTTTATGAAATGATTTGTGTTTTTAACAATTGATTATATTTTTAATGAATGTTTAAAGTTTCCTTTATATTGGTCTTATGGTTTATATTTTATAGTCTTTCAAATTCACATACTTGAAACATTTCTAAGTTTCAAGTAAGCGGTTTTGAAATCTTATAAATTATTTTTCATGAAAAAATTTTATGAAATTATTTGTTTTTTCAACATTTTCTTATATGTTTAATTAATGTTTAAAGTTTCGTTTATATTGGTCTTATGGTTTATATTTTATAGTCTTTCAAAGTCAGGTACTTGAAACATTTTTAAGTTTCAAGTAGGTGGTTTTGAAAGCTTATATATTATTTTTCATGAACAATTTTTATGAAATGATTTTTGTTTTAAACAATTTCTTATATTTTTAATGATTTTTTAAAGTTTCATTTATATTGGTCTCATGGTTTATATTTTATAGTCTTTCAAAGTCACGTACTTGAAACATTTCTAAGTTTCAAATTGGCGGTTTTGAAAGCTTATAAATTATTTTTCATGAACATTTTTTATGAAATGATTTGTGTTTTCAAAATTTTCTAATATGTTTAATTAATTTTTAAAGTTTAGTTTATATTGGTCTTATGTTTTATATTTTATAGTCTTTCAAAGTCACGTACTTGAAACATTTCTAAGTTTCAAGTAGGTGGTTTTTAAAGCTTATAAATTATTTTTCCTGAACAATTTTTATGAAATTATTTGTGTTTTTAACATTTTCTTATAATTTTAATGAATTTTTAAAGTTTCGTTTATATTGGTATTATGGTTTATATTTTATAGTCTTTCAAAGTCACGTACTTGAAACATTTCTAAGTTTCAAGTAGGCGGTTTTGAAATCTTATAAATTATTTTTCCTGAACAATTTTTATGAAATTATTTGTGTTTTCAACAATTACTTATATGTTTAATGAATTTTTAAATTTTCCTTTATATTTGTCTTATGGTTAATATTTTATAGTCTTTCAAATTCACGTACTTGAAACATTTCAAAGTTTCAAGTAGGAGGTTTTGAAAGCTTATAAATTATTTTTCATGAACAATTTTTATGAAATGATTTGTATTTTCAACAATTTATTATATGTTTAATGAATGTTTAAAGTTTCATTTATATTGGTCTTATGGTTTATATTTTATAGTCTTTCAAAGTCACGTACTTGAAACATTTTTAACTTTCAAGTAGCCGGTTTTGAAAGCTTATAAATTAATTTTCCTGAAAAATTTTTATGAATTATATATGTAAATAAATATATAAAAAACATAATAGAAAAAGAAAAAAAAATTCAAAAATGATAATTTTTGCAATTTTTTTGAATTATATATATAAATAAAAATATAAACAAAACAAAACAAAAATTCGAAACAAAATTTTAAAAACTAATAATTTTTTTTGTTAGGTGAAAGCCGACATTATCCAGAACATTTTTTTTATGAATTATATATATAAATAAATATATAGACAAAACAAAACATAAAAAAATTCAAATTTTCTTTTGTTAGGGGAAACGCGGCATCGCGGGTGCCTCCTTTTAGCCCCAGTGCAAAGGCAGCATCCGCGATGCAGTTTTTCACCCGAAATGCAAAGGCGGCATTCACGATGCCACCTTTAATTCTCATTTTGGAAAAAAAATCACCCTAACAGTTTTCTGTAATTTTTTTTTAAAATGTATAAAAAACCCCGTTTAAGATTTGTTACATAGTTAGCAAGTGGGAACCGCCTACGTCTCCTCCACCGTACTATCCAGTTTTTTTTGACACACCTCGCCTACCTCTATCTTGGCAGCAGAGCATTTAGGTATCTTTTTGGAGCCCTATTTTTTATAGAGAAAAAGTGAGTGCATCGGCTCCAATTTCAAGCGTGAGGGAGAAGGCAAGGGTGTGCAGTGATGCAACGAGGGTAAGGGTCCCTCTTGGTTCGATGATTCTATTTTGGCCAAGAGAGATAAGGTAAGGGATTCCTGGTGGTGTCTTCCCAATTCATGGGAGGAGACATAGCTTGCCAAGAGAGGATGATGATAATGTTTTTTTGGTCTTCGACGAGTCATCTGGATGGGTGCGTTGAGCCTGGATAGTAGCAAGGGATTTTGATCGGAGAACTCTTGCATTGCGTCGGTGGACTGAGATGAAGGAGTCACGTCAGTGGAGACCTACAGTGACAAAAAAGTGTGCTTTTTGTTAAACTAGAACGTTGGTGGACCTGGATGGAAACAACACTTCTGGACGGTTGTAGATTGATGCAGTTCTTGGCACCATGGACATCGGCGTTCTTTCTCTTGGACTCAGAGGAGAACACATTGGGATTGAAATTCTAGAAGAATATTCTTGATTTTCAATTCTCATGTTTTTTATTCTATTTTGATGAATCTATGTGTGCATAATTATGTTTTTGTTTTATTATAATATTGCAAGATTGAATATATTGTTGTATTAGCCATTTCCATGTGATAAGTTCCCTGCTGTTAATCATTTGTTAATTCCATGTATTGATTTTTTTAACAAATATATTTTTGTTTATTAGCTTATGTTAATGAGACCAAAATGATAAAAATAGGTTTTAGATTCCATATTTTGAGTTTTCGAACCAATTTTATATCCAATGGATCTTGGATAGTCGAATGGGGACTACTTTGCGCAACGCAACCCCCAACACCATCCAATCACAACCACTGTAATTAGTGAACCAAGGGTTAAATGGATCCTATGTTATCGTTAAATTTTGTTCAATGCATGGATTCTTCAGATGTTGATGTTGTACACAATTTTTCAAGAACTTATGACTGTCTAAATGTTAAGGGTAGAAGGAAAACCCAAATGAAGCATTTTTGTAGTGATTAATCACATCAGGGATATGTATGGGTCCTTTAACCTATTGTTGGCATCAAGATAGCTAGCTCAGTAGCTGTGACATCTTCAGCTTTGAAGATTATTGATGGTGGTTCACCCAGGAATCCTGCTGGTGGCTTGGTTTCTACTTTTGTGCATGTTCCTGGCTTGATTTCAACTCATGAGTAGGACATTAATTATATGGCTGCTACCCCCTCTTCCTTTGTTCTGGAAAGTGCAAAACGGGATGCGAAGACAACATGTTTTGTTGTTATTTCATCTTCTGCCTTGAAGAGTGATGATGGTGGTGCACCCAGAACTCCTGCTTGTGGCATGGTTTCAGATTATGTGGAGGAGCATGGATTGATCTCATCTTCTGAGAGGGGAAAACATTATAAGGCTACTACCCCTTACCCTTTGTTCTGGACATTGCAAAAGGGGATGGGAAGGAAGAGGCATTTCTCTACAAACAACATGTTGGTTTTGATTTTACACCTGATAGAGAGGATCTTTTGGAGTATTCCATGATTGATAAAGAAAAAACTACTTCTTATTCTTTGGGTTTGGATCTGAATCAATAGGCACTACTACAAAAATGATCAAGGGAGGTACCACCTTTTATCTACGCTAAGAAAAAAGCACTGATAAAGGTAATTATTTATCAGCTCTAATTAAAAGTGCTGATAAAGGATCCCTTTATCAGTTATTTTCTAGTGCTGATAAAACCATAATCCCATTTTATAAAATAGGGTGCATATTTCCCTCTATTTATTGAGACCTCAAGCTCTCGCTATACTGTAACCCTACGACAACTCCCCTCCCCCCTGATCTTCTCTTTGTCGGACCTCCGCCGCTAGCCCTACTCCGCCGCGAACCCTACTCCTTATCCCCCCCCTGAATCCCTTCTGCAGATCCTCCTCCCCGTGAACCCTACTTATCCTCCTCCCCACTAGAACCTACTCCCCGCGAAACCTACTCCTCCATTTCTCAATGGTTGGTAGCTCCTCCCATGCACCTCCCCCTTTGGTGTTCGCGCCTTCCCCTCCCGACGTAGCACAGAAGGCTCCCTGACTGCTCGACACTTCTTCTCTCCCTCCATCGCGGGTGCGATCTACTCTAGGTAAGTCTCCTACTTCTCCTTTTAGGTTTATCTTTTCCAGAGGGTAGGGTTCCATTTATAGGATTTAATCTTGTGATTTAGGGTTTAATCTTATTGTTTTTTGGTAAATCTTTCCTTGCTAGGTTTTCTTTGTGGTGTGGTTGAGGTGCGATTGGGGTTCCATAGTGGATTTCAGCAATTTCTTCACCCAATGTCAGTGGTTCCATTCCATAAAATTTATAGATGTTTTTAATATGCCTTTTTGTGCATTTATTCTTGTTCTATAAATTAATTTTGTGGTGAGAATTGTGTTTTCGAATCATTTTGCATGCCTATGGGTTTGAAATGAATTTTAATAAAGGAAATGGTTATGTTTTGTGTGTGTTTCAATTTAATACTTCTTAGAAAGGGTATTATGGGTTTTTTAAAGGTGTGAAATATGTTTTAAAAGGCACAAGAGGTGTGAATGGTTTTGGGGGTAAGTTTTAAAAATGAAACATAATAATTTAGCATGTTTGGATTGTTGTGAATTTTTAAATATGAGTTGTAAGTTTCTTAAATTATGAAAGGCATGTTTTGAAATTATTCTTAGTTTATGTTTGATTTTTCAAGGGGGATCAACCCATGAAGTTGGTTTATTAATTGTATGTTCTTCTTGTGTTTCATAAAAATGGAATTTTTCAAACATGTGGGTAATGTAAAATGTATTTGAAAGGGGTTTTGGTGTTAATAAAAATAGAAAATGGTTTGTTTTATGGAAAATGGATATTTCCTTGAAATTCTAGGCATTGATTTGTGGAGGAGTAGGGTTCATAGAGCCTTCTTTGAATTGTTTCATATTTCAATGAGAAATGAAAATTATTTAAATGATGTCTTGGAAATGTTTTTATAGTGTGATTAATTTTTAATTTATATTAAGCGAGGATTTATGAAGTGTGAACTGGATTGGAATTATATTCTATTGTTTATGGTAAATGTCTAGATTACACTTTATATAGTGTATCTTTTAAATCTTGTTTGGACCTCTTGATTTACCCCCGAACAATTCACCCCTTTGTGAAGGATGTTTTATCACTATTTGATACTTTTATCCCCTCATGTTTGAGTTTTTTAACACTAAGGGAATGTTGTTTATACCTTTATATGGGAATATTATTTTTTATAGAATGTATTTAAGACATGTCTATGGATATTAGTTACAAGTTTGGGGAATGTGTGGGAGAGTTATTGCATATCCTTTAGATGTTCATGATAGAATTTATGTTCACTAACCTCAATTTTCTATTTCTTATGTTAATTTGGGTAACAAAATCTATGATATTCCATAGTAATTTTGGATAAACCAAGGTTATTTGTCTCCCCCATAAACCCCTTTGTGTTTGGAAATGTATCTACTATATTATTTTTCTCATCAAAATTGTATCCTTGTTTTCATTTTACTTGAGTTTGGTCACTAGTTTTGGGATGTTTTATGTGATTATTTTATTATGAATGAGGTGGCTGGTAGGGTTGGTTAAAAGGATGTTTAATGTTTTTTTGTAAGGGTGGTGGGTGCTATAACTATTGTTAAGGGGGCTAGAAAGTGTGTTGATTTTGATGGTGGGCCTATCATGGTTCTGTTGATTTCCAAATCTTTATTGGAAATGGTTAGGCTCTATTAATCTCTATTTTTATAAGGAATTGGTTCTCTTATACTGTATTTGGAAGTCTTGTTTTGTGTATTTGAGTCCTAAATAATAATATTTGAGATTCAAATAGGATGGATATAAATAATGATTGGATGGATGCTAATCGTTTGACAATAGAGTATGAGAATGGAGTAAAAGAGTTCATCATGTTTGGAAAGGATTATGTAAAGGATCCTTCTCAAATCCTTTGTTCGTGTTTACGTTGTTGTTATTATAGACTAATTACTCCAGATGAGTTGGAATAACATTTGATATGTCATGGAACATATTGGAGTTATAAATGTTGTAATAAACACAGAGAAAAAGCGAATGTAGCTACTCACTGGGATAAAACTGTGTTTTATGGATCATCAAATATAATTACAAATATGGATAATGAAGAAGACCATATGGGGGATGTGATTACAGATATCAATGATGATGAAAATAACATTGAGTAAATGATAAGGATAGTTGAAGATGAACTCCATAATTTCCCAAAATTGTTTGAGAAGTTAAAGAGTTGTGAAAAGACGCCATTGTATGCTGGTTGCACTAAATATACAGCATTGTCAGTTGTACTGAAGTTGTATAAATTGAAAGAAGGCAATGGATGAAGTGATGTCAGTTTTATGTAACTTCTTTCCCTCTTGAATTACATGCTCCTGGAAGATAATGAGCTCCCAAGCCGAACATATGAAGCTAAATGAATGCTATGCTCGATGGGTACGATTTCTGAAAGAATAATTGCTTACCCAAAAGACTTTATATTGTTTCTTAAGGAGAACAAATCACTTATAGAATGCCTGAACTGTGGTGCTTATCG
The DNA here is from genome assembly GCA_963277665.1 of Viscum album. NCBI lineage: Eukaryota > Viridiplantae > Streptophyta > Magnoliopsida > Santalales > Viscaceae > Viscum > Viscum album. The sequence goes on from OY728165.1 coordinate 1,134,978,890, forward strand.
ATACAAGTAAGATGAATTCATTCCTATGAAAGTTTTATGGTACTTTCCAATCATTCCAAGGTTTAGGCGTCTATATGGAAGTGAAGAAACTACAAGATAATTGTCATGGCATGAAGATAAAAGAAATAAATATGGAAAATTATGTCACCCGGACGACTCTCCTCAATGAAAGTGAATTGATCATGAGTATCCTGAATTTGGAAATGAGCCGAGAAACCTTCGTCTTGCGTTATCTACAGATGGAGTGAATCTTTTTGGTTTTCAAACCAGCACTCACAGTACATGGCCTGTTATGTTGGTAAATTATAACTTTCCACCCTGGTTATGCATGAAACGGAAATTCATCATGTTATCTATTATTATATCAGGACTAAAACAACCAGGTAATGATACTGATGTTTATTTGGCTCCTTTGATTTAGGATTTGAAGTTATTGTGGGATTCATGTGTTATATTGTAGGATTCTTATAAAAGTGAATACTTCATGTTGAGAGCGATGTTTTATGGGATGATAAATAATTTCCCTACTTATGGAAAATTTTCAGGCTATATCATTAAAGGAACTCAAGGGTGTCCCATGTGTGAAGAAGATACATAATCAATTAGGTTGAGACATTCATCAAAATCTGTGTTTCTAGGACATCATATATTTCTACCCTGTCGGCATAAGTACCGATCTGGGATGACATCATTCAATGGAAGTTCAGAACAATGCACAAAATCGTCTCCACTAACAGGTGATCAGCAGTTTTAGAATGTAAAAGACATGAACACTATTTTTGGTAAACCATTTTCAAAAAACCTTATGAAAATCAGTTGGAAAAAGAGATCATTTTTTTTGAATTACCATACTAGAATTTTCTGTACGTCAGACACTTTCTTGATGTGATTCATGTGGAAAAAAATGTATGTGATAGTGTTATTGGAATGTTTCTAAATGCCCCTAGCAAAACAAAGGATGGAATTAAGGAAATTTTGGACATGATTGGCATGAGAATACGAAAAGAGTTGGCTCCTGTGAAGGGTGAAAATCGAATGTTTCTTCCTCCAGCAGCTTACACTCTTTCCAGGGAGGAGAGATATCAGTTTTTCAACTTCTTCAATGATGTAAAGGTTCTAGAGGGGTATTCATCAAATATCAAGAACATTGCATCAATAAATATGGAGTTAAAAGGTTTGAAATCACATGACTACCATGTTTTGATGCAATATTTAATTTCTATAGCTTTACATTTAATTTTTCCAAAATTTTCATCATACGTAAACCAAAATTTGTTTCATTTTCAAAGCTATATGCAGAAAAGTTTTAGACTTGGCAAAATTTCCAGCTATGGAAAGATAAATTTTCATCATATTATGTGAATTAGAAATGTTCTTCCCACCAACATTCTTTGATATGATGGTTAATTTGGTGGTTCACTTGGTGAGAGAGATTTGATTGTATGGTCCTGTGCACTATAGATGGATGTACCCTGTTGAACGGTATATGATGATTTTGAAAGGGTATGTCAAAAATCAAAGTCGGCCAGAGTGTTGTATTGTGGAGCGATATATTGTTGAGGAAGCTGTTGAATTATGTATCGAATACCTATATAATGTGGAAAGCATTGGTATCCTGAAATCTCGTCACACTGGACGCATTGAGGGTGAGGGAATTTCTGAAAGAGATGTTTTGACAATCAATATTACATATCAGGAGCAGACCCACCTTTATGTTTTGCATAACAGTTGGGAGGTTGCTCCATATATTGAAACCCACAAAGAAATTCTTAGGCAGTTGAATCCATCAAGGGATGAAAAATAGATATCAAATACACATAATCACCAGTTTATAGGATGGTTTCGGGACCATATTTTTAAGGAGTTAGATGAAAATATGAATTCAATTTCAGAACGAATTTGATGGATAGTATTCAGACCAAGTGTGTATGTATTATCTTACAATGGTTATGTAATTAATTTTTATACATTCTATACAGATGAACATGATGAAGATAGTACCATGAAAAATAGTGGAGTTACACTTGTGGATGAAGCGATGCATGTTTCTGGTAGTAAGGATAGAAATTCAATTTATGTGAATATTTCATACTTTGGCATTATCAAACAAATATGGGTGTTGGATTATATGACATTCCAATTGCCGATTTTTCAATGAAAATGGGTTGATAAAAAAATTGGTGTGAAAATATATGAATTGGGATTTGTGAAAGTTGATTTTAGTAAATAATGGTACAAAGAAGAATAGTTTATAATGGCATCACAAGCGGTACATGTATTTATTGTTCCAGATCCCGCAAAACGAAAGTGGTCGATTGTTCTGTTATCGTTCAAAACTACTAAAGGGTATGATGAAAATTCAATTGAGGATGATCCTTTCATTGGTATGCTGCAATCATTTCGCAACGTTCTCAATTTAGATGATGTTTTGTATGTTAGAGGAGACCATAATGAAGGGATTTGGATAATCAATATAGGTGTCAAATCCCTTAAACTTTTGAAAAAAAAGAAAGAGGGTTCAATAAACGGGTTATATTTTTTTTTTGTAATATAGATCTTGTTATCTCATGTTATTATCTTATCATTACTGAATTTATGTAATCTAAATTAACTATTCAACCACTTTTGAAGATAATGACTTTTGCACGTTCTGGTTCTCCTAACCTCGAGGCTAAACAAGTCTCTCAAGATGTTGCTGCTCATAGTGCAGAGCAACAAAAAGTTTCTAAACCTGTTGCTGCCCCTATTGTTGAGGTCCAACAACCATTATCACATGTAGTTGCTACCATTTCAGATGAACATATTGATGATGTTGATATCAATTAAATGGACAGGGATGAAGGATCGACATCACAGAAAACACAGGTGCGTTATAGTTTGATGGTGTTAGCCAAAGTTCATAAGGCGAAAAGAAAAGGCATCAAATTTGATGTCGGATACAATGCATGAGGCTCACATGTGAATCCCAACAAGGATATGTTTAGTAGTTACATTATATTTTTCACCCAGTAACATGTGCTGATTGACATAGATTCATGGAACCATGTTGTTTCTGGGATGAAGGTTGTGATATGGGAAGAAATTACGATAAAATTATGATATTATTTATTTAATTTACTAGAAAATAAAATAATGAAACAATGTCTTACTCTTATCAATCCCTTGAAGAGTAAATTTATAGTAGATGATTCACACAAGAATTATGTACTAAGGCTTGTAGGAAGGATTAATCAAGGTTTTTTCACTATTATAACAAAATTTCACCTAAAAGATTCCAAAGGTAAAATAAAACTGCGCCCACCCCTTGCCTATGCTCACCTGATATCCCAAGAAGCATGGGATGCATTTATTGGCTGCCGTGGGGATAAGAAGTTTCAGGTACATTGTGGTTGATAATACGTTGTTTGAGGATACGTGTAATCATCACTTTGATTATTAATATTTTATTTATTAAACAACAAATCAGTACTGAAAATAATCAATGTGAATCAAAACCAACATACCCCTATCGTAAAGAAAGGATGGGGAGTACTTCTCTATAAAAGAAAATGGTACATATTTTAAATTTATAGTATTATTATTATGTTCCAAGAAACAACATCATAATTATCTTTCTATATTTATATGTAGATTAATGAGTCTAAAGCCAAAGACACTTCCATCCCATGTCATGTGCTATGAAAGGAGGCATGTGTGAATAAGGAAGGGAAGCTAGTAGATGAAAACACACAAAAAGTGTGGGAAATATGTGTAAGTATGACATGATAAAAAGTTTTGTTTTAAATTTATATTACATAATAATAATTAATTATTTTCCAATATCCGACAGTCACAAGAATTAGCTACTCCTGTAGCTGATGTAGACCTATTATCAACAGCTTTGAAGCGGCCAGAACAATACAGTCATCTTAGAGGTGTGGGGTTTGGGGTGACACCCCATGTATATTTTGAGAAAAAACAAACGGATAATAGAAATGAAGAAATGAAACAAATGAGTGAAAGTATAGAAACTATTAAAGAATGATTTCAATGATAGGGAGAGTTGCTAGCAACTTTTATGGGTAAGAAGCAAAGAGAAGACACAACTCAGGAACAACCAGCGCGTGAAGGTACCACCCCACCCCCCACCAGCTTTGAGGTGAGCCATTCCCCTCAAAGAGATGTCTTAGCCATGGTAATCAATATTCAAATAATTGCTCCCATGAAATGTGAATTAGAAAAACACTGATACTTTTCCTATACTGATCTTCTACAGGGGGATAATGATGGTGATTTATATATGTCAACACCCACTTATCACCTTGTAGCGTGGGCTACAGTGTTCAACATCCCAGAGGACAAGCTGCATAATAGACCACTTTCAATAGATCATCTGAAAGTGATGATTACTGTAGATCATGATCCAAATATAGAGCTACCTATTCCACTTATTGACGATGATATTTATATGGCCGAAAAGGATATTGAGACATTAATTGCATGGACATCACAACTTGTAAGAGTAAATGTGAAAAAAAGGTATTTATTTTCATTTTTTCAAGCTAAACCTTTAACAATTAATGAAAAAAAGGTCTGAACCGATGAATGTTATTATAGATGGAGAAAGGGAAGGGGTGACAAGAAACATGGGCTCAAAAGCATCTAAAGGATCGACCAACTGATCCAAAAGATATACTCAAAGCACAATTACACTGCCTGTTCTCTATCCACATTTACTATAATTGAAGACTCATGTGGATACGAAGATAAAAAGTGGTAGTAGTCATATAGTTGTTTTTGAAAAGAATATATAAGGAGATGAAATTAAGGATTTCTTTGCTGCTGAAAATGTAAATGAAATCCTTGAATACAATTGGCTAGGCGTCACAGTTGTAAATTTATATATGAGGTATATCTTATTGAATTGATTTTCTAAAAGCTGATATAATGTTCTAATGATGATAAAATGCATTTTATATTATTAGAAGGTGTATATATGAAAAACAGTGGAAGGTATTTTCCCATGAGCCAAAACTCGGACTCGTTAGTCCTCATACCAAATCAACACAACTTACAAAATTAGATCCATCAAAAAGTGATGAAATAGTGAAAGGCTTGCTGAAAACATTTGAAAGTAAGATTATGGATGACAGACTCTTCCTAATACCAACTATGCAGGGATAAAACTCTACGATTAAAGAATATCAATTATATTTTTACTTCTTTCATTACTTATTCATTTTTTTGTTTTTAGGAAACATCGGCTGCTAATTGCGGTGAACTTGGATACTACAAAGATTTATTTTTTGGATTCAATGCAAGGATATCCAACAAACTGACAACACGTGATGAAGTTTGTGAATCAATAAGACACTACATCCTATGTTTTAGGTCTAAAGATCAAGTTATATAATTTATACTATATTTTAATTAGGATTCAGTTATGATAGGGTGGTGTATCAATATCATCTAAAAAAGAATGAGTGTAAGGGATAAGCATAAGGAGGTGAGCAAGTACTACGTCTGGACAAGTATATGGGTAGATATAATAAAATTTCACTATCCAAAACACATATCAAAACGAGTTACTTATTCTACTAATGATCAATGTTTTTTGTAGTTTCCAAAACAAACAAATGATAATTATTGCGGTTATTATGTTTGTAAGTTTATGAGAGAGATCATTTTCCATCAACAAACTCGTATCCCGAAAGAGGTATTTTCAAAAACAAATACTATTTCATTTAAATTATTTATTAATCATTTATTTATATATTTTACAGTACTACTCTGATTGTCGAAAATCCTAATATTCACAAGACGATATAGATTTTTTCAGAAATGAGTGGGCCATATACCTGATGGAAGATTGTACACAAATAGTATGAAGATCTGACTTGGGGACGTGTACAATTGGCAAACATTTTTTAGAGGGGTTCACAGAGATCAAAAGATGAAACGTTGTTGTTTGTAAATTTTCATAGGAAAATTGTAATTGTTATTAAATAAAAAATCCTTTCTCCAATGATTCATTTTTCTATTTTAATAGATGAAATTCACCGGCAATATGCAAGAATGATTAACCACTTTTCTTTGGGATTTGGATAAGAAAAAGTTGTAAAATCTACAAAATACCTCCATATCACGCATGCCCACTCACATTAAAAGAAAACATGAGTAAACATATCCACCCTAAATTGATTGCAGTATGAGCATCGAGATTCCCAATGGATTACCATGCGTTGAACATTTTCATTTGTAGAAATTGTATGTTTTCTGATTATCTTTAATTAGAAATTGAACATTGTTGGAACCTCCTTCCCCCACAGGGTATCCCCCCACAAATCCATGTTTTCAATTTAGCACAATGATCTATGGGTCATTTGTGACATGTAAGAGTCAACCCTGCCTCAATATGAGGCATGGTGTGACCGGTATCACTCAAAGTATCTCTCTTTTGTTTAAAATGGACATAATTTTAAGTGAAAACAAAAACTGATGTACAGAAAACTAACCAAACGCATTCGGATTATATTTATACTTTAGAATAATGATCCATGGTTCATTTATGACATGTAAAAGTCAACCCCTCCTCAATATAAGGCATAGTGTGATCGGTATCACTCAAAGTGTCTCTCCTTTGTTTAAAATGGACATAATTTTAAGTGAAAACAACAACTCACATACGAAAAACCAACCAAATGAACTCATATTGTGTTGATACTTTAAAATAACGATACATGGGTAATTTTTGATGTTTAAGAGTAAACTATACCTCAATATGAGGCATAGTGTGACTGTTATCACTCAAAGTGTATCTCTTTTGTTTAAAATGAACAGAATTTGAAGTGAAAACAACAACTGACATACGGAAAACTGACCAAAAGCATTCTTATTGTGTTAATAATTTATTAAAATGATCCATGGGTAATTTTTGATGTGTAAGAGTTAATACCATATAAATACAAGGCATGGTGTGGCCGTTATCACTCAAAGTGTCTCTCTTTTGTTAAAAATGGACAAAATTTTAAGTGAAAACAACAACTGACATATAGAAAACTAACAAAAAAAATTAGGATTGTGTTTCTACTTTTGTAAAACAATAAATAGGTAATTTTTGATGTGTATGAGTCAACCCCACCTCAATCCGAGGTACGGTGTGACCGACATCACTCAAAGTGTCTCTCTTTTGTTTAAAATGGACCTAATTTTAAGTGAAAACAACAACTAACATATAAAAAACTGACAAAACGCATTCATATTGTGTTTATACTTTTTTAAAAAGATACATGGGTCATTTTTGACTTGTATGAGTCAACACCACATAAATTAGAGGCGCGGTATGACCGGTATCACTCAAAGTGTCTCTCTTTTGTTTAAAATGGAAAGAATTTTAAGTGAAAACAAAAACTAACATACGGAAAACCGACCAAAAGGATTTAGATTGTATTGATACTTTAGGAAAACGATACATGGAACATTTTAGACATGTAAGAGTTAACCCCACCTCAATTTAAGGCACAGTGTGGCCTGTATCACTCAAAGTGTCTCTCTTTTGTTTAAAATGGACATAATTTTAAGTGAAAACAACAATTTCCATACGACAAATCGACAAAACACATTCTTATTGTGTTGATACTTTAGGAAAACAATCCATGGGTAATGTGTGATGTGTATGAGTCAACCCCGCCTCAATCTTAGGCACGATGTGGCCAATATCACTCAAAGTATCTCTCTTTTGTTTAAAATGGATAGAATTTTAAGTGAAAACAACAACTGACAGACGGAAAACAGACCAAACGCATTTGGATTGTGTTGATACATTATTCAAACGATAAATGGTTCATTTTTGACATGTAAGAGTCAACCCTGACTCAATACGAGGCATGGTGTGACTGGTATCACTCAAAGTGTCTCTCTTTTGTTTAAAATGGACATAATTTTAAGTGAAAACAACAACTGTCATATAGAAAACTGACCAAACACATTCATATTGTGTTAATAATTTAGGAAAAAGATAAATGGGCCATTTTTGACGTTTAAGAGTCAACACAACCTCAATATTATGCACGGTGTGACCGGTATCACTCAAAGTGTCTCTCTTTTGTTTATAATGGACAAAATTTTAAGTGAAAATAACAACAGACATACGGAAAACTGAACAAATGCATTAGGATTGGGTTTATACTTTAGTACAATGAATCATGGGTCATGTGTGACATGTAAGATTCAACCTTTCATCAATCAGAAGCACGGTGTGATCGGTATCACTCAAAGTGTCTCTCTTTTGTTTAAAATTGACATAATTATATGTGAAAACTACAACTGATATACATAAATCAAAACAAATGCATTCGTATTGTTTTGATACTTTAGGAGAAATATATATGGGTAATTTGTGACATGTAAGAGTCAACCCTGCCTCAATCTGAGGCACGGTGTGTCCGGTATCACTCAAAGTGTCTCTCTTTTGTTTAAAATGGATAGAATTTTAAGTGAAAACAACAACTGACATATGGAAAACCGATCAAAATCATTCATATTGTGTTGATACTTTAGGAAAATGATCCATCAGTCATGTGTGACATTTAAAATTCAACCCCTCCTCAATTCGAGGCATGGTGTGGCCAGTATCACTCAAAGTGTCTCTCTTTTGTTTAAAATGGACATAATTTTAAGTGAAAACAACAAATGACATACGACAAACTGAAAAAACGCATTCAGATTGTGTTGATACTTTAGGAGAAAAATAAATGGGTCATTTTTAATGTGTAAGAGTCAAATACACCTCAATATGAGGCATGGTGTGGCCGATATCACTCAAAGTGTCTCTCTTTTGTTTAAAATGGACAGAATTTTATTTGAAAACAACAACTGACATACAGAAAACCAACCAAAAGCATTCATATTGTGTTGATACTTTATGAAAACAATCCATGAATCATGTGTAACATGTACGAGTCAACCCCACCTCAATCTAAGGCATGGTGTGGCCGGTATCACTCAAAGTGTCTCTATTTTGTTTAAAATGGACAAAATTTTAAGTTAAAACAACAACTGACATATGGAAAACTGATCAAACACAATCAGATTGTGTTTATACTTTAGGAGAACGATAGATGAGTCATTTTTGACATGTACGAGTCAACCCCACATCAATCTGAGGCACGGTGTGACCAGTATCACTCAAAGTGTCTCTATTTTGTTTAAAATGGACATATTTTTTAAGTGAAAATAACAACTGACATACTGAAAACAATCCAAAAGTCATTACCTATGAGATAAGACACTTGGAAAAGCCTCATTGAGTCCTAAGTTGTCCTTAGACAATAAAACCCCATTAATAATTCATCACACACCCTAAATATAAACCTTTATCCCTAGAGTTCATGGTGATGGATGAAAACAAAGAGGAAAGGGAGAGGGAGAAGAATGAAAGGGAAAGAAAAAAGAATAGAGGATTTAAATTGGATAAATTTTCAAGATAAAGGGTTCTTAGACTAAGTTTTTGGAAGGGGATGGGAGGAAATAGGTTGAAATCCCTTAAATTATTCCATATCATCGGTAACTTTCATGGTCTGATTGGGCAGTTTTCCAAACTCTTCGCCACCTTTTTTGGAGCCATTGGATAAGAAACCCTCTTCTGCACAGTTTGGACAAACAGTTAACTAACCATGTTTCAATCATTCAAAATGACTTAGTTAAACTATAGATCTATACCATATGATTTCTCCTAATCATGAACAACCCATGTTCCTAACAACTCCCTCAAAAAGGTAAGTTGCATGGTTCTTACTTGGAGTCATACAACCCATCCTTTTCCTATGTATGTTAAATTGTAAAAGTTCAAAATGAATAAAAAACTTCCCCATGAAAGTGTACCCACATGGGTTCTTATAAATTGTATCCCCAAATTAAATCACTACATGACTACCAATCAAGAGTCTAGGATGAACAAAGAATAAGCATATATCTCCCCACCGTTTATAAATTCTATAAATGTCATAAAAAGAAGAAAACACACCATAAGATAAAGGCATCAACCACAAGAACACATTTCCTTAAGTGTCCCAAGAATCACCCAAATCCATCTACCATGAGGAATGTACATGGGAAACTCTCTAAGTCCTAAGGAAACATATCCTAAAAGGAACTCAAAATCTATAAACAAATTCCATATCCAAGCTTGACATGAATCTTAACCACAAAAAACATGAATAATAACTCACATGCATGCCTTAATCAATTTTTTCTTAAGGCTCTGACATCGAACTCTCTCTATATATTTTATCTCAGGCAATGTAAGATATCATTTGGAGGAGATAGTATTTAATGGCACCTTTTGATAATCATAATGAATAATTAGTACATCACATTAGGTATGGCTTTTTCCCATAGTTTGATCCCAAATTGACTACCACTACATATTTTATCTGTGTGAACTGCTTGTTTGATATGCTGATTTTTTGTAGGTCTTGTTTGGGTGTGTTTCTGTATAATTTCATGTTACAGCAGGCAGGGCATTTATCAACGCTAAAAAACACTGATAAAGGGACCTTTATCAGTGCTAAACAAGCGCTAATAAAGGATCCCTTTAGTAGTTCCTTTTTAGCGCCGATAAAGGCGCCCTTTATGAGTGCTTTTTTAGCGTGGATAAAGGCCCCCTTTACCAATGATTTTTGAGCACAGATAAAGGTTCCATTTATTAGTGCTGAGCTTTACAACACTTTTTAGCACTGTTAAAGCCCGTTTTGAGTGCTGATAAAGACCATTTTTGTAGTAGTACGAGTTTGAAGGTTTGTACTCATAAATCCTTTGAGTTACTTGCATTAGGAAGCAGTGAGGAGGATGACCAATACAATGAGTGGGCTTCGGGAGTGGAAAAAAAAATAGATGTCATAGATGTTGGGATTCTAGATGATGGAGGTGGTCCATGACTGCAGTTCAAAACATGGAGGAGAGGATGACATCCTCGTGGTCAGGGTGGACGATCCTTTCACCATAGCATGAGCACTCAATCTTGAGAAGCTTAATTAATTGTTTTTGGTTGTTGATGTTTTTCTTGTTCCTCCGTTGTACTTTTTTTTATATATTATATAGGGGTCGTTGTGCCTCACCTTTCAAAAAAAATTATTTACATATATATAATAATATAAATATATTCATAATTATATAAAAATATTTATAAAAATATTTGTTTACAATTATAATAATAAATTAATAAATAAATATTTAAATAATTATAAAATTATAATAAATATATTTAAATAATAAATATTTTTGTTATATTTATATTTATATATACTTATATATGAATAAATTTATATAATTATATTTATATAATTATATATTTAAATAAATATATATAAATATATATAATTATATAAATATATATAATTATATATATAATTTTATAAATATATATAAGTATATAAATATATTTATAATTATATACATATATTTATAATTATATAAAAATATTTATAAAAATATTTATTTATAATTATAATTATAAATAAATAATTATAATTATAATTATAATTATAATTATAATTATAAATATATATATTTATATATTTGTAAATAATTTTATATATAAAAAATTATCAGATTTTTGTTAGTCAAAAATTTTAATAGTTTATTTATGTACATTGATTACAAAATGTGTATATAATTAAAATAAATATAATATTTTAATATTTTAATTAAACAATTATATAATATATTAATGAATTTAAATATTTAGATATATATTTATATTGATATTAAATAATTTAAAATATATGTACATGTATAACTACATGTATGTGTGTATGTGTGTGTACATGTGTGTGTAGATGTGCATGTGTCCATATAGATGTTTATTATTCACATAAATGTTAAAAATTAACTTTTTAATATTTTATTTATTTACTTAATTTAATTTATCCATTTGTTATTATGCATTCATTAATAGTGTATTAAATACATTTAATCATTTTGTATTTTTTATTTATACATATACTTATTTACTATATACATGTAATATTTTCAATATGTTTGTAATTTATATGAATAATATTTATTTTTATTTATTTATAAAGTTTTAACATTTAAAATATGTTTTAAATTAATATAATTAACCTATTTAAATGATTTTTTAATAATTTTTTAATTTAAATATTTAATTATACAATTATAAACATATATAATTTGTAAAAAATTTTTTTATGAAATTATAAATATATAAATATATATATAATTATAAAATTACAATAACTATATTTAAATAATAAATATATTTATTTTATTTTTAATTATATATAAATATTTTTAAAATGTATTTATTTATAATTATAATTATTTATATAAATATTTAAATAATTATAAAATTATAATAAATACATTTAAAAAATAAATATAGTTACTATATTATAATTATATATATTTACATAATGATATAAATATATATGAAGAGGAGAATGTGGGCCTCAGAGTTGTTTTGTGAAGGCGACAATGGCTCATAGTGTAAATTCCCGACTATTGTTATTTTGTATTTTCTCAGCTTTTAGCACCTGCCGGAGAGGCCTTGTCATATTGTATCTTTAGTTCCAAATCTTAATCTGAGATACTTCAAAGCATCGTCAATTCAGGATGAAAGATCAGGAGAGAATCTAGATCTAAAACATGATTTCAACAAGAGAGCTTTAACATCTTTGAAGGATACATTCACCAGAAAAATCCTCAAGAAGGGATCTTCGGCACATGTGGAAGCGAATCCGGATACATTTTTGGAAAGTTTGGCCAAGGGAAAAACTCTTTATTGCGCGACTTATCATCCTTAAAGGAGAGAATCCTAGGAAGCTTGGGGACCCGGTTCATAGGGTTTCATTTATCTAGAGTTTCTCAAATTGGAGGTGCGTATCATTAGGGTGTGGTTTCTTCCACTGTATTTTTTCTTCAGATGAGTCCATGCTTCAGGCATGGAGCACTGGTTCTTTATTCCTGAATCTCATAGTGCTGCATCTCCATGAACAGTCACTGGATTTTGATGTATCACAAGAAAAGAATGCTTTTTCCCAATTATGGGTTCTTTTACATTGGCGCAATTGGATTCTTTGGTATCCAAAGATTCTGCATGATATCATAATGGAAATAGGAACCCATATCCATCTTGACAGAGAAACTGAACAAGTATGATTTGGGCACTATCCCGGAATGATTTTTGATGTTGATCTCAATTACACTTTTATTGAAAATCAATTCCCTTCACTCAGACTGATGATATTCACATGAATGTTGAGCCTGAGAAGAGGCCTTTTTTGTGATGTTTGTTTGGTTGTTGGACATTCGTTGGAATGTTGTTGCAAGAAAGCCTCCTATGAAAAATATGGATTAAAGGGGTATCCTAACAATAAATTTCACAAGTTTTTTTGGGGAAAGGTTGTTGTGCCAAATTCTTTATCTCATGAAGTACCTGGGTCTAAAAGAACCAGGGAACTCATTGGAATTGATTCTCAGGTTCATGACAAAGATAACTCTTAGAAGCCTGGAGTGGTGGATGAGGGGCTGCTGTGTTATGGTCACACCTCAACTGAGAAAAATGTAGCAAATACATTTAGAACTCATTAATCTAGTGGGACTTCTATGACCTGGGAAGAGTTGGCAGAGGAGGATGATTCATCTAGATTAGAGGATCAAAATAATTGCTCAGATCTTTCTCAGTAGCTTGGATCCCAGAATAATGCAATTATAGAAGAGCAACATTCCCTCTCTTTTAGGGATGATCTTGCACATGGGTTGGAGTATGAAAGATAGGTGGATTTCTTAAGTTTCCAATCAGACGGTGAAAATGAGGTGCAGTCTATAGCTGATCAACACATATGGATTGAACATAAACTGGTAGATTCTAAGAACCATAAAGTTAATAAGATAGTGGTCATTTCTTCAGGGAAGGGGTCCATTAATAAGACAGTTTATAACACTCAAAGGATAGAGACTCTGGAAAGTTCAAAAATTGTTGATGTATCCTGTAGTACTGAGGTACTCAATTGCGACTCCCCTGTGAAGATTTTAACTGATTAGGTTAAAGAGGTCAGAGAAAAGGATGCACCCTCATGTTTGGAGGTTTTAGAAGATATATTAATAGGTAAATCTGATGGCCATTGTCACAAACCAACCCGGGTTGACCCTGAACCGGTCACCCGAGCGGGTCCGCGACATGGCCCGAAGGGCATTCCCGATCCCTACGGGCTGGTAACTAGTGCCGGGCATCAAAGTTTAATCGTTGGGAATGATTTATCCCATTAAAAAAACCTAATATACACGAAAACAGATATACACAAACAACTAATAACAATAACACTAGCAGTAGAAAGAAAAAAAACTAAACATACCTCCACGTGACCTTTCAGGTCACCTTCCGACCAAAGGCCGACCTTTCTCCAACAAAGAGAAACTCATCCAAGAAAACCTAAGCAAGGAAACCTACAACTGAAATGATAATATAGGCGTGATAATTTAAAATTCTCAGTAGGGATTCCAAAATAAACCACAGAACCCAACATATCTGTTCCCGAAGCAATCCATTAATGCAAGTTTGAAATGCAATTCTAAAAGTAGGTTTTTCACATTTGAAAATAAGTAACATGTTTTTCCCATTTAAAAAAAACCAACACACGCCAAATACCATTTTTCCAAAATCATTTGTCATTTTATAAATAAAATCCAAAACAGAGTATACCAATGTTGTGCTAGAGTAAAACAAGCAAAAGTGCAAGATGAAAATAAACTAGTGCACGGAAAGTAAACAAGCAATGAAAATGATCAAGTAACCATGGGTGATCCTAAACATCCCTAGAAGACCCCTGGATGTACTTGGTTTCAGAACCACCTACCGGCGTATGGTGAAGCTCCTAAGTCTATAACCAACTGGCTGCCCTAACTGACCAATCCAGTGGCAAAGCCCGCCTGGCCTAACAACAAATCCAGGGGGTACCAACCCGTCTAATCAGGGTTGATCAATAACCATCACTCGATCTCTAAAATATGCTCAGGAACCCATGGTGGTTACAATCATGCTATATTAGTAGGAGGCCCTCACACGCGTGACTCATCTCACCACACTTGCCTACCCCAAACACGGACGCTTCCTATGCGTTCACCCATAATGGGTTACCCTAGATAGGAGCGCCCCCAAATACACATTCAAACATTTCACATTAAAAAAGTGCCAACTGAGCCATCATTCCATGAAATCATTAAAACCCTTTAATACCTTTTTCAAAATACTAAAGTTGTTAAACGGGCATACAATAATCAAAACATCGTCATTTCAAAGAATCAACACAAACATTACACTAAAGCTGAAAGTGCGAAACGAGCAGTCACGTTCCAACACACACCCAAAACACACCTCATTTACCAAACGGGTCTTTACCATTTCCAAAACCAACTTTTATTTAAAAATAGTATGAAAAGCACACAACACACATAAAGATGTCAAAAGGGATTCCTTACCATAAAAAAATAATTGTTCTTTATGCGACACCAAAACCATTTAGATACATGATTCGCAATCACTTACACATTTTAGTAAATCATTTAAACAATTTATAAAACACTTATAAGTATCACAACATGGACTCCCACCACATAAAAATCCTAAATACTCTTTTGAAATCAGACGCACACCAAAGCCCTTCCAAAATAAGTTTCAAATCTCGCACAATTTATCAAATTCCATCAAATGACTCAACCAGGGTTCACACATAAATGACACCCAATACATCATTAAAAAAATCATCCTAAAACCAAATACATAACAAGTCTTTCAGAAAAAACACTTTTCCTAGTACACACATAACCCATAAAACATGTCAGAATGCACAAAAAAGCATAATATTTTTTTTCAAGCAATATTTAAATAGGAGGTCATTTTAAAATATACTCTTAACAAATTCTATTAGTTTGAAAACACCATATCAGACTAACTTCATATATCAAGGTGGTACAAATCATATTTTAAAAATCATCCAAGTAAAATTTGATGCCTAACCAAACATATCATCACAGATACATGCAGATATAAACCAGAAACTGACTCAAAGCATACTTTTAACGAACTCTAAAAATTTAAGAAAACTATAGCAGTTAAATTAAAGGGATAAAAAAACTAATAATAAAGTTTCAGAACTAAATGAAAGAGCACAAGTATTAATGTAGTGATCCAGAAATGAAATACGCGAATTCACCTAGCTCAAACCAAGAGCGAATGCGACAGAACCCCAACAGAATGTTGAGAAATGCCTTGAGGATCAATCATGCATGCTTAACGATGATAAAAGACACATGGCACACAATAATGACAATATTAAGATCTAGTAAAAATAAATAAAAACACCAAAGGTGAAATGAAGAAAAAAAATAAAAAAAAAAAATAAATAAATAAACAAATAAATACAAAGATAGATAGATAATTGTACCAGAGTAGGGGGGTTTGGCCGGTGTGGCAAAGGGTGGTCAGACCGCCGATATTCCGGTGCCCTGCTGGCCGTAGAAAAATGGCGAGCGAGGGGGAGCGCTCTGCTGGTGCGGCGAGGATGCTAGGGGTTGGGTGCAACTGGATCGCGATGGGGACAAGGAAAGCATGAGGTTGAGGCTTGAGGGTGCACCAGGAAGACAACCAGGGCCACCATGAATGAGAGAGAGGGAGGGAGGGAGCAGTTCGGGCCCTGTAGGTGGGGGCTGGCCGAAGGTGGTTTTGGCCCGGTCTGCGCCTCGGTGGCCTGGAGCAGGGTGGAGGCGGCCTGTCCGGTGGTGGGGCGTTGGTTAGGTCGGGCAGCCGGAGGCGCAACAGGGGGGTGAGGGTGTTGGGCGAGGGAGTGCTGCAGGTGCTAGGGCAGCTGGGTGGAGGGGCGCAGGGCAGTGAGGAGGCAGCCGGGGTTGGGTGCAGCGCGGAGCGAGTCTGGAGGGGTGCCGCTGGGAGGAGGAGGCGGCTGGACGGGGGAGCCGGCATGGGCAGAGGGAGCCCAGGCGAGGTCGGAAGGCGGAGGCGGCGTAGGGATAAGCCGCAAGAGCAACCCGCACTGGAGAAGGCCGAAACAGGGGGCGCCACGGGTATGGGAAGAGGGAAAATGGGGGGGTGGGCTATGGGTAGAGCTAGGGTTTCTTAATTTTTTTTCATTTCATAATAATAATAATAATAATAATAATAATAAAACCAGAAAATAATACTACTATAAATTACAATAATTAATATAGTAATAATAATAAAAATATCAGTAACTCGTTAATAATAATAATGTCATTAAAATATTTAATTTTCTTAATAATAATACAATAATAATAATGATAATATAAATGAGAATATTATTAATGATAATAATATAATATTAATAATAATGATAATAGTAATATAAGTAACAATATAAATAATATAAATATTAAGATATAAAGAATAACAATAATAAGAATATGAATAATAAAAACCAAATCCATTCATTTTAAAAGTCATCCAATTGTACGGCTCGTGTTCCGTTGAGCGCGCGGTTGATCGAACCATGCTCAGACCGTGCCACCCGACACTAACCGCATGAAGGGAAAAGTTGTGTCCCTGCCGTGCAGTTTCATAACCCGCGTGCGAGTCGCATGTTAAAAATCCGGGGTGTGACAGCCATATTGTCCCCCAAAGGCCTATGAGGATAATCAAGGAGAAGTGGCTGTTATTGATTTTTTCCAAATCCCCTAATCTTGTCAATGAGAATAGTAGGATGCTTTTGGACCATGCGGTAGGTTCTGGACCTTTGATAGAGGAACCCATGAGTGCTAATGATATATTGATAAGTGAGCATGGGAAGCTAGAGAAATGGACATCCACACATGATTTCATCACCAAAGAACAGGTGGATACCTCCAATACCTTTGAGGTTCTTGATATAGATGTAACTTCTGGTGTAGAAGAGTTCCACTAGGATTCTCTTAGCATTCACTCTACAGTGCATATGAATGTGGCACCGGTCATGACAAATGAATAGGTACCTAATCCGGATACTAGGTGTAAGGTACAAGAATCTTCTCACAACCCTCTTTGAGAACTTGATATGTATCATGAAATAGAAAACCAAAATAAAGAAATAAAGGTTCAAGAAGACACACTGATCCCTCTTGGAGTGCTTGATCGACCACAAAGCCAAGAAGGTCTAACTAAAAGAAAATTAGACCTATCTAATCTATAAATTCAATCTTGTATGATGAATGAAAGTTATAATCTTATTGAGAGTGACTCAGAGGAATCAAGAGATCCAAAAGGTCCTTGTAAATGTGCAAAAACTTGTAGGAGAGGTTGACATCTCCAAAATAGAGGTCATAAAAGTGGTCAAATTAATTGGGTGGAGCGACATGCTGACTATCTAGAATCTCAAAATGAAATTATTAAAATATTTGGTCTGTAACTCATGAGGGTAGTTTCTTTACCTGACCCCATCTTCCTCCTTATGTTTGTCTACTTTATTTTAATAAAGGGATGTGGGTCCAAACTTTCTTAAAAAAAATATAAATATATATAAATATATAACTATGTCAAAGCAGTGCGGACCATGAGGTATAATTATATAATTATATAAATATATAAATATATAAATATATAATTATATAGAAATATTTTTAAATATTTTTATTTATAAATATAATTATAAATAAATAAATATATTTATATTTAAATAATTAAAAAATTACAATAAATATAATTATTATAATTCTATAAATATATATATTAATATATTAATATATATATATATATATATATATATGTAATTATATAAGCAGTTTGGGTATCAACTAAATGGTAATCTATCCCGTAATGTTGCATCTGGTTTAGGGCTCAACCCCTGACTGCTTTATATTAGAGGGTTTATTGGTCACATCAATGGCATGCTAGTGATGATGAGAAAAGTGTGTTGGTTGGCTGGATGGTTGTAGTGGTGACATTTCGGTGGAAGTCTCCGAACAACGGGGTGAGGACCTCGATACAGATTGGATGACAATGGTGTTAGGCTCTACAAGGAAGTCCACACCATGAATTGGTAGAAGAAGATAGAGAAGTTAACATCAGTGGCCTAGTAGGGAGGTGTCGCTCAAGTTGTGTGAGGTGAGCGTTGTCCATGGTAGCCGATTAAGCAAATGATGATGGACGAGTTGGTGTTGGTGGTTGGTAGGGGTGATGGGCTTTGACGTTGTCAGTGGATGGTGGCGTTGGGCGTAGTAAATAGCAGATGCGACAATAAAGGCATCAATGGCACAATGGTCAGTCGACGGTGGGAATATGTAGGTGTAGTGGCGTAGACAGAGAAAAATAGATGGGGGCGCATGGAAATGCACAGATGACCTAAGGGTCAGGGATTTCAGGTCAGTTGTTGGGGGTTTCGTACCTACTAGACCTATGCATCACGTAATGGGCTCTCTCTACCTAGAATAATAGGAGGGTTTATCTTTTTTAATAAAAATGGTGGTTTCCCCCTACCTATTAAAAAAAATATATAAATACATTTATAATTATATAAAAATATGTATAAATATATTTATTTATAATTATAATTATAACGAAATATATATATATATATATTGAAATAATTATAAAATCATAATAAAAATACTTATTATATTTATAATTTTATAAATACATGTAATTATATAAATATATTTATTTATAATTATAATTATAATTATAAATAAATGTATATATATATATCATATATATAATTTTATAAATATATATAATAATATAAATAAATTGTTAAGATTATATCTTTATCAGCGCTAAAAAATCGTTGATAAAAAATAGTTTTATCAGAGTTTTCTAGTTTAGCGTTGATAAATCTAATATTTATCAATAGTTTTTGTAAAGTGCTAATAAAATACTTAACTAATCTTATAAAGTAACCCTATCTGGAGGCTTCTCTCCCACACCTTCAAGCTCTTGTATAACCCTACTGCTACAACTGCTCTAGCCAAATCCTACTACTACTGCCAATCTCGATCTTCAGTGACTTTCCCAACGAATTATTTCTCTCTAAATCTAAGGTATGTGACGAATCCCTACACTACATCGCACCCTCACACCACATCACACCACCCTTACACCACAAAAATCCCCGCACCACATCTCACACCTGCAGTACATCACAACACCCTTTCACCACATCACACCACCCCTGCTTGCCTATTTCCCACAAGAAAACCATACAGTGTGGGAAAGTGTGTGCTCTATTTGAGTTCAAGAGACCTTGGGAGGACACCATCATCAACAACATAGCTAGAGTGTCTTTGTGAAGGATTAGGGCTAGGAAATCATGTAACTATGTTAGTAGAACACATGATGAAGATGTAGTTGGGTGATCTCAAAATATAGGTTTTTCCTGCAATTGCATGGCTGGAATGAAATCACACGATCGTGCAACTGAGGCATGTAGTCAGCGATTCCTGATTCCCATATTCCCTCATACCATATAATTTTTCCAAATATATATTACTTCTTTAATATTTTTTAATTATACTAAATTAATCATTATTGTTAAATTTTAGTATTAACAGAGTAAATTGAATTTACTATTGCATAATTTTTTAAAGAAACAAAATAATTTTAGTGACATGAAATTTAGTGTGTTCCTAGAAAATACAATTGATATAAAACATTGAAATGAGGAAAATAATCAATGTATCAAAATACATGTCTTTTTTTCTATATGAATATTTATTTTTAACCAAGATTTTAATAAGCTGTGTTTAAATTTTCAATTATTTGTTCTTGACATATATTTTTTAAAATATTTATAACTTTTAAAATGAATTTTATTATGGGATCCTTATATTAATGAATTGAATAGATTTTCATCATATTAAATATATGAATAAATTACAATAAATTTCAACTAAACTAAAATACCAATAAGTGGTATATAATATGTTTTTTAATGTAACTCTTAAATAAATTTCGAAATATTTTATAACATTGTATGTTTTATTCAAATTTATATTTTGATTTATCATAAAATATAGTTATATATTTCTAAACTCTATATAATGAATATTATTTTTTAATTATATGTAAAAGGTTTGGAATAAAAATTTAGTAACATAAAATTCAATCAAACATTAATTTCTTTTACTTAAAAAGTTAATTGATAAAGGAATATCTTATAATTTTTTTGAAACAAACATTATTATTGATTCCTAAATTTAGGTTAATCTTTCTTAATATATGAAAATAATTAGTAGACTAAAATTTAATTAAATCCTCCATGATCTTTTGTCTAAAATATCAATCATATTTTAAGATTGATAAACCTTTACATTTTCCTTCATATTATGGAAATCAATCCTAGGTGTGGCCGACACTTCACCTCAAATAGTAAAGTGAATAAACCTTATGCATCTCCCTTGAGTCATGAAAATGAATCTTACATATCATCCCCTATTAGTGGAAATGACTATTACTTACCACTCGATGTCCTTTATGTAAACTACAGATTCACACTTACATATCCCAATGTAGTTACGTACTTTACTAATTTTATTCATTTATAAATTTATATACTTTTATAAATTTTATATTATATCATATTTAAAAATATAGTTTAAATATAAAATTTAATTAATTATTTTTACTTTTATAGTTTTCTATATTTATAAATTAATATACAATTATAGTTTTATTTGTTATAAATTACTATACTTTTATACTTTCATAAATTTTACTTTTATATGTTATAATTTCATACTTTTATAAATTTCTAAAACTATATACTTTTGTAAATTATGTATACTTTTATAACATATATGTACTTTTATATAATTTTATAAATTTATATACATTTATAAATTATGTATATTTCTTTAAAATATATATATTTTATAAATTATATATAATTTTATAATTATATATATATATATGTGTGTGTGTGTTTATAATTTTATATACTGATATAAATATATATACATTTGTAATTTATACTTTTATACCTATATACTTTATATACTGATCAATCACATTCGATTGTTTTGATACTTTAGAACAATAATTCATAAGTCATTTGTGCCATGTAGGAATCAACCACACCTCTATCTAACACACGGTGTGACCAGTATGACTATAAGTGTGACTTTTAATTTTAAATTGACATTTTATTAAAAAAGATAAGTGACATACTCAAAATAAATAAACCACATTCAGATAGTTTTTATACTTTAGGAAAACATTCTATAATTCATTTTTCCCATGTATCAATCAGCTCCACCTCAAACTGATTCACGGTATGCCTAGTATCTCTCAAAGTGCCTATTACCAGTCTAAAATTAACATTTTAGTTCAAAACATGTTTCAATCACTGAAAACCAAGAAATCATGCTCGTATTTTATTTATAATTTAGTAAAAGTATTAATAAGTCATTTGTGATGTGTAGGAATTAGTCTAACATCAAACTGACACATGATGTAACCAGTATGACTCAAAGTGCATGTTTTTAGTTTGAAATAAAATATACAAGTGACATACTCAAAACTAAGAAAAAACATTCAAATTGTTTTTACACTTTAGTAAAATGATCCATAAATCATTAGTGAGGTGTAGGAATCATCCATACCTCAATCTGGCACAGAGTGTGACTGATATGACTCAAAGTGTGTATTTTTATTTAAAATTAACATTAATTTTAGTAAACAAGTCATGTGACATACTCAAAACTAATAAGACTCATTCATATTGTTTTTATACTTTATGAAAACAATCTATAAGTCATTTTAAAAGTGTAATAATCGATTACACCTCAATCTGGTACACAGTGTGCATGATATGACTCAAAGTGTCCGTTATCAGTTTAAAATTGACATTTTAGTTCAAAATATGTGTCACTCATTAAAAACTAAGAAAAACACTCTAATTGTCTTGATAATTTAGTAAACTTATTCTTAATTCATTTTTGATGTGTAGGATTCAGTCACACATCAAACTAACACACGATGTGACCTGTATGACTCAAAGTGCGTGTTTTCATTTTAAAATGGAATTTTAGTAAAAAAACACAAGTGACGAATCTAAAATTGAGAAAATGAATTTGGATTGTTTTTATAATTAATGAATAATATGCATAAATCATTTGTGATGTTTAGGAATTATTCTCACCTCAATCCAATTCATGGTGTGATCATTATGACTCAAAGTGTGTCTTTTTATTTAAAATTCACATTTTAGTAAAAAACACTAGTGACATACTCAAAACTGATAAAAAAATTGAATTGTTTTTATAATTTAGAATAATGATCCATAATTAATATGTGATTATTAGGAATCATATGCACCTCAATTCGATACATAGTGTTCCTAGTATGACTCCAAGTGGTCATTATCAGTTTAAAATCGACATTTTAGTTCAAAACATGTGTCCCTAAATGAAAACCAAGAAAATGAACTCATTATATCTTGATAATTTAGTACAACTATTCATAAATCATTTTTTACATTTAGAAATCATTATCATGTCAAACCAATAGAGGATGGATCTGTATGACTCAATGTGCATGTTTCTAGTTTAAAATGATTGTTTAGTAAAAAAATTAACTTACTCAAAAATGAAAAAATGCATTCATATTATTTTGATAGTTTATGAAAACAATCCATAAGTCATTTTTGATATATATAAATAAGACTCACCTCAATATTACAAACAGTGTGACTAATATGACTCCAAGTGTGTCTTTTTTATTAAAGTTGGCATTAATTTTAGTAATAAGAAAAATACTCAAAATTGATAAAACACATTTGGATTGTTTTGATACATTATAAAAATGATCCACAAGTCATTTTTAATTTATAGGAATTAGTTCCACATCAATCACAAACATCATGTTCCCAGTATGACTCAAAGTATCTATTATCAATTTAAAATTGACATTTTAGTTCAAAACATTTGTCACCTATTCAAATTCCAGAAAAAAGTGATTTGATTGTCTTTATAATTTAGGAAAATGATTTATAAGTCATTTTTTATGTGTAGGAATTAGTCTCACATCAAACCGAACCATGATGTGACCGGTATGACTCAAAGTGCATGTTTTGAGTTTAAAATGACATTTTAGTAAAAAATATAAGTGACATACTTAAAATAAAGAAAATTCATTTTTATTCTTTTATAATTTAGGAAAATGATCCATAAGTAATTTTTTATGTATTGGAATCAACCACACATCGATTTGATTTATGTTGCGACCAGTATAACTCCAAGTGTGTCTTTTTATTTAAAATACACATTTTAGTACAAAACAAAAGTGACATACCCAAAACCGAGAAAACACATTTGGATTGTTTTGATACCATGGTAAAAATGATCCATAAGTCATTTTTTATCGGCACTTTTTTAGCATTGATAAAGATCCCCCTTTATGAATATTATTACGCTGATAAAGGTGTCCCCCCTTTTAAAGGCGCTTACAACAATAATGCTTTTCTAGCACAGTTAAATTACATTTTTTTGTGCTATTAAAGGGCCTATATGTGGTAATATACCATTGTATATTGCATGTTTTGCAGTAGTTAATGTAAAAATGAATTTATACATATTTGGGATGAAGAATAAGAATCGTATTGATTCAAATGACATTTATTGGTTTATGATCAAACAAAGGGGGTTATTTAATTTTTAAACCAATCCAAAACTGAATGAAATCATTTGATTAATTAATTAAATAAAAAGGATAAAAATGGGTTTTTATTAGAATAAAATATAACCTAGCTTTCAAATTGTCAAACTTAAGATTCCAAATTCAATATATTATTTTTAAATGAATTATTTTACTCCTTAAATTCTTAATTTTTTTCAATTTATATACATATCAATAAGATTAATATCAC
This sequence comes from Viscum album, assembly GCA_963277665.1. NCBI lineage: Eukaryota > Viridiplantae > Streptophyta > Magnoliopsida > Santalales > Viscaceae > Viscum > Viscum album. The sequence goes on from OY728165.1 coordinate 1,135,003,750, forward strand.
TATTAACATTGACATAAATCAAAACACAGTGGATATGTTAAATGTAGAGAAAAACACTTGTTGGAGTGAGGGGTTCAAGTGAATGAAACCTACCTGAGACCCTAATAATTGAAATCTGTGTGATCAATGTGAGAAAAAACTCCCTAATAGATTTTTATTGGCGAAACCCTTGGTCTTCCATGAAATCCTTGCACAAGCCTCCTCTTAGTGAAAGCATCCCTCGTGCCTAGGTGAAATATAGGGTGTGTAAGAGGAGAGACAACTATGTTGTAAGAAGGAAAATTTTATCAATTTTTTAAAAAAGAATACCGATGGTTAAAAAATTCAATAATTTAATTTTAATTAAAGTTATATATTTTTTAAAATATATTTTAAAAATAGTACACACACCATAGTTAGTTTATTTTTATTATAAGAAAATTATGTTAAATTTAAAAAAAAAATAAAGAGAATCCTAGACGCCAAGGATGTCTCTGGTGAGGATAATCATGTGATTGAGGGTAATCTAGCCCTAGCTCCTGAGGATCAGAACCAGGTTCATAGCTTGAAAAAGAGGTTCTTTGATGATACTCGATTTAGGCCTTCGGAATTTGGGATGATTACAAAAAATGGTTCAATAACTTTTGTTGAAGAAAATCAATCACTTATTTCTCCACATATTGCTGAGTGCAAGAACATGATCATTTCTCAGTTGGTGGGCTAGTATAGGATTAATTTGTGGAATCTTAAGGACTTGTGAAGTCACCTTCTTTAATTTTGGGGCTTTGATGGATGGTAGACAACGTCACTTTGTATAGGGTTCTTCCACATTATTTTTCTTCCATCTGATTTGAAGGTGAAAGCTTAGGGAATGGGATTTGTCCCTCTCAATCCTAGAATTCTTCGAATTCAAAACCGGTATCCCAACTTCAACCTTTCAACTATTAGAAACTTGACCACTCAAGTTCGGGTTTGATTCCTCGACCTCAGCTGGTACTTCTGGCATCCTTAAACATTGTGGGGTGTAGCATCTACTGTTGGGGTTCCAATCAAATTTGACAAGGAAATGGAACGTGCAAGGTTTGTGAGTTTTTCTTGAATACTTGTTGAGATTGATATGAGTAATACTCTCACTGCTACAACGATGTTAGTGGATGATGCATACAAAATCGAGTTTCATATTTTTTTTGAAAAATTACATGGTTTTTGTAAGAAATGCTTCAATATTGGACACTCTACTAACATTATCCATAAAGGCTTGAGATGTATGAACTTTTGGAATCAAAATCATGTGATTCATAAGTGAAAATTCAAACTTCCATCTGCAAATGTTGTGATTGAGGAGTTCAATCCATCTAATGGAGGCAGAACCTTTGAAACTGGCCTGGACAAGGCACCTGAACATAGTGAAAGCAGTACTAGAGGCAAGGAAGGTAAGGCCTCGGGTGAAAAAGCTACTTGTTCAAAAAAATGATAGGTGTAAATAGCCATTTCAAGTGGATAAAGGGTAGTCCCCTCGGCCATAGTCTGCCAAACCACGTGGGATGTCCTACTCATGGGAGGATCTTACTATTGATACAGATGATCCTCATGTTAGAGAGTATGTTAAAGACACCCTTGAGAAGGAAGTAGGTGAAGAGTTTGATGATGATGAATGTCCTGATGGTAAATCAGCCTGTGAAATTGATGCTCAGAGGAATGTTGATTGTCAACAATGGTAAGAACACGACCTAGACTTTTCGAAGAATAGGAAGGGAAAATTGAAAATTGTATGAACCATTTTATGTAAGAGTACAAATGATTCCTCATCAATGATTAATAAAAAGGTATCTGAGTCATTATAAGGACTTTAGGTAATTACCAATTCTGAAATAGTGAAGGACCAACCCTTTTGGGATGATACTAAAGGCACACATACTCCCTTTAAAATTGATAGGAGGTGTGAAGAGAACTTAGTTATTAATGTGGCTCATGTGGCTTCCATGGATTTATCTAGTTATTCTTCTCTTGATAAGCAGGTGACATCACCCAAGGTGGACCCCCATAAATAAAGTGACTTTCTTAAAGCCTCAAATATGAGGAGGCAAATATTACAAGTGTGACAACTTCTAAAAGCAATGAATCATGGCGATGTTGTAGTTTAAATTGATGGTTGCTTTGTTTTTTTTAATAAAGGGGGCGATGATTGATCTTTAAAAAGACATGCATATTTTACATGTTAAATAATTTCAAATTGTTGAACGGATGTGATTAAAACATCTTGATTGTCATCCTATGATGTATTCATGGACATGACAAGGTGAACCACCATGGGGAGGACCCTAACAATAAATCATGGGGGGACCCATCTCTATTCACTGTTGGAAGGTAAGTGGGGTAAGTAATCCATATAATTAAACATGCAGTTGAAATCCAACTCCAAATTCACCAGTGGGTTGTCCGCGCTCACCGTCCCAGGGTTCGTAGCCATGGTCGTCTCCGATGAATCGAGCCACGGTGGTCAGAAGTCCCCGAAAAGTGGCGCTAGGAAGTCACTCGACCAGGATGGCACCTCTAAGATGAAGTACGATACCATTTCGGGGTCTAATAGTGAAGAAGAAGGGTGGGGAATCCATGGGCTAGAGGATCGGAGGAGAACAGGAAAGAAAAGGAGGGGGAGGGGACTCAGTTTGCGGCTGGCGGCATGGGGAGCAGGAGTCCTGGTCCATGACACTGACTCCACAATGAAAGTTGATGAAGAATCGTTGGCTTCGTTGTGGATCCTGCGGTAGCGTCGGCAAAGGCAGGTGAGGAGCGGGATCCATGGAGGGGGTCTGGCCCAGCATTTCCCGGGTCTCCGTCGGGATCGCTGCAATGGGGAAGGGCGCCGCGTGGGTGTAGGTGTGGTGGCCGCGATAGGTGACGTCGAAGAAGTCGGGGTCTTTCTTGGATCTCTGGACATGCTTGGTGGCCAGACAGCCCCGGGTATAGCGGTGACTGTTTGGAATGGATAGATCAAGGAGGTCCTACAGTATCCATTTGAAGATGATAAAGGATAATGATTTGGTGATGAATAGTTCGATGGGCTATGTGGAATCATTGGTGTTTTCATCTGATCAACTGGGCCTGGGAAAATGGGGTGAAAATTGTGGAAGAAATTATAATGGTTGGATGCATGGTGGTGTTGAAGGGGTTGGTATTTGCAGGAATGGGAACATATGAGCATTTCATGTGGCATATCTTTCACCATAACCTTATGCGGCTGGATGTTGATATGGATATGGACATGATGGGTGGAAGAATGGATTTCGTTGTCCCATTAAAGGAGATATAACATCTTCTCATGCATCAAATATTATATATGTATGTGATACTAGTGACACCGTGCATCATATTGATGCGGTTTTGACTCCTATATGTTTAATCAATGTTTAAAGTTTCGTTTGTATTGGTCTTATGGTTTATATTTTATAGTCTTTCAAAGTCACGTACTTGAAACATTTTTAAGTTTCAAGTAGGCACTTTTGAAAGCTTATAAATTATTTTTCATGAACATTTTTTATGAAATGATTTTTTTCAACAATTTCTTATATGTTTAATCATTGTTTAAAGTTTCGTTTATATTGGTCTTATGGTTTATATTTTATAGTCTTTCAAAGTCACGTACTTGAAACATTTTTAAGTTTCAATTAGGCGCTTTTAAAAGCTTATAAATTATTTTTCATGAACATTTTTTATGAAATGATTTTTGTTTTCAACAATTTATTATATGTTTAATCAATTTTTAATGTTTCGTTTATATTGGTCTTATGGTTTATATTTTATTGTTTTTCAAAGTCACGTACTTGAAACATTTTTAACTTTCACGTAGGCAATTTTGAAAGCTTCTAAATAATTTTTTATGAACATTTTTCATGAAATGATTTTTGTTTTTAACAATTTCTTATATTTTTAATGAATTTTTATAGTTTCGTTTATATTGGTCTTATGGTTTATATTTTATAGTCTTTCAAAGTAATGTACTTGAAACATTTTTAACTTTCAAGTAGGCGGTTTTGAAAGCTTATAAATTATTTTTCATATCCATAGACATAAAACATATAAATGAACATAAACAATCAATGTCTATGTCAACGGTGAGGAGATTTTTTCCCACATGGTGGTCTAATAATAGGACATCCACGGCGATATCTCTAGGGAGTCTGATGACCTGGAGAGGGATGATACTCAGGCGCTAGAACGTCGACTGTCATATCCTCCACCTTTGTGCCAGAGGGAGAAAATGTCAACTCCACCTTGTACTACCCTCTTGATCCTTCTCACACTTCGATGGTAGAAGGACCAGACATCATCACAGTGGGGAACAAATCATGTGTTGGAACTATACCCCAACTCTATGATGGGTCTGGACCCCAAGGATGCGATAACTTTGGACCCAAAGGCTACAATCCATATGGACCCCGCGATGGAGAAAACTGAGGATATCTCATAAAAAAAGATGGATCCCACGACAGCTAAGGCACATCCTTTATCGGCTTAGACTGGACTACTAGAGGGTCAACCTCTGCCTGTGGAACTGGTTAGGCCTGACGTGCAGGATGACGCTGTCTATGTCGTTGTGGTCGTGGCTCCTCAGCACCAGCAGCTGTTGCAGGATCTTCCTCTATAGCAGGAACCTGTTGTCTCCATGCCGAAATCTCAAAGAGGCACTCGTAAAACACATGGACAGATGACCTCAGCTCCAACGCTTGAGCATGAACGGCTTCCTGGCTAAAGACTCTATCCCCAGCCTCATCACTCATAATAATAAGACTGTCTGTGTGACTCTCCTGTAAAAAGATTAAAAATGAATTAGAAAATAACTCAATAAACATAGTAATATAATTTAATTGACTTACAATCATATGCATCTCTCTGCCGGCTTGGGTAAGATACAATATAGACTTCAATCTATACCATGGCTCATACTCGTGTTGTGCTGGAAAAGAGAACTACATCGTAGGAACTCCCTGGATACAAAACTCTGCACGTCTGCGCCAATAGTCGAGAAATACAACATGTACTCAATGTCAGTCATCATCCAGCCTCTCTGTCAGCTTCATCCCATGAAGCTGATCTGTCTACCTCGGCGGTAATGGAATCCGCTGAGTCAAGAGAAATAGGCGCATGACTATGTCAAGCTGGTGCCACTCAACAATATGAAAGTGAATGAATGGAACTATAGCCGTAACATCGTCAAGACCAACCGTGCAGTATAGAGGAAACTGGTATATAACAGACCAGTATGGAACCCATGAAATCTGAAATAACATATTACCCTTGTTAGAAAAACTCTTAACTAAAAAATGATGCTGTTATTAAAATTTTTAGACAGTTATAGATTGTATATACATACTTGATGGGGTAAGAGGAAGTCCAACTTGATCCGATATATGGCCAAATCGTGTCTTGGAACTGCATTGAAATTGTGTCACTAACACCACCTATAAAATATAATATCGATAGTGATAAATAATGAGAAATTAAAGTCAATAACTTGTAGTAGCATCAGAAACTGATTTAAATGAGTGATCATACCAGAGTCCACGCAGAGCGTCATGCAACACCGCCATCTTGACCGGCAGACCAGCAAGATCAGGGCAAAATGCAGGGATGTGCTCCCATGCCCACATCTGAATAAGGATGACGCATCCCCCGAGACCTGTGCGCCGCCTGTTGGATATCCTGCATAATGCTCTGTATGTGTATGCCAAGCAGGCAGATCCCCAACTGTACGTCCCTGCCCGATCAAAGTCCTCTAGCAGGGGTAGATACATCATGTGCATGTGCATCCCTAAATGATCCGTACACATGGTCCCTCCAATAAGTCGTAATATATATGCATGTGCATAACGCATCACTGTCTGCTCGTCAACATCATCAGCTAAAAGTGGAATATGTAACTCCATCCAAGGAATGGATATCGATGCTCCATCGGTAGCACTATGATTGGACAAAATGTCAACGCCTGACAAGCACTGAGCAAGTTCGGGACAAGATGCCCGAGTGGATCCAATAATGGGTCTCCCCTGGATAGGAAGACCAAGAAGCACATCCACATCCTAGGGGGTGATGGTCATCTCTCCCTCAGGCAGGTGGAATGTGTGTGTCTCTGGTCTCCACCTCTCCACGAGTGCATCTAGCAGGTGATGGTCTAAAAATGTAAAATATGATACCGTAATACCATAGAAGCCAAAACGATGCAAGTATGGTATAATGAAAGGAGGAGGCTCCGTGTGATGAAAATGGTGTGCTCGACCCACCCGGGTCAATCGATCTGAACCACCCTCTATCACAACCTGTGAACAATGGGTAGTCTGATGACTGAGTAATATGGTGTTATTCATCTGCATATAAATAAATTAAATGAGTTGTAAGTTTAAACTGTAAATATAACATCATGATCAGTAAAATATTATGATTTTTAGAATGCAACCTCTCTAGTCCAGGACTGATTCTACATAGAGTAAAAAATATGTTTTTGGGTTTAATGTTATGATTTTTAGTTTTGTGAGTTAGAAAACCGATGTTAAATGAAGAGATAACAACATAAAATTTACAATATGATAATCTCCCAATAACGATAATACATCATTGTGGATTAGAGTGTGAACTCGACCAAACAATGTTAGGGTATCATTTTCGATTATGACCTTCTTGATAACATATGGTGCATCTCTAACTCTGTCTTTGTTCTTGAGGCCAGTCCATCTCATTTCGCATCCTTCTAGCCTTCGTTCTCCCATGGGGACGCAACCGATTCATATCAGGTACCACTATCGGCTGACCTTCGGGCATTGGGAAATAACAAAACTCGCCAATAGGTGTCTATGGTGAAACATAACAGTTAGCATTTGTGTTCATCTATACACTGGATCAACATATGCTTCCCATGATATGTTAATAGAGGCACATGCTGGGATGGTGTATGATCATGGAAACTGTAAGGCCTGAAAGTTTCCACATTGACATTGCCTCGTTTCTAGTAATACCACCATTTTTTCACCAATGCTATTTGTGATGGGGTTCGACTTCTCTTGAACTTCAAATCGAGAGTCTTCTCATCGAAATAGGCAGACTTGATAACCAGAAGATTCTTCAATATTCTTTTCAATCTCTCGTTGAAAATTTCTTCTGTAAATTAGCCCCTGTTGTATTCTATCTGATACTAGTTTTTGTCTATCAACAAAGTACTTCACGCAATGATATAATGTCTCCTGAACAAGGGCAGTTATAGGTATCTTTCAAAGTCCTTTGAATACACCATTAATGCACTCTATAATTTTTGTGGTCATGTGTCTGTACCTCTTCCCCCCATCATATGCCAATGTCCATTTTTCTTTTGGAATTTTCATCATATAATCATAAACTTCTTCATTAACCTGACGAATACAATGTGTACCAAGTCTGGTGATTTCCTTCTTCATTGGTTCGTTGTGGAATGTTTTATGCAAGTTGCTAGCAATGTGTCTAATGCAGAACCGATGATGTGCATTTGTGTAACTCCATGTATCAGGATCCGCATTGATTGCCTCATTAATTTCCCGATGCCGATCAGATATCAAACAAACACCCCGAATGTTGGGGAAATGGTTGATGATACATGCCAATAACCAACTCCATAATTCATAGTTTTCTTTCTCTATAATGGAAAAGGCAAGTGAAAGAGGTGAACGGTTTCCATCTTGGGTTGTTGCAATCAACAATATACCCTTATATTTTCCGTATAGAAATGTTACATCAATATAAATGAAGTGTTTTCTAAAACAAAATGCGGAGATACATGGGAGGAATGCCCAAAAAAATTGATGAAATTGAACACGAGAAAGATCAATTCTGTTATCATGAGACACATATTCATTTGTATCAAGATGGAATACAACTTGGTTATGATTACTCAGTATAGCTAGCAATTGCGGCAATACTCGATATGAGTCATCCCAATCACCATAGACGTTCACAATTGCCTTCTGTTTCGCTATCCATGCCTTATTATACGAAATATTATAACCAAATGTCTGTTGTATTCTCTCTTGCACAAGGGCTATAGAAACATCTTGACATATCCTAATCATCTCAACAACAATGGATGACACAAATTCTGCAACCAATGAAGTATGATCTTCTGTCAGGCTTGGCTGAATGCAAGTACGAGTTGCCTCAATCCTTGAGATTCTCCAACCTCCAAATGCAATGTTCAGAATCTCCCTCAATTGAAATATAAAATCATCCCCATACTTCTCACATTGTATGACATATTTTCTATAGTCTGATTTGTAAACTACATAGCTACAGTGCCTCTCAATGTGAAATATCTTTAGAGTACTTTTTAATGCATCTTTACTTGGAAAATTCCTTCCAACATATAAAGTTTTTTCCATCTCACTAAACCTATCTCGTATAACTTTGGGAAACTCAGTTCCCAGTGTGAGAACATTATCTTAAAATTCAGGTACATGTGTCATTTCTTCTGACCAAGATGCAAAGAGCGGTTGATGATTTATTGTAGGTCGAGCCTGCTATACATCTAATGCATTTCTCAAAACTTCCGTTGTTCATTCCTAATCAGCACTATTATCACCATCTGTTTCGTTATTAAGAAACTCCTTATCAGATGTCGGGTTAACATGTATATCCGTGAGATCAAGTAGGTTGTCCTCTTCTGCATCATTTGGAATAGTCTCAACTTCATGGGGCGGACTATCTTCAACGACTCTTGTAAGTCTACGTCTTTGTACAATTGGATGTTGTTGTTCTACAGTAGAAACATCAACATATAACTCCATCATGGTACCATCCGAACGTTGAGAAAACAAATTAATTGTTTGGATCCATTGCGCATAATCAACCAATGGACAATCTAGATTCCACAATGTTGACGGGAACTGAAAATGTCTATAACTCATTTACTTGATCTTTTGATTGAGTCCTGGATTTAATGAGCCATGAATTCTATCTTGAAGGTCACTTAGGGTTACACAATCAGTTGTATTAACCACTGTTATTGGTTGTGTACTGTAAGAATCTCCTTTCTTAGTTTGAATAGCATCTCCATAGAAGTACTCACAGGAAAAAATTACGCTCTACGTAAAAAAAGTTTTCTGATCAAGATTTTGATAATGTAAGTGACATTCAGAATGATGGTTACCAATATAAGTTGGATTTTTTACTTTGAATGTGTAATTAAACTACTTATTAAAAATAAGTTGGATTTTACCTCACGTTCAAATAATAACTATTACTTCTAAACTATACAATCTTTAGGATACTTAAATTTTAAAAGTTCTTATATCCTGAACTAGGATATTTCTTAGTACACTATTTAATTAGTTAATCATTCTTCAATCATTAGTTATTCCTTACTAAATTATTAATTAGTTATTCAATAACACAGTAGAGTTAAAATATAAATAACATAGAGTTAAAAAATAAAGAACACTATGTTTCGAGCTTCTCCCCTTTATTGCAGTGAATTGGATATCAAAATTTTAGAAAACCCGTTGTTACACGGGTTTTCTGAAAATTTGATATCCAATTCACTCCAATAAAGGCCAGAAGCTCGAATCATGCTGTTGTTTATTTTTTAACTCTATGTTATTTATATTTTAACTCCATGTTATTTATTTTTTCACTTTCACTCCATGTTGTTTTTAACTCCATGTTTTTTTTAACTCCATGTTGTTTTTTAACTTCATGTTGTTTTTTAACTCCATGTTGTTTTTTAACTCCATGTTATTTTTTAACTCCATGTTGTTTTTTAACTCCATGTTATTTTTAAACTACATGTTGTTTTTTAACTCCATGTTGTTTTTTAACTCCATGTTGTTTTTTAACTTCATGTTATTGAATATCATTTGAACCGTAGTTTTATTTTTAACTCTGTTATTTATTAATTAATTTCTAATTAATCATTCCTAATAATAATTATCAATATCATTACTAAATTATCAATTTATAATTTCTTTTCTTAGATATTTTATTAGTTTAAAATGAAATATGCATCTCTTAAGCATATCCCCTGGGAGTGTCAAACCAGAATGCAGCAAGGCCCGTTGTCGTGCACCAGTTCTCATTCGAGTCTAGATCAAATCGGTGTTTTCAGGTTTTACCCCTAGGTACATCTGTGATAGATCCACATTTACTTGTTTGTATCCAGACAAGGATTTTATTTCTTAGATAACATAGTCTTTATGCTACCAAAATTTCATTAAAAGAATCCTAAATTAATTTATACTAATGATAATTATAATTCCTAAATATACATAACTAATTAAACAATCTAATAAACAAAAACAATTTAAAACTAACTAAACCACTAAAGAATTAAAATATTTAACTATAAACAATTCAACTAAATAAAAAACATTAAATTAAAAAACATACCTTTAAAATCTTTCCAAAAATTTCAAACCACAAACTTCACTGCAAAATAGAGAAGATGATAGGTAAATGGGTGTTGGGAAGTGAGGAGAAGGGGAGGGGGTGCTGCCCTTTTATAGGGCACAGAGGCCAAGGCGGCACCTGCGGTGCCGCCTTCGCCACATCAGCAATCTGCGCCGGCAGTGCAAAGGCGGCATCGCGGATGCGGCCCTTGCAGCGGATTTTGAAAAATATTTTTTCCCTAACCATTTTCTGTAAAATTTTTTTAAAAAAAAATGTAAAAAAAACTCACTCAATTGTCATGGAACGTTGAAAAAACACCCCATAACCATCATTGTTCAAATATTCCACCAATTCAATTAAGGAACAGTATCACAAATCAATTGTAAGAGCAATACCTGCTTTTATTGACACTAAACAGAAAGTGATGATAAAAAGGGTACCTTTAACAACACTAGTAAAAAGTTCTCATAAAGATAACTTTTATCACCATTAAACAAAACTATGATAAGATCCCTCTATCTTTTTCTGACATTGGTGAGAAGAGTCACTTGTCCATTGTTGGTAATTCTTTCAAAGATGCATTGAATAAGGGAATTATTGATGAGTGTGTGGGAAAAGAATCTAATGACACTCAAGATGCCAAGGAGATTGATGCTTATGCTAATTTGGACTTCAATTTTTTAGTAGGAGCAAAGAAGGATTTCTTTAAAAGGCCGAGAAGGGAAAGCGAAAGTAGATGGTGCTACTCCAATGAAGTCCAAGAAAAAAAAGAAATGCACCTCATCCCTTGTGCAATGCTCCTATGCTCCTATTCTCATATTCCCCTATAAACGAGAGGGCCTCTTCAGGTTGTGAAATCCAGCTACGAATTTTGATATTCACTTTTTTTCTTAATTAAAATTCCATTTATTATAATCTGTATGTTTAAGAGTTGTTACACAGTTAGCAAGTAGGAACCGCCTACATCTCCTCCACCGTACTGTCTAGTTTTTTTTTGACACACCTTTCCTACCTCTATCTCGGCAACAGAGCATTTAGGGATCTTTTGGGAGCCCTATTTTTGATAGAGCAAAAGTGAGTGCAGCAGATCCAATTTTAAGCATGAGGGAGAAGGCAAGGGTGTGCAGCGATGCAATGAGGGTAAGGGCCCTTCTTGGTTCGATGATTCTTTTTTGGCCAAGAGAGATAAGGTAAGGGATTCCTGGTGGTGTCTTCCCTATTCATGGGAGGAGACCTAGCACGCCAAGAGAGGATGATGATAATGTTTTTTGGTCTTCGACGAGTCATCTGGATGGGTGCATTGAGCCTGGATAGTAGCAAGGGATTTGGATCGGAGAACTCTTACGTTGCGTCGGTGCACCGAGATGACGGTGGCACATCCGTGGAGACATACCGCGACAACAAAGCATGTTTATTCATAAACTTGAACGTCAGTAGACCTGGATGGCAACAACACTTCTGGATGGTTGTAGATTGATGCAGTTCTTGGAACCATGGATAGAGGAGTTCTCGCTCTTGGACTCTGAGGAGAACGCATTGGGACTGCAATTCTAGACGACTATTCTAGATTTTCAATTCTCGTGTTTTTTATTCTATTTTGATGAATCAATGTGTGCAGAATTATGTTTCTGTTTTATTATAATATTGCAAGCTTGAATATATTGTTGTATTTTCCATTTCCATGTGATATGTTCCCTGTTAATCATTTTTTAACTCCATGTATTTATTTTTTTAACGAATATATTTTTGTTTATTAGCTTATGTTAATAAGACCACAATAATAAACATAGGTTTTCGATTCCATATTTTGAGTTTACGAACCAATTTTATATACAATGGATCTTGGATAGTCGAATGGGGACTACCTTGCGCAACGCAACCCCCCAAAACCATCCAATCACAACCACTGTAATTTGTGAACCAAGGGTTAAATGGATCCTATGTTGTCATTAAATTTGGTTCAAGGCATGGATTCTTCATATGTTGATGTTGTATAAAATTTTTGAAGCACTTATGACTTTCTAAATGTTAAGTGTAGTGGACAAACCCAAATGAAGCATGTTTGTAGCGATTCATCACATCAGGGACATGGATGGGTCCTTGAACCTATTGTTAGCATGAAGATAGCTAGCTCAGTAGCTATGACATCCTCTTCTTTGAAGATCGTTGATGGTGGTGCACCTAGGAATCCTACTGGTGGATTGGTTTCAACTTTTGTGCATGTGCCTGGATTGATTTCAAATCATGAGTAGGACATTCGTCAAATGGCTGATACCCCCTCTTCCTTTGTTCTGGAAAGTGCAAAACGGGATCGGAAGACAACATGATTAGTTGTTATGTCATCTTCTGCCTTGAAGAGTGATGATGGTGGTGCACCCAGAACTCCTGCTTGTGGCCTGGTTTCAGATTATGTGCAGGATCATGGCTTGATCTCATCTTCTGAGAAGGGAAAACATTATAAGGCTTCTAACCCTTACCCTTTGTTTCGGAAATTGAAAAAGGGGATGGGAAGGAAGAGGCATTTCTCAATAAACAACATGTTGGTCTTGATTATACACCTAATAAAGAGGATCTTTTGGAATCTTCCATGATTGATAAATAAAAACCTACTTCTTCTTCTTTAGGTTTGGATCTGAATCAATAGGCACTACAACAAAAACGAGCAAGGGAAGCACCACCTTTTATCTACGCTAAGAAAAAAGTGTTGATAAAGGTAATTGTTTATCATCGCTAATTAAAATCACTGATAAAGGATCCCTTTATCAGTGCATTTCTAGCACTTATAAAACCCTAATCCCATTTTATAAAATGGGGCACACAGTGCCCTCTGTTTATTGAGCCCTCAAGCACTCACGGTACTCTACCCCTACGACAACTCCCCTCCCCCTGATCTTTTCTTTGTCGGACCTCCAATGCTAGCCCTAATCTGTCGCGAACCCTACTCCTTATCCTCCCCCTTGAACCCCTTCTGCGTATCCTCCTCCCCGTGAACCCTGCTTCTCCTCCTCCCTGCTAGACCCTACTCCTCGCGAACCCGACTCCTCCATTTCTCAAGAGTTGGTGGCTCCTCCCATACACATCCCCCTCCGGTGGTCGCGCCTTCCCCTCCCGACGTAGCGCAGAAGGCTCCCTGACTGCTCGACACTTCTTCTCTCCCTCAATCACGGGTGCAATATACTCTAGGTAAGTCTCTCACTTCTCCTTTTAGGTTTATCTTTTCCAGAGGGTAGGGTTCCGTTGATAGGATTTAATCTTGTGAGTTAGGGTTTAATCTTATTGTTTTTTGGTAAATCTTTCCTTTCTAGGTTTTCCTTATGGTGTGGTTGAGGTGCGATCGGGGTTCCACATTGGACTTTATCAATTTCTTCACCCAATGTCAGTGGTTCCATGCCCTAAAATTTTTAGATGTTTTTAATATTCTTTTTTATGCATTTATTCTTATTCTATAAATTATTTTTGTGGTGTGAATTGTGTTTTTGAAGAATTTTGCATGCCTATGGGTTTGAAATGAATTTTAATAAAGGAAATGGTTTTTTTTGTGTGTTTCAATTTAATACTTATTAGAAAGGGTATTATGGGTTGTTTGAAAGGTGTGAAATATGTTTTCAAAGGCACTAGAGGTGTGAATGGGCTTGGGTGTAAGTTTTAAAAAGGAAACATAATAATTTAGCATGTTTGGGTTGTTATGAATATTTAAATATGAGTAATAAGTTTCTAAAATTATGAACGACATGTTTTGAAATTATTCTTAGTTTATGTTTGATTTTTCAAGGGTCTCGACCCCTGAAGTTGGTTTATTAATTGTATGATCTTCTTGTGTTTCATAAAAATGGAATTTTCAAATGTTTGGGTAATGTAAAATGTATTTAAAATGGGTTTTGGTGTGAGTAAAAATAGAAAATGGTTTGTTTTATGGAAAATGGTGATTTCCTTGAAATTCTAGGCATTGGGTTGTGGAGTATTAGGGTTCATCGAGCCTTCTTTGAATGGTTTCACATTTCAATGAGAAAGAAAAATTATTTAAATGATATCTTGGAAATGTTTTTATGGTGTGATTAATTTTTAATTTATATTAAGCGAGGATTTATGAAGTGTGAACTGGATTGGAATTATATTCTATTGTTTATGGTAAATGTCTAGATTACACTTTATATAGTGTATCTTTTAAATCTTGTTTGGACCTCTTGATTTACCCCCGAACAATTCACCCCTTTTTGAAGGATGGTTTATCACTATTTGATACTTTTATCCCCTCATGTTTGAGTTTTTTAACACTAAGGGATTGTTGTTTGTCCCTTTCTATGGGAATATGATTTTTTATAGAATGGATGTAAGACATGTCCGTGGATATTAGTTACTAGTTTAGGGAAGGTAAGGGAGAGTTATTGCATACCCTTTAGATGTTCCTGATAGAATTTATGTTCACTAACCTCAATTTTCTATTTCTTATGTTAATTTGGGTAACAAAACCTATGATATTCCATAGTAATTTTAGATAAACCTAGGTTATTTGTCTCCTCCGTAAACCCCTTTGTGTTTGGAAATGTATCTACTATATTAGTTATCTCATCAAAATTGTATCCTTGTTTTCATTTTATTTGAGTTTGGTTACTAGTTTTGGGCTGTTTAATGTGATTATTTTATTATGAATGAGGTGGCTGGTAGGGGTGGTTAAAAGTATGTTTAATGTTTTTCTGTAAGGGTGGTGGGTGATAGAACTATTGTTAAGGGGGATAGAAATTGTGTTGATTTTAATGGTGGGCCTATCATGGTTCTGTTGATTTCCAAATCTTTATTGGAAATGGTTAGGCTCTATTAATCTCTATTTTTATAAGGAAGTGGTTCTCTTATACTGTATTTGGAAGTCCTGTTTTGTGTATTTGAATCATAAATAATAATATTTGAAATTCAAATAGGATGGAGATGAATAATCATTGAATGGATGCTAATCGTTTGACAATAGAGTATGAGAACAGAGTGAAAGTGTTCATCAAGTTTGCAAAGGATTGTGTAAAGGATCCTTCTCAAATCCTTTGTCTGTGCTTACATTGTTATTATAGACTAATTACTCCAAATGAGTTGTAAGAACATTTGATATGTCATGAAATAGATCAGAGTTATAAATTTTTTAATAAACATGGAGAGAAAATGTGAATGTAGCTACTGGTTGGGATAAAACTATTTTTTATGGATCATCAGATATGATTACAAATACGGATAATGAAGAAGACCGTATGGGAGATGTGATTACAGATGTCAATTATGACAAAAGTAATATTGAGGAAATGATAAGGATAGTTGAAGATGAACTCCATAATTTGCCAAAATTGTTTGAGAAGTTAAAGAGTTGTGCAAAGACGTCATTGTATGTTGGTTGCACTAAATATACAGCATTGTCAGCTATACTGAAGTTGTTTAAATTGAAAGTAGGAAACATATGAAGTGATGTTAGTTTTATGGAACTACTTTCTCTCTTGAATGACTTTCTCCCGGAAGATAATGAGCTCCCAAGCCGAACATATGAATCTAAATGAATGCTATTCTTGATGGGTATGATTTCTAAAAGAATACTTGCTTACCCAAAATATTGTATATTATTTTGCAAGGATAACAAGTCACTTACAGATTTCCTAAAGTGTGGTGCTTCTTGATACAAGAAAGATGAATTCAGTCCTATGAAATTTGTGTGGTACTTTCCTATCATTCCAAGGTTTAGGCGTCTATACAGAAGTGAAGAAACTGTAAGACAATTGTCATGACATGCAGATAAAAGAAATTAAGATGGGAAATTACATCACCTGAATGACTCTCCTCAATGGAAGAGAATTGATCATGAGTATCCTGAATTTAGAAATGAGCCGAGAAACCTTCGTCTTGTGTTATCTACAGATGGAGTGAATCCTTTTTGTTTTCAAACCAGCACTCATAGTACATGGCCTGTTATGTTGGTAAATTATAACTTTCCACCCTGTTTATGCATGAAACATAAATTCATCATGTTATCTATGCTTATATCAGGACAAAAATAACCAAGTAACGATATTGATGTTTATTTGGCTCCTTTGATTGTGGATTTGAAGTTATTGTGGTATTCAGGTGTTATGTTATATGATGCTTATAAAACTAAATACTTCATGTTGAGAGCAATGTTGTGTGGGATGATAAATGATTTCCATGCTTATAGAAATTTTTCAAGCTATATAATTAAAGTAACTTAAGGGTGTCCCGTGTGCGAAGAATATACAAAATCAATTAGGTTGAGACATTCATCAAAATCTGTGTTTCTAGGACATCGTAGATTTCTACCCTGTCGGCATAAGTACTGATCTTGGATGACATCATTCAATGGAACTTCAGAACAATGCAAAACATCATCTCCACTAACAGGTGATCAGCTGTTTGACAAAGTAAAAGATGTGAACACTATTTTTGGTGAACCATTTTCGAAAAACCTTATGAAAATCAGTTGTAAAAAGAGATCAGTTTTTTTTTGAATTACCATACTGGAATTGTCTGTACGTCAGACATTTTCTTGATATGATGCATGTGAAAAGAATGCATGTGATGGTGTTATTGGAATGTTTCTAAATTCCCCTTTCAAAACAAAGGATGAAATTAAGGCAAGGTTGGACATGGTTGACATGGGAATACGAGAAGAATTGGCTCTTGTGAAGGGTGAAAATCGAATGTTTCTTCCTCCATCTACTTACACTCTTTCCATGGAGGAGAGATATCAGTTTTTCAAATTCTTCAATGATGTAAAAGTTCTAGAGGGGTATTCATCAAATATCAAGAACATTGTTTCAATGAATGATTTGAAGTTAAAAGGTTTGAAATCACATGACTACCATGTTTTGATGCAATATTTAATTCCTATAGCTTTATGTTTCATTTTTACAAGAATTTTCATCATATGTTAACCAATATTTGTTTCGTTTTCAATACTATATGTAGCAAAGTTTTAGACCTGGCGAAATTTCCAGCTATGGAAAAAGGAATTTTCATCATATTATGTGAATTAGAAATGTTATTCCTGCCAACATTTTTTGATATGATGGTTCATTTTATGGTTCACGTGGTGAGAGAGATTCAACTCTGTGGTCCTGTGCACTATAGATGGATGTACCCCATTTAACGGTATATGAATATTTTGAAAGGGTATGTCAAAAATTGAAGTTGGCCAGAGTGTTGTATTGTGGAGTGATATATTATTGAGGAAGCCATTGAATTATATACTGAATACCTATATGATGTGGAAATAATTGGTATCCTAAAATATCATCACACTAGACGCATTGAGGGTGAGGGAATTTCTAGAAGAGATGTTGTGACAATCAATATTACATATCAGGAGCAGACCCACCTTTATGTTTTCAATAATAGTTGGGAGGTTGCTCCATATATTGAAACCCAAAAAGAAATTCTTTGGTAGTTGAATCGATCAAGGGCTGAAAAATGGATATCAAATATACATAATCACTAGTTTATAGGATGGTTTCCGGACCATATTTTTAAGGAGTTAGATGAAAATATGAATTCAATTTCATAACTACTTCGATGGCTAGCCATCAGACCAAGTGTGTATGTATTATCTTACAATGGTCATGTAATTAATGGTTATAAATTCTATACATATGAACATGATAAAGATAGTACCATGAAAAAATAGTGGAGTTACACTTGTGGATGAAGTGATGCATGTTTCTATTAGTAAGGACATAAATCTAATTTATGTGAATATGTCATACTTTGGCATTATCAAACAAATATGGGTGTTGGATTATACGACATTCCAATTGCCAATTTTTCAATGCAAATGGGTTGATAACAAAAGTAGTGTTAAAATAGATGAATTGGGATTTGTTAAAGTTGATTTTAGTAAAGAAGGGTACAAAGAAGCATAGTTTATAATGGAATTACAAGCGGTACAGGTATTTAATGTTCCAGATCTCGCAAACCGAAAGTGGTCGATTTTTATGTTATCATTCAAAACTAATGAAGGGTCTGATGAAAATTAAATTGAGGATGAACCTTTTAGTGGTACGTCACAATCATTTTGCAACAGTCCCAATTTAGATTAAGTTTTGTAGGTTAGAGGAGACCATAATGAAGGGATTTGGATAATAGATAGAGGTGTCAAATCTATTCAGCTTTTGAAAAAAAGAAAGAGTGTTCAATAAACCAGTTATATTTTTTTTGTAATATAGATCTTGTTATCTCATGTTATTATCTTATCATTAATGAATTTATATAATCTAAATTAACTATTCAACCACTTTTTTAGATAATGACTTCTGCACATTCTGGTGCTTCTAACCTTGAGGCCGAACAAGTCTCTCAAGATGATGCTGCTGCTGCTGCTGCTCATAGTACAGAGTAACAAAAAGTTTCTAAACCTGATGTTTCTCCATGTATTGAGGTCCAAAAACCATTAGCACATGTCGTTGCTACCATTTCATATGAACATATTGATGATGTTAAAAATGGTCAGGGATGAAGGATCAATGTCGTAGAAAACATAGGTGCGTCGTAGTTTGACGGTGTTAGCCAAAGTTCTTAAGGAAAAAAGAAAAAGCATCAAATTTGATGTTGGATGGAATGCATGAGGCTGACATGTGAATCCCAACAAGGATATGTTTAGTAGTTACATTAGAATTGTCACTCGATAATGCATTCTGATTGACATAGATTCATGGCACCATGTGTGTCTAGGCTGAAGACTGTGATCTAGGAAGAATTACGGTAATATTATGATATTATTTCTTTAATTTACTAGAAAATAAAATAATGAAACAGTGTCTTACTCTTCTCAATCCCTTGTAGAGTACATTTATAGTAGATGATTCACACATGAATTATGTACTAAGTCTTACAGGAAGGATTCATCAAGGTTTTTGCACTATTATAACAAAATGTCACCTGAAAGATTCCAAAGGTAAAATAAACCTACACCCGCCCCTTGTCTATGCTCACATGATATCCCAATAAGCATGGGATGCATTTATTGTCTTCCATGGGGATGAGAAGTTTCATGTACATTGTGGATGATAATACATTGTTTGAGGATACGTGTATTCATCACTTTGATTATCAATATTTCATTTATGAAACAACAACTCAGTACTGAAAATAAGCAATGTGAATCAAAACCAACATACCCCTATTGTAAAGAAAGGATGGGGTACACTTCACTATAAAATAAAATGGTAAGTATTTTAAATTTACAGTAATATTATTATGTGCCAAGAAACCACATCATAATTATCTTTCTATATTTATATGTAGATTAATGAGTCTAAAGCCAAAGAAACTTCCATCCCACATCATGTGCTATGAAAGGAGGAATGTGTGAATAAAGAAGGGAAGCTAGTAGATGAAAACACACAAAAAGTGTGGGAAATATGTGTAAGTATGACACGATAAAATTTTTTGTTTTAAATTTCTATTACATAATAATAATTACTTGTTTTCTAATATCCGACAGTCACAGAAATTAGCTACTCCTATAGCGGTTCTAGACCTATTATTGATGGCTTTAAAGTGGCCATAACAATATGATCGTGACAGATGTGTGGGGTTTGGGGTGACACCCCGAGTATATTTTGAGAAAAAAACAAACAGATAATAGAAATTAAGAAATGAAACAAATGACCGAAAGACTAACAACTCTTAAAGAACGATTTCAATGGAAGGGAGAGTTTCTAGAAACTTTTATGGGTAAGAAGCAAAGAGAAGACACCACTTAGGAACAACCAGTGCATGAAGATCTTACCCCACCCCCCATCAGCTTTGAGGTGAGCCATTCCCCTCAAAGAGTTGTTTTAGCCATGGTAATAAATATTCTAATAATTGCTCCCATTAAATGTGAATTAGAAAAACACTGATACTTTTCCTGTATTGATCTTCTACAGGGGGATAATGACTATGATTTATATCTATAAACACCCAATTATCACCTTGTAGTGAGAGCTATGGTGTTCAACATCCTAGAGGACAAGCTGCATAATATACCACTTCCAACAGGTCATCTGAAAGTGACGATTACTGTAGATCATGAGCCAAATACAGAGCTACCTATTCCACTTATTGACGATGATATTCATATGGTCTAAAAGGCCATTGAGACATTCATTGCATGGTCATCACAACTTGTAAGATTACATGTGAAAAAAGGTATTTATTTCCATTTTTTCAAGAAAAACCTTTAACAATTAATGAAAAAAAGGTCTAAACCAATGAATGTTATTATAGATGGAGAAAGGGAAGGGGTGACAAGAAACGTGGGCTCAAAAGCATCTAAAGGATCGACCAACTGATCAAAAAGATCTACTGAAAGCACAATTATACCGCCTATTCTCTATCCACATTTACTAGCATTAAAGACTCATGTGGATACGAAGATAAAAAGTGGAAGTAGTCATATAGTTGTTATTAAAAATAATATATATGGAGATGAAATTGAATATTTCTTTGCTGCTGAAAATGTAAATGAAATCCTTGAATACGATTGGCTAGGTGTCACAATTGTAAATTTATATATGAGGTATGTTTTTTTGAATTGATTTTCTAAAAGCTGATATAATGTTCTAATTATGACTAAATGAATTTTATATTATTAGAAGGCGTATATATGAAAAACAGTGGAAGGGATTTTCCCATGAGCCAAAATTCAGACTTGTTATTCCTCATACCACATCAACACAACTAACGAAATTAGATTTATCAAAAAGGGATGAAATTGTGAAAGGCTTGCTGAAAACATTTGAAAGCAAGATTATGGATGACAGACTCTTCCTAATACCAACCGTGTAGGGGTAAAACTCTATGATTAAAACATATCAATTATATTTTTACTTCTTTCATTACTAATTCCTTTTTGTGTTTTTAGGAAACATTGGATGCTAATTTCGGTGAACTTGGATACTCCAAAGATTTATTTTTTGGATTCAATGCAAGGATATCCAACAAACCGACAACACGTGATGGAGTTTGTTAATTTGTAAGACACTACATCCTATGTTTTAGGTCTGAAGATAAAGTTATATAATTTATATTATCTTTTACTGAGGATTCTATTATGATAGGGTGGTGTATCAATATCATCTAAAAAATAGAATGAGGATAGGGGATAAGCATAAGGAGGTGAGAAAGTACTATGTCTGGACAAGTATTAGGGTATATATAATAAAATTTCACTATACAAACACATATCAAAACAAGTTACTTATTCTCCTAATGATAAAAGTTTTTGCAGTGTCAAAAAAAAAAACAAATGATAATGATTGTGGTTATTATGTTTGTAAATTTATGAGAGAGATTGTTTTCCATCAACAAACTCGCATCCTGAAAGAGGTATTTTCAAAAACAACTACTATTTCATTTAAATTATTTATTAATTCTTTATTTATATATTTTGCAGTACTACTCTGATTGTCGAAAAGCCTCATATTCACAAGATGATATAGATTTGTTCAGAAATGAGTGGGACACATACCTGATGGAAGATTATACTCAAATAGCATAAAGATCTGACTTGGGGACTTGTACAATTTGTGAACATTTTTTAGAGGGGTTCACGGAGATCAAAAGACGAAACGTTTCTGTATGTAAATTTTCGTAGGAAAATTTTAATTGTTATTAAATAAAAAAAATACTTTCTCCAATGATTCATTTTTCCATTTTAACAGATGAAATGCACCAACAACATGAAAGAATGATTAACCACTTTTCTTTGGTCTTTGGATAAGAAAAACCTGTAAAATCTACAAAATACCTTCATATCACGTGTGCCGACTCACATTCAAAGAAAATATGAGTAAAAGTATCTATCCTAAATTGATTTTAGTATGATTATCGAGATGAAAAATGGATTCCCATGCGTTGAACATTTTCATTGGTAGAAATTGTATGTTTTCTAATTATCTATAATTAGAAAATGAACATTGTTGGAACCTCCTTCATCCACAGGGTATCCCCCCACAAATCCATGTTTTCAATTTAGAAAAATGATCTATGTGTCATTTGTGACATGTAAGATTCAACCTCACCTCAATCCGAGGCATGGTGTGATGGGTATCACTCAAAGTTTCTCTCTTTTGTTTAAAATGGACAGAATTTTAAGTGAAAACAACAACATATGTACGGAAAACTGACCAAACACATTAGTATTGTATTGATACATTAGGATAACGATCCATAGTTCATTTATGACGTGTAAAAGTCAACCCTGCCTCAATATAAGGCATGGTGTGACCAGTATCACTCAAAGTGTCTCTGCTTTGTTTAAAATGGACATAATTTTAAGTGAAAACAACAACCGACATACGGAAAACAAACCAAATGCATTCGGATTGTGTTGATACTTTATAAGAATGATCCATGGGTTATTTTTTATGTGTAAGAGTCATCCCTGACTCAATTCGAGGCACAGAGTGATCGGTATCACTCAAAGTGTATCTCATTTGTTTAAAATGAAAATAATTTTCAGTGAAAACAACAACTAACATACGGAAAACCGACCAAAAGAATTCGGATTGTGTTGATACTTTATTAAAACGATACATGGGTCATTAGTGATGTGTACGATTCAACCCCTTCTGAATCTGAGGCACGGTGTGGCCGGTATCACTCAAAGTGTCTCTCTTTTGTTTAGAATGGACAGAATTTTAAGTGAAAACAACAACAGACATACAAAAAACTGACAAAAAACCTTAGGATTGTGTTAATACTTTAGGAAAAAAATAAATGGGTCATCTGTAACGTGTATGAGTCCACCCCACCTAAATATGAGGTACGGTGTGACCAGTATCACTCAAAGTGTCTCTCTTTTGTTTAAAACAGACATAATTTTAAGTGAAAACAACAACAGACATACGGAAAACTGAACAAATGCATTAGGATTTGGTTTATACTTTAGGAAAATGAATCATGGGTCATGTGTTGCATTTAAGATTCAACCCTGCCTCAATCAGAAGCACGGTGTGACCGGTATCACTCAAAGTGTCTCTCTTTTGTTTATAATGGACATAATTTTAAGTGAAAAGAACAAATGACATACGGAAAACTGACCAAAAGGATTCATATGGTGTTGATGATTTAGGCCAAAGATACATGGGTCATTTTGGAAATGTAAGAGTCAACCCCACCTCAATCCGAGGCACGGTGTGGCCGGTATCACTCAAAGTGTCCCTCTTTTGTTTAAAATGGACAAAATTTTAAGTGAAAACAACAATTGACATACGACAAACCGACCAAACACATTCTAATTATGTTGATAGTTTAGAAAAATGATCCATGGGTCATGTGTGATGTGTATTTGTCAACCCCACCTCAATATGAGGCATGATGTGGACAGTATCACTCAAAGTGTCTCTCTTTTGTTTAAAATGGACAGAATTTTAAGTGAAAACAACAACTGACATATGGAGAATGGTCAAAACGCATTAGGATTGTATTGATACATTATTCAAATGATCCATGACTCATTTTTGACATGTAAGAGTCAACCCTGCCTCAATAAGAGGTATGGTGTGACCAGTATCACTCAAAGTGTCTCTCTTTTGTTTAAAATGGACATAATTTTATGTGAAAACAACAACTATCATATGGAAAACTGACCAAACACATTCGTATTGTGTTGATACTTTAGGATAACTATACATGGACCATTTTTGAAATTTAAGAGTTAACAACACCTCAATATGATGCACTGTGTGACTATTATTACCCAAAGTGTCTCTCTTTTGTTTAAAATGGATAGACTTTTAAGTGAAAACAACAACTGACATACGGAAAATGGACCAAATTCATTAGTATTGGGTTTATAATTTATTAAAAAGATTCATGGGTAATTTTGTACATGTAAGATTCAACCCTGCCTCAATCAGAGGCACGTTGAGACCGGTATCACTCAAAGTGTCTCTTTTTTGTTTAAAATGGACAGAATTTTATGTGAAAACCACAACTGATATACGTAAAACCAACTAAATGCATTAGTATTGTGTTGATACTTTAGGATAACGATCAATGGGTCATTTATGAAATTTAAGAGTCAACCCCATCTCAATATGAGGCACAGTGTGTCCGGTATCACTCAAAGTGTCTCTCTTTTGTTTAAAATGGATAGAATTTTAAGTGAAAACAACAACTGACATATGAAAAACTGACCAAAATCATTCATATTGGGTTGATAATTTAGTAAAACGATACATGGGTCATGTGTGAGATGTAAGATTCAAACCCTCCTCAATCTGAGTCATGGTGTGGCCGGTATCACTCAAAATGTCTCTCTTTTGTTTAAAATGGACAGAATTTTAAGTGAAAACAACAAATGACAAATGAAAAACCAACCAAACGCATTCATATTGTGTTGATACTTTAGGAGAACAATCCATGGGTCATTTTTGATGTGTAATAGTCAGACCCACCTCAATATAAGGCACGGTGTGGCCGGTATCGCTCAAAGTGTCTCTCTTTTGTTTAAAATGGACAGAATTTTATGTAAAAACAACAACTGACAAACAAAAAACCTACCAAACACATTATTATTGTGTTGATACTTTATCAAAAAAATACATGGGTCATGAGTAACATGTAAGAGTCAACCTCGCCTCAATCTGAGACATGGTGTTGCCGATATCACTCAAAGTGTCTCTATTTTGTTTAAAATGGGAATAATTTTAAGTTAAAACAACAACTAACATATGTAAAACTGACCAAACACATTCGGATTGGGTTGATACTTTAGAATAATGATACATGAGTCATTTGTGACACGTACGAGTCAACCCCGCCTAAATCTGAGGCACGGTGTGACTAGTATCACTCAAAGTGTCTCTTTTTTTTAAATGGACATATTTTTTAAGTGAAAACAACAACTGACATACAAAAAACAATCCAAAAGTCATTACCTATGACAAAAGACACTTAGACAAGCCTCGTTGAGTCTTAAGTTGTCCTTAGAAAATAAACCCCCATTAATAATTCATCACACACCTTGAATATAAACCTTTATCCCTAGAGTTCATGGTGAGGGATGAAAACAAAGAGGAAAGGGATAGGGAGAAGAACGAAAGGGAAAGAAAAAATAATAGAGGATTTAAATGGGATAAATTTTCAAGATAAAGGTCTCTTAGAATACGTTTTGGGAATGGGGTGGGATGAAATAGGTTGAAATCCCTTAAATTATGCCATATCATCGGCAACTTTCATGGTCTGATTGGGCAGTTTTCCAAACTGTTCACCAACTTTTTTGGAGCCATTGGATAAGAAACCCTCTTCTCCACAGTTTAGACATACAGTTAACTAACCATGTTTCAATTGTTCAAAATGACTTAGTTAAACTATAGATCCATACCACATGGTTTCTCCAAACCGTGAAAAACCCATGTTCCTAACAACTCCCTCAAAAAGGTAAGTTGCATGGTTTTTACTTGGAGTCACACAACCCATCATTTTCCTATGTATGTAAAATTGTAAAAGTTCAAAATGAATAGGAAACTTCCCCATGAAAATGTACCCACATGGGTTCTTCTAAATTGTATCCCCCAATAAAATCACTACATGACTACTAATCAAGAGTCTATGACGGACAAAGAATAAGCATATATCTCCCCACCATTTATAAATTCTATAAATGGCATGAAAAGAAGACAACACAACATAGGATAAAGGCATCAACCACAAGAAAACATTTCCTTAAGTGTCCCAAGAATCACCCAAATTCATCTACCATGAGGAATCTACAAGGGAAACTCTCTAAGTCCTAAGGAAACATATCCCAAAAGGAACTCAAAATCTATAAACAAATTCCACATCCAATCTTGACATGAATCTTAACCACAAAAAACATAAAGAATAACTCGCATGGATGCCTTAATCATTTTTTTCTTAAGGTTATGAAATTGAACTCTCTCTATATATTTTAACTGAGGCAATTTAAGATATCATTTGGAGGAGATAGTATTTAATGGTAACTTTTGATAATCACAATGAATAATTAGTACATCACATCAGGTATGGATTTTTTCCCATCGTTTGATCCCAAATTGACTACCACTGCATATTTTATCTGTGTGAAGTACTTGTTTGATATGCTGATTTTTTTGCAGGTCTTGTTTGGGTGTGATACTGTATAATTTGATGTTACAGCAGGCATGGAATTTATCGGCACTAAAAAACACTGATAAAGCCTCCCTTTATGAGTGCTTGTTTAGTACGGATAAAGGCCCCCACTATCAATGTTTTTTGAGCACTGATAAAGGTTCCCTTTGTCAGTGCTGAGCTTTACAATACTTTTTAGCGCTGTTAAAGCCCGTTTTGAGCTCTGATAAAGCCCGTTTTTTATTAGTGCAAGTTTGAAGGTTTGTACTCAAAAATACTTTGAGTTACTTGCATTAGAAAGCAGTGAGGCGGAGGACCAATACAATGAGTGGGTTTCGGGAGTGGACGAAAAAATTGACATCATAGATGTTGTGATTCTAGATGATGGAGGTGGTCCATGACTGCAGGTCAAAACATGGAGGAGAGGATGACATCCTCGTGGTCGGGGTGGATGCTCCTCTCACCATAGCATGAGCACTCAATCTCGAGGAGCTTAATTAATTGTTTTTGGTTTTTGATGTTTTTCTTGTTCCTCCGCTGTACTTTGTTTTTATATTTTATATAGGGGTCATTGTGCCTCACCTTTCAAAAAAAATTATATACATATATATAATTATATAATTATTTAAATATGTATAATAATATAAATGTGTTCATAATTATATAAAAATATTTATAAAAATATTTATTTATAATTAGAATAATAAATAAATAAATATTTAAATAATTATAAAATTATAATAAATATATTTAAATAATAAATATTTTTATTATATTTTATATTTATATATACTTATATATGAATAAATATATATAATTATATTTATATAATTATATAATTATATAATTATATTTATATAATTATATATTTATATAATTATATATTTATATAAATATATATAATTATATATAATTATATATATATATATAATTATATAATTATATATAATTATATATATAATTTTATAAATATATATAATTATATATATAATTTTATAAATATATATAAGTATATAAATATATTTATAATTATATACATATATTTATAATTATATAAAAATATTTATAAAAATATTTATTTATAATTATAATTATAAATATAAATATATAATTATAATTATAATTATGATTATAAATAAATAAATATATTTATATATTTTTAAATAATTTTATATATAAAAAATTATCAAATTTTTGTTAGTCAAAATGTTTAATAGTTTATTTATATACATTGATTACAAAATGTGTATATAATTAAAATAAATATAATACTTTAATATTTTAATTAAACAATTATATAATATATTAATGAATTTATATATTTAGATATATATTTATATTGATATTAAATAATATAAAATATATGTACATGTATAACTACATGTATGTGTGAGTGTGTGTAGATGTGTGTGTAGATGTGCATGTGTCCATATTAATGTTTATTATTCACGTAAATGTTAGAAATTCACTTTTTAAAATTTATATATTTATTTAATTTAATTTATCTATTTGTTATTATGCATTCATTAATAGTGTATAAAATACATTTAATCATTTTTTATTTTTTATTTATACATATACTTATTTACTATATACAAGTAATATTTTCAATATGTTTATAATTTATATGAATAATATTTATATTTATTTATTTATTAAGTTTTAACATTTAAAATATGTTTTAAATTTATATAATTAACCTATTTAAAGGATTTTTTTAATAATTTTTTAATTTAAATATTTAATTATACAATTATAAATATATATAATTTGTAAAAAAAGTTTTTATGAAATTATAAATAAATAAATATATATATATAATTATAAAATTACAATAACTATATTTAAATAATAAATATATTTATTTTATTTATAATTATATATAAATATTTTTAAAATGTATTTATTTATAATTATAATTATATATATAAATATTTAAATAATTATAAAATTATAATAAATACATTTAAAAAATAAATATAGTTACTATATTATAATTATATATATTTACATGCTGATATAAATATATATGAAGAGGAGAATGTGAGCCTTAGAGTTACTTTGTGAAGGCGACAATGGCTCATAGGGTAAATTCCTGACTATTGTTATTTTGTTATTTCTCGGCTTTTAACGCCTGCCGGAGAGGCCTTTCCATATTGTATCTTTAGTTCCAAATCATAATCTGAGATACATCGAAGCATCGTCGATTCCGGATGAATGATCGGGAGATACTCTAGATCTAAAACTTGATTTCAACAAGAGAGCTTTAACATCTTTCAAGGATATATTCACCAGAAGAATCCTCAAGGAGGGATCTTCGGCTCATGTGGAAGCGAATCCGGATACGTTTTTGGAAAGTTTGGCCAAGGGAAAAACTCTTTGTTGTGAGACTTATCATCACTAAAGGAGAGAATCCTAGGAAGCACGGGACCCGATTTATAGGGTTTCGTTTATCTGGAGTTTCTCAAATTGGAGGTGCCTATCATTAGGGTGTGGTTTCTTCCACTGTATTTTTTCTTCAGATGATTCCATACTTCAGGCATGGAGAACTGGTTCTTTATTCCTGAATCTCATAGTGTTGCATCTCCATGAACAGTCACTGGATTTTGATGTATCGCAAGAAAAGAATGTTTTTTCCCAGGTATGTGTTCTTTTACACAGGCTTAATTTGATTCTTTGGTATCTGAAGATTATGCATGATAACGTAATGGAAATAGGAACCCACATCCATCTTGACAGAGAAACTGAACAAGTATGATTTGGGCACTATGCCGGTATGATTTTTGGTGTTGATCTCAATTCCACTTTGATTGAAAATCAATTCCCTCCACTCAGACTGATGATATTCACATAAATGTTGAGCCTAAGAATAGAGCTTTTTTTTTGTGATGTTTGTTTGGTTGTTGGAAATTTGGTGGAATGTTGTCGCAGGAAAGACTCCTATGAAAAATATGGATTAAATGGGTATCCTAACAATAATTGTCACAAGTTTTTTGGGGAAAGGTTGTTGGGCCAAATTCTTCATCTCATGAAGTAACTGGGCCTAAAAGAACCAGGGAACTCATTGGAATTGATGCTCAGGTTCATGAGAAAGATAACTCTTAGAAGCCTGGAGTGATGGATGAGGGGCTGTTGTGTTATGGGCACACATCAACTAGGAAAAATGTAGCAAATGCATTTATAACTCATTAATCTAGTGGGACTTCTATGACCTGGGAAGAGTTGGCAGAAGAGGATGATTCATCTAGAGAAGAGGATCAAAATAATTGCTCAGATATTTCTTACCAGGTTGGATCCCAGACTGATGCAATTATGGAAGAGAAACATTCCCTCTCTTTTAGGGATGATATTTCACATGGCTTGGAGAATGAAAGATAGGTGGATTTCTTAAGTTTCCAATCAGATGGTGAAAATGAGGTGCAGTCTATGGCTGATCAACACATATGGCTAGAACATAAACTAGTATATTCTAAGAACCATAAAGTTAAAAAGATAGTGGTCATTGCTTTAGGGAAGGGTTCCATTAATAAGACAGTTTATAACATTCAACGGATAGATACTCTGGAAAGATCAAAAATTGTTGATGTACCCTATAGTACTGAGGTACTCAATTGCGGCTCCCCTTTGAAGATTTTAACTGACCAGGTTAAAGAGTTCAGAGACAAGGATGCACCCTCATGTTCGGAGGTTTCAGAAGAGATATTGACTCGTAAATCTGATGTCCATATTGTCCCCCAAAGGCCTATGAGGGTAATCAAGGGGAAGTGGTTGTTGTTGATTTTTTCCAAATCCCCTAATCTTGTCAATGAGAATAGTAGGATGCTTTTGGACCATGAAGCAGGTTCTGGACCTTTGATGGAGGAACCCATGAATGCTAATGATATATTGATAAGTGAGAATGGGAAGATAGAGAAATGGACATCCACACATGAGTTCATCACCAAAGCACAGGTGGATACCTCCAATACCTTTGAGGTTCTTGATATAGATGTACCTTCTGGTGTAGAAGAGTTCCACTATGATTCTCTTAGCATTCACCATGTACTGCATATGAATGTGGCACTGGTCATGACAAATGAATAGGTACCTAATCTGGATACTCGGTGTAAGGTACAAGAATCTTCTCACAACGCTCATTGAGTACTTGATATGTATCATGAACTAGAAAACCAAAATAAAGAAATCAAGGTTCAAGAAGGCACATTGATACCTCTTGGAGTGCTTGATTGACCACAAAGCCAAGAAGGTCTAGCTAAAAGGAAATTAGACCTATCTGATCTATAAATTCAATCTCATATGATGAATGAAAGTTATCATCTTGTTGAGAGTAACTCAGAGGAATCAAGAGATCCAAAAGGTCCTTGTAAATGTGTGAAAACTTGTAGGAGAGGTTGACATCTCCAAAATAGAGGTCATAAAAGTGGTCGAATTAATTGGGCGGAGTGACATGCTGACTATCTAGAAGCTCAAAATGAAATTATTAAAAGATTTGGTCTCTAACTCATGAGGGTAGTTTCTTTACTTGACCCCATCCTCCTCCTTGTGTTTGTCTACTTTATTTTAATAAAGGGATGTGGGTCCAAACTTTCTTAAAAAAATATAAATATATATAATTATATAAATATGTCAAAGTAGTGTGGACAATGAGGTATAATTATATATATATATATAATTATATAGAAATATTTTTAAATATTTTTATTTATAAATATAATTATAAATAAATAACTATATTTATATTTAAATAATTAAAAAATTACAATAAATATAATTATTATAATTTTATAAATATATATTTATATATTAATAAATATATATATAATTATATAAGCAGTTTGGGTATCAACTAAGTGGTAATCTATCCCGTAATGTTGCATCTGGTTTAGAGCTCAACCCCTAACTGATTTATATTAGAGGGTTTATTGGTCACATCAATGGTGTGCCAGTGATGATGAGAAAAGTGTGTTGGTTGGCTGGATGGTTGCAGTGGTGACATTTCAGAGGAAGTCTCTGAACAACTGGGTGAGGACCTCGATATAGGTAGGATGACAATGGTGTTAGGCTGTACAAGGAAGTCCACAACATGAATTAGTAGAAGAAGATAGAGAAGTCAAAATCAGTGGGCCAACAGGGAGGTGTTGCTCAAGTCGGGTGAGGTGAGCGTTGTCCATGGTAGTCGATTCAACGGATGATAATGGATGAGTTGGTGTTGGTGGTCGGCAGGGGTGATGGGCTTCGACGTTGTCAGTGGCCGGTGGCGTTGGGCGTATTCCATAGCGGATGCAATAATAGAGGCATGAATTGCATAACGGTCAGTCGACAGTGGGAATATGCAGGTGTAGCGGCGTAGGCAGAGCATAATAGATGGTGTGTGCGTGGCAATGCATGGAAGACCTAAGGGTCAATGATTTCAGGTCAGTTGTTGGGGGTTTTATACCTACTAGACCTACACAACATGTAATGGGCTCTCTCTACCTAGAATAATAAGAGGGTTTATCAGGTTTAATAAAAA
The DNA here is from genome assembly GCA_963277665.1 of Viscum album. NCBI lineage: Eukaryota > Viridiplantae > Streptophyta > Magnoliopsida > Santalales > Viscaceae > Viscum > Viscum album. The sequence goes on from OY728165.1 coordinate 1,135,035,743, forward strand.
GGGTGGTTTCCCGCCACCTATTTACAAAACTATATAAATATATTTATAATTATATAAAAATATGTATAAATATATTTATTTATAATTATAATTATAACTAAATTTATATATATATTTAAATAATTATAAAATTATAATAAACATACTTATTATATTTATAATTTTATAAATATATATAATTATATAAATATATTTATTTATAATTATAATTATAAATAAATGTATATATATATCATATATATAATTTTATAAATATATATAATAATATAAATAAATTTTTAAAATTATATCTTCATCTGTGCTAAAAAATCGTTGAAAAAAAATAGTTTTACCAAAGTTTTCTATTTTAGCCTTGATAAATCTAATATATATCAATAGTTTTTGTAAAGTGATGATAAAATCTTTACCTAATCTTATAAAAGAACCCTAACCAGAGGATTCTCTCTCACACCTTCAAGATCTTGTAGAACCCTACTGCTGCCACTGCTCTAGCCAAATCCTACTACTGCTGCCACTCTCGATCTTGAGAGACTTTCCCGACGAATTATTTCTCTCTAAATATAAGGTATGTGATGAATCCCTACACTGCATCACACCCTCAAACCACATCACACCACCCTTACACCACACAAATCCCCACACCACATCTCACACCTGCACTACATCGCACCACCCTTTCACCACATCACACCACCCCTGCTTGCCTATTTCCCACAAGAAAACCATACAGTGTGGGAAAGTGTGTGCTCCATTTGAGTTCAAGAGACCTTGGGAGGACACCATCATCGAAAACCTAGCTATAATGTCTTTTCTAAGGATTAGGGATAGGAAATCATGTAACTATGTTAGCAGATCACATGATTAAGATGTAGTCAGGTGATCTCAAAATATAGGTTTTTCCGGCGATTGCATGGCTGGAATGAAATCACACGATCGTGCAACTGATGCATGTAGTCAGTGATTCCTGATACCCATATTCCCTCATCCCATATAATTTTTCCAAATATATATTACTTCTTTAATATTTTTTAATTATAATAAATTAAGCATTATTGTTAAATTTTAGTATTAACAGATTAAATTGAATTTACTATTGCATAATTTTTTAGAGAAACAAAATAATTTTAGTGACATGAAATTTAGTTTTTTCCTACAAAATAAGATTGATATAAAACATTTAAATGAGGAAAATAATCAATGTATCAAAATATATGTCTTTTTTCTATATGAATATTTATTTTTAACCAAGAATTTAATAAGATGTGTTTAAATTTTCAATTATTTGTTCTTGACATATATTTTTTAGAATATTTCTAAATTTTAAAATGAATTTTATTTTTGGATCCTTATATTAATTAATTGAATAGATTTTCATCATATTAAATATACGAATAAATTACAATAAATTTCAACTAAACTAAAATACCAATAAGTGGTATATAATATGTTTTTTAATGTAACTCTTAAATAAATTTTGAAATATTTTATAACATTAAATGTTTTATTCAAATGTATATTTTGATTAATCATAAAATATAGTTATATATTTCTAAACTCTATATAATGAATATTATTTTTTAATTATATGTAAAAGGATTGGAAGAAAATTTTAGTGACATAAAATTCAATCAAACGATAATTTCTTTGTATTAAAAAGTTAATTGATAAAGGAATATCTTATACATTTTTTGAAAAAAACATTATTATTGATTCCTAAATTTAGGTTAATCTTTTTTAATATATGAAAATAATTAGTAAACTTAAATTCAATTAAATCCTCCATGATCTTTTGTCTAAAATATCAATCATATTTTAATATTTATAAACCTTTACGTTTTCCTTCACAGTATGGGCATCAATCCTAGGTGTGGCGGACACTTCACCTCAAATAGTAAAGTGAATGAACCTTATGCATCTCCCTTGAGTCATGAAAATTAATCTTACATATAATCCCTTATTAGGGGAAATGACTATTACATACCACTCGATGGCCTTTATGTAAACTACATATTCACACTTACATATCCCAATGTGGTTACATACTTTACTAATTTTATTCATTTATAAATTTATATACTTTTATAAATTTTATATAATATCATATTTAAAAATATAGTTTAAATATAAAATTTTATTAATTATTTTTACTTTTACAGTTTTCAATATTTATAAATTAATATACAATTATAGTTTTATTTGTTATAAATTATTATACTTTTATACTTTAATAAATTTTACTTTTATATGTTATAATTTCATACTTTTATAAATTTGTAAAACTATATACTTCTATAAATTATGTATACTTTTATAACATATATGTACTTTTATATAATTTTATAAATTTATATACATTTATAAATTATGTATATTTCTTTAAAATATATATATTTTATAAATTATATATAATTTTAAAATTATATATATGGTTATAATTTTATATGCTGATATAAATATATATACATTTGTACTTTATACTTTTATACCTATATACTTTATATACTGATCAATCACATTTGATTGTTTTGATTCTTTAGAACAATAATTCATAAGTCATTTGTGTCACGTAGGAATCAACCACACCTCTATTTGACACACGGTGTGACCAGTATGACTCTAAGTGTGACTTTTAATTTTAAATTGAAATTTTAGTAAAAAAGATAAGTGACATACTCAAAATAGAGAAACCACATTCAGATAGTTTTTATACTTTAGGAAAACATTCTATAATTCATTTTTCCCATGTAGCAATCAGCATCATCTCAATCTGATACATGGTATGCCTAGTATCTCTCAAAGTGCCTGTTATTAGTCTAAAATTAACATTTTAGTTCAAAACATGTGTCACTCATTGAAAACCAATAAAACATGCTCTTATTTTATTTATAATTTAGAAAAAGTATTCATAAGTCATTTGTGATGTGTAGGAATCAGTCTCACATCATACTGACACATGATGTAACCATTATGACTCAAAGTGCATGTTTTTAGTTTAAAATAAAAAATACAAGTGACATACTCAAAACTAAGAAAAAACATTCTTATTATTTTTACACTTTAGTAAAATGATCCATAAATCATTTGTGATGCGTAGGAATCATCCATACCTCAATGTGGTGCATAGTGTGACTGATATGACTCAAAGCGTGAATTTTTATTTAAAATTAACATTAATTTTAGTAAACAAGTCAAGTGACATACTCAAAACTAAGAAAACGCATTCATATTGTTTTTAAAATTTAGGAAAACAATCTATAAGTCATTTTAAATGTGTAAGAATTGACTACACCTCAATTTGGTACACAGTGTGCACGATATGACTCAAAGTGTCTGTTATCTGTTTAAAATTGACATTTTAGTTCAAAATGTGTATCACTCACTAAAAACTAAAAAAAACACTCTAATTGTCTTTATAATTTAGTAAATTTAATCTTAATCCATTTTTGATGTGTAAGATTTAGTCACACATCAAACTGACACACGATGTGACCTGTATGACTCAAAGTGCGTGTTTTCATTTTAAAATTGAATTTTAGTAAAAAACACAAGTGATGAATCTAAAATTGAGAAAATGAATTTGGATTGTATTGATACTTAATGAATAATATGCATAAATCATTTGTGATTTTTAGGAATTATTCTCACCTCAATCCAATGCATGGTGTGATCATTATGACTAAAAGTGTGTCTTTTTATTTAAAATTCACATTTTAGTAAAAGAAACTAGTGACATACTCAAAACTGATAAAAAAATTGAATTGTTCTTATAATTTATAATAATGATCCATAATTCATATGTGATGATTAGGAATCATCTTCACCTCAATTCTATACATATTGTTCCTAGTATGACTCCAAGTGGTCATTATCAGTTTAAAATCAACATTTTAGTTCAAAACATGTGTCCCTCACTGAAAACCAAGAAAATGAACTCATTATATCTTGATAATTTAGTAAAACTATACATAAATCATTTTTTAAATTTAGGAATCATTATCATATCAAACCAATACACGATGTGAGAAGTATGACTCAAAGTGCATGATTCCAGTTTAAAATGATAGTTTAGTAAAAAAATTAACTTACTCAAAATTGAAAAAATGCATTCATATTATTTTGATACTTTAGGAAAACAATCCATAAGTCATTTGTGATACATAGGAATAAGACTCGCCTCAATCTTACAAACAATATGACCAATATGACTCCAAGTGTGCCTTTTTTATTAAAGTTGACATTAATTTTAGTAATAAGAAAAATACTCAAAATTGATAAAACACATTTGGATTGTTTTGATACTTTATAAAAATGATCCATATGTCATTTTTGATTTATATGAATCAGTTTCACATCAATCACAAACACTGTGTTCCCAGTATGACTCATAGTGTCTATTATCAATTTAAAATTGACATTTTAGTTCAAAATGTTTGTCACCTATTAAAATTTCAAAAAAAAGTGATTTGATTGTCTTTATAATTTAGGAAAATGATTCATAAGTCATTTTTTATGTGTAGGAATTAGTCTCAAGTCAAACCGAACTATGATGTGACTGGTATGACTCAAAGTGCATGTTTTCAGTTTAAAATGACATTTTAGTAAAAAATATAAGTGGCATACTTAAAATAAAGAAAAATCATTTGTATTATTTTATAATTTAGGAAAATGATCCATAAGTAATTTTTTATGTGTAGGAATCAACCACACCTCAATTTGATTTATGTTGCGACCAGTATAACTCCAAGTGTGTCTTTTTATTTAAAATAGACATTTTAGTACAAAACACAAGTGACATACCCAAAATTGAGAAAACACATTTGGATTGTTTTGATACCTTGGTAAAATGATCCATAAGTCATTTTTGACGTGTATGATTCATCCGAACTTCAATCAAATACAAGGTGTGCCAGGTATGATTCAAAGGTCAGTTATTAGTCTAAAATTGTCATTTTAGTTCAAAATGGTGTCACTCACTGAAAACTAAGTAAATGTGCTCATATTTTCTTGATACTTTAGGAAAATAATTCATAAATCATTTTTGATGTTTATGAATTAGCCTCATATAAAACTGGAACATGATGTGATTGGTATAAATCAAAGTGTGTGTTATCAGTTTAAAATGACATTTTAGTAAAAAAGGCAAGTGACATACTCAAAACAGATAAAACATATTCAGATTGTTTCGAAACTTTAGGAAAATGATCCATAAGTCATTTTGGATGGGTAGAAATCATCCCCACCTCAATCTGACATATGGTATGGCCAATATTACTCCAAGTGTGTCATTTTTTTTAAAATCGACATTTTATTAATATATTTTTTATCATATTGATGTTTAATTTATTTCTTTATAGTATTATTAACATAAGAATTTTTTTCTTATATAGGTGGATTCTTTTTCTCGGGTTGGATGGTTTGTTCGGAAACTGATACCATGATCGTTCTTTTTGAGAGGGGAAGGATGCCAGAGGGGGCGTATGCTAACAGTGTTGCGATAGTGATGGATGAGATCTTTAGTAGTGATCGACTTTGCAAGGCGAGCGGACACCACAACGGTGATATCGAAATTGCTTGGAAAAGGCGATGGTGGAAGATGCAGATGACTCTACTGAGATGATAACAACAAGGAACGTGATGGGGTGATGCAACAAGGTTGTTGTGGGGGTATGAGACTCTTGTAATGGGTTGAATACTCCATTGGGTCTTCAATGACCATGCATTGGGATCCATCTTCCCAGAATAACAAGTTGATTTTTTTCAATAAAAAAATAAGGGTGCTTCCCCTCTACCAGTTCAAAAAAATATAGGTGTATTTTCATACAAGTTTATCTGTTGTAGTGTGATATAATTCTAACAGCACACTACAACAGCAGAGCCTTTGGAAGTTCCATTTCTATCACTAATAAATGCCCCCATTTATCAACACTAACAAAAACACTAATAATGGGTGCCCGTTATCAGTGATAAGAATATTATAGATAAAGGGGGTTATTTGATAGAACAAAAATAGAATTAATAAAATACCACTTTTACCAGTACTTTTTTAGAATTGATAAAGATCCCCCTTTATGAACATTTTTATGTTGATAAAGGTGTCCCCCCTTTTAAAGGCACTTACAACAACAGTGCTTTTCTAGCACTGTTAAATTACATTTTGTGTGCTGTTAAAGGGCCTATATGTGGTAATATACTATTGTATATTACATGTTTTGTAGTAGTTAATGTAAAAATGAATTTATACATATTTGGGCTGAAGAATAAGAATTGTATTGATTCAAATGACATTTATTTGTTTATGATTAAACAAAGGGGGTTATTTAATTTTCAAACCAATCCAAAACTGAATGAAATCATGTGATTAATTAATTAAATAAAAAGGCTAAAAAATGGGTTTTTATTAAAATAAAATATAACTTAGGTTTCAAATTTTCAAACTTAAGATTCCAAATTCAATATATTATTTTTAAATGAATTATTTTACTCCTTAAATTCTTAAGGTTTTTCAATTTACATACATATTAATAAGATTAATGTCACTATTAACTTTGACATATATCAAAACATGGTGGATATGTTATATGTAGAGAAAAACACTTGTTGGAGTGAAGGGTTCAAGTGAATGAAGCCTACCTGAGACCCTAATAATTGAAATCTGTGTGATCAATGTGAGAAAAAACTCCCTAATAGATTTTGATTGGCGAAACCCTTGGTCTTCTATGAAATCCTTGCACAAGCCTCCTCTCATTGAAAGCCTCCCTTATGCCTAGGTGAAACATAGGGTGTGTAGCAGGAGAGACAACTATGTTGCGAGAAGGAAAATGTTATCAATTTTTTTTTAAAAAAAGAATATTGATGGTTAAAAAATTCAATAATTGAATTTTAATTAAAGTTATATGTTTTCTAAAATATATTTTAAAAATAGTACACACACCAGAGTTAGTTTATTTTTATTATAAGAAAATTTGGTTAAATTTTAAAAAAAATATGAAGAGAATCCTAGACGCCAAGGATGTCTTCGGTGAGGAGAATATTGTGATTGAGGGTAATGTAGACAAGGATCGCGAGGATCAGAACCAGGTTCATTGCTTGAAAAAGAGGTTCTTTGATGATTCTCGGTTTGGGTCTTCGACATTTGGGATGATTACAAAAAATGGTTCACTAACTTTTGTTGAAGAAAATCACTCACTTATTTCTCCACGTATTGCTGAGTGCAAGCACTTGATCATTGCTCAGTTTGTGGGATAGCATAGGATTAATTCGTGGAATCTTAAGGACTTGTGAAGTCACCTTCTTCAATTTTGGGGCTTTGATGGATGGTAGACAATGTCACTTTGTACAAGGTTCTTCCACATTATTTTTCCTTCATCGGATTTAAAGGTGAAAGCTTGGGGAATGGGATTGTCCCTCTCAATCCTAGAATTCTTCGAATTCAAAACTGGGATCCCAACTTCAACCTTACAACTATTGGCAACTTGACCACTCAAGTGTGGGTTTGAGTCCTCAGCCTCAACTGGTACTTCTGGAATCCTTAAACATTGTGGGATGTAGCATCTACTGTTGGGGTTCCAATCAAAGTTGACAAGGAAATAGAACGTGCAAGGTGTGTGAATTTTTCTTGAATACTTGTTGAGATTGAAATGAGCATGACTCTCACTGATACAACGGTGTTGGTGGATGATGCATACAAAATCGAGTTTCATATTGTTTTTGAAAAATTACCTGATTTTTGTAAGAAATGCTTCAATATTGGACACTATACTAACATTTTCCATAAATTCTTGAGATGTATGAACTGTGGGAAGCACAATCATGTGATTGAGAAGTGAAAATTCAAACTTCCAGCTGAAAATGTTGTGATTGAGGAGGTCAATCCGTCTAATGGAGGCAAAACCTTCGAAAATGGCCTAGACAAGGCACCTGAACATAGTGAAAGCAGTAATAGAGGCAAGGAAGATAAGGCCTCGAGTGAAAAATCTACTTGTTCTGAAAAGGATAGATTTAAATATCCATGGAAAGTGGCTAAAGGGGAGTCCCCTCGGCCGCAGTCCGCCAAACCACGTGGGATGTCCTACTCATGGGAGGATCTTACTATTGATACAGATGATCCTCATGTTAGAGTGTATGTTAAAGACACCCGTGAGAAGGAAGTTGGTGAAGAGTTTGATGATGATGCATGTCCTAATGGTAAATCAGCCTGTGAAATTGAAGCTCAAAGGAATGTTGATTGTCAACTATGGCAATAACACGACCTAGACTTTTCGAAGAATAGGAAGGGAAAATTGAAAATTGTATTGTCCATTTTATGTAAGAGTACAAATGATTCCTCTTAAATGATTAATAAGAAGGTATCTGAGTCATTGGAAGGACTTTAGGTAATTACCAATTCTGAAATAGTGAAGGACCATCCCTTTCGTGATGGTACTAAAGACACACAGAATCCCTTAAAAATTGATAGGAGGTGTGAAGAGAACTTAGTTATTAATTTGGCTCATGTGGCTTCCATGGATTTAGCTGGTGATTCTTCTCTTAATAAGAAGGTGACATCTGTTGGAAATTGAAAACCCAAAACCCATTGTTTTTCAAAGCGGGCTGCTTCTCTTCCCCATGCACCGCTTTCCCATGCAGCGGCGGCTCTCCCTCTTCCCATACGTCTCTCTATTTCCAAGCATATCATTTATTTTGGCATTGTTTTCTGTTCTCTTTATTTCAACGGCTTTATGAGTGTGTTTCATTTCCCTTGTAATAGCCTATAAAAGGTTATTGTAGTCTGTTGGAAAGATAGTTGCTGAAAAATACAAAAGGATGTAACCTCCTTTGTATGTGAAGTGTTCTCCTACGCTTATCTTTCTTTCTCTCATGAAATTATTTTGGCTTTGTAAAGCCATCTCACACCAACAAACTGGTATCAGAGCCTGATTCGAAGGCATCCTCCAAATTCCGAAGAAGGCCACCGCGATCCAGCCGCAAGTTCTGACCTTGTCTAAGTACAACTATGAGAGGTGGTGCATTCAAATGAAGGCATTGTTCGGGTCACAAGAATTATGGTAGATCATCACTGATGGGTATGTAGTACCCACCGTAGAGGAAGAAGCGGCCTTCACGAATGAAGAAAAGACGACCATCAAAAATCAAAGGAAGAAAGACAACAAGGCGTTGTTCCTTCTCTATCAAGGGTTGGATGAATCGACGTTCGAAAAAATTGCTGAAGAAACATCGAGCAAGCAAGCATGGGATACACTTGCCACCATTTTCAAAGGAGTTGATCGTGTAAAGCGGGTCCGTCTTCAAACATTACGAGCGGAGTTCGAAGCAACGTGAATGAAGGAAGGTGAGAGTATCTCAGATTACTTCTCATGCCTAATTCTCATTATTAACAATTTGAAAAGAAATGGTGAAAAAATGGAGGATATTTGAGTTATTGAGAAAGCACTTCGATTGCTCACAACCAAGTTCAAGCATGTCGTTGTGGCAATCGAAGAGTCGAAGGATGTGGAAAAATTGTCAATTGAAGAACTGATGGGGTCCTTGCAAGTACATGAGAAGCTAATGCCGAAGAATGTGGGTTCAACAATAGAGCATTCCCTAGAGTCCAAGTTGACTCTACAAGAACCCAAGAATGGCCAAGCACAACTAAGTGGTTATCGTGCAAGAGGCAGAGGGTGTGGGCATCCTCCAAGCCATCAACAAAAGCAACAGAACTTTACTAGCTTCTGTGGAAGAGGACACGGTAGAGGCCGATTCACGCGTGGTCATGGAAAAACAAAGAACGTCCAATGCTACAACTATAAGAAATTTGTCCATTTTGCATCAGATTGTTGGAGAAAGGTGGATCATGATGAACGATCCAACTACACTGAAACGTCACACCATGAAGAAGAAGGTACGACACTCCTCCTCGCACAAGAAAAGGCATGTGAACACCCCGATGTTTGGTACCTCGACACTGGTGAAAGTAACCACATGAGTGGTAACAAAGAATTGTCCGAGGAACTCATTGAAGAAGTTCGTGGCGATGTGAGCTTTGGCGACTCCTCAAAGGTACCCGTGATTGGCAGAGGTAAAATCAAAATCTATCTGAAGAATGGTGATTCGAATTATATTTCCAAAGTGTATTACGTACCAAGTATGAAAAATAACATCATAAGTCTCAGCCAACTCCTTGAAAAGGGGTATGTTATACATTTGGATAATTCTTCTTTGTCAGTAAGAGATGCTCACAGGAGGTTGATTGCTCAAGTTCAAATGGCAAAGAATTGCATGTTTCCGCTGCATATCAACACGAAGGCTGAGAAATGTCTATTTGGGCTCATGAAGAATGATTCATAGAGATGGCATTTGCGTTTTGGGCATCTTCATTTTAGCGGGCTTAAACTTATATCCTCATCAAGAATGGTGTGTGGCTTGCCGACGATTGAATCAACAAATCATGTGTGTGAGGCATGTACACTCGACAAACAACAAAGGAACTCATTTCCAAGTGGAGTGTCTAAAAGAGCAACAGAACCACTTTAGCTGGTTCACACTGATATATGCGGGCCATTAGAAACACCATCACTTGGAGGTAATAGGTATTTTATTACCTTTATTGACGATTTCAGCAGAAATTTGTGGGTGTATTGCATCATAGAAAAATCATCCGCTTTCACTATCTTTAAAGCATTCAAAGCTCATGTTGAAACTGAAAGTGGCCACAGAATAAAAGTACTCAAATCTGATAGAGGTGGAGAATACACCTCAAATGCATTTCAAGGTTTCTGCAGGGAACATGGCATCAAACAATAATACACTGCATCCTACACGCCATAACAGAATGGCATCGCTGAAAGGAAGAACTGCACTATCCTCTACATGACGAGGACAATGCTGAAGGAGAAAGGGTTTTCAAAGAGTTTCTGGGTAGAGGCAGTGGCATGTACTTTCTACTTGCTCAATCGGTGTCCAAGGAAGAGCGTCAGGAACTTGACACCACAAGAGGCGTGGAGCGGCTACAAACCGAGCGTGGCGCACCTAAGAATCTTTAGGTGTTTCGCCTACGCTCAAGTCCCAGAAGCGAGAAGAAGGAAACTTGATGATCGTGGTGAGAAGTGTATCTTCATCGGATACTGTGAAGCCTCTAAAGCCTACAAGATTTACAATCCACTAACGAATAAATTAGTGGTGAGTAGAGATGTGGTTTTTAGTGAGGAAGAAGCATGGAAGTGGAGTGATGAAGAATATAACAAGGATGTTCCAGTCGAGACAGAGGTTCCTGAAGAAAGGTATGAACACCAGGAGAAAACACCTGCAACACTATCCTCCGGTGCATCATCAGTTGGAAGAAGTCCAGGAGTTCATTTCCTCACTCCTCAAAGCACTCCAGTAAATCAAAATTTGGCCAGCTCATCCTCGCCTATGGCTCCTATGAAGATGAAAAATCTGAGTGATAGTTATGAGCCGACCGAAGAGGTAAATCTTTTTTGCCTGTATGCAGATCATGAGCCTCTGATGTTTCAGGAAGCCATGAGGGGAGAATGTTAGAGAATGGCTATGGAAGAATAAATTCATGCCATAGAGAGAAACAACACATGGAAGTTGACAACACTCCCAAAAAGCCAGAAAACCATTAGCGTGAAATGGGTGTACAAGATCAAGCGAAAGGCTGATGGCGAGATCGATCGATACAAGGCAAGGCTTGTAGCAAAGGGGTACAAACAGAAGTACGGGGTGGACTATGAAGAAGTCTTCGCTCCTGTTGCTCACCTTGACATTGTAAGGATGATTATATCCCTTGTTGTCCACCACAGTTGGATGATCTACCAACTGGATGTGAAGTCTGCGTTCCTGAATGGAATTTTGGAGGAAGAGGTCTATGTTGACCAGCCTGAAGGCTTTGTTATGCAAGGGGAGGAAGACAAAGTGTATCGACTGAAGAAAGCTCTTTACGGGTTGAAGCAGGCTCCTCGTGCTTGGAATGCACACATCGATAGCTATCTTCGAGACAACGGCTTCACCCAATGTCCATATGAGCATGCAGTTTACATCAAGAAGAATGATCGAGGGGATATACTTATTGCATGCTTGTATGTTGATGATTTGTTGTTTACAGGGAATTGTCGACCGATGTTCGATGATTTCAAGGAGGCCATGTTCAAGGAGTTTGAGATGACCGATGGAGGTATCATGTCATTCTTTCTGGGCATTGAAGTGAAACAACATGGCGGCATCTATATATCTCAGAAGAGGTATGCTATGGAGTTGCTTGAAAAATTCAAGATGACGAATTGTAATGCTGTAAACACACCGGTTGCAACGAGCTTGAAACTAACAAAGGATGGAGAAGGAAGAAGCGTTGATTTGACTCTGTTCAAGAGTCTGATTGGAAGCCTAAGGTATCTCACAATCACAAGGCCTGATATTGTCTATAGTGTTGGGCTTCTAAGCAGGTATATGGAGACACCGAAAGAGTCACACTGGCTAGCTGCAAAACGCATCCTCAGGTACGTTAAAGGAACGGTAGATTTTGGTCTCTTTTATCCATACAACGAAGAAGCAGAGTTGTATGGATACTCAGCCATTGATTGGGGAGGTGACCAAGATGAAAAGAAGAGCACTACTGGGTACGTTTTTTTTCTTGGATCGACTGCTTTTACATGGAATTCAAGAAAGCAAAGTGTTGTTGCTTTATCCACATGTGAAGCAGAGTATGTGGCAGCATCCTCTACTGTTTGTGAGAGAATTTGGTTGAGAAATTTGTTGAAAGAGATGAAGCATCCACAGGATGGATCCACTGTGATATATGTGGATAACAAGTCGGCTATTGAACTAGCCAAAAATCCGGTGCAGCATGGGGGAAGCAAACACATTGATACTCGTTTTCATTTTCTCAGGGATCATGTGAAACAGAAAACGATAAAATTGGAATATTGCCATACTAAGGAACAGGTGACAGATATTTTCATAAAGGCACTACCAACAGATGCATTCAAACGGCTTAGAATGATGCTCGGGATGAAGCCGGTTTTGGTTTGAAGGGGAGTGTTGGAAATTGCAAATCCAAAACCCATTGTTTTTCAAAGCGGGCTGCTGCTCTTCCCCATGCACCACTTTCCCATGCAGCGGCGGCTCTCCCTCTTCCCATGCGTCTCTCTCTTTCCAAGCATATCATTTATTTTGGCACTGTTTTATGTTCTCTTTATTTCAACGGCTTTATGAGTGTGTTTCATTTCCCTTGTAATAGCCTATAAAAGGTGATTGTAGTCCGTTGGAAAGATAGTTGATGAAAAATACAAAAGGTTGTAACCTCCTTTGTATGTGAAGTGTTGTCCTCCGGTTCTCTTTCTTTCTCTCGTGAAATTCTTTTGGCTTTGTAAATCCATCTCACACCAACAACATCACCCAAGGTGGATCCCCATAAAGAAAGTGACTTTCTTTTGAGGAGGCAAATATTACTAGTGTGACAACTTCTAAAAGCAATGCATCATGGCGGTGTTGCAGTTGAAATTGATGGTTGCTTTGTTTTTTTGGTAATAAAGGGGCCTATGATTGATCTTAAAAAAAACATGCATATTTTACACGTTAATTCATTTCAAATTGTTGAACGGATGTGATTAAAACATCTCGACTGTCATCCTATGATGTCGTCATGGACAGGCCAAGGTGAACCACCGTGGGGAGGACCGTAACCGTAAAGCCTGGGGGGACCCATCTCTGATCACCGTTGGAAGGGAAGTGGGGTAAGTGATCCAGATACTCAAACGTGGCCAACTCCGCCATTGGGTTTTCCATGCTCGCCGTCACCGGGTTCGTAGCGGTGGTCGTCTCCGATGAACATGGCCACGGTTGCCGGAAGTCCCCGGAAAGGGGCGCCAGGAAGTCACTCGACCAAGAAGGCACCGCCGAGATGAAGGACGGCGCGAAGCCGGGGTCCAGCACGGAAGAAGAAGGGGTGGGGAATCTCAATTGCAAAGCAAACGAGAAAGAGTAGGAGAATGGGGAATTAATGCGTGAGATTCATGGGAGGGTGATTTGGTGGTGGGACTAACTCCCTTTTATATCTGTGGCCCCTGATAAAATCTATTAATTGATAATTAATTAACCAATAATTATTAATGAACAATCTATAATACTCATACGTCACTGATTATGGTCCAACCGTCCAATTGCGTCTCACATTGTCGCTTGAGCTTGGAATTAAAGCGCTGCATGAGTGATGGTGAGTCAATCGAGCAGATGATCTCACGTCAATGCGGGGCAACCCTTGAAACCAGCTTGGCGTTCGGTAAGCAATAGAAATAAAATAATGCAGTAGCTCCCAACCACCGAGGCACCCAAGTCAATAATACGAAAATGTCATTTCTAAGGGTGGGGAAAATAAATAGATTAAACGTGACCTTGATTGTCATGGAACGTTGAATAACCACCCCATAACCATCATTGTTCAGATATTCGACCAATACAATTAAAAAACACTATCACAAATCATCACATGGGTAGTACCAGATTTTAGCGATGATAAAAAAAAAAAGCACCTTTATCGATGATTGTTAAACTTAAAAGTGATCATAAAGGTAACTTTTATCACCATTAAACAAAACAATGATAATAGTCCTTCATATTGGTCTGATATTGACGAGGAGAGCCACTTAGGTGTTGTTGGTACTTCTTTCAAAGATGCATTGAATAAGGGCATTATTGATGAGTATGTGTGAGAAGAATCAGATGACAGTCAAGCTACCAAGGAGATTGATGCACATGCCGATCTGGACTTCAATTTTTGGCAAGAGCAAAGAATGATTTCTTGAAAAAGCCGAAAAGGGAAAGCGAAAGTAAATGGTGCTACTCCAATGAAGTCCAAGAACAAAAAGAACTGCACCTCATCCCATGTGCAATGCTTCTGTGCCCCTATTAACGAGAGGGCTTCTTCAAGTTGTGAAATCCAGCTACGAATTTTGATATTCATATTTTTTCTTAATTAAAATGCTATTTATTTTAATCTTCCTATTTAAGAGTTGTTACGCTGCTAACAAGTGGGAGCCACCTATGTCTCCTCCACCGTACTATCCAGTTTTTTTTTTGACACACCTCACCTACCTTTATCTCGGCAGCAGAGCATTTAGGGATCTTTTGGGAGCCCTGTTTTCGAAAGAGAAAAAGTGAGCGCAGCGGCTCCAATTTCAAGTGTGAGGGAGAAGGCAAGGGTGTGCAGCGACACAATGAGGGTAAGGGCCCCTCTTGGCTCGATGATTCTATTTTGGCCAAGATAGATCGCAGTAAGGGATTCCTGGTGGTGTCTTCCCTCTTCATTGGAGGAGACCTTGTTGAGGTTCAGCCCGCATCTTGGTGTTTCCAAATTTGAGATAAGATATGTTTTTTTAGAATTTGAGATATCTTTTATCATATCACACAGATAAAGCTGCATGAGTATCTCATGAGGTGATATATCTTATCTATTTAGATGAGATATGTGTTTGAATGTTAACATGGCAGATACATGGTGATTTGGAGATATAAAATATAATATTTCATATCTTATCTGCATTTTAAAAAAGGAAGCATCAAAGGCTTTAAAAGGGGAAGCGGCTGGTGGCAAACAAAAAGGTGTGCCAGCAAGATGTAGTCGACAAGGGAGACCCGAGAAGGAGTTGCCGTGTTTGCGGTGGCCCGTGTGACACGACGACGATGACGCGTCGACGTTTGACAGGTGCAGAGCAGCGACTATGGAATTGACGATCGAGCCACGTATCAAAAGTCTTCCTGATAGCGGTGATCGGGTGGCGTGTCCCGATTGAAGATTGACGGTACATTATGATGACGAGATCATTCGGGTGTTGCAAACTGATGTGAGGTGGACACATGTTCGGGTGAAGATCTCCGAGATAGTGACGTTTCGTCGACAGAAGGGTGACATTTTGTCATATATTGATCTTCCGATACATGGCGTCAATGAGATGTTTATCAAAGAGATGGCAGATGCGTATCAGGGTGTGGTTTTCACACAGGTTTTCTACGCTCTCTCATTAGTAATTCAAGTTCGGGCATTACTTGGATTCTTTGTACTCTCTGATTCATAGTGGATATTTTGGGAATTGCCCCGTGGTTTTTTAATCCTCCGCATGGGAGAGTTTTTCCACGTTAAAAAAATCTTGCGTGTTGATTTCTTCATTCTGCTTATATCGCTTCGGGTTTCTCACGATATTTTTTGACAAGCAATTTTCGGCCCGGAATCAGGATTCTCCCCAATAGACCTAACAAGCCAAGAGAGGACGATGAGGATGTTTTTTGGTCTTCGACGACTCATCTGGATGGGAGCATCAAGCCTGGATAGTAGCGAGGGATTTGGATCGGAGAACTCTTATGTAGCGTCGGTGGACCGAGACGACGTAGGCACATCAATGGAGACCTACCGCGACAACCAAGGGTTCTTGTTCTTAAACTCGAATGTCGGTGGACCTGGATGGCAGAAACACTTTTGGATGGTCGCAGATTGATGCAGTTCTTGGCACCATGGACAGCGGCGTTCTCGCTCTTGGACTCGGAGGAGAACGCATTGGGGCTGTGATTCTAGACGATTATTCAATATTTTCAATTCACTTCATGTTTTTTATTCTATTTTGATGAATCCATGTATGGAGAATTATGTTTCTGTTTAATTAGAATATTGCAATCTTGAATATGTTGTTGTATTAGTCATTTCCATGAGACAGTTAATTTTTGATGAATCCATGTGTGTAGAATTATGTTTCTATTTAATTATAATTATGTTTCTAGACGATTATGTTTATGTTTTGATGAATCCTGCCTGCTGGCCTCCTGAGCCGACCCGCGGCGCCCCCCCGCAGTGTCGCTGGTTGAACCGACCTGGTCTCCCGGGCCGAGTTACCGAGCCGCCTACGCGGCGACTATCGGGCCGAACCGCCCTCGCGGTCCGCTGGGCCGGGTCGACCCAGACCGGGTCTGCCCAGACTGGGTTGGGCCGAGTCGGTCCTACCGGGTCGGACCGGACCCGGGCCCATTACTGACCTATTACCTTTTTGGACCATATCTTTGGCACCAGACGTCCGTTTGACGAACCGTCAGCGGCACCGGTATTCTTGAAGCATAACCGTCTCTTTGAGTATACCCCCATGGAGTTCGGGGTATAGTTGAGTTACGGCCAGGTTGGTTCATACACAAATCCAACCAGGCCCCCAAAACTAAAATGTTAATAACTCACAGACCGGACGTCCGATTGACGCGCCGTCTATTGTGTTGAGACCCCTATGACGTGACTGTCCTTTGAGATACTTCCACGTGAGACTTCGTGAAACTTGGAGTATCGACCAGTAGCTCGTGGAGTGGATCCTCCCGGAGACGAGCGGACAGAGTGCAGAGACCTAGTAGCTGACAGACCTGACGACTGCTTGACCGATTCGACTCGGAGTGATTCGACTAGCCCAGTGGGTAGCGCCCGGTATTTGGCGGCAGACCCATGGCGGACGGAACACCTGGTATTTGGCAGTAGACTCGCCGTACTCGACAAGAGGAGTACCTCTGTAGGCTATATGGGGAGCGCCCGGTATTTGGCGGCAGACCCACAGCGGATGGAGCGCTCGGTTTGGCAACAGACCCGCGATACTCGACAGAAGGAGTACCTCAATAGTCCAAGGTTAGTGAGAAGCGTCTCGGTGTCGCGACATGCCCACTGTACTCGACAGAGGAGGAGTTCTCCAGCAGCCGTGGTTTTGATAATAAAAATCCTGGTTTAAGCTGAGTCAACGACCTTTGTGTTTTCCTCATGATTAAGATGAGTTACTTGATAACTTAGGTATATGTTTGAGCATATACCTAAGTAATGGTTATATGTTGAAATCTTACTTTGTGGTTTATCCTTGTGGGATTTTGTGAGACCTTGAGGGTCTCGGGGTCCCTACTGAGTATCGTTATACTCACCCCTGCACGGGCTATGCCCGCATGTCGTTGTGTTGGATGCAGACGACGGACATCGCTGACCTAGGCGGAGTGTACGAGGACTGGACGATACCCGGAGGTAGACCTCACGACGAGTCGCTACCCAGAGGAGACGGACGGACGTGGAGCACCGAGGAGGCTATCTGTACCTATCCTTCAGGTAGGATCCGTGGTGAACGATCCAGGAGCTGTTAGACACCTTCCAACTATTTGTCTTTTTAGTTGTACTTGTTTATCCTTTCCTTGTACTTTACTGTTGGTCTTGTATTTCCAGCCCCTTTACTTTCAGCATACTTTTCATATAGTTTTTACTTAGTGTTTGCTTCCACTTGTACTCTGGTTGTGTGTGTTTACGATTTATAAAGGCAATGCCTTCACAATTTAAGGGAAATTACGCCTTTGGTGCTAGTTGTCAGCCCCTGGTCTATGAAAGGTGGGCTTGGGGTAGTTACGATACGGGCCCCGGGGGATGGGTCGTGACAAATTGGTATCAGAGGAGTCGGTTCTACCGCAGAACATAGGAATCTGATGTTTTTTCTGTGAAGCAATAGTGTTAAGGGTACCGAGTGTGGTTTTCAGTTCAGGGAGTCCAGTGTTGGTGCTGCGGCCGACGTATCCGTACACCAGGACCCTGACTACTGATTTCCGACTTAGTTCACAAAAACACTGATTGCGTGTGTGTTTCAAAAGTTTTTTTTAAGTCAGCTCAAACCAGGTTAGCTCACTAGGTATAGTCTTTTGACGGTGTCACATCTGTTTCTTTCAGGATGCCTCCCTGCGGACGACCAGCTAGAGCCCTAAGAGTTGTACATACTGACAACCCGCCGAGCAACGAGGCCTCAGTACATGGCCCTCTTCCAGTTGAGGCACCAGCAGTACTACTCCCCGTCGGGCCACCGATGCCACCAGCCCCTGCAGTAGAGAGTGCATGCCGCTTGAGCACGCTGCACGAGTTCTAGTGCTAGAGGCCACCCAGGTTCAGGAGAGAGACGGACCCGCAGGCGGCTGAGGATTGACTGGAGGATGTGGTGAGAGTCTTTAGACTGGTAGGGACACCGGCCGACTTCATGTTGATCCTTGCTGCTAGCCTCATTCAGGCAACAACAGACAGATGGTGGAGCATGATGCTCCAGATGCATGACGAGGCGACACTTCTACGGGCAGACTTCGAGAGCCTGTTCCGGGTGGAGTTTGTACCAGCCACCTTTCGAGCGGTGCAGATACAGGAGCTACTTCTTTTGCAGCAGGGCAACATGAGTGTAGCTTAGTACTCAGCGAGGTTCACCGACCTCTCGCGCTACTCCACTGATATGGTACAAGACCCGTTCTTCAGGGCCCGGACCTTTGATCATGGACTCAGGTGAGAGATCAGAGCTTCACTTATGTCCCACAGCATCCTGACGTAGACAAGGGTGTTGGAGTGAGCCCTCCTAGTAGAGAGTTTCCTTGCTGAGCAGTCTCCAGCAGTGAGACCCACCAGTAGTCAACTTGCAGCGAAGTCTTCTGCAGCTGGCAGTAGACAAATGACGTAGAGGTCCAAGAGGACCAGACCCACAGGTGGTCGACTGCATGACTCAGGATTAGTTGTGCGGGGCACCCAGAGTGGAGACAGAGCCAGACATGCCATGAGTGAGTAGTGTTTCTCATGTGGTGAGCTTAGTCACATGGCTCGTGACTGTCTGAACCGCCATTCTAACGATCAACAGACAGTTGAGGAACCTCCCAGGCAGAGGCAGAGGTTCGATCGAGGCAGTCCGCAGGGCGCAGGAGGACGTGGCAGAGGAGCTGGCCGTGCAGCTGGCGGTGAATGACGTTACGAGGTGCTACCACTACCACCACCAGGAGGTCCACCCCGACCACAGGGAGTGGGTGGACAGGGAAGAGCACAACTTCAAGAAGCTGAGGCCTACAATCACGGCGCTCTGGAGATGATTCGAGGTACGATCTGTGTCTAATCCACCTTAGTTGCAGTTCTTATAGACACAAGTGCTAGTCACTCTTTCATTGCAACATTCCTCGTTCGGAGCTCGGAGATTCCAATGGAGCCGTTGGCTCGATCCTTACGGCTAGAGACTTCTATGAGAGAATACTTGACGATTACGCACTGTTTTCGACAGTGTGAGCTTACTCTAGGAGGCGAGAGCTTCGGCTAGGATCTCCTCGTAGCGGCGTCAAGGCCTTACGACGTTATCTTGGTTATGGACTGATTATCTATAGTTCATTCTTAGATTGACTGTATTAGGCGCAAAGTACGGTGTGTCCTCATGGATGGGACCAAGTTCACCTTCACCGGTGAGAAGGGGACCTTTGCAGCGCAAGATGGACTTACTCAAAGGAGGGTTTAGCCGATCACTCACCAGTTGGCTTGCCTCACCCTCGGAGCAGTTGACGTGGAGAGTCTGACTTATCCTGTATTGGTGGACCAATACGCGGATGTTTTCCCTGATGATGTTCCGGGACTACCTCCATGTAGAGAGGTGGACTTATACATTGATCTGTACCCCGGGACGACATTGATATCTACTCCAGCATATCGGATGGCTCCCGCTGAGCTTTGTGAGCTACGGGTACATCTAGAGGACTTGTATGGGAAGGGATTCATCCGGGCTAGTGTTTCTCCCTGGGCTACCCCGATTCTGTTCGCCAAGAAGGAGGACGGGAGCTTGAGGCTTTGTGTCGAATACCGTTTCCTGAACCAGGTGACCGTGAGGAACAAGTACCCACTCTCGAGGATTGACGACCTCTTTGATCAGCTCAAGGGAGCTCGATGGTTCTCGAAGATAGACCTCAGATCAGACTATCACCAGCTCAAAGTTTGAGATGAAGATGTGCATAAGACGACCTTCAGGTGTTGGTATGACCACTACGGGTTTTTGGTTATGCCCTTCGGCATAACCAACACTCCAGCAGTGTTCATGAGTCTCATGAAAAATATCTTCTAGCCTTACCTCGATCATTTTGTCGTAGTCTTCATCGATGACATAATGATCTACTCGACTACCGATAAGGAGCATGCCTACCATTTGCAGGTAGTACTGGACACACTCCGAGAGCACTTAATTTACTATAAGCTCTCGAAGTGCCAGTTTTGGATTCAAAAGGTTCACTTTTTGGGACACGTCATCTCGGAGGCTGGAGTTGCAGTGGATCCAGCGAAGATTGAGGCAGTACTTTCTTGGGAGCCACCTAGGAGTGTGACAGAGGTACGAAGTTTCCTGGGATTGGCTGGATACTATCGGAGATTCGTTCTAGACTTCTCCAGAGTTGAAACACTAATATCATCCTTGATGAAGAAGGGGGAACCCTTCATATGGTCAGAGAGATTCCAGCAGAGCTTTCGGGAGCTGAGGCAGAGGCAGACTAGTGCCCCCATCTTGAGGCTTCCAGAGGAAGGCGTTGGGTACGTAGTTTAATGTGATGCATCAGGGAACAGACTTGGGTGTGTCCTGATGCAGGAGAGAGCAGTGATCGCATATGGTTCTTGGTAGCTGAGACTGCATGAGTAGAACTACGCTACCCATGACCTGAAGTTAGCAGTAGTGGTCTTCGCCTTGAAGACGTGGCATCACTATCTGATGGGCGAATGTTTTACCGTGTACTCTGATCACAAGAGTCTCAGGTATATATTCTCTCAGAAGTACCTGAACCCGAGACAACGGAGATGACTTGAGTTCCTCCAAGACCATGACATTGTGATATTCTATACTCCTGGGAAGGGAAACGTTGTTTCAGATGCGCTCAGTAGGAGGACTGGTATTCAGCTGCTAGGAGAGACGACATAGCAGCTAGCTGCCTTACAGATATCCTTTTTGGATAGAGATGGAGCAGCCTATCTACAGTCTCTTACAGTCACTCCCCCACTTCTTCAGTGAGTTAAGGGGAGGCGCAACTTGGGGATGCTAACTGCGAGATGCGACGTGCTCAGATATCCACAGGGCAGACACCTAATGGATTTTCTGAATGTGGGAGCATGTCATCCTCTTCAGAGGACGTACCATGGTACCAATTGCACTTCATGAGGAAGTGTTTAGGGAGTTCCACACTTCCCCTCTAGTGGTACATCCAGGAGTGGCGAAGATGTACCAGGACCTTCGACGACAGCACTGGTGGCCAGGTATGAAGAAGGCAGTAGCGGAGTTTGTCTCATGGTGCCTCACTTGTCAGCAAGTGAAGGCGGAGCACCAGGTACCAGCAGGCTTTGTACAACCCTTAGAGGTCCCAGAGTGGAAGTGGGATGAGATATCAATGGACTTCATGTCATGTCTTCCACATACATCCAGGAGTCACGATTCGATATAGGTGATCGTTGACCGACTTACCATGTCGGCCCACTTCCTACCAATCAGAGAGCATGGCTCAGTAGAGAGCTTGAGACGCCTATACATGAAGGAGATTGTGCGTTTTCATGGAGTACCTACTTCTATTGTCTCCGACCGTGATGCACGGTTTACTTCCCGATTATGGAAGGGGTTTTAGGAAGCTTTCGGGACACAGCTTTGCATGAGCACTGCCATCCATCCTCAGACGGATGGTCAGACCGAGAGAACCATCCAGACCCTCGAGGACATGCTCAGTGCATGTGTCCTCAACTTCAGTCGCAGCTGGGAGGATCATCTACCTTTGGTGGAGTTTTCCTACAACAACAACTATCACTCCACCATCAGTATGACACCTTTTGAGGTCTTGTATGGCCAACCTTGCAGATCACCACTGTATTGGACAGACCTAGGGGAGTCAGCACTAGTGGGACTAGAGATGGTACGGGCTACCACAGAGAAGGTGCAGATCATCCAGGAGCGGATGAAGACTATACAGAGTAGACATAAGTCTTATGCTGACAGGAGACGGAGACCTCTAGAATTCGAGTATGGCGACCACGTCTTCCTACAGGTCTCACCTAGAAGAGGTCTACGGAGATTTGGCCAAGGTGGAAAGATATCTCTGAGGTTCATCAGACCTTTCCAGGTCCCTAGTAGATTAGGAGAGGTGGCTTACCGCTTGGATCTTCCACCTCAGCCGCATCGGGTGCATGACGTCTTCCACGTATCTCAGCTGAGGAGATACGTGCACGACCCGTCCCACATCATCGACCACAGGGATTTAGACATCGATGACGAGGCGACTTTTATGGAGGTTCCAGTGGAGATTGAGGATCAGTAGGAGAGGGAACTATGTGGATGCTCGATACCTCTGGTGAGCGTTCTCTAGCAACACGAGAACCTTCAGGAGAGCACATGGGAGCGGGAGGCTCAGATGCATGCTCAGTGCCCCCTTTTGTTCCCTTAATTCGAGATGTAGCTTACGGGGATGTAAAACCATGAGTTGGGGAGGATGTAAAGACCCAAATTTCCTATGGATTTTTTTTTAAAAATACATGAGAATTTCATAAGTCCATAGTTTCTGACAGTGCTTGATTCCGATGCACGGTGTGCCCGGAATCAATTTCTGAAGTTTTGTTCGGGTACGTTCAGTAAACGTACGAGCGGGTTTTTATAAATTCTGAACCGGTGCTCTAAATCAAATTCCGAGGGCGCTATTGAACACGCAACATTGGTGATTACTTAGTAAGACCTTCACCACAATTGCGTTCTGACGAGAATAGAAGTTAGTTTTGGGGGTTTTAAATTAAATTAAATAAAAATAAGGTGTTCACCTTATTTTTATTTTATGGTGGTTAAAACCTACAAGTGGAGGTTAGTGGTGGGGGCCACCCGCACATAACCTCCCTTGGGAGGATTTTATTTTGTGGGGCCCACACGAGTTTCTTAACTCTTCTAACTCCCCATTAATTTTGGAACACCTCTAACCCCCCATTTATGTGGGTTGAACTCTCTGCCTTCCCCCAATACATTAATGTGCCAACTCTCTAACAATTAATTAATTAAACCCTTGTAATTAATTAATTAGCTCATTTTTGAATTCTTTCCATCCATTAAAATAATAGCATGTCTATTATTTTTGGTGTTGGCATAATCTTTGGGTGGAGCTTGAGAGAGGGTTTGGAGAATTGAGAGAACTTCATCCCCTCAATGAAGAATGCGAAAAACACTCCTTCCACCGAAGAACGACGAGCACCATCTTCTCCTTCTTCAACCGGAGCAAGCTGAGGAAACACCGCCGCCCACGAAGAACGCCGACGCCATCCTCAGTTTCTTCTTTCCCGATGTCAACGAAATGATGCCGCCTTTTCTCGCGACTTCATCAACAAACAATCGCCAAGCAAGGTAGGCGGTTTAATTTTAATGTTGATATTATACCCCTTTTCTTACCTTCTCCAAAGGATATAAAGGGATTTATGCAGACGTTTTTGATGACCATATTCTACTTATGTTGAGCCTTTTGTTATCCTCCTAAACGCAGAGGGTTAGGGCCTGTAAAGACCCGTAAAATTCAAGGGAAATTTTTTCTTAATTTTCTTTGGAATTTTACAAGAGCGCGGTTTCTGACGGCACCTGATTCCGAGGGCCAGTGTGCCCGGAATCAATTTCCGAAGTTTGGCTCGGGTACTTTCAGTGAACGAACGAGCGGGTTTTCCTAACTTTTGATCCGGTGCTCGGAATTGAAATCCGAGGTCACCGATGAACTCGCAGCGCCGATATTCGCTTAAGGAGACCTTTTTCGAAGTTGCGTTTTCCTGGGAGGAGATGTTTAATTTTCTGGATGAAATGAAGAGTAAAATAAAATTGTTATACAATATTTATTTTATATCTTAAAAGTGGTTATAATCTTTTGTTGGAAGTTGGGTGGTTTAACCACCTAAGAGAGGATTAAGGTGAGGAGGGGCCCACCCGAGCCCCACCTTTTCAAATTCCCTAACTCCCCTCTCTCCCTCTTAAAGGCTTGTCAACTTAACATTTAATTAATTATACAACTCATGTATAATTAATAAGTGAGTTTAATTTTGAGTTTTTGAAATTCAAACTCTTGAATTTCAAAGGTTGGGTTGTGTTAATAAATTAAGTGTAAGCTTAATTTATTTTTGGGTTAGTTCCTTTGTTACTTGAGAGGATTGGGAGAATCGTTGAGAGACTTGAAGATCTTCTTCGTCTTCGACGAAGAACGTGAAGAACGGTTCTTCTCCGACAAGGAACATCGATCCCACGACCTTCGAGACTCGGCGTCCCGGATTCTTCCGTCTTCATCTTCCTCCTCGACAAGGGAGAAGTCGCCGACCGTGGTGATCATCGCCAACGACAACGTACCTCTCTTCTTCGTCTTAGCGACAAGTGAAGAGACGTCATTTCCTCCTCGGACGCACCCCGACGTCCACGGAATCTACGTCCGATGCCGCGACGCCTTTCTCCGCGATAACCGATGTGCGACGTCAATTTTCAAGGTAGGGGTTGTTGTTATTGTTTATTTATTTATCCTTGTTCGTGGTTCTAGCATGACTAACGTGAGGATTATAAATTTGTGTTATTGTTTAACGTGAGGGGGCCGGACCGCATGAACACGGCCGAACCCCCTCCATCGTTCTTGTTGATTTATCTTGCGGGTGGAAACAAGGTGGCATGGTGCCGTCGCACCACGCGGATAATCGTACGATTATATTGCGCGGCGCTGTCGCGCCGCGCCGTGGAAGAATCATCAAGAACGCGACGCCGTCGCGCCGCGTAAAGGGGAATCGAGGGCGCGGCGGAGGGGAGCGGTGCCGTCGCACCGTGCCGGACGACGAACACCGCGGCCGGTTCCGGGCCGCAGCGGGACGAGAAGGCCGGCGGTCGGGCCGCCGGCGTCGGAAGCCGGAAAAAGGGGACCGGTTTACCGGTACCGTTGGAGAAAAACCGGCTGGCCAGGTGGCCAGCCGGATGGTCAAAATCTGGGGGAAATTAATCCCCCGACCAGCACTAAAGCCCCCCCATTTAATTGGGGGGCGGTTTCCTTGAGTGGGGCAGGCGGCCCCCCGGTTTCTTCAAGCAGGCCCCCACGAGGGGGGGCCGGATTCCAAAAGGGCGCGGCATAATGCCGCGCCGCCATCCCAATCAAGCGGGGGCTTAGCCCCCGCGCGCTGCCTCCGTGCGGCGCCAGGCCGCCGCGCCGCCGCGCTGCCGGCCGGCCGGCCGGGCCGGGTCGGCCCGGACCCGGACCCCCCGTTTCGAATCGGTTTCGGTCTTTTGGTCATAACTTGAGCCACGGACCTTCGAATGACAAACCGTCTGCGGAAACGCGATCCTTGGATCGAGACGGTCGTTTCGGTATATCGCACTCAAAGTTTCGGAATACTTTGGGTTCGGCCAGGTTGGTTCGTTCACGAAACTAACCGGGCCTTCGGTGCGGAAACACTCATATCTTGAGCTACGGACGTCCGATTGACGTGCCGTCAGCTTTGTTGTGTTCCTCTTAGTGAGACGGTTCTTTTGGCATACTCCGCCCGAGGTTTGGACGCAGGTGGAGTACGGTTGGGTTGGTTTTGCCTTAAAAACCAACCGGGCCCCGGGGACGAAAATGCCAATAACTCTCAGACCGGGCGTCCGATCGACGCGCCGTCTGTTGCGTTGAGTTCCTGTTGACGATACAGAACTTTTGGATACATCAACTCTGGACTTTGTGACAGTTGATGTATCAGCCTCTCGGCTCGTGGAGCGGACCCTCCGAACGAGCTTGCTGTGTGCGGGAACCCTAGTGCTGGCTGCGACTGTTACTGTGACTGCTACTGCTACTACTGCTACTGTGACTGCGACGACGACAGTACAGAGATCCTGTGTGGATTCGACGACGACGACTTCAGCACTCAGCGATCCTACGTGGATCAGTGCTACAGGTCCTGTGTGGGCCCGATCCTGTGTGGGTCCGATCCTGTGTGGGTCTTTGCGCTCAGCGGTCCTGTGTGAACCAGCGCCTACAGGTCCTATGTGGGCCCGATCCTGTGTGGGTCTTTTGCGGGGGTTAGTTACCTATCGATCCTTCGTGGTTTGGACGACTTAGATGGACCAGAGAACATCTTTATCGTCCTTTGAAGAAGTATACCTGTGTGAGCTGAATCCTGTTGCTTTCCTGTGTGGTTTGTGTTGTGCTATCCTGTGTGGATTACGTTTTGCTTTCCTGTGTGGAATACGTTTACTTTCCTGTGTGGACTGAGTTGTACTTGGGCTCGGAGGTTGGAGCGTATTTGAATTTGACGACTTAGGTATATATATGGGCATATACCTAAGCAGTGTCGGTTGTTACTTCGTGATTGTACCTTTCTTCGTGGTTTATCCTTTGTGGATTTGAGAGACCTTCAGGGGTCTCGGGGTCCCTACTGAGTATCTTATACTCACCCCTGCACGGGCTTTTCCCGCACTACGTTGTGTTGGTTGCAGACGACGAACAGCGTTGATCTTAGCTGAGGCTTGCGGAGCAGGACGGTACCTGGAGGTGGACCACTGGGCGGGACGTGCTCGGAGCGGATGGCGGGACCCATGGAGCAGTGGAGCTATCTGTACCCACCCTTCAGGTGGGATTTCCAGTGGACAGCTCGGTGTAGCGGATTTTACTTTTCAGTTGTTGTTTTCCCTTTCGAGTTGTACTTTACTTTCAGTTTGGGTTTGTATACTGGCCCATTTACTTTTCCGCATTTTCAGTTTTACTCTTCTTTTGCTTAGTGTTTACTTTCCGCTTGCTTACTCTGTGGTGTTTGTTTTCTTTACAAAGGCAATGCCTTCCCTTTTTACCAGGATTTACGCCTTGGTGCTAGTTGCCAGCCCCTGGCCTATGGAAGGCGGGCTTGGGGTAGTCACGGCACGGACCCCGAGGGCGGGTCGTGACAGGGCCAACCTCACACGGCCTGGCACCCTCCGTCGAATTTTCTTTGTGATGTTATTTGAAGCGGCAACACGACATGGAAAAGAGGCGACGACGATGAAGATGGCGAACAAGGGCCGCGCTACCCACGACCTCGACGAACCGCGCCACCCCCGTGGCGCCCCGACGCACTTCCCGCGCCCTAGCGCGCTACCCGGCACCCCCACGCCCCACCGGCACGCTGCCCGGTGCCCCGCCGATCCACTGCCCGACGCCCCCGTGCCCCACCGGCCTGCTGCTCGTCGCCCCCGCGCCCCGCCGGCGGCCTGCCCGGCACCCCCGCGCCCCACCGGTGGCCGGCCCGGCGCCCCCGTACCCTGCTTAGTGCACCCGCGGCCTGCCCGGCGCCCCCGCGCCCTGCTCAGTGCACCCGTGGCTTGCCGGTGACCAGCCGGCCTGCCCGCGCCCCGCATGGCCTTCCTGCTGGACTCCTAGCCACCGGCCTCCCGAGCCGACCCACGATGCCCCCTGTGGTGTCTCTGGACGAACCGCCCTCTAGGTTCGCTGGGCCAGGCCGAGCGGGCCGGGTCAAAACTTAGCGGGCTGACCCACCCAATGGGATGGGTCAGACCCAGCGAGTCTAACCGGGTCGACCCAGACTGGGTCGGCCCAGACTGGGTTGGGCCGAGTCGGTCCGACCGGGTTGGACCAGACCCGGGCCCATTACTGACCCATTATCTTCTTGGGCCGTATCTTTGGCACTAGACGCCCGTTTGACGAACCGTCAGCAGTGCCTGTATTCTTGGAGCATAACCGTCCCTTTGAGTATACCCCACGGGAGTTCAGGGTATAGTTGAGTTACGGCTAGTTTGGTTCGTACACGAATCCAACTGGGCCCCCAGGACTAAAATTCTAATAACTCATAGAACGTGCGTCCGATTGACACACCATCTATTGCGTTGAGACCTCTATGACGTGGCGGTCCTTTGAGATACTTGCACGTGAGACTTCGTGACACTTAGAGTATCGACTAGTAGCTCGTGGAGTAGATCCTCCTAGAGACGAGCAGACAGAGTGCATAGACCTAGTAACTGACAGACCTGATGACTGCTTGACCGATTCGACTCGGAGTGATTCGACAAGCCCAGTGGAGAGAGCCCGGTATTTGGCAGCAGACCCATGGTAGACGAAGCGCCTGGTAGTTGGCAGCAGAACCATGGTACTCGACAGGAAGAGTACCTCTGTAGGCTATAGGGGGAGCGCTCGGTATTTGGCGGCAGACCTACAACGGACGGAGTGCCCGGTTTGGTAGCAGACCTACGGTACTCGACAGGAGGAGTACCTCAACAGTCCAAGGTTAGTGAGAAGCAACTCGGTTTTGCGACATGCCCATTGTACCTGACATAGGTGGATTTCTCCAGAAACCGTGGTTTCGATAATAAAAATCCTGGTTTGAGCTGATCCAATGACCTTTGTGTTCTCCTCATGATTGAGATGGGTTACTTGATAACTTAGGTATATCTATGAGCATATACCTAAGTAATGGTTATCCGTTGAAATCATACTTTGTGGTTTATCCTTGTTGATTTTGTGAGACCTTGAGGGTCTTGGGGTCCCTACTGAGTATCGTTATACTCACCCCTACACGGTCTATTCCTGCACCTCATTGTGTTGGATTCAGATGACGGACAACACTGATCGAGGCAGAGTGTACGAGGACTGGATGTTACCCGGAGGTGGACCTCACTGATGGGTCGGAAGAACACCCCAAGGAGGGAATGATGGCAAGAGGGGGTGAATTGCCTTTTAAAAAAAATGATTAACAAATTAAAATCAAAGTTGAAAGTGCAGCGGAAATAAAGAAGGCAAGACACAAGAAATTGATAACGGAGTTCGGCCAAAACCCGGCCTACGTCTCCGCTCCCAACTCAACCGTTGAGAGATTCCTACCGCTTGCTTTTCAATGGTTTTAGCAAGAAACCCACTAGGCTTTGAGGTAGCACTAGGACCTATTACAGCTTGCTTTTGTGGTTTAGCAAGAACCCACTTGCTTTTAATGGTTTAGCAAGAACCCACTAGCCTTTTTAACGGGTGAAGGCTAGCTCACCGGTGACATAAGCCTTTTAAAAGGAAAGGCTTGAAGAAACCTCTTCACACCTTAATGGTGGTGTGAAAACCCAAAGAAAGGGGGGATGAGAAAAGTTTGGGGTTTGTAGGCACAAACCCAATTTTAAGCTCAAAATAATAAATACAAGAAAAACCGTATTGGAGGAAGACTTGGGCGCCTTTGATTGATTGGAGATGTTGAAGGCCGCTTCCAAGCTTCTTTGGAGGTGCTCTTGGATGTGGAATTGGATTGGAGCACGTTGGGTTCCTTGAGGAAATCCGCCGGAGGTTCGCCAAAATGATCAACAATGTGTCCGATGGCTTAGTTGAAGTTCCGGGGCTTCCTAGGCCTTTATTTATAGGCTAGGAACCTTCAAGTATCCGTTGGAGGGCTTTGGAGTCGTTGGAAAAGGCCTCGGAGCCGTTGGGAGGCTTTTGGAGTTGACTGGTCAAAGCCAACGGCTAGTTTGACCAGTGCTACCGGCTGGCCGGTGCAGGGCCACCGGCTGGCCGGTGCCTTGACAGTGGCTGAGTCTTCTTTTCCAGGCACCACCGGCTGACCGGTACAGCTCCACCGGCTGGCCGGTGCCTTGGAAGTTGAGGAGAAGAGTCTTGATCCAGGCTCTACCGGTCGACCGGTGGAGGAGCCACCGGCTGGCCGGTGGCAAGACAGTAGAAAACACTATTTGGGCTGGGTGCCACTGGTCGACCGGTGGGAAGCCACCGGTCGACCGGTGGCAGGACAGTAGCAAACACTATTTGGGCTGGATGCCACAGGTCGACCGGTGGGAAGCCACCGGCTGGCCGGTGGACTGAATTTCAGTCCATTTCTTGTCCATTCTTGGGCCAATCCTTTGGCAATCTTTTGCCTATCATCCACAACACTTAAAAACAAAGTTAAACACATATGAAAGTGATTGTGATCATGAAAATCAAAGAGTGTGGGGTACAACAATCTCCCCCTATTTTGATGATCACAATCACTTATCAAAGCAATGTAAAAACTTAAATTAAAGGCATGCCTAAATGATAAATGAAAATAAATACTAAGCATGAGAGAAAAGATTCTCCCCCAATCAATCAAGAAATTTCTCCCCCTTTGTGATTATCAAAATAGCACGGGGCATTAAACTTGATTGAGGGAATGAAGATTTGAAAAACAAGATTTGAGATTTGAAAATCAAATGAAATTTTTGAAATTGAGAGTTTTGAATCAAAAATGAATTCGATACCAACTGTTGGAAATTTAGAAATGAAAAAAGAAAATTTTGAATTGAAAAAAAAATTGAAACCAAGAGTTGAGTTTGAAATGAAAACTTTGAATACAAAAAAAAACTTAAAAGATCCTAACTCCCCCTAAATAAAAACAATGAATCACCGGGGAGAGGGATTTTGAAAAGAGACAATCTTAGGCCCGGAGAGACTCGCAAGAAGGGATTTTTCAATCCATACTTGCCTCATGGCGGGTCTTCTCCTATAAAATTCATCCGAAAAGAAAAAACTTTTGGGTTGACCATACCGGGCATTTTTACAATTACACTCATAAATGAGATGCCCGGTTTTCTTGCAATAATTACAAAATTTAAAGCTAGAGCTCCCCCTTACAAAAACAGTGGGTGCATGGGAGGAGGAGGCTTGGTTGGTGTAGCCAAGTCCATTGGTGGTTCTAGAAACCCTTTGGGAACCAAGTATATTGTTCAAGTTTTGTTCCCCTTGGGTGAACTTGGCTAGGGTCTCTCTTAGGTCTTTGATGGTTGATTCCATGGAATCAACATTTGGAAAATTTTGGATTTTAAGGGACATCTCCTCCTTCTCTTTGAGAAGTTGTTCTTTTTCGGAGAAGAGTTTTTTGAAAGACTTTTTCAAAGCAACAAATTTTGAAGAAAGCTCATGAAAACCATTTTCAAGTTGATCTCTAGCGTGTTGGAGTTCCTCATAAGATAAATTATTAAAAGAATTTGAAGAACAAGAGGAGGAAGAGGAGGAAGAGGTAGATGATACCTCATGTTTTGCCATTAGGCATTTTTTACCTTGGTCGCTTGAGGAGGAGGAGGAGGATGATGAGGAGGTGTCACTCCATGTCGCCTTGAGGACCTTTTTCTTTCCTTTTTCCTTGGCCCGTTTTTTGTTGAGTGGGCAATCGGGCTTGTAATGGCCCTTTTCGCCGCACCCGTAGCATTTTACCTTGGGCTCGGTTCTTGCGGTGGGTTCTTGCTTTCGCGCCTTGCGAGATTTCTTCTTCTTCTTGTGCTTCTTCATAAACTTGTGCATTTGGCGGGCGAGATTCTCCATTTCCGAGTCGCCGCTTGATGATGAAGAAGATGAGGAAGATGAGGATGATGAGGAGTAGCTTACTTCCTTTTGAACCTTGAGGGCAATATTCTTTGGTGTCTTGATTGGTGTGCCCTCCTTTTGAGCTTGCCTCCTCATCGTGATCTCATAAGTCATGAGAGATCCGATGAGCTCCTCTACCGACATATTTTTGACGTCCTTAGCTTCTTGGATTGCCGTCACCTTTGGTGCCCACGAGCTCGGAAGGACCCATAGGATCTTCTTGACCATTGCTTCAGCTGAAACATCATCACCAAGGGACTTTCTCCCATTGCACACGTCAGTAAATCTAGTGAACATTTCAGAAATAGATTCATTTGAATGCATAGAGAAGGATTCAAAATCTTGTCTATACATGTCTAACCGAGTATCCTTCACTTTATTAGTGCCCTCATGGGTCACTTCCAATAGTTTCCAAATCTCATGTGAAGTGGTGCAAGTGGAAACTCGGTTGAACTCATTTCGGTCAAGGCCGCAATGTAGAGCATTCATGGCTTTGCCATCAAGCTCAAAGTTTCTAATATCGGCGGGGGTCCATTTGGATTCGTCGGGGGTAGACAAAGTATAACCTTGCATGACAATTTTGTAAATAGGATATCCTATGCTTCTTAAAAAAGTGGTCATGCGGGTTTTCCAATAATTATAGTCGGACCCATCAAAAAATGGAGCCCGACCCAGTGAGTAGCCTTCGGGGGCGAAAGAGGTTGATGCCATCTAAATGGATCTTTTGAATTTGAAACCTTTTAAGGAATTACTCAAATTATCCCTCTGATACCAATTGATGGGTCGGAAGAACACCCCAAGGAGGGAATGATGGCAAGAGGGGGTGAATTGCCTTTTAAAAAAAAATGATTAACAAATTAAAATCAAAGTTGAAAGTGCAGCGGAAATAAAGAAGGCAAGACACAAGAAATTGATAACGGAGTTCGGCCAAAACCCGGCCTACGTCTCCGCTCCCAACTCAACCGTTGAGAGATTCCTACCGCTTGCTTTTCAATGGTTTTAGCAAGAAACCCACTAGGCTTTGAGGTAGCACTAGGACCTATTACAGCTTGCTTTTGTGGTTTAGCAAGAACCCACTTGCTTTTAATGGTTTAGCAAGAACCCACTAGCCTTTTTAACGGGTGAAGGCTAGCTCACCGGTGACACAAGCCTTTTAAAAGGAAAGGCTTGAAGAAACCTCTTCACACCTTAATGGTGGTGTGAAAACCCAAAGAAAGGGGGGATGAGAAAAGTTTGGGGTTTGTAGGCACAAACCAAATTTTAAGCTCAAAATAATAAATACAAGAAAAACCGTATTGGAGGAAGACTTGGGCGCCTTTGATTGATTGGAGATGTTGAAGGCCGCTTCCAAGCTTCTTTGGAGGTGCTCTTGGATGTGGAATTGGATTGGAGCACGTTGGGTTCCTTGAGGAAATCCGCCGGAGGTTCGCCAAAATGATCAACAATGTGTCCGGTGGCTTAGTTGAAGTTCCGGGGCTTCCTAGGCCTTTATTTATAGGCTAGGAACCTTCAAGTATCCGTTGGAGGGCTTTGGAGCCGTTGGAAAAGGCCTCGGAGCCGTTGGGAGGCTTTTGGAGTTGACTGGTCAAAGCCAACGGCTAGTTTGACCAGTGCTACCGGCTGGCCGGTGCAGGGCCACCGGCTGGCCGGTGCCTTGACAGTGGCTGAGTCTTCTTTTCCAGGCACCACCGGCTGACCGGTACAGCTCCACCGGCTGGCCGGTGCCTTGGAAGTTGAGGAGAAGAGTCTTGATCCAGGCTCTACCGGTCGACCGGTGGAGGAGCCACCGGCTGGCCGGTGGCAAGACAGTAGAAAACACTATTTGGGCTGGGTGCCACAGGTCGACCGGTGGGAAGCCACCGGTCGACCGGTGGCAGGACAGTAGCAAACACTATTTGGGCTGGATGCCACAGGTCGACCGGTGGGAAGCCACCGGCTGGCCGGTGGACTGAATTTCAGTCCATTTCTTGTCCATTCTTGGGCCAATCCTTTGGCAATCTTTTGCCTATCATCCACAACACTTAAAAACAAAGTTAAACACATATGAAAGTGATTGTGATCATGAAAATCAAAGAGTGTGGGGTACAACACTCACGACGAGTCGGTACCCAGAGGAGAAGGACGGGCGTGGAGCACCGAGGAGGCTATCTGTACCTACCCTTCAGGTAGGATCCGTGGTGAACGATCCGGGAGCTGCTATACACCTTCCAGTTGTTTGTCTTTTTAGTTGTACCTGTTTGTCCTTTCCTTGTACATTACTTTTGGGCTTGTATTTCCAGCCCCTTTACTTTCAGTATACTTGTCATACAGTTTTTACTACATGTTTTCTTCCGCTTGTACTCTGGTTGTGTGTGTTTATGATTTATAAAGGCAATGCCTTCCCAGTTTTAGGGAAATTAAGCCTTTGGTGCTAGTCACCAGCCACTAACCTATGAAAGGCGGGCTTGTGGTAGCCACGATACAGGCCCCGGGGGACGGGTCGTGATAGTCACAACAGATCCCTGCTCTGATGAGAACCCAGAAATAGAATAACACTGTTCTTGAATATATGTTCTATGACCAGATGATGTTATTTGAGGGACACAAATAATACATTCCATTAGGGGTGAGGACTCATAAAACTTTGAGGCACCTTCTCAAGGTGTTCACCCTTGGTAATATCCAAGAGGATATTATGAGAATGAATCCCACCAGTAGGAAATCAACATTTCATATTGTCATTGGATGTTCCTATCTACGGATGTGTGTATTGGTCCTTAGACTTTAAGATTATTATTAATGGGTATTACAACTCACACACTGAGATGTATTGACAAAAACTGTGACGACACACTGTTCGCAGTGAGGTATGATATGTTGGGTGCATCACGAGTAATACTACATTAGTAGATAATGCGAGAAAGGATTTGTCCCTTCTGTTTCATAACTGAAGTAGATATCTCAGGCACTTTGATGGAATTGATATAAGATAAATATATCCATGGCTATGGTAAAGAATGATAAAGTTCAATTCCGGGAAGTCAAAGAAAGAATAATCAATCACATGGGTTGATGACATTAGCATGAAACCTTCTTGATTAGAGATACTGTGACAAAAGGATTACATTGTATGTTAAGCGTTCGTAGGAGGTGACACATCATTGCAGCGTTAACTTCTTTCTCTATGGGTGCCTTGGTGGGTTGCTAGATGCTAACCTTGTACTTTATGTAGACTTTACCTAATGCCACTGAAAAAGAGGCCTAGAGGGTCACACACTAAGTATGTATAAGTATATCAGTTAAATATTAGTTTAACAAGTTGAATAAATATTATTCCCGATTGTGGTTTAATAATTATTCAAGGATGTCTGATCGTATTTATTTCGACACTAGTTATTCGAGAGAATATATTATGGGTGAAATAATATATTTATTAATGAGTAATTAATTCATATTTACTTAAGAAATAAATAACCATTATTCAAGTTCTAATAAATGTGTGGAGAAAATAAAGAAAATGGAAAATAAAAAGTACATTTCGTGTATATTAATATACACGCCATGTAGTTTTTCTGGGGATTTTTGAGAAATAATATTATTTATTTAATTAAATAATATTAGGTGTAATTCTCTGGGCGAATGTCAAATAATAATAATAGTCAACTGTTATTATTAGATATGGGGTCTTACTAAGAATTAAATAAAATGAATAAATTCTCACAAATAATTAATTAATTTTGTTATTCTAAGTAATTAAAATACCAATTATATAATTCTCATTATCCTAGCCATTTTTTGGGGGTTTGTGCATAATGGATCTAGAGAAATCTCTCAAGCCAAGAGAGAATTATTTTCTTCCAAGAATGCTCTCAAACTACGAGAGAGAGATCCTCCTCCACATGATCAAGGCGATCGAAGGCGGACATCACAAGAAAAGGCTCTTCTGCACTAGCACCCAGAGATCCCTTCAGTGACGTCCAGAGATATGTGGAGCACGTGTGGATCACTACTAGAGGAATACTACTGTCATGACCCACCTTCACCAAAAGAAGGGAAGAGTCAGCATATTTCCAGGACCTTCCTTCTTTAAGTTGAAGGAGAGATAATGACCCCCGAAACCCGCCTTCAATAGGTCCTAGAGTGGAGACCAGCACCAAGGGAATGAAATCACACACTAAATGGAAGGCATTACCCTTTTTCTTTTAATAGGATCGGGAGATAAGATAGTGAATCCCACAACACCAAAAATTAAAGTAAAAGTATATCCAAGAACCATTCCCAATTCATTTTAAAAAAGTAAAATCCACAATGTATAAGGAGACTACAAGGCAAAGCACCAAAAGAAATAACAACAACAACTGCAATGATCTGTCACAAGGTCTGAGCTAGTACGACCCAGCACGATCCCCAAAGTCCTCCTGAAAACCTGAAAACAGTTTTATATACGTAGGGTGAGCATACAAGTATACTCAGTAGGGAAAAACCAAAGACTCTCATGCACAAGCGGGGAGGCATACTAATGCCCTGTGAGAAAAGAGATAACCAAGCACCTAGAAAGGGAATTAACCATCCAAGCCTCACCAAGGCACACTCCCCAAATAATGCATGTCAAGTAATGTATAGTAATAGCACATCATTGTTTGGGTACCCCACGCCACTTTCCCACTGGTTATTGAAGACATCCTACACATCAGACCAATCTCGCCATTCTCATCGTAGTCCCACTATCATACCCCGCCCGCACACACCTAGGCCACAACAGCTATCCCACCCGAAAACACCTGGGCCACAACCACCACACACAATCACGCCTGCAAACACCTAGGCTGGAGCAACCACTGCCACGCCCAAAGACACCTGGGCTAGAAGAACTACGGCCACGCCCAAAGACACCTGGGCCTCATCCCGAAGATACTTGGGAAACCACATGATCGTAAACAAAAGGGATAACCACCGCAACCACCCCTCCCAAAGATTCGCGGGCTAATAATGGACCTCAGGCCATCACAGCTTGCCTGAAGATACTTGGGCTATCCGGGAAAGGGAACAGAAAGGAGATAATAACCAGCCACTAATAGAAGTGTTGGAAAAAACACCCTCCCCCATGAAATGGGGGTGTTCGGCACTAAGTGCTCAACTTGGGTGGGGCGCGAATAAGAAACAAAAAAACTACAAGTATATGTATAGGTAACAAGCACTCACCCAAATCTAGGTTTTTCTTCAGCCAGCCTAAAGAACACTATCCTTACTATTCATTCATAAGAGAAGAGAACATCACCCATGCCCAAGTCACAACTCACATCAAACTAAATCCCCATTTGTCCCATCCTTGTTTTCATGTCCAGTAATAATGCTTAAACAAGTTTCTACACCTACTTGGGCAACTAGTAAGCATAAGCACAAGACAAGGAAAGAGTACACCCAACAACAATTTAAACATTCACACCCGGTTCTCTTTTAAAAGCACATCAAGTGAGACCCCTCCAAGTATTGGAACCAAAGCAGGTCAAAGTAAGATAAAGTCCCAAGTTCCCAGAACTATGAATAAGAAGGTTTCACAATGGAAGAGGATCCCACCCCAATTCATGATACAAACAGAGGATCCCATACTCACCCACATCACCCCCAACAATCTAATCCCCTATCCAAGAAAACTATAAGGTCGCCCGTACTCGGCCCGTGGAGGAAAAAACCAAACCAATTCTACCAACACAAGGCAGAATCAACAGGTATTTTCAAATTTAAAAGATTTAACACACTTCGTGATTTCAATTCCACTAGGCTTAAACTGGGGTAATCATCAAAAAGGAGTTGATCCCGATGCTTTCAATTTATTTATCATAATATATGTATTTAATCAATTTCCTATACACATCACAAGGTTCACAACCAAAATACAAGCCATTTAAACATCACAAGAGGTAAGGGTTTATTAGTGCACAAAGAAAGACCACCAATGTCCATGATTTTCAGTAGGCGTAAGCCCGCAAAATTCAGAAATCATTAATCATGAAAGAGGAGAAAAATAGAGCAGCATCATCGATCACACCCCTCCCCTTTGTTCTTTAGATTCCGTTTATTATCTTCATTAATGTTTGGTTCATCCAATTCTATAGAAGCAGTAGCGTACCCACCCCACAAGATACACTGAAAGGAGAGACGAAGGTGAAACCCCTACCTGACTGATCAAGAATCGACGTTAAGTCCCCGTGTGAGTAGCTGGAGGTCCATGGAACATGATCAAGGAAAACTTTTCCAGGTGAGGTACGACTCGCCAGGAGGAATGGTATTCTGAGCGCAGGGTAATCGAGAAAAAGTAACGTAGGGAGAAGCCTTTACGTTATAAAGGCTGATAAGGGCTGAGATACAGCATTCCCGGGACGGTTAAGATATGGAGAGAAAAACTTGAAACCATGTAAAGAGAGGGATCATGGGTTAACCACGCAGTTGGGCCACCCAACACACACAACTTAAAAGATCCCCGCCCTTCGAAGCGGTTAAAACAGACGCACACCCCCCCTTAACCAAGGACTCCTAAAAACACGGTTAAAGGCATGAATAAAACGCATGGTTTTTCATTTAAGGAGGGTATCTTACCAAACATTTAATTTAAAAACCATTAATGGGATTTAAGGAAGTAAAAATAGGGTTTAAAAAAACATTTTGCGCAAAAGAGGCGCTACTGGAAAAACCTGTGGCGGTCACCAGTAGGCTAGGTCTACCGGTTAGCTGAGGCTACCGGTAGGCTGAGCTACCGGTAGGCCGAGCTACCAGTAGGCCGAGCTACCAGTAGGCTGCGGCTACCGGTAGACCGAGCTACCGGTAGGCCGAGATACGGGTAGGCCGACTACCTATAGGCTACGACTACCGGTAGACTGAGCTACCGGTAGGCCGCGACTACCGGTAGGCTGCGGCTACCGGTAGACCGAGCTACCGGTAGGCCGCAGTTATCGATAGGCTACGTCTACCGGTAGGCCGAGCTACTGGTAGGCTGCGACTACCAGTAGGCTGAGCTACCGGTAGGCCGAGCTACGGGTAGGCCAAGCTACCGGTAGGCTAAGGCTATCGTTAGTCTTAAGCTTCACCGAGAAGCCTCGATAACTTTCCCAGAACACCCAACATCAGATTTTCACCAAGTAATGGACCCCAAAAACCCGGGCCATTACACCAACACTTGGATTCTTCGACGCAACGACATATCACATTGGATCATGAATGGAAATATCAATGGAGGGAGAATTTCATCAAGGTAATTATTGTCTTTTAATTAAATTAATTATAACCAACATATGATAATCCTCTCTATGGTTATGAGACCCCCTTCTTTTTCCTTCCATTCTTCGTTCTATTCTGAAGATCCAACATTTTATTATCATGACGAATCTCAGATTGATCATTGTTAATGGGAAAAT
The DNA here is from genome assembly GCA_963277665.1 of Viscum album. Taxonomy (NCBI): domain Eukaryota; kingdom Viridiplantae; phylum Streptophyta; class Magnoliopsida; order Santalales; family Viscaceae; genus Viscum; species Viscum album. The sequence goes on from OY728165.1 coordinate 1,135,075,222, forward strand.
TAAAGTTGGGTACACCCTCCAACACGCTTCCGCTGCACCCAAAACCGACAAGTGGTATCAGAGCAGTCATATCATTGATTATAATGATTTAGTTTTCTGTTGGTGATTTACGCATTTAATAATTTAGTTGTTTTAATTCAATTTAATCGTTCTAAAAATCTGAATCTCGAGATCTATTCCTCCTCTCTCGTTTCTCATTGACCTTATAGAAATTTCTTTTTCTTTTAATTTTGATTAAAATAAAATAGATGATCTCATCTGGAGGTTCCAAATGTTCCTAGCCATACAACACCAGAATACACGGCGTGTATTCGGTAGTACACGTTGTGTAGTCTAGATTCAATTCATCAGACTGGTCCGCCAAATTAGGCCGTGTGTTAGAGTGTTTCTAAGTCTTAAATGACGCTGTGTGTTGACCAGGAACAGGTGGCACATGGTTTTCAGATTACACACCATGTGGTCCACTGAACACGGCGTGTAGTCCCTTCGAGTAAGGGTTGGACCATGGACCCCCTACACGGCTTGCCCGACTGGAAATCGTGTAACACAGATACTACACGACGTGTGTCCCACTGAACACGCCGTGTACTCTGAATATTTATGAAGTACATCTATATTCCATGTCGTCGGGTGTGTACTTCAGATGGATGATGAACAAAAGTACACGCTGTGTACTCTGAAGATTTCTGAAGTACATATATATGCCATGTCGTCGGGTGTGTACTTCAGATGGATGGTGAACAAAAGTACACACCGTGTAGTCGGAACTACATGCTGTGTACTCATCCAAATTACCCAGATTTATTAAAATTTATTATTATATTATACAAACCCTTGAGACATGTACCTTAGTGCAGACATAAAGTTGAGGCACAACATGTGATTGGTGTTTTATATATGTGTGTTTAATTTAACATCTGCGTAATATTCATTTCTAATCATTGGGTAGTTATGAATGGGAATTCACTGGGTTGCCTCCAAGGTACAAGTTACGTATAAAGATAATTTAAATGAATTTATTTGTTTAAAATTATGATGGATGAGAATCTCAAGGAAATTCAGAAAAGGGTTTAAGATAAAAGGATTGATTAATTAAAAATAATTAATTGATTCGAGCGTGATTTATCTTAAAAAAGAACGATTAAAGAATTGAATACTGGTTTTATTTATGCGTAAATATCATTGCATGTATGGATGTTCATGATCTATACCAAGACCTTTGTATTTGAATGGTTTATTTAAATTAAATATTTTGTCCAACGAGCCTTCTTCTCATTAATATGTAGGGCCTGCATGCCCAAGGTTTATTTTATGTAAAAACCCATTTTACCCCTCACCTGCGAGTGAGATAAAAGCATATGTAATGGATGGAGCTCCCAAGATAGTGGAGGTAGCTCAAGTTAGGAGCCAAGGTGAAACCAATCCAAGGAGATACAATATTGGAATGGTGGAAAGCTGTAAACATGAACCCAAAAGGTTCAAGGTGTTTCTCCCCTAGGTCTTGGGTTAGTTTATCAATGGTTAGATAAACTAACCAATAGAAAAATCTCATGATCATACCATTTATTTTATTTATGTCAGTTGCATGGTTTATTTATTATGGGGGTGTTGTCACGATCACACAATTTATGAATTAAACAAGCATATAAGATGAAACTAAAATAAAACCATCTTATGTATAAATATTATCTTATACATGGTTAATCACTTAAGTATATCCCAATTAATATTAACTAACATGTAATCAAAGATAATAAAATGGAAATTTACATATAAGGATTAAATCCCTCAAATAAATATTAAGTCGGTATAGCCTTCAATAATCTAGGTTAGAATCGAACCATATTTCAAAGTGCTTGACCAACCCTAGTTGGGGTGCTTTCAATTATCAGGAAATTCTAATTAAAGGTTTTGGGTTGACTTGACTTGGTTCACATCAAGGGTTGACACCATAGTAGGACTTGGTGTGACCAAGAGGCAAATGTTGAGGAAATCCAAAATAAAAGGATTTCATGATTGGGGAGTCCACTCAGCGGATCAAGTAAATGTGAGTTAATACAATTGGATTTTGGAATGCCTACCTAAAACTCTTCAAGTTGCTTGACCAACCCTAGTTGGGGTAATGCGAAGGGGGAATATGGATCTTTTCCACTAGAATATTCAGGCAACAGAATATTCTAAAATCAATGGTGAGGGCTATTGGATTTTGATAAAATAGTGGGAGACTAATAAGTATTAAGTTATTTATTTGTCTTAGTTTTATCATGATAAAGTACTAAACCTTTGCTCGTATTAAATTTATAGAAATGACAAGAAAAATGACTTCAAACATATCATTGAGAACCATACTCAAGAAGGAAAAACTTCTCACCAGTACCAATTTCCAAGAATGGAAAAGGCGTTTACGTGTCATCCTTCACCACGAGAGGAAATTTTATGTGTTGGAAGAGACTATTCTAGTTGTGCTTGGGAAAGAGGCCAGTGCTGAGGAACTATATCTCTATATGAAACATATGGATGATGCCACATATGTCCAATGTTTTATGATATTGTCCATGTATAATGATCTCTTGAAGCAACATGAAAACATGGATGCGTATAGAATAATGTCTCACCTTAAGGATATCTATCAAGAGAAGGCGAGACATGAGAGATATGAGGTCTCCAATTCATTTTTTACAACTAAGCTTGGAGAGTCTGTGCCAACCGGGCCACATGTAGTCAAGCTTATTGGCTACATTGAATGCTTGGACATCTTAGGGATTAAGTTCCTGGATGAGTTGCATACAGATCTCATCCTATCATTACTGCCCAAGACCTTCTCTATCTTTATTTTCAACTACAACATGAGAAAAAATGAGAAGAGTCTCTCAGAACTTCTAACCTTAATTCACCAGGTAGATAAGGACATGGGGCATGAAAAACCCATAGTCCTTATGGTGAATAAGAAAAGGATGGACAAGGCTAAGGGGACAAGGACTTATAAATGGTCTGAAGCCCCTGAACATCGTCCCTCCAAGAAGGGGAAGATCCAGAGGCAGGACAAGAAACTGGAGGCGGTATGTTTTTCATGTGGAAAGTAAGGCCACTGGAAGAGAAACTACACCCAGAAGCATGGGGATGATAAAGTTTCATTCGTTATCGAGTGTAATATTTCCATTTCTACACATTAGGTATTATATATAGCTTTTGGGGCTCACATCTGTTTTCAAATGTAGGAACTAAGTAGATTTAGAAAGATTGCCAGAGGAGAGGTGGATCTTCGAGCTTCCAATGGTGCGAGGCTGGCTGTATTGGCCATTGGTGACTACCACCTCTCATTGCCAACTGGGATGATTTTGGTTTTACATAACTGTTATTATGTGCCTAGTGTTACCAAAAACATAATTTTTGTATCATGTTTGGATATGGATGGATTTATTTTCAAGTTTGGAAATAAGGGTTTATTGTTTTATAAGAACAACGTATGTTATGGTATGATGCATTTAAATAATGTTTTGTATGTATTAAACTAAAAAAAACAAGTGTTGGGAATCGATAATGAAACAAACTCACATGACTCATACATCACCTAGTTGTGGCATCACCGTCTCGGTCATGTAAACAAGAAGCACTTCACAAATCTCTTCCAAGATGGCTATTTAGACTCTACTGAGCTAAAACCACTTGATAGATGTCACTCTTGTTTACAAGGTAGAATGACCAAGCCGCCTTTTGGTGGAAAGGGTGAAAGGGCCAATGAGCTTCTAGGATTGGTGCACATGGATGTGTGTGGGCCATTTAAAGAAGAAGCTAGAGGTGGATATTCTTACTTTATTACTTTTACTGATGATTTGAGTAGATATGGATATGTCTAATTAATGTGGTATAAGTCAGATTACCTAGAGAAATTTAGGGAATTCAATAATGAATTTGAGAATCATCTTGGTAAGAAGATAAAGAAACTTCGATCGGATCGAGGTGGAGAATATCTGAACCAAGAATTCATCGATCTTCTACGGGAGTCTAGGATTCTATCTCAGCTCACTCCTACTTATAAACCATAGTGGAATGGTGTTAGTAAAAGGAAGAACCACAACTTGTTAGACGTGGTGAGGTTGATGATGAGTAATACAGATCTTCCATTATCCTTTTAGGGATATGCATTACAAACTAAAGCATACACATTAAACTGAGTACCAACTAAAGTGGAAAATGGAATTCCCTATGAGTTATGGAATGGAAAGAAACACATTTTGTTGTACACACGTGTATGGGGATGTGAGGAATTTGTTAAGGCCTTATCAGAAAACAAACTAGAACCCCGAGGAATGAGGTGTATCTTTATAGGATATCCCAATGAAATGAAAGAATATTACCTATATAACCCTTCAGACAAGAAAGTGACTGTCTCCAGAAAAGCTGTCTTTCTTAAGAGGGAGCACATCCTCAAAAAGGATAGTGGGATCAAGATTGACTTCGATGAAGTTGATGCTCAAGATACACAAGAGTTGGTATAGGAACAAGTTCCACAGGTCTTCATGGAAGAGGTTCCAGAAATACAAGCACTGTGTAGGAGCTCAAGAGAGGTAAGGTAACCAGAGAGATTTGGTTTCCTAGTCAGCGAGGATAGTGAATCATTATTGTTGGACAATGATGAACCTCTCTCCTACAAGGAAGCAATAGAAATCTCAGAATGTTCAAGATGTCTAGAAGATATGAATTTAGAGAAAGATTCCATGTATTAGAACCAAGTCTGGGTTCTGGTCAATGAGCCAATTGATGTAAAGACTGTTGGATGAAAATGGGTATTCAAGATAAAGTTGGACATAGAAGGTCTAGTTAGCACCTATAAAGCAAGGACAGTGGCTAAAGGATTCAGATAGTGTCAAGGAATTGACTATGATGAAACCTTCTCACTAGTTTCCCTGTTTAAATCCATAATAATCATACTTACCATAGTAGCTTACCATGACTACGAGATTTGGAAGATGGATTTCAAAATAGTGTTCCTTAACGAGAACCTTCAGGAATATGTCTATATGACACAACCAGAAGGTTTTGTGAATCCAGGTGTAGCCAAACGGGTTTGCAAGTTGCAAAAATCCATTTATGGATTAAAGAAAGCATCTAGGTCATGGAACATTCGATTTGATGAAGCCATAAAGGAATTTGGTTTCATTAAGAAATAATGTGAGCCATGTGTTTATAATCGGTTTAATGGGAATACAGTCATTATCCTAGTAGTATATGTTGATGACATATTGCTTATTGGAAATGATGTACCATTCTTATAGTTAGTTAAGGATTGGTTGAACAAGTGTTTCTACATAAAGGACTTGGGTGAAACAGCCTATATTCTAGGGATCAAGATCGTTCATGACAAATCAAAGAGGCTTCTTTGACTAAGTCAGGGTACATACATTGACCAGATACTAAAGTGATTTAGTATGGAACAATCCAAGAGGGGATTGGTTCCAGTGTCACATGGCCTACATATTTCTAAGAAAATGTGTCCTCAGACACAACAGGAGAAAGATAGAATGAGTACGATCCCATACGCTTTGGATATAGGATCCATCATGTATGTCATGTTATGTGCCAGGATTGATGTTTCCTATGCACTGATCATGGTAGGCAGATATCAAGAAGATCTAGGAGAACAACATTGGACTACTTTTAAGAATATCCTTAAGTATCTGATAAGAACTAAGGATATGTTCCTGGTCTATGGAGGATATGAGGAGATTTTAATTAGAGGGTATGCTGATGCTAGTTTTCAGATAGATTAAAACAATCTGAAGTCACAATCTGGATATGTTTTCTGTCTTAATAGAGGAGCGGTGAGCTGGAAGAGTTCAAAGAAACTAGTTGTCATCGATTCTATAGTGGAGTCCGAATATATAGCAGCTTATGATGCATCCAAGGAAGCCGTATAGATTCAAAACTTTGTCTAGGAGCTTGATGTGGTACCTAGTATTAAAGATCATATCACATTGTATTGTGATAATACTACAACGGTGGCTATTGCAAAAGAACCAAGGTCACATCAACAGACAAAGCACATACTCCATAAGTATAACCTCTTGAGGGATTTCTATCAAAGGGGTGAATTTGTAGTGAGAAGAGTGTCCATGGAAGAGAAAGTAGAAGAACCCATGACTAAAGGCCTATCTCAGCAGAAGCATGAATATCATGTGAGATCTAGCGGGTTAAAGGTTGTTAGCAGTTGGCTCTAGTCCAAGTGGGAGTCTTTTGGAGTTGGTGTCCTAGAACCAAATACTTTGTACTTTATTCATTAATAAATACCTTATCACATCTTGATTGTTCTTATGCGTGAAAATTCATGTGATAATGTCTTAAGGAAATCTGTTACATTAAAAGGTCATAGCGAATCCCTATTATGATGAGAAACTAGAAGTGCCATAACGTTGTTCTTGAATATATGTTCTATGGCTGGATGATATTATTTGATGGGAAAAAATAATACATGCCATTAGGGGTGAGGACTCATAAATCTTTGAGGCACCTTCTCATGGTGTGCACCCTTGGTAATATCCAGGAGGATATTATGAGAATGAGACCCACCAGTAGGAAATCTACATTTCATAGTGTCATTGGATGTTTCTATCTACGGACGTGTGTATTGGTCCTTAGACTTTAAGATTATTATTAATGGGTTTTAAAACTCATGCACTTAGATGTATTGATAAAAACTATGACGACACACTATTCACAGCGAGGTAGGATATGTTGGGTGTGTCACGAGTAATACTGCATTAATAGATAATGTGAGAAAGGATTTGTCCCTTCTGTTTCATAATAGAAGTAGATATCTCAGGCACTTTGATGGAATTGATATAGGCTAAATAAATTCATGTCCATGGTATAGAATGATCAAGTTCAATTCTGGGAAGTCAAAGAAAGAATAATCAAGCACATGGGTTGATGAAACTAGCATGCAACCCGCTTGATGAGAGATATAATGACAAAAGGATTGTATTTCACAGTAAGAATTCGTAGAAGGTGACACATCATTGTGGCATTAAATTCTTTCTCTATGGGTTCCTTGGTGTGTTTCTATACGCTAACCTTAGAATTTAGGTATGCTCTGCCTAATTCCACTAAGAAAGAGTCCTAGAGGGTCACACACTAAGTGTGTCTAAGTATCTCAGTTAAATATTAATTTAACAAGTTGAATAAAGATTTTTTCTACTTATGGTTTAATAATTATTCAAGGATACCTGATTGCATTTATTTCTACACTAGTTATTCAAGAGAATATATTGTGGGAAAAATAATATATTTATTAGTGAGTAATTCAGTGATATTTATTTGAGAAATAAATAACCATTATTCAAGGTCTAATAAATGTGGTGGAGGAAATAAGGAAAATGGAAAATAAAAAGTACACATCGTGTATTTTAATATACATGCCATGTAGTTTTTCTGAAGATTTGTGAGAAATAATTATATTTATTTAATTAAATAATATTAGGTATAATTCACTGGGTGCATGTCAAGTAATAATAATTATCAACTGTTATTATTAGACATGGGGTCTTACTAAGAATTAAATGAAATGAATAAATGCTTTCTGGTAATTAATTCATTTTATTATTCTAACAATTAAAATCCAAATTATATAATTCTCATTAACATATCCATTTTTTGGGGGCTGTGCACAATAGATCTAGAGAAAGCTATCAAGCCAAGAGAGAATTATTTTCTTCCAAGAACACTATCAAGCTACGAGAGAGAGATCCTCCTCCACCGGATCAAGGCAATCGAAGGTGGACATCACAAGTAAAGGCTCTTCCACGCTAGCACATAGAGATCCCTTCGGCGACGTCCATAGATACGTGGAGCATGTGTGGATCACCACTAGAGGAATCCTAAACTTGGATTCTATGATGCAACAACAAATCTCATCGGATCATGATCGAAAACATCAACGGAGAGAGAATTCCATCAAGGTAATTATTTTATTTTAATTAAATTAATTATAACCAACATACGATGATCCTCTCTATGGTTTTGGGACTCCCTTATTTTTCCTTTTGTTCTTCATTCTATTCTGAAGATCTAGAATTTTATTATCATGATGGATCTCGGATTGATCATTGTTAATGGAAAAATTAAATTTGGGTACACCCTCTAACGTGCTTCCGCTGTGCCCGGAACCTACATGTCTAAATAATAAGGGTAGCAAGCCAACCCAAATGAATCACGTTTGTAGTGATTCATCACATCAGGGGCCTAGATTGTTCCTTGAAGCTGTTGTTGACATGAAGATAGCTAGCTCATTAGCTATGAAATATTCTACTTTGAAGATTACTGATGGTGGTACACCCTGGAATCCTACTGGTGGCCTCATTTCAACTTTTGTGCTGGTGCCTATCTTGATTTCAACTCATGGTCAGGGAATTCATCATATGGCTGCTACCCCATCTTCCTTTGCTCCGGAAAGTGAAAAAGGGGATGGGAAGACAACTAGTTTAGTTATGTCATCTTCTGCCTTGAAGAGTGCTGATGGTGGTGCACCCATAACTCATGTTCGTGGCCTGGTTTCAGATTATGTGCAGAAGCATGGTTTGATCTCATCTCTTGAGAAGGGAAAACATTATAAGCCTGCTACCCCTTAACCTTTGTTTGAGACATTGAAAAAGGGTATGGTAAGGATGATGCCTTTATCTACAAACAATATATCAGTTTTAATTTTACACCTGATAGAGAGGATCTTTTGGAGTCTTCCATGATTGATAAAGCAAAACCTACTTCTTCTTCTTTGGGTTTGGATCTGAATCAACAGGTGAAGGGTAAATCAAGTTTGAAGGTTTGTACCCATAAATCCTTTGAGTTACTTGCATCATGTAGTAGTGAGGAGGACAACCAATACAATGAGCGGGTTTCGGGAGTGGATGAAAAAATGGATGTCATAGATGTTGGAATTCTAGATGATAGAGGTGGGCCCTGACTGTGGGTCAAAACATGGAGGAGAGGATGACATCCTCATGGTCGGGGTGGGCGCTCCTCTCACCATAGCATGAGCACTCAATCTCAAGCATCTTAATTAATCGTTTTTTGTTATTGATGTTTTGCTTATTCCTCCACCGTACTTTGTTTTTATATTTTATGTTGGGGCTGTTGTGCCTCACATTTCAAAAAAAATTATATACATATATATAATTATATAATTATATAATTATATATATAAATATAAATATATTCATAATTATATAAAAATATTTATTTACAATTTGAATTATAAATAAATAAATAAATTTATATATATATATATCGAAATAATTATAAAATTATAATAAATATATTTAAATAATAAATATTTTTATTATATTTATATTTATATATACTTATATATGAATAAATATATATAATTATATATACTTATATATTAATAAATATATATACTTATATATAATTATATATAATTATATAAATATATATAATTATATAAATATATATAATTATATAAATATATTTATAATTATATAAAAATATTTATTTATAATTATAATTATAACTGTAAATAAATAAATAAATTTATATATTTGTAACTAATTTTATATATAAAAAATTATCAAATTTATGTTAGTCAAAATGTTTAATAGTTTATTTATATACATTGATTACAAAATGTGTATATAATTAAAATAAATATAATATATTAATATTTTATTTAAACAATTATATAATATATAAATGAATATATTATATTTAGATATATATTTATATTGATATTAAACAATTTGAAATATATGTACGTGTATAACTACAAGTATGTATGTGTGTGTGTATACATGTATGTAGATGTATATGTGTACATATGGATGCTTATTATTCACGTAAATGTTAAAAATTCACTTTTTAATATTTTATTTATTTATTTAATTTAATTTATCGATTTGTTATTATGAATTCATTAATAGTGTTAAAAATACATTTAATCATTTTGTATTATTTATTTATACATAGACTTAATTACTATATACATATAACATTTTCAATATGTTTGTAATTTTTATGAATAATATTTATTTGTTTTTATTTATTAAGTTTTAACATTTAAAACATGTTTGAAATTTATATAATTAACCTATTTAAATAATTTTTTAATAATTTTTTTAATTTAAATATTTAATTATACAATTATAAATATATATAATTTGTAAAAAAGTTTTTATGAAATTATATATATATATAAATAATTATAAAATTACAATAACTATATTTAAATAATAAATATATTTAAAAATATATTTAAATATTTTTTAAATATATTTATTTATAATTTTAATTATATATATTTAAATAATTATAAAATTATAATAAATATATTTAAAAAATAAATATATTTATTATATTATAATTATATATATTTATATACTGATATAAATATATATGAAGAGGAAAATTTGGGCCTGAGAGTTGCTTTGTGAAGGCGATAATGGCTCATAGGGAAAATTCCTGACTATGGTTATTTTGTATTTTCTCGGCTTTCAGCACATGCCAGAGAGGCCTTGTCATGTTTTATCTTCAATTCCAAAGCTTAATCTAAGACACATCGAAGCATCGTCGATTCTGGATGGAAGATCGAGAGAGACTCTAGATCTAAAACTCGATTTCGACAATAGAGCTTTAACATCTTTCAAGGACACATTTACTGAAAGAATCCTAAAGAAGGGATCTTTAACTCACGTGGAAGTGAATCTAGATACATTATTGGAAAGTTTGGCCATGGGACAAAACTCTTTATTACGCAAATTGGCATCTCTAAAGGGGAGAATCCTTGAAAGATTGAGGACCCGGTTTATAGGGTTTTGTTTATCTAAGGTTTCTCAGATTGGAGGTGCGTATCATTAGGGTGTGATTTATTCCCCTATATTTTTTCTTCGGATGAGTCCAAGCTTCGAGCATGGAGTAGTGGTTCTTTGTTCCTGAATCTCAGTTTTTCATCACCATGAACAGTCACTGGATTTTAATGTATCACATGAAAAGAATGCTTTTTCCCAAGTATGGGTTCGTTTACATGGGCTCAATTGGATTCTTTGGTATCCGAAGATTATGTATGATATCGTAATAGAAATAGGAACCCATATTTGTCATGATAGAGAAATTGAACAAGTATGATTTGGGAACTATGCAAGAATGCTTGTTGATGTTGATCTCAATTCCACTTTGATTGAAAAGGAAATTCCCTCCACTCCCACTGATGATATTCACATCAATGTTGATTCTGAGAAGAGACCTTTTTTGTGATATTTTTTTAGATATTAGACACTAATTGGAATGTTTCCATAAGAAAGAATCCTGTGAAAAATTTAGATTTAAGGGGCATCTTGACAATAATTGTCATAAGTTTTTTTGGGGAAAGGCTGTTGTGCCAAATTCTTCATCTCATGAAGTAACTGTGCCTGGAAGAACCAGGGACCTCATTGAAATTTATGCTCAGTTTCATGAGAAAGATATCCCTCAGGTGCCTGGAGTGATGGATGAGGGGATACAGTATTATGAGCACACCTCAACTAAGAAAATTGTAGCAAATGCATCTAGGACTCATTAATATAGTGGGCCTTCTATGACCTTGGTAGAGTTGGCATAAGAGGATGATTCATCCAGAGAAGAGTATCAAAATAATTGTTCATGTCTTTCTCAGCAGCTTGGGTCCCAAACAGATGCAACTATGGCAGAGAAACATTCCCTCTCTTTTAAGTATGCTCTTGCACATGGCTTGGAGGATGTAAGGTTTGTGGATTCCTTAAGTTTCCAATTAGTTGGTGAAAATGAGGTGCAATCTATGGCTGATCAACACATATGGATTGAACATAAACTGGTAGATTCTAAGAGCCATAAAGTTAATAAGAGAGTGGTCATTACTTCAGGGAAGTGTACTATTAATAAGATGGTTTCTTACACTTAAAGTATAGAGACTCTGGAAATTTCAAAAATTGTTGATGCATCCTATAGTACTGAGGTACCCAATTGTGACTCCGCTGTGAAGATTTTAACTAATCAGGTTAAATAGGTTAGATAAATGGATGAAACCACATATTTGAAGGTTTTAGAAGAGATATTAACCATTAAATCTGATGGCCATATTGTCCCCCCATAGGCCTTCGAGGGTAATCACGGGTAAGTGGATGTTTTTGATTTTTTAAAATCCCCTAATCTTGTTAATGAGGATAGTAGGATGATTTTTGAACTTGCAGAAAGTTCTAGACCTTTGATGGAGGAACCCATGAATATTAATGATATGTTGATAAGTGATCATGGGAAGATGGAGGAGGAATGGACATCTACACATGAGTTCATCACCAATGCACAGGTGGCAACCTCCAATACCTTTGAGGTTCTTGATATAGATTCACCTTCTGGTGTAGAAGAGTGTCACTATGATTCTCCCAGCATTCACCCTGTAATTCATATGAATGTGGAACCAGTCATGACAAATGAATAGGTACCTGATAGGGATACTAGGTGTAAGGTACACGAATCTTCTCACATCCCTCTTGTAGTTCTTGATATGTATCATGAACTAGAAAATGAAAATAAAGAAATCAAGGTTCAAGAAGCTGCATTGAGCCCTCTTGGAGTTCTTGATCGACCTCAATGCCAAGAAGGTCTAACTAAAAGGAAATTGGACCTATCTGATCCTAAAATTCAATCTCATATGAGGAAGGAAAGTTATTATCTTGTTGAGTGTGACTCAGAGGAATCAAGAGATCCATAAGGTCCTTGGAAATGTGTGAAAACTTGTAGGAGAGGTCGACATCTCCAAAATAGAGGTCGTGAAAGTGGTCGAATTAATTGGGAGGAGTGACTTGATGACTGTCTAGAAGCTCAAAAATAAATTATTAAAAGACATGGTCTGTAATTTATGAGGGTAGTTACTTTACCTGACCCCATCCCCATCCTTGTGTTTGTCTACTTTATTTTAATAAAGGAGAGTAGGTCCAAACTCTCTTAAAAAAAGATATAAATATATATAATTATATTAATATACCAAATTAGTGCGGACCATGAAGTATAATTAAATAAATATAAATATAAATATATATATAATTATATAGAAATATTTTTAAATATATTTATTTATATTTAAATAATTATAAAATTACAATAAATATATTTATTATAATTTTATAAATATATATTTATATATTTATATATATATATAATTATATAATCCATTTTGGAATCAACTAAGTGGTAAGTTATCCTGTAATACTGGATTTGGTTTAGGGTTCAACCCCTCACTACCTTATATTTGAGGGTTTATTGGTCACATCAATGGCGTGATAGTGATGAGGAGCAAAGTGTGCCGGTTGGCTGGATGGTTGCAGTGGTGACATTTTGGTGGAAGTCTCCGAACAACGGGGTGAGGACCTCAACACATGTAGAATGAGAATGTTGTTGGGCTTGACAAGGCAGTCCATGACATGAATTGGTAGATGAAGATGGAGAATTCAACATCGGTGGGCCAGCAGGGAGGTGTCGCTCGAGTCGGGTGAGGTGAGCGCTGTCCATGGAAGTCGATTCAGAGAATGATGATAGATGAGTCAATATTGGTTGTCAGTAGGGGTGATGGGCTTCAATGTTGTTAGTGGCAGGTGGTGTTGGGTGTAGTCCATGACAAATGCAGCAACAGAGGCATTGGTGGTGTAATGGTCAGTCGACGGTGGGAATATGCAGGTGTAGTGGCATAGGCAGAGCATAATAGATGGGGGCGTGTGGTAGTGCACAGAAGACCTAACAGCCAGGGCCTTAAGGTCAGTTGTTGGGGGTTTCATACCCACTAGTCTTACAGGTCATGTAATGGGTTCTCTCTACCCAGAATAATAGGAGTGTTTATCTGGTTTAATAAAAAGTGTGGTTTCCCCTACCTATTAAAAAAACTATATAAATATATAAATATATTTATAATTATATATAAATATGTATAAATATATTTATTTATAATTATAATTATAACTAAATTTATATATATATTTAAATAATTATAAAATTATAATAAACATACTTATTATATTTGTAATTTTATAAATATATGTAATTATATAAATATATTTATTTATAATTATAATTATATATATATAATTTTATTAATATATATAATTTTATTAATATATATAATTTTATTAATATATATAATAATATAAATAAATTTTTAATATCGGATCTTTATCAGTGCTAAAAAATCACTAATAAAGAGTAGTTTTATCAGAGCTTTCTATTTTAGTGCTGATAAATGTACCCTTTATCAATACTTTTTGAAAAGTTCTGATAAAATCCTTACTGAATCATATAAAAGAACACTAACTGGAGGCTTCTCTCTTACACCTTCAAGCTCTTGCAGAACCCTACTGCTGCCACTGCTCTCACCAGATCCTAATGTCGCAGCCACTCTCGATCTTCAACGACTTTCTTGAAAAATTATTTCTCTCTAAATCTAAGGTATGTGATGAATACCTACACTACATCATGACCCTGCAACACATCACACCACCGTTACACCACACAAATCCCTGCTCCACATCACACCCCTGCACTACATCGCACAACCCTTTCACCACATTAGACCACCCCTGCATGCCTATTTCCCACATGAAAACCATACCGTGTGGGAAGGTGGGTGCTCCATACGAGTTCAAGAGACAGTGGGAGGGCCCCATAATCAAAAACATAGCTTGAGTGTCTTTGTGAAGGATTAGGGATAGGAAATCATGTAATTATGTTAGCATATCTTATGATTAAGATGCAGTCGAGAGATCTCAAAAGTAGAGGTTTTTCCTACGATTGCATGGTTGGAATGAGATCACCTAATCGTGAAAGTGAGGCATGTAGTCAACGATTACTTATTCCCATCATGCCTCATCCCATATAATTTTTCCAAATATATATTACTTCTTTAATAATGTTTAATTATATTAAATTAAGCATTATTATTAAATTTTAGTGTCAACTGATTAAATTGAATTTACTATTTCATAATTTTTTAAAGAAACAAAATAATTTTAGTGACATGAAATTTAGTTTTTTACTATAATATATGATTGATATAAAACATTTAAATGAGAATAATAATCAATGTACAAAAACATATGTCTTTTTTTCTACATGAATATTTATTTTTAACCAAAAATTTAATAAGTTGTGTTTAAATTTTCAATTATATGTTCTTGACATATATTTTTTAAAATATTTCTAAATTTTAAAAAAAAATTGTTGTTGGATCCTTATATTAATGAATTGAATAGATTTTCATCATATTAAATATATGAATAAATTACAAGAAATTTCAACTAATCTAAAATACCAATAAGTGGTATATAATATGTTTTTTAATGTAACTATTAAATAAATTTTAAAATATTTTATAAAATTATATTTTTTATTCAAATGTATATTTTTATTTATCATTAAATATAGTTATATATTTATAAACTCTATATAATGAATATTATTATTTAATTATATGTAAAAGGATTGAAATAAATTTTCTGTAATATAAAATTCTATCAAACGTTAATTTCTTTTACATAAAAAGTTAATTGACACAGGAATATCTTACAAAATTTTCAAAACAAACATTATTATTGATTCCTAAAATTAAGTTAATATTTCTTAATATATGAAAATAATTAGTAAACTAAAATTCAATTAGATCCTCCTTGATCTTTTATCTAAAATATCAATCATATTTTAAGATTGATAAACCATTACGTTTTCCTTCACTATATGGCCATCAATCCAAGGTGTGGCCGAATCTTCACCTCAAATAGTAAAGTGAATGAACCTTATGCATCTCCATTGAGTCCGGAAAATTAATCTTACATATGACCCCTTATTAGTTGAAATGACTCTTACGTACCACCTGATGACCTTTATGTAAACTCCAGATTCACACTTACATATCCCAATGTGGTTACATACTTTACTAATTCTATTCATTTATCAATTTATATACTTTTATAAATTTTATATTATACCATATTTACAAATATAGTTTAAATACAAAATTTTATTAATTATTTTTACTTTTATAGTTTTCTATATTTATAAATTAATATACAATTATAGTTTTATTCTTTATAAATTATTATAATTTTATACTTTCTTAAATTTTACTTTTATATGTTATAATTTCATACTTTTTTTATATTTTTAAAACTATATACTTCTGTAAATTATGTATACTTCTATAACATATATGTACTTTTATATAGTTTTATAAATTTATATACATTTATAAATTATGTATATTTCTTTAAAATATATATTTTTTATAAAATATATATAATTTTATACCTATTTATATGTCAATAATTTTATATACTGATAAAATATATATACATTTGTTATTTATACTTTTATACCTATATAATTTTTTCAATTTATCAATAGTTTGATACATTTATACTTTCATAAATTTTATTTATATAAATTATACTTCTATATTTTTATAATTTTTTAATATGATTATTATCTTTTCAACAAAATCATTTTTCTAATTAAGAGTTATTTTATTAAATGAAATATTTTATGTTTTAAATCATAATAAATATAATTTGGATGTATTATTTTAATTGAGTGTTGATTTAGTTTCAAAATTATATATTTTTTGGATTTCATGTCCAACAATGTATCTAAGGGGGAACTTGTTCGATTCTTTTTTATAATTGCATCGGTAGACCATGGTTTACTCATAAAGAAGTAAGTTATCATATCACTAGAGTTGGATTTAAATCCCACTATGAGGCATGGAACCACTATAGAGAAACAATTCAATAACTAAAAAATGTTGATAAACCTAAGAGGTGTGATGTGAAAGATATGATATTTGATTAGTTTTATTTTATTTCACAATCAGAGTTTAAACTTAATGACTAGAAATTCAGTGCCAGTGTTGAAAATATTTTAAAAATATATATAATAATTTCTTTTTTTCTATGAAACATTATTATATTCAATAAAATTATTTTCTATTATGAAAATGGGTTTCAAATAATATAGTTTTATTTTTTTATATTTCCATTATTATAATCAATAGTCATATTTCCATCGGTTTTTTATTATGTAAATGTGATTTTAAGGGTAAATTATTTGTTTTAAAGTTAATAAATTGGATTTATATGATGTTTCAAAATAAGGAAGATATTTTGGATTTTAATGATGATCTAAATAAATGATTTTTGAATTTCACATTGACTTTAAAATAGAGTTTTTTTTATTTTAAATTAGAGTGAATAGATTCAACATTTTTTTATAATGTAGTATGCTCAATCAATGGGATATGTGGGGTCTATATTTATAAATACAAACATGTGTAAGGACAAAGGGTTCAATCTATATTTATATAATCATATTAACTTTTGTAGACCTTCTAGATACATAGAATCTCACATCCTACATAATGTAGATTGATAATAACACCATGGAAAGGGCATGTTACAAACTTTATGTCATGACCCGTCCCCCAGGGCTCGTGCCGTGACTACCCTAAGCCCGTCTTCCATAGGACAGGGGCTGACGACTAGAACCTAAAGGCATATTCCCTAAAACGGGAAGGCATTACCTTTAAACCTGTTCAAACACCTGGTCCCAGAACACAATAAGAAGAAACTGTGAAGTAAATGCTGTAGTAAAAGAGTGCTGAAAGAAAAGGGGCCAGAATACATGCCCAACTAGAAAAGTACAAGTACAACTGAAAAGTACAAAACAACTGAAAGGTGAACAGCAGCTCCTAGATCATCCACCAAAGATCCTACCTGAAGGGTAGGTACAACTCATGATCAGTAGTCCCTGCGTCGCGTCACACCAAATGGTCCACCCCGTATCCTACCTGAAGGGTAGGTACAGATCGCCTCCTCAGCACTCCATGTCCATCCGTCTCATCTGCGTACCACCAGGTCCTGGCTCCCTCATACCTCAGCCCAGCTGCTCGTCGTCTGCACAAGACACAACAAGGTGCAGGCGAAGCCCGTGCAGGGGTGAGTATAAAGATACTCAGTAGGGACACTAAGACCCCAAAGGTCTCTTATAATTCCACAAATAAAAACCACAGGGTAACTCTATAAAGGTAATGTACCACACAGGTAAAGTACCACATTGCATAACCTCAATCACAAGCACAAAGTAAAGACAACTCACACTAGGATTTATTCTAGGGGTAGAAGGGTTATCACATCATCGAAATCCTTGGTTGCTAGAGAACTCCTCCTCTATCGAATACAGTGGGCCTACCGGGTCACATAGAGCTGCTTCCCACTAACCTTGAATTGTTGTGGTACCCATACCTGAGGAGTACCGTGGGCATGCTGGGTCACACAGAGCCGCTTCCCACTGTGGGCTTTCCGTGTCACATAGATCCTCTTCCCACCTTGGCCGAAATGAGGTACTCCTCTTATCAATCACCGTGAGTCTTTTGGGTCACACAAATCAGTTACCCACCATGGGCCTATGGGGTCACACTGAGCCACTTCCCACTGTGCCAATCGTCAAGTAGTCTTCAGGTCTCAGCCAACTACAGGGTTCCAAACGTAGTCTACTTGGGAGAACCACTATTCAATCCACTCGCTACATATTGATATCCATGGAAGTCACCATAATTTATATTCTAGGGTATTAACCATAGCATTGTCAGTCACAAACCTTGATCTCCTAAGCTGCTGGAGAACTCCTCCTCTATCGAGTACAGTGGGCCTGCCAGGTCACACAGAGCCACTTCCCACTAACCTTGAACTACTGTGATACTAATCCCTGATGGGTACCATGGGCATGTTGGGTCACATAGAGATGCTTCCCACCATGGGCCTTCTTGGTCACACAGAGCCGCTTCCCACCATGGCCATTGTCAAGCAGTCTTCAGATCTCAGTCAGCTACAGGGTTCCATACCCAGCATGCTTCGAAGAACTGATCCTCAAGCCATCAGTCATATTACAACTGGTAAAAAGTCTCAAAAGTAAGTAACCTACTGACCTACCATGTCATAAGGGTTCCAATGAAATAGATGATGCGTCAGTCGGACGCTCGGTCTGTGCGTTAATGGCATTTTAGTGCCAAGGGCCCAGTTGGATTCGGGTGCGATCCAACCCGACCATACTCCAAGTTTCTCCAAAACTCTCATGGAGTAGGTAAAATGGAACATCTCACTCCACATATCCCAACGCCGTAGACAGTTCATCAAACGAACATATGGTTCTCAAGATAAGCCCATTTAAGTGTTTTTGGGCCCGGGTCCGGTCCGACCCAGTCGGACCGACCCGACCCGCAAAAAGGGGTGGCCCACAAGGGTGGCCCGAGTCGTATAGGGTGGGGCCTACAATGGAGCGGCTTGGCCCATGGTGGGGTGCAGCCTGGCCCACTGGGCGGTGGTTCGGTCCGCCGGATCGACCCGGCGGTGCCACCCGCTTGGCGGCGTGGGCTGCCAGGGACACCCGGACGTGATGCGTCCGGGTAGGGCCGACGCGGCACGAGGCCACATCGGCGGGTTAACCCTCGTTGGTTGACCCAATGCGGCGCCACATGGCACCGCGAGTCCTCCACGCCACGACTGACAGGCTGCGGGTCCTCCGCAGGGCGCGCCGCTGGTGCGCGCCCCGTCCACCAGCCGCTGGTCGGACCGACGACCCCCTGCTCCTACTGTGGCCATCATAGGCCGCGGCCTTGCTGCTGCATGGACGTGCTGCCAGGGACGCGCCCCCCTTCGATCCGCCAGCTCCATAGTGTCCGACTAGATTTCTGGATGACCTATCCTCCGGTCACCACGACTGACGAGCCATGACCCCCCTTGTTCATCGGCGACGCGCGACGGTGCACCACGCCTCCTCCACGACCGGCCAGTGTCAGACGCTCCGACGACCGCCAGGCGTTTGTGCTGCAACCTCCTCTTGTACCGTGCATTGACATGCTATCCACCATGTGGCCGATCAGTATCGTCGCACCGTCGATATTCCATAGAGGCACAAGGATGTAACAAATATAGCAGAGGGTTCGGGTCAGGTTCGTTAGGCCCGTGTCCTCTACGTTAGCTCGTAACACAAGGGGGTAAAGGGTTTAATAACAATTGAATTAAACAACCAGATAAACCCCACAAGATTCCCCACAATGACCTTCCGCAATGATGAATGAATCATCGGTCAACCCATTAGTCAGTTGACCCATGTTCTTTATGTTATTCAAGAACGAAGAAGAGGAAATCAATTAAAAGCATAAATGAATAAACCCCTACCTCAAGTTCGTTAGAGAGCGTCTGCGTTTGAGAAGTGTCAGCGTTTGTTGTCCCCGCAACAATACTCAAAAGATGCCGCTCGATTGTCATTCTTTGTTTTTTGGTTTGGGGTCTCTCATCACCGGCCACTGGAACCGGCTCCATCCCCCAACTGTTGGGCGTCGTGACACTTTACTAGAGCTTCGTCGCTTTTTGAAGTCGTGCCAATTCCCCCCCAAGCTCCATATAAATAGAAGAGGGGGAGGGTAAGTAACGATCGTTGAGTTTATGAAGGTTCATTTAATAGGAACCTTCCTAAATTCCAACGATGTTATTAATTAGCATTTGAAGGGTCATTCCATTTAATGGCTTGACTCGCCACTGGTCCCACACTACCACTTTTCCGTTGGTGGAAAAGAAATAAAATAGTGTGATTATTTTATTTCATTTCCTTTTAAATGTCACAAAAAATAACTTTCTCTTTGGACCTACTGCAGTCAAAGTAAAGCCACCCTTAAGTGAATCTCAACATTGAAGATTCAATGGTGCCCTCAGATTTTTAATCCGAGCACCGATTCAAAAGTTAGAAAATACTGCTCGTGCGTTTACTGAACGTACCCGAATTTTTTTTTGGAAAATTAATAATAGTCACCCTCAACCTACGCCGGTTGAAGTTAGGCTCTGACTAAGTGAAACATGCTCCAATGAACCCAACAATACTCTCATATTTCTAATCTGAGTTACCGTTTAAAAGTTATGGATTTTACAATAAAATAATTGACACTTAATTATTTTATTTACGGCCAAAAACTAACTTTCACTGGTGGACCACACTGGCCAATGTTAGTATCTTCCTAAAGAAAGCATACCCTCACGAGTTCAACGGTGGTCTCATATTTTTAATACGAGTTACCGTTTATGAGTTATAAGCTTTTGAAAAATAAAATAATTTATTTATTTATTTTATTTACGTTTATGCCATTTTTGGGTTTTCTCACAAGAGGTATGAACCGACTAAACTTAAGTCATAACTAGGGTAAACCCTCCATCTTGAATGCAACGGTTCCCTTGGATTTTTAATTCGGGAAACCATTTAAGAGTTATTCCACTTTTTCAGGAAAACTGCTTACTCGCGCTATTTAAAGTTTAACAAAACTTAGCCGGACCATTCCAGGCACTCCGGGCCTCGAAATGACGTGCTGTCAGATTTTGAGGTCTCTAAATAATTTCATATAATTAAAAAAATATACAAAATTTATGGGACATTAAATTATCCCCACCTTAGGGATTTACATCCCTAAAAGCCACACCATAGACTAAAGAAACAAATGGGGGTACTGAGCACGGATCTGAGTCTCCCACTCGCATGTGCTCTCCTGGAGGTTCCCGTGCTACCAGTGAATATGAAAAAGAGGTATCGACCGCCCATGAAGGACCCGCTCCTGTCGATCCTCAATCTCTATTGGAACCTCCGTAAATGTCGCTCCATCGTCTAAGTCTAGTTCTCCATGGTCAAAGACTTGAGAAGGGTCATGCATGTATCTCCTTAGCTAGGATACGAGGAAGACATCGTGCACCCACTCCAACCATGGTGGTAGTGCCAAGAATTATGCCACCTCGCTAATCCTCTGAAGTATCAGAAATGGTCCAATAAACCTCAGTGATAACATGCAACCTCAACCAAACCTTCGTAGTCCCTATCGAGGAGAGACCCGCAAGAATATGTGGTCCCCCTCTTGGAACTCCAAGGGTCTCTGTATCCTATCAGCGTAATACTTATGCCAAATCTGAGTATTCTTTACTTGCTAACAAGCGAGACATCGTGATATGACTCTGCCTCTGCTTTCTTCATCCCTGGCCACTAGTATTGACACCGAAGGTCCTGGAATATCTTCACCACACCTGGATGTATCACCAGAGGGGACGTATGGAAATACCTCAACACTTCCTCCCATAGCGCCACTGGTACCATAGTATGTCCTCTGAAGAGGATGACACGGTCCCTATCTTCAGAAAATCCATCAGGTGCCTGTCCTATGTATATCTGAGCATGTTGAGCCTCGCAGTCAGTATCCCCAAGCTGCACCTCCCTGACTCATTGAAGAAGTGGGGGAGTGACTGTCAGAGACTGAAGATAAGATGCTCTATCTCGATCCATTTAGGATATCTGCAAAGCGGTTAGCTGCTCCATCGCCTCACTTAGAAATTGTATACCAGATCTCCTGCTGAGTGCATCTGCTACTACATTCCCCTTCCCAAGAGTAAAGAATATCTCAAAGTCATAGTCCTGGAAGAACTCTAGCCATCACCACTATCTGATGTTCACGTCTTTCTGGGAGAAGATATACCTAATACTCTTATGATCAGAGTAGACTGAAAAACATTCACCCATCAAGTAGTTCCACCACATCTTTAGCACAAAGGCCACTACTGCTAACTCCAGGTCTTGGGTAGCATAGTTCTACTCGTCATTCTCTGTCACAGCTCCTGAAAGCTCTGCTGACACTTCTCTGTCCATAGAAAAGGCTCCCCCTTTTTCATCAAAACTGACGAGGTGCCGCTAACCTAGAGAAGTCTAGTCTAAAACTTTGGTAGTACCCAGCCAAAGTAGAAGTCCCTCCCCATTCAGGGAGGCAAACCTAGAAACATGTTTTGAAAGGTTGTCCCCTACACTTTGATGCTTCTATTGGGAACTGAAAACTCAAAACTCCTTCTACCACGAGGGTAGGGTAGGCCGACTCAAGAGTGATCGGCTGCACCCTCCTTTGCATGAGTTTGTCCTGTGCAACCTGGGTTTCCTTTTTCGCTGACCAAGGAAAATTCCATTCCAATGTTGTAGGTAAACCACAAAATTTTTGCCTTATATAGTCAATCTGAGTATGAATTGTTGATGCCCAGTCCATACCCAAACTAACGTTGTAAGGCCTCGACGCTGCTACCAAGAGGTTCCAATCGAAACTCTCACCTCAATGGTTAGATCACACCGTCGACATAAGTGTGATTATTGAGTCTCCTCCCAAAGGTATCTCCAGAAGCGAGGGTCAAGTCAACGGTTTAACCAGAAACTCTAGGTATTGGACAAGATTCATGGATGGAAGGAATGATTGGTACCTATTTCTATTGATACAGAAGCTAGTATTAGACACAAACCGTACCTTGAATCATTACTAGAGCCCTTGGGTCACACTACTTGACCGCATGCTTCTAGTCCCTTCCCATGTCCTCTAGCTCCCTGAGCCTAGTGGGGACCACATTTTTAATGTCTCAGATTTTTCCGTTTATTATTTTAAATATTATATGGAATTATTTCGATACCGGGCGCGAAGATGACACATCATTCTGAGGTCCAGTAAGCCTGGAATGGTGGTTTGATCTTTTTTTAGTTAAGTGAGTCGGCACTCTCACGCGGTTGTGGCAGTTCCCAAACGGGTTCCTGGATTAAAAATATGAGGGTACCATTGCATCCAGAACTACAAATTTACCTAAGAACGGTTCTAACCTCGACCGGTGCAGGTCGACTGCGAAGTTTAATTTTGGGAGTTTTAAAAAGGGAAGCACTTTAGAAGGAATAAAATAAATTAATGATTTATTTTATTATTTTAAAACGTTTCCTTTATTTTGAGTAGCGAACTAATCCTCCCCTATAAAATACATGCTTATGGAAAATTCATAGGGTTAGCCTCATAACCCTATGAGTTGAGAGAGAGAGAGAGATTTCTCTTAGAGCTTGGGTGGAGGAGGACGCGTTGGCGGACGACGACGACGTAAGCAATCAAGGCCCCTCGGATTTTGATGAATCCCTTCGGTGAAAGCGTTGCGACGATCACTCTTCAACTGTTCGGAGGTAGGGGTTTGTTATTTCAATTTCTTTTCCCCGTTTTTGAGTTTAAACGACGAACGTGGATCAACCACAAACAAGTTGATCCGCGGATTTGTACTTTATTGCAGGAGGGTTTTATTTGGGATGATTTTGGGGAAATAATCAATGCTTTTATTTATGTTGATCTCTGCTCCGTTTAAACCTATTAATGGGAGCGGATCGACACTGTGACGAACGACGACGGAGGTTCATTCCACAATTTGTTATTGGATTTACTCCCCCATTCTTTTCTTGCGCGTTCTTCGCGTTATTCATGGGGAGATGAACAATGGATCATTTTGCATCCATTCCATGACACCACGATCCCAAATCAAAGGTTCAACACCACAACGACCTTGTGGAGGGGCGGCGACGATGGCGGACGACGAATCAGACCAGATCTGGAAAGGGTGTTCTTTGAGCGTTCTTCATTTGGGAAGATCAAAACATGTTTTTGGAGCCGGTCAGAGGTCCGAAAACACCGGAAGTGGCTTCGTGGTGACGAGCCGACCAAAAAATGAAGGTTTTGTGGCGATCGGGTGGCCGGATCGACGAACGGATCATCACCGAAGGTGCGGCAGCAGAGGTCCACATTTCTGAAAATTTCCAGAATACACGGTGTGTACTTCCGAAGAACACACCGTGTAGTGTTGGCGGCGGCGGCTAGGGTTTCGGGGTCAGAGAGGAATAACACGACATGTGATCCCGGTCACATGGCATGTTGGACTTTCCCTGAATCTCGGTGTGTACTTTGGGTAGTACACAGACACATGATGATCTACACGGCTTCAGGTGACACGGCGTGTACAGCTTGGCAGAGGCAACTACGTGGAACTCGGCATGTATCTCGAGAATACACGGGCATAGGATGGAGTACACGACCGTGTACTCCGTCACACGGCCAGGCGAGGCCAGTAACACGGGTCAACCCGTGTGTCTATTACATGGGTTGGTGTACACGGGTTGATGACCGTGTACGGGCATATAGCCAGAGTACACAGAGACAACCCCAGTTACCCAGACATGGCGTGTACACCGTAATACATGCCGTGTACTTAGTTTTTCCTATGAGACCAACCTCACAACACGGGCCGTTGTACACGGGCAGTACCCGAGGTCAAACAACCCAGCGTGTAAACTTTCTACATGCCGTGTACTTTTCTGAAAACAACATGGTCCTTTTTTTCACTGTGTTTTGGACATATTTATTTGGGTTAGTGCCCATTCTTCTTGTTTCCATGAAGGTCAGGCATCATTCCCTCATGCAGGATTATGATCCCTTCAGCAAGACATTCTATGATAGAGTCAGGCATCCATCCGAGAGGCCCAAATCAAGATTCTCTATCCATTCCTGACCCTAGGTAGAGTCAGGCATCAATGTGACCAACCTTACTGGGCATTGATCCTCTACATAGCTGGTGTATCACCTAACTGGTGAATCCGGATGAGTCGCGACATCCGCCATGGCCCTGGAAGTGATCCTCATCTGTGTATCGTGATCTTTCCCACTCAGGTGTGTGTCTCCCATAATGAGTGCTTCTATCTACCGTAACCTTTCCACTCAAGAGTGTGTCTCCCATAATGAGTGTAACTATCTCTCGTGACGGTTCCCGACGAATGGTACTTCTCAGACGAACGTCATCAGAGCTATAAGAATCGTGGAGTGTGTTCTCCCGGAACGAGTGCATCACAGAATCTTCGAACAGAATCCCTAACGAGGGTATGCGGTTGTGTGACTTGTCTCTAGACCACGGGTCTGGGTTTTGAGTATATCTAGTTTGTTCTATATGTTCTGTTGACCTATACTGTGCATAGCTGACTGTACCTTTACTTTGTGTACTGCTTTGTGGTTTTCAGGGTCCTCTACTGAGTATTGTTGTACTCACCCCTTCACGGGCTTTGCCAGTGCGTTTGGTGTCTTGTGTAGACGAGCAGCCTTTTGACAGAGTCCAGGGTGGACCAGGACAAGACTGAGCTTTCTGAGTTCCCAACTGGCCAAGGCTTTCCTACGGCTATGAGTGGCAGTCCCAGTACCTTTTGTGCTTACAGGTTGGACTTTGCTATTTTCAGACTCTTGTTTTTGGTGGGCTTGTATCCTGGCCCAGTTTACTTTTATAGAACTCTACCTTTCATCATACTCTGTTGGCTGGGTTTAGTTGTATGCATGCATTCTTTTTCCTTAGTGGTTTTTACATTTCAACATTTTGTGGGATTAGAGATGTGTGCGTGTGTACAGGTACACAAGAAATGCCTCTCGTGTTAGTAATATGCCTAATCGGTGCTAGTCACCAGCCCCTGGACTATTGGAGGCGGGCTTGGGGAGTCACAGTGCGGGCCCCACTGGGACGGGTCATGACAGAGTGGTATTAGAGGTGGTTGATTCTACCTTAGGACCAAGAGTCTGTGAGTTTGGTTTGGGGAAACAATGTTGAGTGTTTCGGGATCAACTTC
Source organism: Viscum album (assembly GCA_963277665.1). Lineage (NCBI taxonomy): Eukaryota > Viridiplantae > Streptophyta > Magnoliopsida > Santalales > Viscaceae > Viscum > Viscum album. The sequence goes on from OY728165.1 coordinate 1,135,101,742, forward strand.
AGGCCAGAGACCCCAGTGTTGGTGTGGCGGATGACGTATCCATACACCAGGACTCTGATAACCTGCTTTTGGACTCGGTACACAAAAACACTGGTTGCGGGGAAATAAAAGGTACATGCATCATATAGGAATGAGTTGTGTGTTCCATGTCCTTTGTTTCAGCTATCCAGATATACTCATTGACCATAGTACATATTGTTTGTTTTCAGGATGCCTCCACGATGCATACCCTCTAGGATTTAGTAGCACGATCATGAGGATGACCCCCTCAGTGACGAGGCTTCGATATAGGGACAAGATCCCCAGGCGTTTCCACCAGGTGGTGCACCTGCTATACCACCACCAGTGGAGCAGCCCGTGGTACCCGCGGTACCGACCAGTGAGGAGCGTAGGCTCAGTGCGCTCTATGAGTTTCAGAGATAGAGACCCCTCAGGTTCCGAGGTGAGCCCGACCCTCAGGCGGCTGAGTACTGGCTTGAGGCAGTGACTAGAGTTTTCCGTCTAGTGAGGAAACAAGTAGACCAGATGGTGGTCCTAGGAGCGAGTCTTCTTCAGGGTTCCGAGGGATGATGGTGGAGTCTGACCATGCGGACTCACGACGAAGAGACTCTTTCATGGACGGAGTTTGAGCGACTCTTCAGGGAAGAGTTATCTTCGGTTACGTTGAGATCTGTGCGCATCCAGGAGCTTCTTTATCTCCAACAGGGTAGTATGCCAGTAGCTGACTATTCATCGAGGTTCACCAACCTTGCCAGGTACTCAATGGATATGGTCAGGGATCAGTACTTTAGAGCTCTGACATTTGAGTGAGTTCTATGACGAGACATTCGAGCTAGTGTCGTGCCTCTATGCATATCAACTTATGCTGGAGTGCTCGAGTGGGACTTGGTGATCGAGAGTTTCTTGGCGGAGAAGAGGCAGCCGACGACAGTCAGCAGCAGACAGACAGGTGCGGAGACCCTGGCAGCAGGGAGATGACATCAGGCACAGGGATCTGGATGTGGGAAACATCATAGGAGGACCCAGAATAGGGGATCGACAGTCCAGGTCTCTCAGGATGGATCAAGTCAGCCTAGGGAGAAGCGATGCTATGCATGCGATGGTAGGGGACATATCGTTAGAGATTTCCCGACCCGTCGAGCTGCTGACAGGGAAGTGGTGGATGGACCACCGAGGTAGAGGTAGAGAACAAAACAGGCATACCAGCCAGGAGGCGGATGTGGAAGAGGAGCAGGGAGAGCTGCAGGTGGTGGCAGATGCTTCGACTTACTTCCACCACCACCCCCAGGAGGTCCGCACCAGGCTCAAGGAGCAGGGGGACAGGGGCGGGGACAGCTGCATGCGGTCGATGCATACGACCCAGGGGCTCTAGGGATGATTCGAGGTACGATCTGTGTCTTTTCTACCTTAGCTTCTGTACTCATAAAAATAGGTGCCAGTAATTTCCTTATAGCCACATGTCTTGTTCAAAACCTTGAGATTCTATTAGAACCGTTGACTTGATCCTTATGCTTGGAGACACCTACGGGAGGAGACTCGATGATGACGCACCTCTGTAGATAGTGTGATCTTACCCCTGGAGGTGAGAGTTTCGGTTGGAACCTCTTGTTGGTAGCGTCGAGGCCTTACAACATCATTCTCGGTATGGATTGGTTATCTTCGGTCCATGCCCAGATTGACTATTTTAGGCGAAGGGTGCGGTGTGTCCGTCGTGATGGAATGAGGTTTTCCTTCATCGGAGAAAAGGAAACCCAGGAAGCACAAAATGGGCTCATGCATAGGAGGGTGCATCTGATCACGCATGAGTTGGCTAGCCTTACCCTCAGAGTAGTAGATGTTGTGTGATCTCAGTTCCCAGCAGTGGTGGCGGAGTATGAGGACGTCTTTCCTGAAGATGTTCCAGGATTACCTCCCCACTGGGAAATTGACTTCTACATCGACTTACACCTCGGGAAAACACCAATTTCCTCATCGACTTATCGGATGGCTCCCGCAGAGCTTCGCGAGCTGAGGGTGCAGTTGGAGGATTTGCAGAGCAAGGGTTTCATAAGACCCAATATCTCACCCTGGGCGGCCCCAGTCTTGTTTTCCAAGAAGGCAGATGGGAGTCTAAGATTGTGCATAGATTACCGGTGCCTGAACCAGGTGACGGTGAAGAACAAGTATCCACTACCAAGGATCGATGAACTCTTCGATCATCCAAGAGGGGCATAGTGGTTCTCGAAGGTTGACCTTTGATCAGGCTATCACCAGTTACGAGTACGAGACGAGGATATAGAGAAGAGGGCTTTTAGATGCCTCTATGGTCACTATGAGTACTTGGTAATGCCTTTCTCCATGACTAACACCCCTACTGTGTTCATGGGACTAATGAACTAGATCTTCCAGCCGTACTTGGACCGGTTTGTAGTGTTCTTCATCAACGACATCCTCATGTACTCGACATCAGAGGAGGAGCACGCAAGACACCTGCAGATGGTTCTGGATGTACTCCGGGAGAACTAGATTTATGGGAAGCTCTCGAAGTGTCAGTTCTAGATTCAGGAGGTCCACTTTCTGGGACATGTCATCTCAGGAGATGGAGTGGATGTGGACCTAGCCAAGGTGGAGGCTGTGTTAGCATGGGAGCCACCTCGGAGTGTAACGGAGGTGCGAAGCTTCCTTGGGTTGGTAGGATATTACCGGAGATTCATTCCAGAGTTCTCCGGGATATCAGAACTGATGATAGCCTTGACCAGGAATGGGCAACCCTTCGTGTGGACAAAAAAGTGCCAGCATGCTTTCAAGAAGTTGGGACAGAGTTTGACGAGTGACCCAGTATTGATATTGCCAGAGGAGGGTGTCGAGTACGTAGTTTTCTGCGATGCATCAGGGACCGGGCTCGACTGTGTCCTAATGTAGCGGCATGCAGTGATTTCTTATAGTTCGCACCAGTTTAGGCCAATGAGCAGAACTATGCAACCCGTGATCTCGAGTTGGCAGCGGTAGTCTTCGCATTGAAAATGTGGCGACACTACCTTATGGGTGAGCAGTTTATTGTCTACTCTGACCAAAAGAGCCTCAAGTACATCTTCTCACAAAAGGATCTGAATCTGAGGCAGAGGCGTTGGATAGAGATCCTCCAGGACTATGATTTTGAGATCATCTATACTCCTGGAATGGGGAACAAGGTGGCATATGCCCTTAGCAGAAGGTCGATCTCACAGCTGTTGAGTGATGGGACACAACAGTTAGTCGCGTTATAGTTATCCTTCATGGATGGAGATGATATAGCTTACCTACAGTCAATGGTTGTCACCCCTCTACTATTACATCGAGTTAGGGAGGAAAAACTTGGGGATGTCGACTGTGTGGCTTTACGTGCTCAGTTATCCATAGGACATGCTCCTGATGAATATTCAAAAGGTGGGGAGCACATACTTCTTTTTAGAGGATGCACTATTGTACCAGTGGCGTTCCAGGAGGAGGTCCTGAGGGAGTTTCATACATCCCCTTTGACAGTACATCATGGAGTGTCAAAGATGTACCAGGATCTCTAACGACAGTTCTGGTGGTCAGGCATAAAGAAGGCAGTAGCAGAGTTCATTTCTCGATGCCTCACATTCCAGTAGGTGAAGGCTGAGCACCAGGTTCCAGCGGGATTAGCTCACCCCTGGAAGTCTCAGAGAGAAAGTGGGATGGAATATCTACATACTTCGTGACAGGCTTACCACAGACGTCCAAGGGGCATGATTCTATCTGGGTGATCATTGACCGACTCACCAAGTCGGACCACTTCCTAGTTATCAGGGAGAAGAGTTCTGTAGAGAGCTTGGGACGCCTCTACGTGTAGGAGATAATTTGGATTCATGGTGTCCCCTCGACTATAGTCTCTGACAAAGACACCCGCTTCACATCCCGTTTGTGTAAGGGATTGCAGGAGGCTTTTGGGACTCAGCTATGCTTGAGAATAGCATTTCATCCCCAAACTGATGGTCAAACGGAGAGAACCATTCAGGTTCTGAATGATATGTTACGATCCTACATCTTGGACTTTGGTCGCAGCTGGGAGGACCACCTACCACTGGTGGAGTTTGCGTACAACAATATCTACCACTCCACCATCATTATGGAACTGTTCGAGGCCTTGTATGGGAGACCCTGTCAGTCACCACTTTGCTGGACTGACCCCGAAGAGCAGATCATCCGAGAGCAGATGAAGACTGCACAGAGCCGACAGAAGTCTTATGCTAAAAGACGATGGAGACCTCTGGAGTTCGAAGAGGGAAACCATGTCTTTCTTCGAGTCTCACCTCGATGAGGGTGGCAGAGATTTGGCCGAGGAGGCAAGCTATCTCCGAGGATCATCAGACCTTTCCAGTTTCTGTGTAGAGTTGGCAAGGTGGCGTACCTCCTAGCTCTACCGCCTCAGTTGAATCAGGTACATGATGTCTTCCATGTGTCGCAGCTGAGGAGGTACCTGCATGACCCATCACACGTCATCGACTGGGGTGAGCTGGACATTGAGGATGGAGTGACCTTTACTGAGTACCCGGTGGAGATCGAGAATCAGCAAGAGAGGATCCTTCATGGGCGATCGATTCCCTTGGTGTACGTCCGGTGGCAGCACGAGAATATTCAGGAGAGCATGTGGGAGCCGGAGGCCCATATTCGTGCTTAGTACCCACATCTTTTTGAGTAGCCCTTATTTTTGATTTTCGGGGACGTAAATCCCCAAGGTGGGGAGAATGTAATGTCTCGGATTTTTCTGTTTATTATTTTAAATATTATATGGAATTATTTTGAGACCGAGCACGAAGACGGAACATCATTCCGAGGTCCAGTAAGACCGGAATGGTGGTTTGAACTTTTTTTAGTTAAGTGAGTCAGCACTCACACACGGTTGTGGAAGTACCCAAACGGGTGCCCGATTAAAAATATGAGGGCACCATTGCGTCCGGGACGACGACTTTACCTAAGAATGGTTCTAACCTTGACCGGCACAGGTCAGCTGTGAAGTTTAATTTTGGGCGTTTTAAAAAGGGAATCACTTTAGAAGGAATAAAATAAATCAATGATTTATTTTATTATTTTAAAACGGTTCCTTTTTTGAGGAGCGACCTAATCCTCCCCTATAAATACATGCTTATGGAAAATTCGCTGGGTTAGCCTCATAATCCTGCAAGTTGAGAGAGAGAGAGATTTCTCTTGGAGCTTGGGTGGAGGAGGACGCGTTGGCAGACGATGACGACATGAGAAATCGACGCCCCTCGGATTTTGACAAATCCCTTTGGTGGACGTGTTTCGATGATCGCTCTTCAACCGGTCTGAGGTAGGGGTTTGTTATTTCAATTTATTTTCCCCGTTTTTGAGTTTAAACGACGAACGCGGATCAACCACGAACAAGTTGATCCACGGATTCGTACATTCTTGCGGGAGGGTTTTCTTTGGGATTATTTTGGGGAAATAATCCATGCTTTTATTTATGTTGATCTCTGATCCGTTTAAACCTATTAATGGGAGTGGATCAACGCTGTGACGAACAACGACGAAGGTTCGTTCCTCGATTTGTTATTAGATTTCCTCCCCCATTCTTTTCTCATGCGTTCTTCACGTTCTTCGTGGGGCGATGAACAAAGGATCATTGAACATCCGTTCCATGATTCAACGATCCCAAATTGAAGGTTCGACACCGCAATGACCTTTTGGAGGGGCGGCGACGATGGCGGACAACGAATCAGACCAGATTGGGAAAGGGCGTTCTTCGAGCGTTCTTCATGAGGGAAGATCAAAACACGTTTTTAGAGCCGGTCGGAGGTCTGAAAACACCGGAAGTGGCTTCGTGGTGACGGGAAAACCAAAACCTAAAGGTTTCATGGTGATCAGGAAGCCAAATCGACGAACAGATCATCACTGAAGGCGCGACGGTGGAGGTCCACGTTTCTGGAAATTTACAGAATACACAGCGTGTACTTCCAAAGAACACACCGTGTAGTGATGGCAGCGATGACTAGGGTTTTGGGGTCAGAGAGGAATAACACGGCGTGTGATCCCGGTCACACGACATGTGATCCCGGTCACACAGCGTGTTGGACTTTCCCCAAAGCCCGGCGTGTACTTTGGGTAGTACACGGACACGGGACGATCTGCACGGCTTCAGGCGACACAACGTGTACAGATTGGCAGAGGCAGCTATGAAAAGCTTGGAATGTATCTCAGGGATGCACAGGCACAGGACGGAGTAAACGACTGTGTACTCCGTCACACAGCCAGGCGAGGCCACTAACGCGGTTCAACCCGTGTGGAGATTACACGGGTTGGTGTACACGGGTTGATGACCGTGTACGAGCACATGGCCAGAGTACACGGAGCCAACCCCAGTTACCTAGACACGACATGTACACCGTACTACATGCCGTGTGCTTAGTTTTTCCTATGTGACCAGCCTCACAACATGGGCCGTTGTACACGTGTAGTACCCGGGGTCAGACAACATGGTGTGTAACCTTTCTACACACCGTGTACTTTTCTGAAAACGGCATGATCCTTTTGTTCACCGTGTTTTGGACATCTTTTGTTTGGGTTAGTGCCCCTTATTCTTGTTTCCCTGAAGGTCATGCATCATTCCCTCATGCAGGATTATGATCCCTTCAGCAGGACTTTTTGTGATGGAGTCAGGAATCCAACCGAGAGGCCCGAATCAAGATCCTCTATCCATTCATGACCCTAGGCAGAGTCATGCATCGAAGTGACCAACCTTACCGGGCATTGATCCTCTACCTAGCTGGTGTATCACCTAACTGGTGAATCTGGATGAGTCACGGTATCTGCCATGGCCCTAGTAGTGATCCTCATCTATGTATCGTGATATTTCCCACTCAGGCATGTGTATCCCGTAATGAGTGCTTCTATCTACCGTAACCTTTCCACTCAGGAGTGTCTCTCCCGTAATGAGTGTATCTATCTCTCGTGACAGTTCCCAACGAACAGTGCTTCTAGGATAGACATCATCAAGGCTATAAGACTCGTGGAGTGTGTTCTCCCAGAACGAATGTATCACAAAATCTTCGAACAGAATCCCTAATGGGGGTATGTGGTTGTGTGTCTTGTCTCTAGACCACGGGTCTAGGTTTTGAGTATATATGGTTTGTTCTACATGTTCTGTAGACCTATACTATTTATAGATAACTGTACCTTTACTTTGTGTACTACTTTGTGGTTTTCGGGGTCCTCTACTGAGTATTGTTATAATCACCCCTAAACGGGATTTTCCCGCACGTCTGGTGTCTTGTACAGATGAGCAGCCTTTTGACAGAGTCCAGGGCAGACCCAGACAAGATTGAGCTTTCTGAGTTCCCTACAGGAAAAGGCATTCGTACTGCTACGAGTGGCAGTCCTAGTACCTTTTGTGCTTACAGGTTAGACTTTGCAGTTTTCAGACTCTTGTTTTTGGTGGGATTGTATCCTGGCCCAGTTTACTTTTACAGTACTCTACCTTTCGTCGTACTCTATTGGTTGGGTTTAGTTGTATTCTTGCATTCTTTTTTCCTTAGTGGTTTTTACATTTCAGCATTTTGTGGGCTTAGAGATGTGTGCGTGTGTACAGGTACATAGGAAATGCCTCCCATGTTAGTAATATTCCTACTTGATGCTAGTCACCATCCCCTGGCCTATTGGAGGCGGGCTTAGGGAGTCACGGCGCGGGCCCCACTAGGACGGGTTGTGACAATATTGAGGTGGTGGTTGTAACCAATCGAAATATATACCACCTCATGATGCTCTCCTTACTCCACATCCATGTCTGTTGCCCTGTAGATTTATCTGTCCCTATCAGTTCCTCTCCCCGAAACATTTTTACATGCCCAAGTCTCCGAGACTGGCATCAGTTTCTACTTTCATACTGCTAACATTCACCGGCTGTATTCGCTCAGCCAAAGAACATCCAACCACAAAGGTACTCTCTAGCACCCTAACATAAGTAGGAATGTATTGAGGAATAGTGCTGGATCAGATGTCCCTAAACACACCCTTCTCGGAGGTCTGAGCCCTAAATCATTGACCATACTGTATTTATCGAGTAACTGGGATAGTCAGTACGCCTTGATGAATACTCATCTACCGACATGTCGTCCTACCAAATATGTATAATCTCTAGGAAACACTCATCCCTTAGCTCTTTATGGAAAGATACCCCCTTCTATGAAGAAGGTTCTCAATCTTATCCATAGAAAAAGTCACCTCTTCGCAAGATTAGTGTAATCTAAACCCTGTCATAATCCTGCTAAGCCACATAGAAGGCTCTCTACTAGGACCTCCATTTGATCGGATGGTACCCTGGCTAGATGGAATCTCATATACCTCCTCAAGCTAGTCCTTAGCTTCCTGTGAGTCGGGATTGACTCAGAACCTGAGGGGCATCTAATGCTGAAACATGTGTAAGGCACTATGCCTACATGTGTCCTCTACCGGTACCGCCGGTTGTAACAACTGACCAATGGGCAGTGATATAGTTGAAACACAACCTGATGGTATGATCTTAGGCAACAATCCATGTACCGAAGCCTCATCACTATGCGGACCATCCTCATGGTCACTCACTGGAAAAGTCTAGAAGGTAAGACCACCATCTTCTTTATTGGTGTCCCAAATAGGAGGAAAACTCTAGCCACAACCTCCATCCAGTCCTCAGCCACCTACGGGTCTGTCTCGCCTCAGAACGTCGGAGGCCTCTGCCGTTGAAACTTGTGCAACGCGCTCAATTGGCATGCACCCTATACTGGAGGGCTGGTGGCAATGGATACCCAACGTGTAGTGGTACTACTGGTACACCACTCAGAGGTGCTAAAGACGTAATAGGGCCCCTACACCGAGGCCACATCGCTTGGTGGGCTGTCGTTGCGTACTCTCTCAGAAATCCTAGATGGCTATCTAAGCGGCGACATCCTGATAAGGAACAGGTGCGCCACAGTCATTAAGTTATACCTGGGGAGCTGACTCCAAATAATTCAAAAGAAAAAATTTTCAAAAACACACGCAATCATTGTTTTCATGCGATGAGTCAGAAATAATAATTCAGGGTCTTAATGTATGGATACGCCGGCCACCGCACCAACACTGGACTCCCCAAACTGAAAACTACACTATTTCCACATAGAAGAGACCAGAGTCCTAATTTTTCGGTAGAATAGAAATCCTTTGATACCACTTTGTCACGACCCATCCCCTGAGGCCCGTTCCGTGACTACCCCAAGCCTGCCTTTTATAGGCCATGGGCTTGCGACTAGCACCGAAAGACATATTCCCTAAAACGGGAAGTCATTGCCTTTAAAACTGTACAAACACCCAATTTGAGAACAAAATTAGAAGAAACTGTGAAGTAACTGCTGTAGTAAAAGAGTTCTGAAAGAAAAGGGGCCAAAATACAAGCCCAACTAGAAAAGTACAAGTACAACTAAAAAGTTAAAAATTGATGAAAGGTGAAAAGCAGCTCCTAGATCATCCACCATGGATCCTACTCGAAAGGTCAGTACAGCTCACGATCAGTAGTCCCTGTGTCGCGTCACACCAAATGATCCACCCCGGATCCTACCTAAAGGGTAGGTACAAATCACCTCATGAACATTCCACATCCATCCGTCTCCTCCACGTACCTCCAGATCATCGCTCCTTCAAACCTCAGCCCAGCTACTCATCGTCTGCACAAGACACAACAAGGTGCAGACGAATCCCATGCAGGAGTGAGTATAATGATACTTAGTAGGGACCTCGAGACCCCGAAGGTCTCTTATAATTACACCAAGAAAAACCACAGGGTAACACCATAAAGTTAATGTACCACACAGGTAAAGTACCACATAGCACAACCTCAATCATAAGAACAAATTGAGGAAAACTCACACCAGGATTTATTTTAGGGGTAGAAGGGTTATCACATCATAAAAATCCTCAGATACTAGAGAACTCCTCCTCTATCGAGTACAGTGGGCCTTCCGGGTCACACAGAGCCACTTCCCACTAACCTTGAACTGTTGTGGTACCCATCCTAGATGGGTACCATGGGCATGCTGGGTCACACAGAGTCGCTTCCCACCGTGGGCATGAAGGGTCACATAGAGCCGCTTCCCAATTTGTCCGAACTAAGGTACTCCTCCTGTCGAGCACCGTGGTTCTACCGGGTCATACAGATCCGCTCCCCACTGTGGGCCTACTGGGTCTCATAGAGCTGCTTCCCACTGGGCCAATTGTCAAGCAGTCTTCAGGTCTCATCCAACCACAGGGTTCCATATGAAGTCTGATTGGGAGAACCGCTCCTCAAGAAAATCGCGACATCTTGATAACCATGGAAGTCACCACAATGTATATTCTAGGGTAGTAACCATAGAATCCTCAGTCACAAACCTCAAACTCCTCAGCTGCTAGAGAACTCCTCCTCTATCGAGTACAGTGGGCCTGCCGGGTCACACAGAGTTGCTTCCCACTAACCTTGAACTGCTGTGGTACTCATCCCTAGTGGGTACCATGGGCATGCCATTTCACACAGAGCTTCTCCCCACCGTGGGCCTGCTGGGTCACACAAAGCCGCTTCCCACCTTGGCCATCATCAAGTAGTCTTCAGGTCTCAGGCAGCTCCAGGGTTTCGTATGTAGCATGCTTGGGATAACTGCTCCTCAATCCATCAGTCGTATTAAAACTGGTAAAAAGTCTCACAAGGAAGCAAATCGATGATCCTCCATGTCATAAGAGTTCCAACTCAACAGACGACACGTAAATCAGACGCTCGGTCTGTGCATTAATGACATTTCAGTGCCGAGGGCCCTGTTGGATTCGAGTGCGATCCAACCTGGACGTACTCAAAGTATCTCAAAAACTCTCATAGAGTAGGTCAAAAGGACCATCTAAGTCCAAGGATCCCAACTCCATAGACGGTTCATCAAACAGACATCTAGTTATCTTGATAAGGCCCTTAAAGTGTTTTTGGGCCTTGGTCCAGTCTGACCCGGTCAGTCTGACCCGACCTGCAAAAAGGGGCGTCCCACAATGGTGTCCCGGGTCATATAGAGAGGAGACCGAAAAGGGGTGGCTCGGCCCATGGTGGGGCGTGGCCCGGCCCGCTGGGCGGTGGGTCGGTCTGCTGGATCGACCCGGTGGTGCCACCCACCTGGCGGCGTGGGCCGCCAGGGACACCCGGACGTGATGCGTCCGGGTAAGGATGACGTGGCACGAGGCCACATCAGTGGGTCACCCCTCAGGGGTTGATCCAATGCGGAGCTATGTGGCACCGCGGGTCCTCCGTGCCGCGACCAATGGGCTGCGGGTCCTCCGCCGGGTGTGCCACTGGCGCACGCCCCATCCACCGGTTGTCAGTCAGACCAGCGGTCCCCTGCTTTTATAGCAATCATCACATGCTGCGGCCTTGCTGCCGCATGGGTGTGCCACCGGGGGCACGCCCCACCTCCACCCTGCTGGCTCCATAGTGGTCAGATGGCCTTCTGACCGAACTCTCCTTCGGTCGCTATAGCTGATGAGCCACAACCCTCCTTGTTCATCGGCAGTGGCCGACGGCGCAACGTGCCTCCTCCGCGGCTAGCTGGTGCGGGCCGCTCCAACAACTGCTGGGGCTTTTTGCTGCGACCTCCTCTTGCGGAGCGTGTTGACGCGCTATCGACCATGTAGCTGATTGGTGTCATCACACCATCAGTATTTCATGGAGGCATAAGGATATAACAAATACAGTGGAGGGTTTGAGCTGGGTTCGTTTGGCCCGCACCCTCCACGTTAGCTCGTAACACAAGGGTGGTTAAGGGTTTAATAACAATTGAATTAAACAACAAGATAAACCCCACAAGATTCCCCACAATGACCTTCCACAAGGAAGAATGAATCATGGGTCAACACGTTAGTTAGTTGACCCGCGTTCTTCGTGTTATTCAAGAATGGAGAAGAGGAAATCAATTAAAAGCATAAATGAATAAACCCCCTACAATAAGTTTGTTGGAGAGTGTCCGCATTTGAGAAGTGTCGACATTCATTGTCCCCGCAACAAGCCTCCAACGACACCGCTCTATCATCGTTCTTCGGTTCATGGTTTGGGGTCGCTCGTCACCACCCGCTGGAACCGGCTCCATCCTCCAAGTGTTGGGTATCGCGACACTTTACCAGAGCTTCGTCGCTTGCTGCAGCTGTGCCAATTCCTCCCCCCAAGCTCCATATAAATAGGAGAGGGGGAGGGTAAGTAACGATCGTGGAGTTTATGAAGGTTAATTGAATAGGAAGCTTCATGAATTTCAATGACACTGTTACTTAGTATTTGAAGGTTCAAGACATTTAATGGCTTGACTCGCCGCTGGTCCCACACTACCGCTTGTCCGTTGGTGGAAAAGAAATAAAATAGTGAGATTATTTTATTTAATTTCTTTTGAAAAGTCACCAAAAAATAACTTCTTCTTCAGACCTACTACAGTCAATGTAAAGCCACCCTTAAGTGAATCCCAACACTGCGGGTTCAATGGTGCCCTTAGATTTTTGATTCGAGCACCGGTTCAAAAGTTAGAAAACACCGCTCACGCGTTTATTGAACGTACTCGAAAAAATGTTTGGAAAATTAATAACAGTCGCCCTTGACCTGCGCCGGTTGAGGTTAGGCTCTACCTAAGTGAAACATGCCACAAAGAACCCAACGGTACTCTCATATTTCTAATACGAGTTACTGTTTAAAAGTTATGGATTTTATAATAAAATAATTTCCACTTAGTTATTTTATTTACGACCAAAAACTAACTTTCACTGGTGGACCGTGCTGACCAATGTTAGTATCTTACTAAAGAAATAATACCCTCACGAGTTTAGTGGTGGCCTCCGATTCTTAATCCGAGTTACCATTTGTTAGTTATAATAATTTGGAAAATAAAATAATTTATTTAATTATTTTATTTACGGTTATACCATTTTTGGGTTTTCTCATAGGATGTCTACGCCGACTAAACTTAAGTTGCGCCTAGGGTAAACCCGCCATCCTGAATGCAACAGTGCCCTTATATTTTTATTCTGGGAAACCGTTTAAGAGTACTTCTACTTTTTTAGGAAAACTGCTTACACATGCTATTTAAAGTTTAATAAAACTTCGACGGACCATTCCGGGCACTCCGGGCCTCATAATCACGTGCCGTCAGATTTCGCGGTCTCGAAATAATTTCATATAATTAAAAACAATTATACAGAATTTCTGGGACATTACTATTTATCCAACCCATATGATATCCACCATGACCGCACTCCTAAAAAATGTGAATTAAATTTTAACCCCTTTGAAACTCCTAAACCAATTTTCATCCAATATCACCTGCATGGTTTAAATTAGGGGAGTCCTCCAAGACTACATATTATCTATAATTTGATGTTAGCTTCTAAGGTACGAGTATCAGGAAACAAAACACAATAATAATTATTATCTTTATCATATTTATCTTCTGGATAGTTATTATTGCATTTTTCCTCTTGAGACTCATCCCACATCTCTTCTGGACATACACCTATGTTTCCTGAACTACTTCGAGAAAAATTTATCCCATACCAGGTATCGATGAAAATTATGGATGAATTCATAGGATAACACGTACCACCTATGGAGTAATTATTTTATTAAATTCAATTAACATTTTCCTTCAAAGAATGATGAAATTATTTGAAACATTCAAATGTTGGGTTACCCTTATTTGAAAATCCCCTTTTGCGTAATTATTTATTTTGTTAAATATTTATATTACCAAATCAAATAAGATGGATATGAATAAAAAATTTATTGATTCCAATAATATGAAAAAAGAGTACGAAGATAGACTGAAAGAGTTCATAAAATTTTCAAAACATCATGCATATGACCCTTCTCAAATCATTTGTTTGTTTATAACGGTATCACAAGAAATACAAGTATTTTAGGTTTTAGATCCCATATATCAAAAGTGGTTAATTGTTTTGTTATTAACTAAAACCACTAAAGGGTCAGAATAAAATTAAACTATGGATAACCCTTTCATTGGGACGTTATAATCATTTCGAAGCGGTCCTAATGTAGACGAGGTGTTGTATATCAGAGGAGACCACAATAATGTTTTTTGGATACTCGATAGAGGGGTAAAATCCCTTCAATATTTAAAATAAGACAATATAATAATCAGGTAATATTTTTTTGTAATATACATTGTGTTACCTCATGTTATTATTCATTGATGTATTTATATAATCTAAATTAAATGTTGAACCACTTATGCAGATAACGAATTCTTCACATACTGATGATCCCAATCCTATGAAACAATAGGTTTCTCAACCTACTGCTACTCCTAGTGAAAAGGAACAACGAACTTCTACACATAAAAATGGTACCAATCTATAGGAACAACATATTGAAGATGTTGAGCCCAAGTAAATGGTAGATGAGGAAGAATCAATGTCCCAGAAAAATAGAATCACCATAGCGTGATACTGTTAGAAAAAATTATTAAGTTGAAAAGAAAATCCATCAAATTTGAGGTTATATCGAATGCACATGATCAACACATTATCCCCAACAAGGCCATGTTCAGTAGTTTAATTGGGTTCATTACTCAACAGTGCATGCCGATTGATGTAGATTCATGGAACCATGTTGTGCCCTTATAGAAGACACTGATTTGGGAAGATATTAGGGTAATATTATGATATCTGTTCTTTATTTAAAATAAAATAAAATAAAGAAACATTTAATTATTATTCATTATCCCTTTTAGAGTGCATTTATACTATATGTATCCCATAAGAAATTTGTATTAATTCTTTCTATAAAGTCTCATAGAGGCTTTCACAAAATTCTAAACAAAATTTCATCTAAAATATGATAAAGGGAAAGTAAACCTGAACCCACTACATATGTATGCACACATGATAATCCAAGAAACATGGGATATATTTACTGGACATTGTGAGGAGATATCTTTTCAGGTAAATTGTGGTTAGTAATAAATTGTTTGAAAATACATGTATTAATCATTTTGATTAAGAATTTTTAATTTATAAAACAAAAAATGATTGATGAAAATAAGGAAAAAGTAGTAAAACCAACGTACCCCTACCATAAAGAAATGATGGGGTATGCTTCACTTGACAAAAAATGATATTTATTTTAAATCTACTGTAATAATCTTATGTGACATGAAACAACAACATTATTATTTTCCTATGTTTATATGCATACTGATGAATACAAATCCAAATCCACTTTCATCCCATATCATTTGATATGGAAGTAGGAACATGTAAATAAATATGCGATAGTAATAGATGAAATCACATAAAAAGTGTGGGAAGCATGCGTAAGTATGACGTAATAAAAAATTGTTTTACTTTAAATCTATATTAAATAACAAAAATTACTTAATTTAAAATATTTTTTTATCTAAATTAGACACATTAATCATCAATAGATATACTGGGTGAACACTTAATATCAGCTGCCTTGAAGTGGATAAAACAGTATGGCCGCATTAGAGGTGCAGGTTTTGGGGTGACACCCCAAACATATTTTGAGAAAATAAAATAATAATGAGATAAAGATTAAAATATGGATGATATGGAGGAAAAATTACCTTCCCTTTAAGAAAAATTTCACTAGAATTATGAATTACTAGAGAATGTTATGGGGGGAATCAAATAAAATAAATAACTCAAGAAAAACCACTACATGAAGATCCCCCACCTACAATAGCTCTGAGGCAATCCATTCCCCTGAAAGAGATGCCTCAGATGGGGTAATAAATATTATCATAATTGTTTTTATGAAATTTGAATAAGGAAGACATTGATATGTTTCCTGTATTGATATTCAATAGGGTGAAAATAACTATGATTAATATCTATCAACACCCACCCATCACCTTATTGTGAGGGATACCATGTTTATTATCCAATAAGACACTCTACACAATAGAAAACTTCCAATAGTTCATGTGAGAGTTGGGATTACCGTATCTCATAAGCCGAGCGACAAGATACCTATTCCACTCGATGAAAAAAATATTCATACATTCGAGAAAGATATTAGAATATTCGTAGTATGGACATTAGATCTTATAAAAAACATGTCAACAAGGAGGTATTAATTTCTAATTTATTTTTCATGCTAAAACTTAAAAAATTAATAAAAAAAGATCTAAAATGATTAATGTTATTATAGATAGAAAAAGGGAAGGGGTGAAAGAAAAGGTCAAATAAAAACCATCTAAAGGATCAACAAACCAATCAAAAATATCTTTAGAAAGAACCTTTACCTTACCCATTCAATATATGTATTTACTAATATTGAAGGTTTATGTAGATACAAGGTTACAAAGCGGTAGTAATCATATTGTTGATTTTGAAGAACAAATGAATGGAGAGGCCAATATAGACTACATTTCTCTTGAGAATGTAAATGAAATCCTCAAGTATGAATGGATAAGAGTCTCAGCTATAAATGAATACATGAGGTATGTTTTCATTATTTGTTTTTCCAATAGCTGATCTGATATGTTAATTATGAATAAATAAAATTCATACTTTTTAAAGTCATATGTACGAATACTAATTAAAGTTATTACCCTATAAACATAAATTTGGACTCATTAGTCCTCAAATCACTTCTATAGACCAAATATAAGTGGAAATAATTAAAATTGATGAAATAGTGGTAAAACTGGCCATATCATTTGAAAAAAACTTATAGATGACTGAATCTTCTTAATACCAATGATGTAGGGGTAAAAATATATAATTTAATCAAATAAAATATATTTTTATTCCTTTAATTAATTATTCCTTTTTGATTTTTAGGAAACATTGGGTACTCATTGCAATCAATTTGGATACTCCAAAGATTTATTTTTTGGATTCAATGAATGGATACCCAACAAACTGATCACACATGATGATGTTTTTTAAATTTTAATACACTACAACCAAATTTTTAGAACTAAGCTTCACGTTATATATTTTATATTATTTTTTAATGTGAATTATGTTATCATATGTAGGAGATTAAATATCATCAATATCATGGCATGAGGTCATTCCATGCACATAAGGAGTCTGTTGACTTCATCATGTGGATAAGTATCAAGGTATATATAATAAGATTTCACTATCAAAACACAGATAAAAAAAAATTACTTATTTTTCTCACCATGTCCAAAATAAAAAAATGGAAAATATTGTGGTTATTATGATTGTAATGTTATGAGAGATATCATATACCATCAATAAACTAACATCCCCAAAGAGGTATTTTAGAAGATAATGACTATTTAATTTAAAATATTTATTAATAATTTATCTATATATATTTTCTTAGTACTAATATGACTGTTAAAAATCCTTGAAGTCACAAGATGAAATATATTTGTTTAGAAATGAATGAGAAGCATACCTGATGTCAGAATGTACACATATATCATGAATATGTGTCTTATTACTTCATATTTAGTTGATTTTCTCATTAATTTGTCTACTTTTTTAGTTAATTTCATCAGTATTTCTATCAGATACTCATTTTATTTAAATTTCATAGAGTTCACAAAGAAATGAATTCATCAACAAGGACGATTCACTCTTGTACTATGATCATGCACTCAATTCGATACACAATGTATCCAGTATGACTCAAATTGTATGGTTTGAGTTTAAAATCGACATTTTATTATTATATTGATTCATATTTATGTTTAATTTATTTCATTATAGAATTACTAACAAAAGAATTTGTTTATTATACATGTGGATTCTTTTTTCCAGTTTGGGGTGGTTTAATCAAAGCCTCTCATTCTCGTGTGAGAATGGACATCAAGTTTGCAACCAAAATAACAACAATAAGGAAATGGGTCAATAATATATACAAACATCATGAAAAAGAAAATTCCTACAACCTATTTAATTAATTTTTCATCATTTTATCTAATATTTGTAAGTTAATTTAATTATCATCTTTATTTAATACTTATATAGTTTTTCCATAGATCTTTTAGGAAGTCACATTTTTCTTTCCAATATCTGCAACAAGCCAAAAAATAAAGAACATGTTCATTTCTGATGGATGAGGAAACCCCATGCTGCATGAAACATGAAGTGTTTTAAAGATAATGAGGTTTCTCTTCCATCAAAATATAACGTGTTCTCTATTTTATAACTTTTTGAAGATAGATGAAAGAAAAAAAAATATCTTATACTCAATCATCCACACCTCAATCTGATACACAATGCGATCGGTACGACTCAAACTACATTTTTTAGTTTATAATTTACATTTTTGTTCAAAACACACATCACAAACTCAAAACTATGAAAACTAATTAATATTGTTTTGAAACTCTATAACATAAATCCATATGTCATTTTTGATATCTAGTAATCAACAATAACTCAATTAGATGCACAGTGTGGCTGGTATAACTCCGCGAGAGTACTTTAATTTAAAATTGACATTAATTTTAGTAAGAAGAAAATGTTACATACTGAAAACCTAGAAAACACATTTAAAATATTTTGATACTTTAGGAAAAAAATCCATAAGTCATTTTTAATGTCTTGGAATCAACCACACCCCAATTCGACACATAGTGTGACTGATATGACTCAAAGCGTGTCTTTTTTATTTAAAATTGACATTAATTTTAGCAAAAAGAACAAGTGACATAATAAAAACCAAGAAAAAACATTTTTATTGTTTTTATAATTTATAAAAATGATCTATAAGTGTTTTTTGATGTGTAATAATTAACCTCACCTCAATCAGATGCACAATGTGACCGATATGACTCAAAGTTTCCATTAACAGTTTAAAATTTTTATTTTCGATCAAAACATGTTTCACTCACTAAAAACCAAGAAACTTTTCTCTAGTTTTCTTGATTATTTAGTTGAATGATACATAAATAATTTTTGATGTGTAAGAATTATTATCACATTAAATCGACACCTGATGTGACCAGTATTCCTCAAAGTGCGTGTTTCTAGTTTGAAATGGTATTTTAGTAAAAAAACAAGTGACATACTCAAAACTAAGAAAATTAATTAATATTTTTTTATACTTTAGTAAAAGTATCCATAAGTAATTTTTTATGTGTAGGAATTAACCCCACATCAATACGATGCATTGCGTGACCTATATGACTCCATGTGTGTCTTTTTATTTAAAATTGATATTAATTTTAGTCAAAAGAACAAGTGACATATTGAAAACTGAGAAAACACCTTCAGATTGTTTTGATACTTTAGGAAAACAATACATAAGTCATTTTTGATGTGTATAAATCAAATAAACCTAAATCTGACACATATTGTGTCTGGTATAACTCCAAGTGTGTCTTTTTATTATAAATTTACATTAATTTTCATAAAAAGAACAAGGGACATAAGAAAAACCAAGAAAACATATTCAGATTATTTTAATAATTTAAGAAAATGATAAATAAGTAATTTTTCATGTGTAGAAATAAACTGAACCTAAATATGAAACATGATGAGACCAATATGACTCTAAGTGTGTCTTTTTATTTAAAATTAATATGAATTTTACTAAAAAGAACAAGTGACATATGGAAAAACTGAGAAAAATCATTCATATTGTTTTAATACTTTAGTAAAATGATCCATAAGTCATTTTTTATGTGAAGGAATAAACCAAACCTCAATAAAATTCATGGTATTACTATTATAACTCAAAGTATCAATTATTTGTTTAAAATACATATTTTAGTTCAAAACTTGTGTCACTCACTAAAAACCAAGAAAATATTCTCAAATTGTGTTGATAATTTATGGAAGAAATTCATAATTCTTTTTTGATGTGTATAAGAAGTCTCCCATAAAATCGACACAAGATGTGACCAATATAATTCAAAGTGTGTGTTTCCAGTTTGAAATGTAATTTTAGTAAAAAAAAACAAGTGACATACTCAAAATCAAGAAAACACATTCACAATTTATTGATACTTTATGAAAACCATCCATATGTCATTTGTGATGCGTAGAAATAAACTAAACCTTAATATGACACACTTTATGACTGATATGACTTTAAGTGTGTCTTTTTATTTAAAATTGATATTAATTCTGGTAAAAAGAACAATTTACATATTGAAAAGTGCGAAAAAACATTCACATTATTTTGATACTTAAGTAAAATTATCCATAAGTCATTTGTGTCATGTTGGAATCAACATCACCTCAATATGACACATGATCCGACTAATATAACTCAAACTATGTGTTTTTATTTAAAATTGACCTTAATTTTAGTAAAAAGAGTTGGTGACATAATGGAGTCAAGATAATGAATTTTGGTTTATTTGATACTTTTGGAAAATGTTCTATAAGTCATTTTGGATGCATAGGAATAAACCTCACCTCAATCTGATGCACAGTGTGACTAATATAATTCATAGTGTGTCTTTTTATTTTAAATTGGCATCAATTTTAGTAAAAAGAACAAGTGAAATATTGAAAACTCAGAAAACACAATCAGTTTATATTTATATTTTTGGAAAATTATCCATAAGTCATTTCTGACATGCAGGAATCAACCACACCTCAATCTGATGCATGGTGTGACTGGTATGACTCTAAGTGTCAGTTATCAGTTTAAAATTGACATTTTAGTTCAAAAAAAGTTTCACTCACTGAAAACCAAGTAGATGTGATCTGATTTTATTGATAGAAAAAATATTCATAAGTTATTTTGACTTTTAGGAAGCAGTATCACATCAAAATAACACACGATGTAACTAGTATGTCTCAAAGTTCATGTTTCCAGTTTGAAGTGACATTTTAGTAAAACACTCATGAGACATACTAGAAACTGATAAAAAACAGTTGGATTATTTTTATACTTTAGGAAAATGATCCATAAGTCACTTGTGACGTTTAGCAAACATCCACACCTCAATATGATGCATGGTATGACCGATATAACTCCATGTGTTCTGTTTAATTTAAAATTGACATTAATTTTAGTAAAAAGAACAATTGACATATTGAAAACTAAGAAAAACATTTATATTATTTTTATACTTTAAGACAAAAATCCATAATTTATTTTTTGCATGTATGAATCAACCCCACCTCAATCTGACACATGGTGTAATCGATATGACTCTATGTGTGAGATTTTATTTAAAATTGACATTTTACTAATGTATTCTACCATATTTATGTTTAATTTATTTATTTATAGTATTAATAATGTAATATTTGTTTTCTTATATAGGTGGATTATTTCACTTGGGTTAGGGTGGTTTTTTCAATAAGTGATACCATGGATAGTTTTTTTTAAGAGGAGGTCATGGGTGTTCCAAAGATGATGAAATAGTAATATTTTGAAATGTTTTTAGTTAGTAATTGAAAATGTAATTATACAAAACATTATTTAAAATGTATATAGTATTTTTTTTCTAGTTGGGAAACTAAAATTTATTTATATTAAATTATGTATTTGTATACAGGTTACAGGTGTATTTACTATAGTGTGCAATTATTCAAATGGCACACTGCAGCAGGTTTGTCTTTTTCAGTGCTATTTCTAACCCTGACAGAGGACCCCATTTATTAGCACTAATGAAATTTCTTAAAAATGGGGTACTTTATCGGCATTAATTAATGTACTAATAAAGGGGTCCCATATTAGCACTTTTTTACCACAGATAAAGCGTCTCCCATTTAACAGTGCTGAGGACAACATCATTTTTTTAGCATTATTAACGCCCCTTTTACACGCTGTTAAAGGAAAAAATGATAGTAGTGAAAATAAAAAATACCTAGGGTTTTTGGTGTCCAGAATATCCTATTCTTATTTTCTGAGGTCCATCAGCCCATCCAAGACACTCTTAAGGAAAAACTGCACTTGATACCAAATTTAGATTTAGTAAAAGATATCATTTCCAAATTCAACATCATAAGTTTATTCGATTATTTCACAATTAACTGTATAGTTTTTTCCATTTTATTTTACAATCATAGAAGTTCATATTATTTTTTTTGATTATTAAAAGTACATTTTTAAAGAACTTCAAACCTTTAAAAATCTCTTAGCCATTCGTTTCAGGAAGACCACACATCTGATGGAAATTCCGTCTACTAATACACATAAAAATATATAAAGATGGTTATACTATGATTTGAAATCATTTTGAGGTTGTAATCTATGGATCAATCCATTATATGCTTGTTTTAGTGAATTAAAACAATAAAAGTGTGCTTTTGGCCATCCTGGACAAACAAAACCATAGATTAATGTGTTTTTACTCCACTATTTCACAAATCTATGTATGGTTGTTAGAATTTGATTTCAAAACACTCATAGATTGTTTTGTTGGTTTTGACTCCCTTGACACACATTTTTAAAGGGTGTTAAACCTTTAAAAACTACTTATTTGGTCATTTTGAGAAGACTGCACATCCGATAAACATTATATCTTTTTATACATGTTAAAAATAATACAAAAAATGATTTCCAATGATTTCACATCATTATGAGGTGGTTTTCTATAGATATGATCTATTAATTCTTATTATGTTGTTTTAAAAAAATAAAAGTGCATTTTGAACCATCATGGATAAACAGAATCTTATATTGAAATTCTGTATACTCCATCATTTCAAAAATCATTGTATAGTTATTTTTTCTTCTAATTACATGGAATTAAATGCACATTTGGTTGTTTTTGACCCCCTAATGAATGTTTTTAAAGGATATCAAACCTTTAAAAACTGCTTATTCAATCATTCCATACAGATAAATTTTTTTATTGATGTATTTTTTGATTATACATATCTAAAAACAATACAATGACATTTTACTATGATTTTACATAATTCCAATTTCATTTGATATGCTTCTGACCATTAAACGCATGTTTTCATATTTTAAAATAACAAAATTTCATCTACAGCCGTCTTACAAAAATGGAATATCATATTGAAATTGCATCTACTCATCCATTTCAAAAATAATTAAATGATTGTTGTAATATAATTTTATAACATTTGGTTGTCGTTAGGTTGGTTTTGACCCCCCACTAAAAGTTTTTAAATGGATTCAAACCTTTAAAAAATACTTATTCAGTCATTTCGGGCAGAATGTATATCCAATTTACATGTCATATCTTCACACACATTAAAAATAATATAAATATGGGTTTTATATGATTTCACATAATTTTGTGGTCGTTCTATATGGATATGATTGTCAAACTTATGTTTTGGTGTTTTAAAACAATGAAGGTGTGTTTCTGATCATCCTAGGAAAACAAAATCTTGCATCGACATTTCATCAAATCCACTATTTGAAAAATCAATGTATGGTTTTTGAAATTTGATTCCAAAAAGTTTACTGGTCATTTGGTTGGTTTCCCCCCCAAAATGTGTTTTTAAAAGGTCATCAAACCTTTAAAAACAACTTATTTGGTCGTTCTGGGAAGACCACAAATCTAATTGATATATACTCATAAACATAAAAAGCAATATAAAGATAGTTTTCATATTATTTCATGTCATTCTAAGATTGTTTCTATGAATATAACCATTAAACACATGTTTTGGAATTTTAAAACAATAAAAGTGTGTTTATGGTCATCATAGGAAAACAATACCTTTGATTGATGTTCTATCCACTAAACTATTTCAAATTTCAATATATAGTTGTTTTTCTCTAATTTGACAACATTCATAGACCGTTCAACTAGTTTTGACCCATTGAAGCATGTTTTTAAAGGGTATCAAACCTCTAAGAACTACTTATTCATTCATTCTGGGTAGACCGCACATCCTACTATCGGGTCAACTACTTTCACAAATAAAATAATAATAAAAATATGGTTTTCTTTGATTTTATATCATTACAAGGTCATTTTATATGGAACTAAAAAAATCAAAAAGACATTCTGGTATTTTGGAATAATAAATGTGTGTTTTAAGTTATTCTGGCCAAACAAAACCTTTAATTGACATTCCATATGCTCTATAATTTGAAAAATCAATATATGGTTGTTTTCTTGATTTAACAGAATTCATAGGTATTTTGATTATTTTTTATCCCTTGAAACATGTTTTTGAAGAATGTCAAAACTTTAAAAATTTCTTATTCAATCATTTTGGTCAGACTGCACATCTGATTGATGTGTTTTCTACCTGTATATGTCACAAGTAATACAAATATTATTTTTCTATGATTTCACATCTTTTTTGAGTTTTTTTGAATGGATCTCACCGTTAAAATCATGTTTTCTTATTTTTAAAATAAATAGAAGTGCGTTTACAAAAATCTAGAGAAAATGATACCTCATATTGAAATTCATTCTGCCTGATCATTTAAAAATTTGCTATATGATTTTTTTCTTCTGATTTAATATCATTCAAAGGTTGTTCAGTTGGTTTTGAACCCCCACCAAAATTTTTTAAAGGGTGTCAAACACTTAAAAACAACTTATTCGATCATCCAGGGAAGACCACACATAAAATTGATCTGTTATATGCTCATACACATCAAAAATAAAAAAATTTGGTTTTCCTATGATTTCACATCATTCTAAGGTTGGTATCTATGGATCTGACCATTATATGCACATTTAGATGTTTTAAAATAATAAAAAGTACATTTTTGGTCTTCTCGGGAAAACAAAATCATAGACTGATGTTTCCTCTCCTATATAATTTTAAAAATCACTATAATATTATTTTTTTATTTTACAACATTCCAAGGTCTTTCAGTTTGTTTTGAGACTTTGATGCATGCTTTTAATGTGGGTCAAAACATTAAAATATTCTTATTCAATCATTCTGGAATGACCACACATTTAATTGACATTTTGTCTACATATACACATCAAAAATAATAAAATATGAATATCCTATGATTTTATGTCATTATGAGGTTGTTTTCTATTGATATGATCATTAAAAGCACCATTTAGTGTTTTAAATCAATACAAGTGTGGTTTCGGTCATCCTAGAAAAAAGAACCTCATATTGAAATTTCTTCTACTACACTATTTGAAAATCAATATATTGTTGTTTTTGTCTGATATCATGATTTTTATTGGTTGTTCAGTTGTTTTTGATCCCCAAAATCACATTTTTAAAGGGCGTTAAACAATTAAAAACTGCTTATCCGACCGTTTTTGGCATACTACACTTCCAATTGACGTTTCATCTACAAATACACATAAAAAATAATACAAAGACCGTTTACTTATATTTTCAAATCATTTTTAGGTAACTTGTTATGAATTTTACTGTTAAACACCTGTTTTGGTGTTTTAAAGAAATAAAATTGTGTTTCTGATTATCCTAGGAAAATGAAATCCTAGATTGACATTCCTTATTCTCTACAATTTCAAATATCACTATATAGTTATTGTTTTTAGATTTGAGGAAATTTGAAGGTTATTCGATAGGTTTTTGACCCCCAAATGCATGTTTTTAAAGGGAGTCAAATGTTTAAATACAACTTACGTAGGATCCTACTATAGGGTAAGGAAAAACTTTGACGTCAAAAGTAATAAAAAATGATTTTTTTCAATAATAAATCTAAACAACATTTTTCATGTAAATTCAATGTGATTTAAAAAAATAAATTCATGAATGAAATTTTTCATAAATATCCACATTTTTAATAAAAATAATTTAAACAAGATGGTGTTCTCACAACCTAGGTCATTTAAATGGGAATACATTCATAATTCTTATGTAAACCCTAAACTTTGACAATGGAATAGGATTAGTCAAACTATCGGCTGGATTTTCAAAGTTATGTATCTTGGTGACACATACTATCTCATTTTCATTGACATCCCTAAAAAAATGTAAACTTATGTCTATGTGTTTTTATTTTCCATAACAAACATGTTTTTTAGAAAGATGTAAAGTATACTGACTATCACATAACACTTCTACATTATTAGAAGATAAATATAGTTCATTAACTAATCCATTAATCCAAATTTCTTCTTTGATTGCTTCAATTAATCCTAAGAATTCATCCTCTGTGGTGTAAATGGAAATAATGTATTTCATAAAACATTTCCTTGAAACAATACCACCAAAATCCAAGAATGCATAACTAGTAATAAACTTTCTAGTATATGTTTTTTCAAAATAGTCAGAATCAATAAAGACAACAACATATTGACTATAATAATTATTTTTTCCAAAACAAATACAAAAATCAGAATACATTGATACATACCTGAGTAACCAATTTAATGAATGTAAATGTGACTTTATTTGAATTTTCATAAACCTTCTTATGGTACAAAAAATAAAATCCCTATTTGGTTGAGATCATACCATGACATACATGAGGAAGCCTACTATGTTACCATAAGGTATTTTTTCTATAAAATCAATGTAAAAATCACTTCTAGGGGATTAGGATAAGGATGAATTTATGTAATGAACTAAAGGAACACTAACAAGTCTCGGTTATCTAACAAATACCTTTTTAGAACCTTCTTTATGTAATTATCTTTGGACAAATACATCACCCTATAATTTATATCCATAGTGATTTCAATAATAAGATTTTTCTTTTATTTCCCTAAATCTTTCATTTTAAAAGCTTTATAAAATTGGTTTTTCATTTGATTTACCAACTTGATATATTTAAAAAGTAAAAGCATATCATAGAAATATAGGAGTAAATAAACAAAAAAATTCTTGATATATTTAAAGTAAACACAAGCATCATATTTATTTCTAGTAAAATAATATTTCAATATAAAATAATCAAACTCTTTATACCATTTTCAAGGTGATTTCTTAAGTCTATACAAGTATTTTCCTAAAATCCACACTTGATTTCTTTTAAAATATCTTGAAAATACATCAGGTGGTTTCATATAAATCTGTTTATCCAACTTACCATAAAAAGGTAGTTCTAATATCCAATTTATCAATATGAAAACCATTTTGGTTATAAAAATATCATAATTACTTGATGGTATAATTCTTGATAATAGGTGAAAAAATACCACTATAAACAATTCCTTCACATTGGAGGAATCACTTTCCACTAAGTCTATCTTTTCACTTAATATTCTTTTCATCAGTTTTTCATTTTTCTTCTTTAAAACCCATCTATAACCTACAATTTTATCCTTTTTAGGTTTGTTTAAAATTACATAGGTTTTTAAAGAAGATATTCCATTTTATCTTTCATAAAAAAAATCCACTAACCAGATTCATTAGACTTAAGATCTTGTTTAAAACTATAGGGTTTATCACTTTCTAATACAAAGCCTAAATTAAAGGAAAATGCAGCAACACCAGCCTCAATAAACTGGAATGGAGGCTATATTGTTTTTCTTGTTGTATCACAAGTCAATTGATAATATATTAAGTCACCATCTCTCTTATCATTAGACTTATATTTATAAAAACTAGAAGGATCAATTTCAATGTAATATAGTTGGGGAGGATTAGTGGAGACAACCTCTGGTTTAGGCTATATTCACTCTCTAAACTAACCTCAACACTTATATGTTCATTTTGTCAAGATTGGATAAGATCATAGGGCTTCTGTTTAGTCACAAAATCCTCATGAAAAACTACATTACAAATGATTATACACTTATGAAAACCAGTATTATCAACCTAAATACTATTCCCTTTAACACTATGTGGTTATCCAACAAAAACATATTTTGTAGCTCTGGGTTTGAGTTTATCAACCCTATAATGAGAATTGGACATATATTCAAAAACTCTATGATGTCTTAAACTTGAGGGGGGGGGGGAGGGGGGGTAAACCAGTCCATATATCTTTAGGGGTTTGAAGTCAATAGAACCAGAGGGGCATCTATTGATCAAATAGATAGTCAAAAAAAATCTTCTACCCAAAAGTACTTGAGAAGACTAAAATATGAGATCATTATTCTCACACTTTCTAAAATAGTCCGATTCATCTTCTCTACTAGTCCGTTTTATTATGGGGTATCCATAATAATTATGTGTCTAATAATACCTTTAGAAATATAGTATTCTACAAAATCATTATACAAATACTCTATACCAATTTTTATCCTAATAGTTTTGAGTTTATTTCCCTATTTGGTTTTAACACTATATTTATAAATTTTGAAATTTTCAAAAGCTTCAGATTTGTGCTTCATAATGTAAATCTAGAACTTCTATGAATATATATCTATAAAGGTCACATAATTATGCCCCTCATTATAGGAATCCATCCTTGAGGGACCCACAAATCATAATGCACATATTCTAAAGTGGTTTTAGCTCTATATGTGGACATCTTAAAACTAACATGTTTGGATTTACCAATAGCATAGTCTTAAAAAGGGAAGGTTGTTCGTGGTTATATCATTTAAAATTCCTTGTTTTCATAGTTCATTCATACCTTTTGAAATAAAATTTACTAACTGCCTGTGCCATATCTTAGTATTATCTATCATGGGGGAATGAATTGAATTTAGTTGTTTCATATGAGTCCTACCATCAATGATAGAAATACCATTAGTGAGGGTTCCTCTCATAATAGTGATTGACCCCTTATAGATCCTAAGGCCTCCAAATTAGACCTAAAATAATACCCATTCTATTACACGAAACCTAGGGAAATAATATTCCTCTTAAAATTGGGTACCCACCAAACCAACACTAAGGATTTGACTAATCCATCATGTAACTCTAGAGAAATAGTACATCTACCCATGATTTTGTAGTTTTTTTATCCCATAGGAAAACCTCATCACTCTCAATATATCTTATATTAGTTAAGTACCCACATTTGGGACACATATGAAATGAGAATCTTGAATCTAGGACCCATTCAATATTCATAGCATCAAAACAGACATTTAAAACATCAAAAATATTAAAATCTTTATCAACCAATAAAGAATTGTCACTATTATTAGCATTGTTCTCAGAATTGACCCATTGTGGACAATTTATTCTAATGTGAACAAAATATTTACAATCAAAACATTATATTTGTTTACCTCTATAACTTGATCAAATATTGGACATTCTCTTACCTCTTATTTTCCCTCTCTACTCAGGCCCACTTCTAATATTCAACCCTTCATATTCTTTCTTACCATAGTTATGATTATTCTTTTGTATTTATTTAGACAATAATTTAGACTTCATTTCTTCTAGGTTTAATGAATCCCTACCATACACCATTGAATCTTAAATTGGACTATAAGAAGAATCTAAAGAGGTTAATAGTACGGAAACAAAATATTCATAACCTAACTTAACTTCTATATCAACCAAATCAATAATGATTTTATTAAAACCATCAATGTGATTTATAACTATAGTTCCAAGATGAATACAAAAATTATACAGACACATCTTCTTATATAGTTGTATTACTAAGTTATTTTTCATATATAAAGTTTCATGTTTGGACCATATTTTGGTAGCTGTGGATTAGTAAGCTACCTCACGAAAGAACTTATCACTTAAATATAGAATAGTTAAAATACGATCCTTCCTAATTAAATAAACAAGGGAATCTATTTTAGTAGTAGCAGACTATCAATTGGCGGATAGGGTAACAACTTTATTTGTTGGACCACACAAAGCATCAAGGAGCACAATATGGTCTTTCAATTCTTTCATCTTTTTATTAAATATATTTAAATCATTATCCCCATCAAAATTTTCTATATCAAATTTATTCAATCTTGTTATTTTGGAATAGAAAGCTCTAATACCAATTTTCAGGGGCTATGCTGGCATTGTAGTCCCTATGGAACAACTAAGATCCAATAATCTAGGTAATGGGTTGGATATTTAATATATACAATTTAATTAATAATTAAATAGAAGGGGGAATTTGAAACTAGAAGAATGTGTTTCAATAAAATAAAATAACACATATACATTATGTGATTCAGTTCACTATGGACCTATGTCGATGACAAGAACACCACTAGACAACTTTTATTACTATAGAAAATAAAACACCCAGAATTACATGAGATAAAAGTAGAAAAGAAATTGATAAATCATATGAGTATCTCCTTGTATGAAGTCCATATGACACAAACATGTATAATGATACAACACTATAGCTGGTTGAAATAAATGAGAATAAGAAATGTTGAATAATATTCTTATAATTACATTTTCTAATACTAGAACCTGGAAGAAGATCGAATAGAAATCAAGATGTTGATTTCTTAATTCATTCAAGGAAATGTCATGATGAGTTATGAAGATATCCACCACCCTCTACTAAAACATTATCTAGGTTTTTCCAACAATGAATCAAATTGGTTTTATAAGACATAAATAACCATGGATGGAAAAATCATTCTTTCTCTTGATCTTTCTCTCTATGAGAATAGAAACTGTTCTCTCAAATCAAACTAAAAATTAAAATCAATAACTGAATAAGAGACCCAAATTACTATCATAATGTAAAGGTGAAAAAAATTTAAGTGGTGAATATGGGATGTGTTCCATTTGGATATCCCAAAAGAAGGAAAAAGTTTGGCTATTATAATAAATTAACAAATGCTTTTGTGGATTTAACATTACATGGTATAACCTTTACTTGATATAGGTAAAACCTTTATGAAATCCATGTATGACCTTTACAAAAGCTAGGTGAAGACCCTTATGTGGGAAGAAATATCATAACACAAGCTGGTTTACCTTTACACGACATAGGTAGTACTCTTATGTGTCTGGGCATTACCTTTATATAATAGGGTATTACCATCATGCAAGTAGTGACTACCCATACTCAAGAGGGTTAATCCTTATGAAATATGGGTATGAACCTTGTATATGTAAATAGCACCCTTACATGAGTTAGGGGGTTCTATTTATATGAACAAGAGTATTATTATGTAGCTAGGGGCATACCCTTATGTGAGGTAGGGAATACCCTTACCTGGCTAGTGACTGACCCTCATGTTTCTGAGTATTACCCTTACACATAACGAGGTAATTTATGCAATAGGTAAGTTACTTTTACACAAGTTACATAGTACCCTCACACATATCATAAGTACCCTTATGCATCGGGAAATTTACCCTTATGCAATAGGAGTACCCTTACACAATAAGGTGGCTAACTTTTAATAGGATCCAGCTATAGGATATAGAAAAAATATGAATTTGAAAGAACTAAAAAATGATAAAATATTTAAATAATAAATTTAAACAAAAATTTTCATAGAAATTCAATTTTATTTCAAAAAAAGAAATCCATGCATACAAAGTTTCACACTGAGGTCATTTACTGCAGATTTGATCATTAAACACACATTTCCATGTTTTAAAATAACAAAAGTGTGTTTTAGTCATAATTTTAAAACAAACCCTTGATTTGATATTATATCTACCAATTTTTTTTAAAAATTATTGTAGATATGTTTTATATTGATTTCATGGAATTTAAAGGTTGTTTAGTTGGTTTTTACCCTGTGATGCACATTTTTAAAAGGGTGTCAAACATTTTAAAACTACATATTCAATAATTTTGGGAATACTACAAGTAATATTGACATGATTTTTACTCAAAAATGTCAAAAATAATACAAATATGGGTTTCCTATGATTTCACATCATCCTGAGGTCATTTTATATATATTTAACCATTAAATGCATGTTTTGGTGTTTTAAAAAAATTAAAGTGCCTTTCTGGTCATCTGGAGAAAACATAACCTCATATTGATGTTTTGTTAACTCCACTATTTCATAAATCATAATATGGTTATTTTCGTTTGATTTCATGGTATTAAGAGGTTGCTTAGTCGATTTTAACCCCATGATGTACATTTTTAAAGGGCACCAAACCTTTAAATACATCTTTTTCAGTTGTTTTAGGAATACCACACATCTAACTAACATTATATCTACACATAAATTTCAAAAATAATGAGAATAAAATTTACCTATGATTTTTTGTCATTTTGAGGTCGTTTTTTATAGATCTGACCGTTAAATGCATGTCTTAGTGTTTTTAAACAATAAAAGTGTGTTTTTTCATCATCCTAGAAAAATAGAACCTCATATTGACATTATATCATCTAAAATATTTTAAAATTAACTATATGGTTGTTATTTCCTAATTTTATGGCATTCATAGGTCATTTGGTTGGTTTTGACCCCCTGGTGTACATTTCTGAAGGGAGTCAAAACATTAAAAACTTCATAGTCAGTAATTATGGGAAGACTGCATGTCTGATTGATGTTTCATCTACTTATACACATTAAAAATAATGAAAATATGGATTTTCTATAATTTCATTTCATTCTGAGGTCATTATCTATGTATATAACCACAAAACACATGTTTTGGTGTTTTAAAATAACAAAAGTGTGTTTATGATAATCATGGGAAAACTAAACCTTGAATTGGAATTATATCCACTCCACCATTTCACAAATCACCATATATTTTTTTATTATAATTTCATGGAATCTGGAGGTTATTCAGTTGGTTTTGACCCATTGAGGCACATTTTTAAAGGGCATGAAACCTTTAAAAATTGCTTATTTAATCATTCCAAGAATACCACATGTTTGATTTTCACTCCTTCTTCTCATACAAGTTAAAAAATATATAAATATGTCTATCCTATGAATTCAATTTATTTTGAGGTTTTTGATGTGGATCTAATTGTTAAACACATGTTTTCATGTTTTAATGAAATAGAAGTCATTTTCTAGCTTTCTAAGGAAAACCACACCCTAGAAAGTTGTTATGTATACATATCCATTTCAAAATTCACTTTATGGTTTTCTTAAAATGATTTCATGGAATTCATAATTTTTCAATTGGTTTTGACCCCACAACACACGTTTTTAAAGGGAGTTAAACCTTTAAAAACTACTTATTCAGTCATTCGAAGAAGAATTCACATAGGATTATTTTTTTGTATAATCATACACATCAAAAATAATAAAAAATGGTTTTATTATTATTTCACTTTAGTTTGACATTTTTTCTATGGATTTGACCGTTAAATGCATGTTTTTGTGTTTTAAAAAAATAAAAGAGCTTTTTTGGTCTTCCAGGGTAAACAAAACCTCATATTGATGTACCATATAATCCACCATTTTAAAAATCACCATATGGTTATAATTTTTGATTTAATGGCATTATTAGGTCTTTCAGTTTATTTTGACCCTCTAACACACACTTTTAAAGGGCGTTAAACCTTTAAAAATTACTAATTTGGTTATTCTGGGCAGACCGCATGTCCGATTGATATTCCATAAAATTTTACACATCAATAATAATATAATTATTATTATAATGTGATTTAAAAATCATTATGAGATCATTTTTATGCGGATCAAACCACTAAATGTATGTTTTTATGTTTTAAAATAATAAAAGTGAATTTCAAGTCATATAGGGAAAACAAAACCTCATATTTATGTTCCATCTACTCCACAATTTAAAAAATCATTTTATAGTTGTTTTCGTTTGATATCACAACATTCGTAGGCTGTTTGGTTGGTTTTGACCCTAGAAACATGTTTATAAAGGGAGTCAAAGCTTTAAAAACTGCTTATTTGGTCATTCTAGGTAGACCTCATGTACGATTGACATGTAATCTTCTTTTACATGTATGAAATAAAAAAATATGGGTTTTTTGTTATTTCACATCATTCTAAGGTTGATTTCTATGAATCTAATAGTTAAACATACATTTTTTTATTTTAAAATAATAAAAGTGAGTTTGTGATCATCCTGTGAAAACAAAACCATAGATTGATGTTCTATCTACTCCACTATTTAAGAAAACACTTTATGGTTTTTTTCATCTAACTTGACAATATGTAGAGGTCATTAGGTTTTTTTTGACCCCTTGATGCACACTTTTAAAGGTTGTCAAGACTTTAAAAACAACTTATTCATTTGTTCTGGGAATACCACATTTATAATAGATATGATATCTATTCATTCATGTTAAAAATAATATAAATATGGGTTTACTATGATTTCACATAATTCTAAGTCCGTTTTCTATAGATGCGATCATTAAATGCTTGTTTTTCAGTTTTGAAATAATAAAAATTCATTTCTAGTCGTTCCTAGAAAAGAGTACTTTGATTGACATTCTATCAACTTAATCAGTCCACACTTAACTGTACAATTGTTTTCATCTAATTTTATATCTTTCAAAGTTCATTCGATTTTATTTGACCCCATGATACACATTTTTAAAGGGAGTAAAACCTTTAAAAATTTCTTATTCAATCATTCTGCTCTAAACACATGTACAATTGACACGACACCTACTCATACATGTCAAAAATAATACAAATATGATTTTCCTATTATTTCACATCATTTTGAGGTTATTTACTATGGATCTAAGAATGAATCACATGTTTTGGGGTTTTAAACCAATAAAAGTTCATTTCTGGTTATCCTAGGAAAATAGAACCTCATATTGAAATTCTATCTACTCCATTATTTAAATTTTTTTAGTACAATTGTTTTCATCTCATTTCATATTATTTACAGGTTGTTCGGTTGGTTTTGATCCCCTGACACATGTTTTTTAAAGGGCATCAAGCCTTTATAAACTAATTATTTAGTTGTTCTAGGCAGACCAATCATCTGATTGATGTGACTTCTACTCATAAACATTAAAAATAATAAATAGATAGTTTCTCTATGATTCCACATCATTCTGTGGTTTTTTTCTCAAGATCTTCCCATTAAATGTTTTTTTGTTATTTTAAAACAATAAAATTTTATTTTTGGTCATTATTGGAAAATGACACCTCAAATTGATGTTATTTTAGATAAACTATTTCAAAAACCACTATACTATTTTTATCATCTAATTTTATAGAATTAAAAGGACATTTGGTTGGTTTTAACCCCCTAATTCAAAATTTTAAAGGTATTCAAAACATTAAAAAATTATTATTCTATCATTATAGGTAGAACACACATATTTTTTATGTTCATTATACTTGTAAATGTTAAAAATAATAAAAATAATTTTTTTCTATGATTTCACATCATTCAGAGGTCATTTTCTATAGATCCAACCATTAATTTTATGTTTTCATGTTAATTAATAATAAAAGTGTGTTTCTGATCATATAGGGAAACAAATACCTCATATTGATGTGTTGTCTACTCGACCATTTCAAAATTGTCTATATAGTTTTTTCATATGATTTTATGGAATTTAGAGGCTATTTATTTGGTTTTGACCCCTTGATGAACATTTTAAAGGGTGTCTATTGACACTAGCCAAATGAGCATTGATAATTTCAGGATTGAAGAAACATGAAAATAATAGGTATTATTTTCTCATCAAAAGGAAGGAAGGAACATAGTGGATATATAAATATTAGGTAGCTAAGGATATGAGGATCTCATGACCCCTAAGAAGACACAAGGTTGCATGACCTTAGGAATATCACACAAACAGGTCATGTGCTTCACGTGATCTATTCATGATCAAGAAAAGTCCCTCTGAAAATCCCTCATGATCATGTGAAGGCTTCTAGATGAATCCATTCAATCATGTGAAATTTTAACCAATGGATGATTAATAATCACCCTAATCCCATTATGAAATAAAATATGAAAAATATTGAATCTTTATGCAACGGATGTTACATTAATTTTCATGTGAAATGATCTTTTGACTCACCTGATCAGTTCAATGATCACGTGAGATTCCCAACATCATGTCAGTCATGCCACATGAAATCATTTGGTTATGTCACCTTCATCATGTGAAGGCCATTGGACATGTCTATTTGATCACGTGATGAACCATAGACAATAAGAGAGACCACCCACAAAAATGATTGCACACCATTGTGATATCCATTATCAATCCTGCAACATCCTAGTGGACAACAAATGGGGAAATAAAAAAATTATTTTAAAATAAATAATAAAAGATGAGAAAGGAATCACCCTCATGAGAGGAAAATTTACACTATTTTTCATGTGAAGGGGTTATATGCTTCATGTGGTCAGTTCATTGATCACATGAAGGCCCTTTAGTAGACTAGTTTGATCTCGAAAAGGGCCCCAAGAAAGTCTCCCTTGATCACATGAAAGACTCTTTGATAGGTTTCCTAAACTCATGAAGACTCCCAAATATGTAACCCTAATCATTAAAAATCCCTTTGACATGCCAATTTAATTTTGTGAAATCTATTTGACAATCCACGAGTTTGAAAAATATTCCAATGATGGATTAATTATGGGGTTACTATTTGTTATTAAATATAAGGATAATGTCATGGATGAACCGTGACCGGCTTATGTGAAACACATGATGATCCATCAACTCAATCCCATATCAGCAATATACATTCCATGGAAGGTGGCATAAAATGAGCAGGCAAGGCCTATAAGTTCCTCCCCAGCACAAAAAATATATGTATTAGAGCACAAATGAGAGTTCAGACTTCTCAAAGATAAAACCCATGAAATCACATGGGTATTCTACCTGGTAAAACTCAAGTAATGACTTTAGGGATTTTTGGCAGGTGTATACGCTTCATGTGATCACCCTATTATCATGCTAAGGAACTTTGATGCATCAGTAAAATTAAGAGGATTTTCCACATGTCTACTTGGTCACACGAGGTCTCAATAATAAAATTACTAACCAACAATGAGGAATTTATTTAATAATGGATGAAAAAGGTGTAAACCTTATGCAAATATGGATATGATGATTTTCATGAAAAGATTTCATGTTCTTCGCATGACCTATCCAGATCATGTGACAACAGACAAACATGTCAGCTGAGTAACATGAAGTCCTCCAGACATG
Organism: Viscum album; assembly: GCA_963277665.1. Taxonomy (NCBI): domain Eukaryota; kingdom Viridiplantae; phylum Streptophyta; class Magnoliopsida; order Santalales; family Viscaceae; genus Viscum; species Viscum album. Next base: position 1,135,138,536 of record OY728165.1, read on the forward strand.
TCATCCAAGTCATGTGAAGCACTACAGACATGCTAGATTGATCATGTGACAATCCTCTAAAATTCCACCCCCGATCACATGACACCCATGGATATTTCTACATCGATCACACAAAGGCTCCCCGGACATTTAGTTGAATCATGCTACATTACTTTGACTTGTATACTTCAATCATGCGAAGCACCTTGGACATGTTTTCCTTGTAATGTTGAATCCCCTAGATATATTAACTTTTTTTCATGTAAAGTACATTGTACATGTTAGATTTGATCATGTGAAGCACCCGATACATGTTAGACAGGCATCCTCAAACATGTCAGGCAGATAACTAGGACATTTACAGGAGACATCCCCGACATGTTAAGCGTGTTAGGAAAACACCATGGGACATGATAAATTTTTTACAATAGAAACATTTGAACATACACTATATTTAACTATGAGAAATATTATTCCTTCCCAAATAGGATACGTAGGATTCATTTCTTAGGCCTGACCTCCAATTGGGCATCAACCTTGGTGTAAGTCCCTCCATATCTCAAACACTATAACCCATGGGACCCATAATTTATTATGGGTTTATTGTTCTTCCTCATCCATCAGAAGATTGAGAAGATATTTTGAAGTATGGGGACTCTGATCCTAAATATAATAAGGATATGTAGGACACCTTCCTAGGGAATAAGCTTCACAACAAACACCCCATTAGGGTCACCCCTATGCATAAGTCCTGTATCCATATGCAGTAGATCTGATCAATTTCTATCCCCTGTTTCTAAAACCAAGAATGAATCACATGGACTTAGGGATTTTCAATAATCATATCACTAATATCAAGAATTCCCCCCAGCTAGGAAAAAATCAGTGTGCAAGCCCTGTTTAGTTACCTGAAACGATTTACCTATACACGGGCATCCACCTCTATGTAAGTCCTGAAGGAATTACCATATTGTTAAACCTTAGGGAAATAAATCTCAAGGTAATTATCTATATATCACTGATCATCGGTGGGTTGATGGTAGATCAAACTAGAATGACTCTAATTCCAATTATAAGTATGGTTTGTATGATGCCTTCCTAAGGATTAAGCTCTATAATTGGTGCCTAAGTACCCTTATATATTTCCTATCCATATGAATTCAAATTAAATGAATTGAAATTAAATTAACTAAAGGGGTTTTGATTCATGTTACACATAGGATATACAGGACACCTCATGAAGGTTCAACCCCATCCAAGAAACACAAATCACCTACTTAGATGGTAGTAAACTCTAGAGTGCCTAGTTATATAACTTCAAAATATAAATAACTACCAATTTCTAAAAAATAACATAAAAATGGATGGATAACCTCTAATATATAAATATTTCCTAATTAATAGAACCCCCTTTACACATAGGAGGATCCAACACCTGGTCATTTTATTAGGGTAACCGGTCCCACATTGATATTTGGAAGAGATTCACGAACATATCTTAAATATATAAGAGAGTATTAGAATAGGAAATAATTCCCCCCAAAAGGGTGTGACGAACCTAAATTCCAATCCTATCTACCAATGTGAGTTCCTAACTTCTGTTAGGTCTGAAATCCCAAATAACCACTTTCCTTTAGAAATTAGGTTTGTACCTTGTTAGAGATGTGGGAGCTATTGGGAGTTTTCATAAGATATGAAATAGTGATCTTAGTGTAAATTATTATGAACCCATACTCGAACCCCCCACAATCAATCCTCAAACAAGAATAAAAAATGGTAAACCCAGTGTGAAAACATGTAATAATAATGTTATCCTAATTAGGTTAAATACCCTGGGGGTGAATCAGGGTATGATAGATTAAAACTCCCGCTCCATCAGATCTTGTTTCATCATTAAATAAAACACTCTTATATCTCTTTCACATAGAAATGCATGAATAGAATTTAAATCATACATGAGACACAACAATTTTACCTGTTTCATCTTCACTGGGCTACATACAAGGGGAATAAAATGACAACGTGTCGATGTACCAAATCCACTAAAGCTCACTTCCAATTACAAGGTTCAGTCTAGATCACTTCTATGACTAGTCTCATAGCCTTTACAAAGGTTATGGTCATATCACTACTTTCCCAAGGGTCACACCATAAGTATTTTTCTCTGGATCACTACCGATGGAAAGGATCACCATATTCCAATTCTTTCATTAACTACTCTGGAAAGGATCCACTCATAGTTTATAGACTTCAAGTCACTTCATTTTCATGAATGCATGCATCATTAACTATAGGGAGATTCTATATTAAATTCCTATCTTCACTCATAGATTAAATACACTTTTTTGTGAACTATTAGTTTGGAGAAATTTATTTTGAGAACTATTTTAGTGCCTATGAATGCTTCCTTGAATTATTTGTGAATAGCCTTGCTTCCTTCGCGAACTGCATTGCACAACATGGAGTGAGTGATTCACGGATCACTTATTCTTCCATGGATTGTCCCTGCTTCACATACAGACTCATATTCCATAGACTTACCCTCCTTTTCATACAATTTTCCTTTTTGGGATACAAAACCCCCCCTTTCTACAAACTGACTTTATGGAAAACCCTTTGCGGAATTGATTCCTCGCAAAATCTCTCTTTCATGAAATCCTTCCTCATAAATTATTTCATAATTCACCAAAATATTCTTGGATTAATGATGTTTTCTAATGAAAACCACTCTAAGTAATTATTTTATTAGTGATCCTCATATAAGAAAATATATCCTCAAAACCCACTAATCTGATTTACCCAAAAATTTGATGTGGTACAACCTTCACCAAGGGCTATGCTATGCAGTATACAAAGCACCATTCTTTCTTTTTGGTGGAAGATGACTTCCAGAGATGAATCACTACCTCTCATCCACAAAACATCCTTTATTCTAACTTCAAGCCTCTCACAAACGATGAGTTACATGAGAACTATTTTTCATTCTCGATTCGCATATCATCCGTCTTGGTCTAAATATCACTGCTATGTAGAAATCCTTCCTTTTTCAATTTTCATAATCCATTTTGTATGCCTCCTTTATGGTTTGTGAACTATGCTTAACAGTATACATACTCCTTTTTCAGAAAAACATTCCTTTTCCAAAAACCAAACTCCTGATTTTGAGGGAATTTTTTTTTCAAACACTGGGAAACTATGCCACCTTGAAAACCTACTTTGGAAACACCAACCATACTGATTCACGGTCATATAGATTTTTCAAAAAACACAACCACCCCAAAAACACCGAGATGAAACCTTGAGGGATTTTCTCCTAACAACCTCCTTTGGGTTTTTTGAAAAATATTCACATTTTGATATATCATTAAATATTATTCCATCTTATATAATCATTTGCTTCTTATGATTAAGATAGGTACCAATGATTTACTCAACACACACTCTAATACCACATGATCCATGCTCATTGTGAGAAACAATAGTATAATGAAAAGTTAATCAATGAATCACTTCATTTCATTCCAACACCACTCATCTTCTATCATCACGAACCTTAGCTATCGTGCTATATAAACTTTGATCAATCACCTTTAGAATCATCAGAGCTAATAATATCCCTATCTCATTACTCCCCATTTTATCTTTCACTTATCCCCCTTTTAGCTCCTCCCCTATCTTGATTAAGACATTTTCTCCCATTTTACAGATATAATTTCTCCCCCTTTATCAACGAAACCGAAGGCCATTCCTTTTAGGCCTACAATAGGGTAAAGAACACATATTAGTATATTAGGGGAAAAAACACCATACCTTAGAGAGAGGTGACCCTATATCCACACTTTTTATGTGTGGGAAGTCAACTGGACTCTAAGAGCCAGTCGATGCCATTCAAATGCTTCTTTGGGTTAGGCCTTTATTAGAATTTCTTCAGCCTATAGTTCTATAGACACATAATCCAACTTCAAAATCCCTTTATCTACTTTATCCTTAATAAAATGATACTTTATTTCAATGTTTTTTTCCTTAAGTGATGAAATAGATTTTTTTTCTATGATTTATAGCACTTGAACACAATGGATTTTGATCGAAGACTTCACTTAAACTCCCACATCATCAAGCTGCTGATTCATCCACAACAAATACGTGTAGGCTTGAGTAGTCGTAATATATTCAGAATCTATGATGCACAGTGAAATTCAATATTTTTTATTTATTATCCAATAAATACACAATATATCTAGATAAAATTCACCACCTGATGTTGATTTTCTATTATCAGATAAAATGGAACAATCTACATCTATATATCCCAATAATTCTTACTGATATTTTTCATTATAAATCAAACCAAAATCCACCATTCCATTGATATATAGAATTATTATTTTCACTAAAATAAATTGGATTTACTTGGGATTGGTTTGATATCTTTCTTCTTGACATGTGAAAAAAAACAATATAATGTCTTTTCACTGTCAAGTACAAAAGACTACCGATGATTTGCCTATATTCTATGATATTGACTTTATTGCCTTTATCATCCCATGATAGTTTCTTCTGGGTAGCCACCATAGTTTTAATATTTTTCTAATTATCAATTCTAAATATTCTCAAAACCTCCTTGTAATATTTGTATTGAGAAATAAATTTTCTATTATTTCCTTGTGTCACCTGTAAACTTAGGAAAAATTTCAATTCACCAATCATTGACTTTTCAAATTCAAATTTAATGAATTCTATGAATTTATTACATTAATATTCATATGATCCACTAAATATTATGTAATCGACATACACCATCACCATTATCCTTTTATCACCATCATGGTTGACATATATATTGTAATTAACTCCACCACAACGAAAAACGATATTTTTCAAAAACTAATCTAGTCTTGAATACCATGCTCTTGGTTCTTTCTTCAAACCATATAAATCCTTCTTTATCCAACAAAATATTTTCTCATCTTCATGAATGATAAAAAAATATGGCTGTTCAGTATAAAATTCTTCTTCCAGAATCCTATTCAGAAATGATAACTTGACATCCATCTAGAAAACTTTGAACTTTCTTTGCAATGTTATGACTAAGAATAATATGATCATCTCTAGCCTTGCAATAGGTTCAAATGTTTCATCAACATTGATACCCTATATCTAGGAGTACCATTTTCACACTAGTCATTATTTATTTTGAATTAATACAGCATCCTAATTCATATTGTTGTGAAATACCCATTTAGTCTCGATTATATTCTTATATGTTGGCCTCAAAATAATATCCCATGTCTGGCTCTTCTCAATTTGGACAAGCTCTTCATTCATATTCAGAACCAAATTTTCATCTCTATCTACTTCATCAAAACATTTAGTCTCTACTTGTGATAAATATTATGTTTTCTATAGAGTCTTTATCCTCCTTGTCTGCACTGGTGCTGTCTGATCACCAATTATGTTATATTTATCAATTTAATCTCTTCTCTTCAGTCTTTGTATATATATTGAATTTTTCTCATCCTTTTCATTATATTAATCTTATTTTGAATCTACCTTTAGAACTATAACATCCCATGATCTTCTTATCCTTGCATCAATATCTTCCAGATACTGATCACATGTTTGCTGAAGATTCTTCTCATTCTCTACTATAGTCACATCATGCATTTCAACAACCTTTACCAAATTCTGATTGAAGAATTTATATGATTTTCTTTTGTTTGAGTATCTATGAAATATAGCTTCATCTCTATGGGATTCAAACTTCCTATGTTAATCCTTATTGATAATGAAACACTTACTTCCAAAGACTCGAAAGAACTCCAATGTTGGATTCTTTCCATACCATAGATCATATGGAGTATTCTCTTATTTTGTACACAAGAAAATTCTATTTTATGTGTAGATTATTTTCATTACTACTTATTTCCAAATCTTCTCAAGAAGGTATTTCTCAATGATCATTGTTCTATCCATGTTGTTGATAATTTGGTTTCTTCTCTCAACTACACCATTATGCTATGGTGTTCTTACAACTAAAACTTAGTGCCTTCCCATGTTTCTCAACATAATCTTCTACTTAGATATTTGTGAACTCTATTCCTTTATCTGTTTGTATCTTCTAGATTATTTAACCCAAAATATTCTTAAATTCTCTTTGATAAGTTTTTATACAACTCAACACCTCATATTTGCGGGTGATTATTGAAACCCAAACCATTATGCCAAAATTATCAATGAAGAGAACATAATATCTTCTCCCATAAAAAAATATTGGTAAAATAATTCCACAAATAGCAATATGCACCAACTCAATAACTTTTGTTGACATTTTCTATATTTACTTATACATATTTCGAATAATCTTTCCTTTTTGAAAAGAATCACATATATGAGTACGATTAGATGATAATCTAGGGAGGTCTCGAGCAATATCATATTTCACCATAAATTCAAAGGATGGTTGGATTAAGTTACCAAGATGTTTATGAAATTACTTGTTTTCTTCTTTCTTAGACATAAATCACATATATTATTCTCTACTCACAAGGTAGATGTTCCCTTTCGTATGATTTCCCTGTAAAACAACTATGCCATCTTTTTCCTTGACGACATATAATTTCTTGGAAAAGCTTATGGTATATCCTTAGTTGCATAGTTTACTGACACTAAGAAAGTGTGACTTAGAAATTCAATAACTAATACATCATCACATCTCATATCTCTTCCCCCAAAATTGGCTTTTCCTGAGCCAATAATCTTCAGGCCTTCATCACTACCAAATACTATGATACCATCCTTATCACACATAATTCTGGTCACTAGATCCTTATTTCCTATCATATGAGAGGTGAATCCACTATCAATGATCCATATTCCAGTTCGATCTAATTCTTTAAAAGAAATCCCTAAAACCACTTCTTATTCATCTTTCTCCTTTTTGATCCATATTTTTGACTTAATACTCAGTAAAAATTGATAATATTGATATTCCACAAAGTATTATGGACTATATTTATCTTTTATAGATGAAAATTGATTTTTCATTTTTAACTCATTTGTTGATAAATTTAACTTATTCTTATGAACATATTAAATATTCTCCGATATACTCCTCTGTATCGTTGATGTGAAATATCTCACCATATGTCTGATTTTTCCACACCTAAAGTAGTGACCATTAAAGGATATATTGGAATATTGAGTTTGATATGGCTCCCTATGTTGGTCTTGTTACCTTTTATACCTCTTGGCTATGGAGCACATATTTTTTCAGTGTTCCATATTTCTATAGAAATGACACCAAATTTATAGTGCATTCATTGTTTAAATTCTACACCACTCATTATCTCTTGTGTTCTCTGAGTCTTCTGATTATTCTTTGGACTCAAATCAATCTTTAATCTCGGAGTTGGATCTTGTGGTCTGACTTCAACAATTACTACTTTCTATTTTTTTTCAAGCCCCATACCATCCTTATCATTTGTATTTGACTATTTATTCTATTACATTAGACCTCTATGCTCCACTTTAATCTTTTATAATGACTTTATGATCATCTTTCCCAATTTAATACCTAGAGTGAAGAGTTTTTCTTAATCCTTAACACTTTTTTTTGTAGACCGATGACTTACTCTTCAATTTATTTGATATGTTTGATTTAATCTTTTATAGTTTTTTTGAAAAATATCAATTTACATTTTATGTTCTTAAATTTTGATCATGTACTCAACAAACTTATTTGAGCTCTCTGTCATTGAAGACATCAATTTTTCAATTTCATCATTTAGCTCAGACTTCTCTTCTTCCTAATGAAATATATAAAGTTTAGCATCATGAACCACTTTATTGTATTTATTTATCTTGGATCTCCAAAAACATATATCTCCAAGTGTAGCTTATAAATAGACCTAAAGGTCAAATCTTCCTACAATTTAAAATTTTTCATTATTGATTTCTTCCATTGTTTGGGAATTTGTGAAAACTACCACCATAGCATCTGCTTCATGACACTTACAGTCCTCCAATTCTTCTGCTTCAGATTCTTTTAAATTGTCATCTTCTCTCGACAACATATTCTTCTGTTTTTAATAAATTACTCTTAAATTTTTTGTTTCCGTTTATGTAGGCTAAAGGCTTCTTCATGGGAATTTTAACTTTGTCCTCTTCATATTCTTGAAGCTTATTGGGGAACCTTGCTGAGAAATTTCCAATATTTCTACATTTAAATCATGCAATTGGAAGTTTTCTTTTAAAATTTCCTCTTCCAATTTGCATATTTGAGGAGATAAATGACATGAAATCATCCAAATTGTCTTCCTCGTCACCATATTCAATAGAGATCTTCTTCATGGTCTTTAATTCCACTTATTTGGAATTACCATTTTCCAAATCATCGTTATCATCATTTCTCATTTCATATGATACAAGAGAACTATGTAAGTTATCCAATTTTAGCTCCTTCAAACCCTTATCTTCCAATAAAGAAACCTTTAGATTAAACTAAGGTGGAAGTTTTCTCAATATGAACTTAAAAATATTTATTTCTTCAGTAATTTATATGAGACCGTGCATTTCTTCCACAACAACATTAACCTAATCAAAGAATTTATCAATAGACTTATTAGGGTGCATTATTAGACCCTCATACTTATTTCATAGAACCTATAGTTTTTCTTCTATAAATTTTTAGTCACCATCATAAATATTCAGAAAATTTTCCCACATAGCATGTGATGATTTATATGATATCACCTTTGTATATATTTCATTAGATAATGCTTCTCCTAATACATTGATTCTTTTGGCATCTGTATCCAATTCCGATCATCCAACTTATGATAAATAACCACTATTGATATTGGTTGAAATTCCATTCATCACTGATATAAAGACATCCATTCCAAATGATCGGAAGTAGTGCTGCATTCGATTATTTCATAATTGAAAATTTTTCCCATTAGAGATTGGAATCCCTTTGTGATTGAAAACCTACATTTCTTTTACTGAGATAGAACCACTGACTTTTAACCTTTTACTATATACTAATTTTTATCCCAATTAGGTTAAATACCCTGAGGGGGGGGGGGGAGGTGTGAATCATGGTATGAAATATTAAAAATAATTCTACTTCATATCTTGTTTCATCATTAAAAAATCCCTCCTCTCTCTCTTTCCCATAGAAATGTATGAACATAATTGTAATAATGCATGAGAAAAAACAATTTTACTTGGTTCACCCTCAATAGGCTAAATCAAAGGAGCATATAACAATGATTTTACAATGTTCCAAATCAACTAAAGATCCTTGATAATTACAAGGCTTGGGATAAATCACTTCTATTCCTAGGCTCGCTACCTTTATAATGTTTAGGGTCAGCTCATTGCTTTCCCAAGGGCCACTCCTTGATTCTCTTTCTCTAGCTCACTGCCAGTGTAAACGATCACCGTCTTCCTCTTATTTCATTCACTTCTCTAGATAGGATGCACTCAAATTTTATAGACTTGTAGTTTCCTTCATTTTCATGAATGCACACATCATCAATAGTAGGTAGATTTTCTTTTGATATTTTATCTTCACCCATAGATGAAATACACTTTTTTAAAAATTGTTAGTTTGCAGAAATTTCTTTTGTGAACTTTTTTAGTTGAATAATCCACAAACAACCTTGATTCCTCTATGAAATACATTGCACCGCGTGGAGCGAGTGCTTTGTAGATCACCACTTCTTCCATATACTGTCCCTGCTTCATGGATGAAATCTTCTTCCATGAATTTCCCCTCCCTTATGGACCATCTTCCTTTGCAGGATATAGAACACCATAAACCAATTTCCAAGAACTGAATTCATAGAAATCCCTTCGTAGGATTTCTTCCCCATGAAATCTCTCTTTTTCAAAATCCTTCCTCAGGATTTTTTTAGTATTAACCTAAATATTTTTGGATAAATGATGTTTTCTAATGAAAAACACTATATAAAATGATCTGATTAGTGGTCCTTATATAGTCAAATAGATCTGAAAAACATGCTAATCTAATTTACCCAAAACTTCGATGATGTGAATCCTTTACCACAGACTATGCTATGTAGTCTGCCTAGTGCCTTTGTTTCCTCATGGTGGATAATGCCTTCCAAACTTTCCATTTCCAAAAACAAAATCCCAATTTTGTGGCCAATTTTTTTGGAAAACACTGGGGAACTGTTCCACCTTAAAAATATACTTCAGTAACACCAACCATACCAATTCATGATCATCTGGCATTGGAAACAGACAAAGTCACCCCAAAAATACCGAGATGGAACCTTGAGGGATTTTGAAACCCACCCTAATCAATCTTCAAATAATAAGAAAAAATTGTGAACCCAATGTGAAAGCATGTAATTATAGAATAACTAAATCATTATAGGAATTAGGCACCTTGTCTCCCAAACCTAGGGAACCACATAAATCTTTGAAAGAAAAAAAAACGGTGAACCTGACAATAAAATCTAAAATAATTAAAATGATCGATTGAACATGCATTAGGGATTTTTTTTGCGTCCCCTATATTAAAGAAAAAATTATATTCCCAACATGAAATCCTTCAATAAGAAAATGTAACTAGTGTTCCCATGAAATATTCCATTCTCATCTTGAAAATTCCATATGAGAAAAATAGCCAAACAGGGAATAAGAAAAGAAAACTATGTTACCCGTGAAAAGATGATTGAGCATGTTTCATACTTGTGATTATGAATTGATTAGTGGATTTGTTCCCTATTATATTTGTAACTATAGAAACTTATCTCACAAACATCTTGAACCAATATCATTTCATCATCAAGTGAATGTTCTAGAACCTCAGCTACGACAGTGACCTCTGTAGGTCAAAAAATGACCTCACCCACCTAAAACCTTCATATTTAGGTGATAGTTCTAGAATACCATAAATATGGTATGATACCAACCCTTGATGTTGCATGTTGAGGTCTCCAAACATTTAATCCAATAGGTTTGTTTTGTTTTGGGAAATATGCAATGAAACTAGTGGCACTTGTCAACACCACCAATCAATTTTTAATCTTATACCCAAAGTGTGGAAATAAAAACCTTCCATATATACGGAAGGTGGAACAATGATTTAACTAAAGCTCTATCCTAGTTAAGGAGTTCCTATGAGGGCTCATGTCAACTGCTATCTCCAACTTCATCGTTCCAGTGCCCCTCAGACCCTTGCTGAGGGCCCCACCCAACAAATTTCCACCTTGGACACTCATGAATGGGTATGAAGTCACTCTTTCTAGGAGTAGAAATTTTTTTATAAATAGGAGTGGGAACATATCCCTCCTTCCACTAATAAAGACCATCGGTGTATTCCAATGGTATCTAGTGGGAAGGATCATATTCGTACTCATTCTGATCAAGTTTGAATGCAGATTTCTACATCAACCATAGGGGAGGTGCATATCCTTTCCCCCACTCACGAATCCCATCAACATATTCTGATGAAAAAAGGAGGTATGTGTGATATTATATCCCCAATTCAATCAAAGAAATATTCTAGTATATCTTGGAAACCAAAAATGTGTAGGCCTACATTCCTATACACACTTTGCTAAAGAGTCACTACATTATAGAAACAATGAAAGAGCTCCAATGGAATATTCTGGAATTGGTACAGATATAAGGATAAGAACATATTCCTATCCTGATAGCCAAAGAATCATATCCCCATGATCAGTATGAACATGTGGCTACTCCAGATCAAGAACACATTCTTTCTTCTGTCTAAGAGGATTATCATCATATTTCGGTAAAGGATGAGGTATAGGACTTACCTCATATCCCTATTCAAACCGAGGATAACCAAATGAGTTTGTAACATGACTTCAGACATTCTCACTTTCCTATCAGTAAATTTATCTAGAATATACCAAATAAGAGGACCCAAATCATATCCCTATTCCGATCGGGGCTCACCAGCTTAGTTTGGCACATGCCTTGAGACATGCACATATTTCTATAAACAAAGACCAGTGGAATACTCTAAAGTCATAGGTTTAGGATCAAATCCCTGATTAAACTGATGTTTGTTAGTACAATATATAAATCACCTCAGATTAAGCTCATATCCTTACCAATGAAGCTACTCGGTATATTTCAGTAGCTCACAGAAGCCATGCTCATATCCCTACTTCTACCGATGAATGAATACACTAACATTCTTCAAAGGATATAAAGGAGGAGGATCATATCCATTCTAACATTCTAGAGGTACTTCATCATATTCCAATAGTGAATTCTTATGTGAACCAAACTCATATTCTATCTTCATCGAGGATTGATCAGCATATTCTGGAAACCACCCACAAACAGACTCATATTCATGTCAATAATATAGAAGTTCACCGACATACTTAATCATATTATCCGTAGTGGTATCATATTTCTATAGTAACAGATGATTATAAAAACATTATATCATCAGTAATATAGAAATATCATATCCCTACCCAACCCTAAAAGGAAGGTCAATATATTATGGCCACACCATAGAATGAGGCTCATATTCCTGATATGATGGATTCTTTTGTCGTTGAGGAAATTAAATTCATATCTAAAACACCTCAAGGTTATACAGACTATTTAAATAAAGTATATGATGATCAAAACTTCAATAGTCCTATTTACAGTAGTGCAGAGACATATCACAAGGACTCTACTCCTGACATCCTTTGTGGTCAACCTTCTAATGGTGATATCTCCCATAGAAAAGGAAATCCTACCCTTTCCCAGATACCTTCTTAGAGAGTGGTTCTAAGAACTCAAAAACCATTATATATAGAGGTTCTAGAAATAAAGGGCCAACCATATATAGTTCCCCATTAACTATTATCATCACTTCACTATGGTTAGAAGGAAACCTAGAGAATCAACCTATATGGTTTGACCATGTGGAGGAATAGAAATCTATTGAGGAAGAGGATAACATAGATATATGGAGAGAGTTAGACAGAAACAACCTCCCAACCATGTTCTAGCCCATTTCAACTTCTAACTATGAGAACCTAAATAATATATAGAAGGAGTGCATTCCTTACCTATGCCAGAACATGTAGGCGACTCATCAACGATTAAAGGCTAAACACCTACCCTACCCAGGATACAATGTTCACCTTCAGACCATAAACATACTTTGTTATCAAATAAGTATGACTTATTTATCCATCACCCAAGACCTAATACCAGAATGGAGCATGCAAAATCTACAATAATCTTTCTTCCATTTCACCATAACTCTTCAGCCACTGCTCTTTGATGCCTCTTTAGATATCTGTATCAAATGATGGGGAAATTATGGAGTGTTTCAGTTCACCATGTACTCAGAATAGAAAATATCTGTAGATATAGAACATTGTAATGTCATATACATAGGAGAAATCAAGGGACTAGGAAATAAACAGGCTAGTTGGTCAATACAAAGAGACCCACCTATTTTGAAGATGCAAAGACATCATGAATAGAGGGAGATGGATTCCAAAATATTCACATTCCATGCCCCTCAAAAAATGGGAGTGATTTTAAGACATGAAAGAAAAGGTTTTGGAATACCCGATCACTTCCTGTAGAAAAAGACTCCCATCATAGGCAGCCGTTACACCCAAATCATACATGAGAATAATTTCACCAAATCAAATAGATCGCAATAGAATCCTCTATAGAAGTCGTTCATGAGCTAACCTATCCCATAGGTATGTGGTATTTTTTTTACCATTTCCTCCAACACTTGATCCATAAAACCCTAAGTGGATCTAGAAAATATCATCAAAAACTAAAAACCAACCCAAACCCTAAGGGATTGGGGAATTTTTATCTCCATTGCCACCACCAGGTTTATCAAACCTTGAGTGGGTCCTGGGAAAATTAGTGAGGATCCAAGATCAAACCCATCCTATAGGATCAAGGTCATTTATATCTCAAATTCAATATCAAGATCCATGATATCCTAGAATGGAATCATCAAATACCCAACAATAGGATATGAAAGTACTAATAGTATCCCTGAATAGGCACTAGCCTCCAGGGCTAGTAGAATTTGCTTCATTATCATCACCCTGAAAGGAATCATTATTCTCTAATTTGGGAGGTAAATATCAAAAAAACCACATCCCATCCATTCCTCCCACTATGAGATACACATTTCCTATTTTGGGCCTATTTAGAAAGTAGGACCAAAAACTCCCTTAAGGTCACTATTTATAGACCAAGATAGGAAGAACATATGGAAAATGAAATCAAACCCTATGAGGTTCATAATAGAAATGGTCTAATATGGATAGGGGTCAATGAAAATACCTTTATGAAACCCTCAAAGAGGGATTATGTGATGTAGAATTACCCTACTACATGTAGAGTTATGGGATAACTACCATTGCTAGATACACCTCAGTGAACATCTTTACCCTAAAAAATAGATGATTTAAACCAAGGCGTAGACATAGAGGGACACAATATAGAAACCACACCTTAATAGGTAAGTGATCTGGATGCACCAATTGAGGCTTCACATATATGGAATTAGGGAAGGAGCCAAAACCTAGTAGCTCTGAATAATGAATTTGCACCTCTATAGTGGAACAGTACCAAGGATAAAGGGTAAGGTGTGGATACATCCCAATCACCACCCATAGGATAAAAAATTGATTCCATAGAGAAACATATGGCATAATATAAGAATGAGATATAAAATCTTAGATTTCTCAATGAAGAACTACTTAAGGGAAATATTCTTGCTGGGTATCATCTTCAAAAAGAAGTGAATATCCCTCCACCCATATATCTAGAGAGAGATAATCTACTTAGAAGAGTGGAATTTGAGAATCAGTATGGCTCTGGATCTAGGAATATGATCTACATAAATGTTCAAGTTTAGTATGATCATGATTTTCTTCCATTACAGTGACATATTATCCCCATCCAATGTGATCATTCAATCATAGGATGGACCCAGAATTATAAGGATATGAAAATGGGGCCACCTAATCAAGCCTCACCCAATCCCTATAGATAGGAGGAAGTCTAGATAGTTGTACCCTAGGAACTCATCAACACCATTGAATCCCTATATGCTTGAATAGAATCCATAGAAGGGTAGTGTTCATCTGTACAACCTAAAAAGAACCCATATCCCGAATGGGTTGATGACATGTTTTCCCCACCCAATTTTGGAAATACCATATTCTCATCCTTTGAAAGTGTGGGAGATATAGAACAAAATTTTAGAAAATTCATTTATTAATGCATCCATATGATGGGCCCTTGAGATCAGTAGGAGGTGACCAAGCTGAGATGTTTTATAGAAACTCTGATAAGGACATCCTTCATTTTGTAAAACAATATTCTATAAGGATCCATTACAGCATGGTAAGACCTTCATTGGAAATTACTTTATCATTTTAGATCTATGCTAAGGAAAAAATAAATTTTTGAACTCAAAAACTATAAAAAATGTGAAAATGAGAGGGTTTATAACTTCATTTCTAGATTTAAAGGTTTAACCTATTCAATCAACATCCATCTCTCGAAAGAGAAAATACTATAAATATATTCGAAAAATATTTGGGATGAGCTGTAAAAACCATCGATCCCAGTGAAGTATCTAAGAGTATTCTATGAGTTTATAGAGACAGAAAAATGCCTAAATATCCCATTCAACATACACGAACTAAATCTCGTGCCATGTCCTAAGTAGAAGGAAAATGGATTAGTAAGGGAGAAATTGTTGCTGTAATCCTCAAACCAGTAGTAATTCCCATTCAAGAACCAAGGAAGAACCCAAATCAAATAGTGCATACAATTTAGTGTCCACAACAAAAAATAACCCTAATCTAGAAAATGGGAAGTACTGTAGCAGGGCACTGTAGTAGTACTGTAGTAGTTGTGTCACTATAGCAGGTACTGCAGTGGTGGACATACTGTAGCAGCGCGGGTACTGTAGCAATACTATTCACCAAGGGGTCCTTTGGGAAAAAATGGGATTTCAATGGCCACTTGGACTTGGGCCTTCGAGCTATGTAATGGGCCTCCCTATACCAACACTAAAGAGGTCTTTGATTTAAATAATAAATTGAGGCTTCGTCCCCAACCTTTAAAATAAAAAAAGAGATTAGGGCCTCCCTTTATTTGATAAATGGATGAATAAATCACATTTGTTACAAAATGAGAAGGTACCAGGTTAATTCATTGTAGCCATGGAAAATAACCCACTCAATATGTAGGAGCCTAGGAAACCCAACAAGGTGAGCCTCACCACTCTTCCTAAATACATATTCTTCTATAGAAGGATGACTCACACCATCGAAGAATGTTTTTTCTTCAAAGACATCCTCCAAATCATGGTTGATTTTGGGTAGGTGGCACTGGTGAATTCCTAGGTATATGTGAGTTGTGTAACTAGTGCCAAAAAAGGGGGTGACTAGAAATATGTTTTGGATAGGAATGGATAGAATTTTGATAATTGGATGACTCAAAAAGATAGTTGACCAAGATCATGCCACCTAGATATCTCAATTTTACAAAATAAAGATGATCCTGGAACCTTGGGATACATAATTGAATACACCTCCGGGAGGTACAAATAATCTTTAGACATAAGAAAATACATAAGAGAAAGATTTATATCCAGCTCCCCTATAAGCTCTGACTCTTGTAGACTTCTTTCCTACAACATCTGGAGAATGGGAACCACCCACCAAACAGAACCCCCAATGGATTAAATGTTTTGTTGGTTATGTTAATGTATTAAACCTAACAAATCACTTATCTGATGATTAATATGTCTCAGAGTACAAGTTCCCCATACCCAACAGAAGAACTGAAGACCTTCGATGAAAAATATTGGAACTGGGCGTGCAGCGGAATCCCCAAACATGTGGGTTTTTAAAATTTTTCCACCGCCGTTTGACGTGAACTTGCCGACGTCAGTGAAAAGCAACCCGGTCAAAGATGAGGACCATGCGCGAAAGGTTTTTAAGCACAAACATAAACCGTAAAATACCTGGTTTAGATCTAAAGCCGCACACGATGTCTGCTCATCGTTGGCGATCGCTGCTCGAAGAATCCGAAGCTGAATTCCTCTAGATCGTCCACTTGTGCTTCAAGGAATCCGCGGGAGCGACGTTCGTCGTAATCCGGGTGCTAGTGAGGATTTGCGACGATGTCTTTGATACTCCAAAGACCACCACATTGCATCGCTAGCGATGCCCGAGATAGAGCTTCATCCGAGCTCCTTAGATCTAGAGAATCTCTCTCTAGAATTTGGGAGAGAGGAGAGGAGAATAAGCTCCATGAATAGTGTTTGGAAAATTCCCCTCCTCTTCTATTTATAGTGCTCAATTAAAATACCCGGTATCGCCTTGCCGACCCCAAATACTTAAAGCATTATTAGCGACATTTTATGACTACTAAACTGATCCATAAATATTATTATCATTTACTTGTAATATATTAAAATATATTACATGATAATAATTAAGTCATTAACCCGACTCGTCGCTCCCATAAATATTAATTGAAACTTGAATAATTTAATATTCGTCAATTAATATTTTTTCATGTATTTACTTAAAACTCGTAAATAAATTTAATAAATAAATTCCATACTCATTATTCTAAACTCGAATAATATGAATTTATTTATTGCATTGGTGATCGTTTAACATTGGACAATTCCCAGACCCTTGTGGCACAGCCCACTATGTCCAATTCTCATATTCAACTGAATAGGGAAGATTCTTGAATACGCTATTGTGTGTGACCCTCTAGGCCCTTATTTCGACAGCCGTGAATAGTATTCACAGACCAAGAGCGGGATCTAGCAACCCCTCATGGACCATGAAGAAATAAGGATTGTCACAACAGCGACAACCAACCTATGAACATGCACTGTGTAATATAATCTCTTTGTCTATAATATCTCATAAATCAAGATGCACTCTCATGTCACCGCCCTTTTCTTGATTTATTGTTTGTTGATTTAATTGGATGGATTTACCCTCGACTTCCATGGCCATGGTCTTATAAAGGTACTGCCATCCATATCAACATGGCCAGCGATATATTACTTATATAACCTGGAAGTGACAAATCCTTTCTTGACCATTCAACCAATGTCATGCCACCAATGACACACCCGACAAAAACTACCTCGCCACAACTTCATTGCCATGGTTTTTGTTTTGCATCAAAGTACACAATTAAATGACATAAATTGGTAATGATATCATGTTAGGATACCATTACACATGATCGTAGATAGGAACATCCAATGAAACCCGAAACATGTGGTGTTCTTATTGGCGGGTCAGTCCTAATGATCTCACTACTAGAGATCACCAAGTGCAAAATTCATGAGAAGAAGTATCAATGCTTATGAGCCCCCAACACCTGATGGTCAGAAATCTACTATGTCCAATTAGTAAGATGTATCTAGACCATAAAACATATATTTAAGATTAATGTCATAGTATCTAAAGGTTCTCATTATAGCCTGAGAACTGCTATAACCTTTCGATACGACAATTAATCTTTGGACATTACCATTTCAATGGTGGACGCTAAAAAGTTTACACTATAATGGTAAGATGACATCATGCATAGTTAACTCTATACATGATATGGTAATCAAAATCACATAATAGTTGGGTCTAGGGCACCCACTATTTCAACACTCCAACTTGCACTAGATCCAACTTGCTAACCAAACCTGTTAGCTACTCACATGATAAGCATCATGTTTCTACTGAGTAAAGGCCTTAGATACTGGGTTCACCACGGTTCCGCCGCGTGGCTATTCTACTATAGAAACCTCATCTCTTTGATTAAAACTTCTCTAGAGATGGTATTCCGAGTATATAACTTTTTTCCACTGTCATAACTTGAAATATTGGCTAGTAAGAATATCATAATCTACATTATGATAATACTTTTCTCACCAGGTGTGATTCCAAGAACTGGAACAAATCATTGCATTTAACTGGCTCTTAGATATCTTAGAAGCTGTAATGTAATTGGTCTTATAGATATGGCCACCATAGGCTGATATGAGCTTGAATCACTCATCACCTTTAGCCTAACTACAATACAAGATCACATTGATCTATAAATAACTAGTTTGTATCCCAAAAAACTAGTATCCTTTCTTCTCTACTTACCAGGTACAAATCTTTTGTACTTGCCAAAGTACAATTAGATTGTTCTGAATGCATCCCTTGCAGTGCTTCTGGATATAACTGATATTTTCTTATTGTAAAATATACCTTGGCAATATCGGTTCTTGTACATATAATGGCATACGTGATTGATCCATCGCTCCAACGTATGGATTTCAACTTACCGCATTTATCTCGTCCCATGTCACAGACATGTCAACATGGAGAGATTATGCCCTGTGACATAGGCAACAATTCATCTCTTGAATTGTTCCAACATGTATTTTTCAATAAAATGTCACTATATGTATGATTGAATAGGACCAAGCAACCTATAGATCTACCTTAGTAGATCCTGTTCCCTAGAACATAGGTTTCTACTTTTAGTCAATCATTGGAGAGTAAATTTTCATTTTGGTCTTAACTAACTGTCAGAACAATGTTAGTTTTCTACATGTTACGGAACATATTTCTTATTGTAAAACCTTAGGACTCCCACTAACCTCTGGTGGACATATGGCAAACATTTTTTTTAAAATGTATATACTATGATCATGTTTCTTACTTTAATCCTAAGCTGGATTTCAGTAACTTGGAACCATTAGTAGCATTCTGTGATGTGATCGTCCATTTCTGGTTGTGTTGTGTAACATCCCAAGTAATTAATGAATAATAGACATTTTTATCTATGTCTATTTATTAATTAGATAGTGTTTTAGAGTCTTAAAATGAGAATAAATCCAATCTTAAGCATGGAATACACTGATATTTTTAAAAGATTGTTTTACTGCCTTTTGATGACAAACCATTTTTAAATCAAACTTTTGACAATTTTATAAGATCTATTTGTCAAAATAAACATATTCTTTATTATTGGGACATTGAAATTTACATTGGATAAATTTTTGGTATTTTTCTGACAATGTTCATTTTTTAATGAATAGTGAAAAAATACTGCATTTTACATCAAAACTGCTTTTTCATCTAATTTAATTATATGGTTAGATTATCTTTTTAATTGGTCATAAAGTGTAATTTGAATATATTTTTACCATTTAATCCAATGGTGGTCATTATGATTAATTTCACGTTGGAATTGGGCATAAACTAATGCCAAAATTTTCATAGATATTGTTTCAAAAAAACCCGCTATTTGTTTTGACAACGAGAATTATTTCTTAATTAATTATTGCAATTTCTGTGTTTGGAATTTGGTAAAATGGATTACATATTTAAAATCATATGGTCCAAATTATGTAATCAATACTCTTTTGTTTTTGGACATTATGAATAGTAACGACGGTAATTATCTTTAATTATCTTGATTAATGAGTAATCGGGTAGTTAAGGATAATAAAATAATATCATAATAATATAAAATGACACCAACATGTGTCCTAATGCTACTGGTTGTCTCATTTCCGACCATGGGATGCCTTGTGACAATCTTGGGGACCCCATGGAATCACTTTTGTGTGAAAGTGACTTTTTATCTTTTTATTTTTTTTAAAAGAAAGTAAATATAACAAAGAATGTTTCACCTGAGTAAAACATTTTTAGTTTTGTATACATAGATGATATTATGGACTATAAATATTCATTGGAAATATAAAAAGATTTCCTACATCATAGTATTTTTTTCACAGTTTTTTTACATTAAATAAATTAAATTATCTACGACATCATGATGATGCAACGATTACCTCATTAATAAAGGATTTAAATAAAATGAAAAGATAATGTTAAAGCTATAACTTACACTTGTCAGAGACCTATTGGATGAGTATATTTCGAACCCTTATCACCTTATACTCAAAATAAATCAATTTGGGACCTTTAAAATCCAAAACTCATTTGAAAATAAATTAACATTTTGTAACTTTCCAAGAGTGCCCCTCCTCTCCTCTTATAAAAGGCCCCCACTTCTACCTCCTTACTCACACCTCTCAAGCATTTGGATCGGCCAAACCCTGCTCATTTTGTCTCTCCACATCCCTCTTTTACTCTTAGAAGCCTCACTTTGGGCAAAAGTCTTCCCAAGGAAGCCTTTGAGCTCAAATCAAAAATAGTTACCCGTTTTAAAGGTAGTGTTTTCTCTTGTGTTCTTATGTTTTATTTTGCTTCTCCAACACTCTAAACTCTTTTTATTCCTTTATTTTGTAACAAAACCAGTATATTAAATATACTATGATGTTTTTATAAGAATTATTCTAGCTAAACTTACACACACTTACATCTAATGGTTAAAGAACATACTGTTTCTGTGGATGGTCAATTTCTGCCTCACGAAACGATGATTGTTCAACACTCATATAACACCTTCAAATGTGGCCATTAAGATGTCACTATATTTATATATTATATATAATATGTTTATATTATACATAAGCTTATGTATTTTTCATTTATGGCATACCTTTATGGTTACCATTATGGGTAAACGCGATATCTTCATTTTAGGAAGTGCGGACTACCGCCCCCTCAAAGTGATTTGATTCGTTAATGACATATGTGGGATGTATAAAGGATCTAATTAATGATATTATATATTATATTATACTGGAATTATAATATACCTTTATATAATTATGATTCCATTCCATGAAATATGAAATAGAAATGAAAGTAGCGTTCATGCGTACGTACGACTTACCTTCTCCATGAATGGTGCATTTCATTTATTAACTCTAAACGTTATGTAATATTATAAATGAATGTATATACTGGATATATATGATATATATGATATCTAAATCATGAGTATAACTCTGGATATAATGTATACATGAACAACTTGTAATTATAAAGAGTTTATTTTTGACTCGAGTACCAATGATCGTTAAAACGACCGTTATTAACTTAAATAATTACATAGTGTTAATGACATGGTAATAAGTGATATAAAATGAATAATGAACTTGAAAAAGGTTCTTAAGAAAGTAGAAATTAACTCAACTTTATTATTCAAGAGGTTAAAGAATGATCGATTCAAGTCGGACCCGAGGTATGGGACTTCATCTCAATCTCCTTTCATTGTGGCATATTTTGTTTTATACACAACCTTCTTTTATACGGTGTATAAAACCCTTTGACTTTTACATTTATCCAAAAGGAATTTTTTTATACAAAGCATTTTACTAAATGAAAAAAGGGAATGTTTTTGTCGTACGTATGCGGCGACAACGATTTCTCCACCGCCGTGACTATTATTTGAGTTTTGGGTTCCTCTACAAGCCATAAGTTTTTTTAAAAGAAAAATAAATACCATGTGTTACTTTTCTTTTATTTTGGTATTGGAAATGGTTTTCATAATGTTTTTATATCAATGTGTTGTATTGATATCTTGTGATTGAAAAGTGGAAATGTTATGTTTCCTTTATGCATGTTTTATGTGATACGATTATGTTATGGTTCTTGGGAATTATTATGAAGACGAGTGGTTCCGTGATAAACTAAGGGCGGGTGAGCCCGATATAGTTCTCCAATGCATTGGGTAATGCAAAGGAGTTAAACGTTAAGGTTTCTCCGAATAGATTTAGGTAATATACTGTGATGGGTATTCCAAACGTAACCAAGAGGTTTACTCCCTACGTAAGAATTTTATGAATGCATCAATTTACCTTTATATCTTATGATTTCTATGTTTTATTCATGATTTGATGAGGTATGTTAATGTTCTTCTGTTTTATGAGTAAAGTATGATTTCATTGATTCTTATGTACGCATGTACTCATGTTTCCTTTCAATATTTTTATATCCCTTACTGAGCTTTTTATGCTCATACCATGTTTTTGAAATGTTTTTCACAGGTCAAGGGAAAGGTACATGATGTGATGATAGTGTCAATGAAGTGTCAAGAAAGAATCCATGTTTTATTTTAAATATGTTTCTGTTGATGGGAAAAATGAGTACTATCTTTTATGTAACCACATTGTTTAAATGTGGAATGTAATGCATGTTTTATGATCTAATTCTATAAAACTCTAAACCTGAAAAGATCCTCAAGGTGTATTCTTGAAATAACTCAAGATTAAGTAAGGTTTAAGGATGTGGACTTATAGTTGGTATCAGAGGTTGGTTTATATAACATTAGGAGTTAGAATTCTATTAAATGATTATCCAAAAATATTTTTTTATGGTCAAATTGAAATGATATAGAATTTAAAGATTACCATGTTGATTCACCTAAGATATTTCTGTGTTAAGGATGATTTTTCATAAAGGAAACAAAGCAAATTTTCTGGGAAGGCATACAGAGAAAAATGACCTTCCGAAATAGAAAACTGAGATGGTTGGAATCAGAATTGAGCAGTTTACTACTGTGATGGCTCAGATGAATCAGTAACTGAAAAGAAGATTGGTGAAGGCTCCAGTTTTGGAACTTCCTTCTAGGAATGGTGAGTTTGTTATATAAAGTGATTCTTTATTGAAAGGACTTGGTTGTGTCCTTATTCAAAATGATCAGGTAATTTCTTATGCTTCATGACAGTTTAAAACTCATGAGGTAAATTACCCTACACATGATTTGGAATTAGCTGCTGTTGTTTTCGCTTTAAAAATTTGGAGGCATCATTTGTATGGAGTAAAGTGTGAAATATATACTGATCACAAAAGTTGAAAGTATATATTCACTAAGAAAGAATTGAACATTAGACAGAGGAGATGGCTAGAATTAATCAAGGATTATGATTGTACAATTCATTACCATCCGAGAAAAGCAAACAAAGTGGCTGATGCTTTGAGTCGAAAGAGTAATGCTTAATTAAAAATGTTGCTTTTGAAACGTGATCCCTTGGTTAAGGATTTGATGAACTTTGGAATAGAAGTTGTTGGTGCAGGAAGTTCTTCGGTTTGGTTTTAGGTATCAGTAAGATCATCTCTATCAGACAGAATTAAGCAATCACAGAGGCAAGACAACGAGTTGCAGAAAAAGGTAGAGCTGGTTCAGAAGGGTACGTTTCCTGAATTCAACATTTATAATGATTGTGT
This sequence comes from Viscum album, assembly GCA_963277665.1. Lineage (NCBI taxonomy): Eukaryota > Viridiplantae > Streptophyta > Magnoliopsida > Santalales > Viscaceae > Viscum > Viscum album. The sequence continues at coordinate 1,135,162,691 of OY728165.1, forward strand.
TTTGAGATTTGGGAAGAGATTGTGTATGCCTTGTGATTCACAGTTGAAGAGAGAGTTGTTAAGTGAAGCTCATAGTTCTCTGTTTTCAGTTCATCCTGGCAGTACTAAGATGTACAAAGATCTGCGGAAGTATTACTGATGGGATGGAATGAAAAGAGATATTGTAGATTTTACTGTGAAGTGTTTGACATGTCAACATGTAAAAGCAGAGTGGCAGTTACTAAAAGGGATGCTTCAACCTTTACCAGTACCAGAATAGAAATGGGAGAATATATCCATGGACTTCGTTGTGGGATTGCCGAAAACACCTCGAGGTAATAATGAAATCTGGGTTATTATTGATCGCTTGACTAAATATGCTCATTTCCTTTCTATACGAGATACTTTTTCCCTAGATTAACTTTATCATTTGTATCTTAAAGAGATAGTCAGGTTACATGGAGTTCCTATCTCCATTGTGTCTGACCGTGATCCGAGGTTCACTTCTAACTTTTGGAAAGGCCTTCGGAAGTCGTTGGGTACTGAATTAAATTTTATTAAAACTTTTCATCCTCAATCAGATGGGCAGTCAGAATGAACAATTCAGACTTTGGAGGATATGCTACATTCATGTTTGATGGATTATCAGGGAAGTTGGGACCAACATCTCTCTTTGGTTGAGTTTTCTTATAATAACAGTTTTCATTCCAGTATACAGATGGCACCATTTGAGGCATTATATGGGAAGCAGTGTCGAACTCCAGCTTTTTGGGATGAAGTGGGTGAAAGGAAGTTGATGGGACCAGAATTGGTAGAAGAGATGGAAGAAAAAGTTCAGTTGATTCAGAAACTCATGAGAACAGCTCAAAGCAGGCAGAAGAGTTATGCGGATAACCGGAGGAAGGATCTATCTTTTGAGGTAGGTGATCATGTTTTTCTCAAAGTTTCACCATGGAAAAGTGTGATGCGATTTGGTAAGAAATGAAAGCTGAGTCCAAGGTTCATTAGACGATATTAAATTCTGGAGAGAGTTGGATCAGTTTCATACCGAGTGGATTTACCCCCGAGCTTATCTCAGGTACACAATGTTTTACATGTTTCGATGTTAAGAAAGTATATGCCAGATCCATCTCATGTTTTGAGCCTGGAGGTAGTTCAGTTGGAAGAGAATATCTTTTATGAAGAATAACCAATATAGATTATTGAACATAGGGAGCAAGTGTTACAGAATAAGGTGATTTATCAGGTAAAGGTTTTGTGAAAAAACCACATGATTGAAGAGGCAACATGGGAATCTGAAAATGCAATGAGGGCTAAATACCCCCACTTATTCGATAAGTAAATAAATTGTAGGGACACAATTTTCTAAAGGGGAGAAGGATGTAACATCCCAAGTAAGTAATGAATAATATATATTTTTATCTATGTCTATTTATGAATTAGATAGTGTTTTAGAGGCTTAAAATGAGAATAAATCCAATCTTAAGCATGGATTACACTGATATTTTTAAAAGATTGTTTTACTTCCTTTTGATGGAAAAACATTTTTAAATAAAACTTTTGACAATTTTATAAGATCTATTTTTCAAAAAAAAAAAACATATTATTTATGATTGGGACATTGAAATTTACATTGGATAAATTTTTGGTATTTTTCTGACAATGATCATTTTTTAATGAATAGTGAAAAAATACTACATTTTACATCAAAACTGCTTTTTCATCTAATTTAATTATATGGTTAGATTATCTATTTAATTTGTCATAAAGTTTAATTTTAATATATTTTTACCATTTAATCCAATGGTGGTCATTAGGATTAATTTCACTTTGTAATTTGGCATAAACTAATGCCAAACTTTTCATAGATATTGTTTCAAAAAAACCCGCTATTTGTTTTGACAACGGGAATTATTTTTAAATTAATTATTTCAATTTTTGTGTTTGGAATTTGGTAAAATGGATTAAATATTTGGAATCAGAAGGTCCAAATTATGTAATCAAGACTTTTGTTTTTGGACATTATGAATAGTAACGACGGTAATTATCTTTAATTATCTTGATTAATGAGTAATCGGGTAGTTAAGGATAATAAAATAATATCATAATAATAAAAAATGACACAAAAATGTGTCCTAATGATACTGGTTGTCTCATGGAAAACCATTGGATGCCTTGTGACAATCTTGGGGACCCCATGGAATCACTTTTGTGTGAAAGTGACTTTTTATCTTTTTATTTTTTTAAAAGAAAGTAAATATAACAAAGAATGTATCACCTGAGTAAAACATTTTTAATTTTGTCTAAATAGATGATATTCTGAACTATAAATATTCATTGGAAATCTAAAATTATTTTCTACATCATATTATTTTTTTCATAATTTTTAGACCTTAAATAAATTAAATTATTTATGACATCATGATGATGCAATGATTACCTCATTAATAAAGGATTTAAATAAAATGAAAAGATAATGTTAAAGCTATAACTTAAAATTGTCAATGACCTATTGTATGAGTATATTTCGAACCCTTATCACCTTATCCTCAAAATAAATCAATCTGGGACCTTTAAAATCCGAAAATCAGTTGAAAATAAAGTAACATTTTGTAACTTTCCAGGAGTGCCCCTCCTCTCCTCTTATAAAAGGCCCCCACCTCTACCTCCTTACCCACACCTCTAAAGAATTTGGATCAGCCATCCCCTACTCATTTTGTCTATCCAAATCCCTCTCTTACTCTTAGAAGCCTCACTTTGGGCAGAAGTCTTCCCAAGGAAGCCTTTGAGCTCAAATCAAAAAGAGTTACCCGTTTTAAGGGTAGTGTTTTCTCTTGTGTTCTTATGTTTTATTTTGCTTCTCCAACCCTATAAACTCTTTTTATTCCTTTATTTTGTAAAAACACCAGTATCTTCAATATACCAGGATGTTGTTATAAGAATTATTGGAGCTAAACTTACACACACATACATCTAATGGATAAAGAACATACTGTTTCTGTGGATGGCGAATTTCTGCCTCACGAAACGATGATTATTCAACACTCATATAACACCTTCAAAGGTGGACATTAAGATGTCACTATATTTATATATTATATATAATATATTTATGTTTTACTTAAGCTTATGTATTTTTCATTTATGGCATACCTTTATGGTTACCATTATGGGTAAACGCGATATCTTCATTTTAGGAAGTGCGGACTACCACCCCCTCAAAGTGATTTGATTCATTAATGCCATATGTGGGATGAATAAAGGATGTAATTAATGATATTATATATGATATTATACTGGAATTATAATATACCTTTATATCATTATTATTAAATTCCATAAAATACGAAATAGAAATGAAAGTAGCATTCATGCGTACGTACGACTTACCGTCTCCATGAATGGTGCATTTCATTTCTTACCTCTAAACGTTATGTAATATTATAAATGCATGTATATACTGGATATATATGAAATCTAAATCATGAATATAACTCTGGATATAATGGATACATGACCAACTTGTAATTATAAAGAGTTTATTTTTGACTCGAGTACCAATGATCGTTAAAACGACCGTTATTAACATAAATAATTACATAGTGTTCATGACATGGTAATAAGTGATATAAAATTAATAATGAACTTGAAAAAGGTTATTAAGCAAGTAGAAATTAACTCAAGTTTATTATTACGGAGGTTAAAGAACGACCGAGTCAAGTCGGACCCAAGGTATGGGACTTCGTCTCAATCTCCTTTCATTGAGGCATATTTTGTTTTATACACAACCTTCTTTTATACGGTGTATAAACCCCTTTGAATTTTATGTTTATCCAAAGGGAATTTTTTTATACGAAGCATTTTACTAAATGACAAAAGGGAATTTTTTTTTCATATGTATGCGGCGACAACGACTTCTCCGCCGCCGTGACTATTATTTGAGTTTCAGATTCCTCTACAAGCCATAAATTTTTTTAAAAGAAAAATAAATACCATGTTTTACTTTTCTTTACTTTTGGTATTGGAAATGTTTTTCATAATGTTTTTATATCAATGTGTTGTATTGATATATTGTGATTGAAAAGTGGAAATGTTATGTTTCCTTTATGCATGTTTTATGTGATATGATTATGTTATGGTTCTTGGGAATTATTATGAAGACAGGTGGCTCCATGATAAACTAAGGGCGGGTGAGACCGATATAGCTCTCCAATGCATTGGGTAACGTGAAGGAGATAAATGTTAAGGTTTCTCTGAAGAGATTTAGGGAATATACTGTGATGGGTATTCCAAACGTAACCAAGAGGGTTACTCCCTACGTAAGAATGTTATGAATGCCTCAAGTTACCTTTATGTCTTATGATTTCTATGTTTTATTCATGATTTGATAAGTTATGTTAAAGTTATTATGTTTTATGAGTAAAGTATGATTTCATTGATTCTTATGTACGCATGTACTCATGTTTCCTTTCCATATTTTTATATCCCTTACTGAGCTTTTTATGCCTATCCCAAGTTTTTGAAATGTTTTTCACAGGTCAAGGGAAAGGTACATGATGTGATGATAGTGTCAATGAAGTGTCAAGAAAGAATCCATGTTTTATTTTAAATATGTTTCCGTTGATGGGAACAATGAGTACTATATTTTATGTAACCACATTGTTTAAATGTGGAATGTAATGCATGTTTTATGATCTAATTCTCTAAAACTCTAAACCTAAAAAGATCCTGAAGGTGTATTCTTGAAATAACTCAAGATTAAGTAAGCTTTAAGGATGGGGCCTTATACTTCGTATAGACACCATCCATAATTTGGGGTCATGACATCCAATTCTAAATAAATTGATCCTGGATATTAGCTATGATAAGTAAAATTCTAACGGATTTAGGCATAACAACTTGGTGAAACCAATTGAGCCTTATTGGTACTAAGCTCGTACCATCCATGTATCAACTCACTTGAATATCCACCGCAGTATTCAAAATAATAGCCCATTTTTTTCACTTTGATACATGGAATCCATTAATTGAATTGTAGTTGGTCTTATCAATTTTATCTAATTTCCATACACTGCTTACTTGTAGGAAATTTTATTCACATTGAATAATAGATCACCAACCACGGTGAATATAAAAACCATCACCATGGTTTTATCCTTCCTACGCAGTATGTGTCTCTAGAACATACTTTATTCCACATTCACTTGTGGAACTAGTTCCTATGCCAACTACTTGTGCATTTTGAGCATTGACTAGACCCAAGTCAATATAGCTCCTACTATCTCTAATAGATATGGGCACCCTTATATAGAAGTGTAGTCTATTGATTGACTACTTACTCTTCTATCTTATGGATTTATGTAACATCCTAAATAACTGTTAGGATTATTACACTAAATGAACAATGTGTTTGTCTTGACTCTAGTTTGTTTGTGTCCGAACAAAATCATTGCATCCAAACACATGTTCTTATGACATAATGGCTTTACATCATACTATGAATCGTATGATATCCATTTGTCATTATAGTTGGCATATGGTTGTGGGATATCGCTATTATTTGCAATGCATTTCATGAAATAAAAAGGAAGATTCTGCTAGTTCCAACATTGATATTACTTACATCAATACTTTGATGTATAAAATGTGCATTTAGAAATTACTCCACGCTACATTTTGTTGATCAATGTTGATATGTAAGACTTCATCATCAATCCTCCCCATTAACATCAATGTCATGATGTGGATAAGGTAATGTGTGTTTAGGAATTTCTCCACGCTACATTATCATGATTGATGAATGCTTGGTCGAGATATTCTTCGGTATCCCAACCCGAAGCAACTCATATATCCTAACCATGAAATTACATCACTTTAATATTCCTTAATTACTTAAAAGAATCTTATGAAGTATATATACCTCTAGCTTATACTTGGAATAGTTCATACTATCATGTTGAACTATTTCCAAAAGCTTTGTGACATACCTTTATTTCTAAAGGCTCCTTTTTCTAAATTAAAGACATCGATAATGCCAAAAGTATTTAGCTGAGCCGAGCCTAAATACCATACATGGTATATTCATGATGTCCATTTTTAGTATTACTTGACAAAGAATTATCCTGTCACAACTGGATATAATTCTTACATTTATATTCATCACTAATTGCCTATGATTCATGTATCACTGAACTGGTGATTGAGTTTACCAAAAACAACATTCATTTCAGAAACTGAAAGAATGTCTCCTTGCGTCCAAGGACACATGAGATTAATGTTTGTGGTTATACTCAACAATAGTTCAACACAAATCTTTCACTTGGCAAATAAAGAAGTCGTGTACTTCTCACCACTGGCCTAGGTATCACCCTTTCATAGCCTATTTGGAGAATACACATGACTTCTAGTAAGGTTTCTATACTAACTTGTTTATAATATTATAATACACATATGTTACCAGCATATTTTATTTAATATCCAAGTAGTAAAAGGAAACATCACATTGATGAATATGCATGATGTAGAAGAGGAAACTTACTTCTTTAAATCAGTTTATTGATTTTAAACTTCCGTAGCATTATTTTATAATATACAATGCATATAACCACTATTAATACCTCATTAATTTAATGACATAACAAATGTGCCATTGGCATTACATGCCTTTGACCTTTTTCACATTTTCTTTCAATTTATCCGCCATAAGAATTAAAGATTAATTGTCTTTTATTCTTATTCACTTGGAGAACCTTACCTAGATAGGTAATGAAGCGTTTACTCAATACTTTTTTGTTTTGTAAATTAAAACAAGACTTGAGTAATGTGGTGAAAATGATATATAAAAATCATGATCAATCTTTAAATTTACACATACCGGTGTAAACTTAGCCTTTTTTTAATATCGTTGCTTCTCTTTCTCCTTGCAAACTTCTCAAAGATGAGACATTATGTTATATCATCTATGTCCTGGTGTAGCAATCGCAACTGACACCGAACATTGATGAAAGAATAATAATATTAATATCATATGTTTTGTACATTAGTTTCCTGTAAGCAATTTCACCCTCGCTTCTTGAGGTAGTTTAATAGTGTTGGGGATACTGACACCTTGAGTTTCCTATATCATAGTACTATGCGCACTTGCTTGTACTATTCATGGATACTCATGTCACTGTGGACATTTACTTTGTCTATTATAATATTGCAGTTTTAATCTTTTGGTATAAATTTCCATTTTTCTACAAAAATAAATTTTAGCAGATTAGTGCCTTTTATCTGGATTACTGGTTTAGACATTTTAATTAATTACTTAAATCATTTAATGTCTCCCACTATTTTATCGGATTCTTGGAACCCTCTGTGCTAGAATCGGAATACTCTGTCACTTGAGTATTCTAGTGGAAAGGATCCTAGAACCACCCCTCATTGTCTACAAGATAAGGCTACGCCATTACTAGGAGGGTTCTAGGTAGGATTTTGGCTGGCCGCCTGCTTTATAGTTTGCGGTTCCTTGATCTGTTGAGTGAGGTCCCAACTTCTTAAAATCAAAATTTGATTTACTCAATTCTTGCCTCTGAAATGATAGAAAGTTATATAGGGATAATCCTTACTATAAATTTAGTTAAGTTGACCCATAATTCTTATAAGGACTCCCCAGTAGTAGGAGGCACCCTCAGCTAAGGCATGAACCGGCACCTCAAACAGCTAGTTTTGTCCAAATTTGAATGACGGAAGGCTGTTTAGACTTAATATATCATTGAGGGTTTTATTATTTTTAGTGTGATGAAAGAAATAATTTTCTAATTTTATAAGCACGTACTATGTGATCGCACTCACAACTGATCATGCAAGAAATAGAAATTTCATCGCGTCACATGTTCATTTTATCTTGCATGCTTGTTTATTATTATACTATGTGATCGTGCAATAAATTACACATGTAAAAAAATAATAAACCATGTAGAAATAAAACAAACACCTGATCATGATCCGATACTATTAGTTGATCCGTTGAGTGAATAACGGACCAACCAAAACCCTAGGGGTAAATACCGTTAGTCGCGTGGCTTGCAACTTGAATAGCAATGTCTGCTCATCCAATGCATCCAACTCCTGTCTGGGGTTTCGCCATCACTTGGCATGAAATGCGTCACCGGTCGTCTCGTCATTATATAATTTTACTTGCACGCAGGCAAGGGGGTCTCGGGGTATAAATATACAACTCTGAGAATGGGCGTGCATGCCCTTATACATATAATGACTCTGAGACGACACACAGATCACCTTTTTAATTTAAAATAATTATTACAAATCATGCAATAATTAAATAAATAAATTAAAATAAATGAACACCATACATGCATTGGTAGGTCTCAGCTCATGATCAGTCATATACGCATTAAACTTGCATATATTAAATAAGTGTAGAATAAAAATTAAACTTGCATTAAAATAAACTTGATGGAATTATTTTATTGAATTAAAATTTCACTCTAATTTTAATTCAATATTCACGTCGTTCAGTCCCGTTTAATTAATTTATTTTTAAAAACTAAAAATTAAATTATTTAATTAATTTAATTAATCTCCCAATTAAATTAATCATGCCGCATTAAATTTTAATAATGAAAAATTAATATTTAATTAATTTAATTCTCAAATGTAATTAAATTATTTATTTTAATTAATCTTTGATTAAATTAAATAATCGAGCCCCATAAACCCTGGGCAGGGCCTGTGCGGGTCGGGGTGAACTTGTATAGGCCCATCTGGGACTATGCCGACCCCGTGTGAGGTTGTTCTAGACTGAGAAGGTCTTCCCATGCTCGTTTCTGGCTGGGCAGAGCCACCCGATCACCTAGCGAGGCAAATCCAACATGTGCAGGCCAAAAAGATCCCGAAAAAGGTACCTCATGGTGGTGCGCACCCGTTGCACCATTCTGGAGGAGACCAGGTCCAGTCTCGGTGCCATTGGTGCCTGTTTTCCGGGTGCACTGGGTTTGGCTCCATGGGAGAGGGAGGCCCAGGAGGCGGCCTGACATTACGCAGCACCAAGTGAGGAGGCCGGCAGGCTGGTGCGGAGGGTTTGCTTGCACAGCGGGAGGAGCAAGCATTGGGGGAGCAGGGTGCGGTGGCCCACGATGGTCGCTGCCGGCGAAGGAGGCCCCGCGGGGAAGGCAGAGTCAGCCTTTGGGGTGTGGCGCGCTACTGCCTAGCTCCGCAGGGAAGAGGATAACCGCCTGGCTGGGTTCACGCGGGAGGCTAATGGGCTGGCCGGAGGCGGGAGGCGGCGGCCTCCATGGCTGCCATGCTGCTGCAGCAGCACGACCTAGAGAAAACAGGCAGCCCTTCGGGCCACGACGTGAATAGAGGGGGTCACTCACACAACTTCTGCATGGGAGAGGAGGCACCGCACACAGCTGCTACAGCTGAGTAGGGAGGAAGGAAACCGACGGGATGAAGCCAGTGCAGGGCGGCGCGACCTAGCCGTCCTGCGCACTACATGGGGAAAGCGGGTAGCAAGCTGCACAGGGCCCCGCGGGGAGGAGAGGTTCCTGGTGGCCTGAGAGAGGAGCTGGAGCCACGACCTGGGCGAGGTGCTACAGTGCGCTGAGGTTGGAGGCCCCTTTTTTATTTTTCTTTTAAACTTTGCAAGTCCACCCCAACACCTCCTTTTTTTACCATTTTAGACTTTCTTTTGCAAGTCTTTCTTTTCTCTTCCCCCATTTTTTACAAGTCTTGCATCCCTTTAAAAAAAATATATATCTAAAGCCTATATTAGGCTTTGGAAACATAGAATTAATATTATAATAATAATATTATTATTATAAAATTAGTATTATTCTTATAATAAAATCAACTAATTTTATTATTATAATAACAATACAATTAATTTTAATAAGTTAATATAAAAAAAAGATTTTCTGGTGATTATTTCGACCACGGGATTTTCGGTCGAAACATGAAACATCACCGAAATTTAATCTCAAATCCGAATTCGAAACTTCGAATGGCTGAAGACTGGCCATCCGATGTCCGATTTGGATTCCGTCTGCGGCGTTGGGACCGTATCGACACCCTGTATAAGAATTAATGAAAATTAAATTTTTCTTGGATTAAAATCAACACACCTCCCTCTGATACCACTTGTTGGAACCGGGCATGCAGCGGATGCCCCAAACAGGTGGGTTTTTAAAATTTCTCCACCGCCGTTTGACGTGAACTTGACGATGTCGGTGAAAAGAATCCCGGTCAAAGCCGAGGACCATGTGTGAAATGTTTTTAAACACAAACATAAACCGTAAAATACCTGGTTTATATCCGAATCCGCACACGAAGTCTGCTCATCATTGGCGATCACTACTCGAAGAATCCGAAGCCGAATTCCTCTAGATCGTCCATATGCGCTTCAAGGAATCTACAGGAGCGTCGTTCGTCGTAATCCGGGTTCTAGCGCGGATTTGCGACGATGCCTTCAACACTCCAATGACCACAACATCGCATCTCTAGCGATGACCGAGAGAGAGCTTCATTCGAGCTCTTTGGATCCAGAGCATCTCTCTCTAGAATTTGGGAGAGAGGAGAGGAGAGATAAGCTCCATGAATAGTGTTTGGAAAATTCCCATCCTCTTCTATTTATAGTACTCAATTAAAATACCTGGTATCACCTCGCTGGCCCCGAATACTTAACACACTATTAACAACATTTTATGACTACTAAATTGATCCATAAATATTATTATCATTTACTTGTAATATATTAAAATATATTACATGATAATAATTTAGTCATTAACCCAACTCGTCGCTCCCATAAATATTAATTGAACCTTGAATAATTTAATATTCGTTAATTAATATTTTTTAATTTATTTACTTAAAACTCGTAAATACATTTAATTAATAAATTCAATACTCATTATTCTAAACTTGAATAATATGAATTTATTTATTGCATTGGTGATCGTTTAACATTGGACAATTCCCGGACCCTTGTGGTAGGGCCCATTATTTCTAATTCTCCTATTCAACTGAATAGGGAAGATTCTTGAATATGCTATTGTGTGTGACCCTCTAGGACCTTATTTTGACAGTTTTGAATAGTATTAATAGACCAAGAGCGGGAACTAGCAAGCCATCATGGCCCCTGAAGAAATAAGGATTTTCACAACAACGATAACCAACCTACGAACATGCACTGTGTAATATAATTTCTTTGTCTATAATATCTCATAAAGTAGGACGCACTCTTCTGTCATCACCCTTTTCTTGATTTATTATTTTTTGATGTAACTGGATGGATTTACCCTCGACTGCCATGGCCATGGTCTTATAAAGGTACTACCATCCATATCCACATGGCAATAGATATATTACTTCTATAACCTGGAAGCGACAAATCCTTTCTTGACCATTCAACCAATGTCATGCCACCAATGACGCACCCGACACAAACTACCTCACCACGACTTCATTTCCATGATTTTCGTTTTGCATCAAAGTACGTAATCAAATGACATACATTGGTAATGATCTCAAGTCAGGAGACCATTATAGATGATCTTAGATAGGAACATCCAATGACACCCGAAACATGTGGTGTTCCTATTGGCGGGTCAGTCCTCATGATCTCACTACTAGAGATCACCAAGTGCGAACTTCATGAGAAGAAGTCTCAATGATTATGAGCCCCCAACACCTGATGGTCAAACATCTACTATGTCTAATTAGTAAGATTTATCTAGACCATAGAACATATATTTAAGATTAATGTCATAGTATCTAGAGGTTCTCATTTTATCCTGGGAATTGATATAACCATTCGATACGACAATTAATCTTTGGACATTACCATTTCAATAGTGGACGCAGAAAAGTATACAATATAATGGTAACATGACATCATGCATAGTTAACTCTATACACGATATGGTAATCAAAAGCACATAATATTTGAGTCTAGGGAACCCACTGTTTCAACACAAAAGATGAGGATATAGGGGACAACACGTGCGTGGTTGAACCCAATATTTCATTCATATCCCTACAGAGTCCATATATGTCGACAAGAACCATGAAAGGGAATTACAGTTAGTCTAATATAAAAATGAAGATTCCATTGTTCCCTCCAGTTATCATCCAGTCATAGTCATGTTACATGACTGATTGGAGGGGGTGCAATTGTCAGATCATTCCAAAGGGGAAGGATGATGCGACCCATGCCACTGGTAGTAGATACCCCCTCAAACTACGCTCAAGAACCAAGCCCACCTCAAACACCTCAACACATAATCCACTAAATAGGGAGAAACCCCACATTTAGAAGAATATAACTCTGGAACAAATGTAATTTTTTTTGAAATAGTTACCAGTTATTCTAGAAAAATTATCAATTTTGGATTCTCTCCATATTTAAAAAGAACTCATAAAGGCACTCATCAAGGCCCTATATATCCCACAATAATTTGAGATAGTATCCATTGAAGTCAAGGTATACCATGTTGAGACTATGGCATAAAAATTTCATGTCACCATCTCATTAATAGGACGTGATCATTAAGAAGTTATCTAGGGACATATTAGACCCCTATTGGTTTCAAGAAAACTTGACAATGTCGACATTCAAAGGGATCTGATTGAAAATGGTTTTCAGATCAATCTCATTCTGGTTTGGACCCTCTAACATTTTTATATAGTTAGTGGTTTTAGCTATAACAAAGATAAACCTTCAAGGGTATTATAGGAGCAAGAAAATTCCTCTTAGGAAAATCAATCTCAAGGATCAATTTTGGGATATCACATCAAACACCGAGTGCATGGTCATCTAGAAAGAAACCAAATATAATGATCTAATTCAAAGAACTTGTCTTCATAGCCACATAGTGAAACATTTAACATTTAATCAATTTTTGAAATACCTTATTGATGGGAAGGATGACATACTACATAGTGAAAATACCCCTTTTGAGTACTATGAGGCCATATATACTATGGTAGGTTTCTAAAAAATGGAAGACAAACAACCAATGGTAGATGAAGAAATGTGGGTTGAATTCCCTAATGGCCTGGGGATAACCCCTATGAATCCCTATATTATGCACAAAAATGGTTATGTATTATCCATAAACCAAATTGTGGAAGTATGATTAATCCCAGTAAGTCATCCTGAGCCCTAAAATTCATCAGTTCATGTCCATGTGATGAAATTCTCATCAGCTAAAGTGGATTCATAAAAATGGGATTAGGCTAATTCTTTATAAGGATATGATATTTCCTTTGTTCCATCATAAAAAATGGATGATGATCCAAATAAATTCCCTCTAACTTAGGATGTATAGGATCCTCCTACCCCAGGTGGAAACATAAAAGAAAAAAGCAACTTCAAAATCACTCTGTGATGACTTCTGTAGTTCTAGATGACAATTTATATTCTCTTGGACTCTCTTAAATCGATAGTGAATGATATGGATCCATATTATTGACAATGTATGAATATTACTCCATATACTTGGAGATGGAATAAGAAGAGGATGACCTCAAGAACACCCCCTAAATTTGTGGAAGGTATCCCCACCACCATCGATGAGATTTGGCAGGTGAATCTGGGAAGAGAATAAGTCCCATGACCTACATTGATTAGTTCCACCATTCCTCTCAAGGATCTGGATATATACACTAAATTTATAAAGCAACATCAATACGTATTCAATTGTAATTATACAAAAAAATGCTCGGGCTAAAACCCAATATGGACTCACATCACCTAGGATTACTTAATGACCATCAGGGTTTAAATAAAGAATCCAAGAGGATACACCCCTATCATGTCACCAATATAGAATTGGAATTTGAAAAATTGATCAAATCCAACTTTGTATGGTATGTTTAGTACTCAAAATGGCTTTTCGACATTGTGCCTATCAAGAGAAAGAACGGGAAGATTAGGCCCCATATTGATTTTAGGGACTTTAAGTGACACTACTTGAATGAAAATTTCCCATTCTCGATAGAAATAATTTTGATTGATGCAACAAATTTCTTCCAAAACCATTCATTCATGGATGGATACACAAGGTATAATTAGATAAATATGGCCCTTAAAGAAAAGGAATCCACCACCTTCAGAGTACCTCAAGGGATCTTTTTCTATTAGGTTATTCCCTTTGTATTAAAGAATACTGGAACTACTTACCGACACACTAAGAATCATATATTTATGCTATTTTTCGGTTGAAAATCATAATGTTATGTCGATGAACTGGTAGTAAAATATCAACAGTGATGTGATCATATCACAGATCTTCAAAAAATCTCAAGAAATTCATTGGAGAATAGTTTGAAGATGAATCTGATTAAGTGTGATTTTAGAGTAATGTTATGGAAATTACTTGAATTTTTGGTACACTAATATGTCATTGATATTTATATGGAAAAGAAAAGTTCAATATAAGAAATGACACCTCCTTATAATCTTAAATAACTGATAGGTCTCAAAGGTTACCTTGCATACATTCAACATTTCATAGCTTACCTGGATGGAAAATATATCCCCTTAACCAAGTTAAAAATGAAGAGAGTCACCTATCAAAGAGATGAGGACTACTAATAATATTTTTAGAATCTCATGTAGTACTTACTACACCCACCAGTTTTGATTACACAAGTGGAAGGGAATCCTCTTATCTTAATGTTTCCTATATGGAATGATCACTTGGTGCTCTCCTCATATAGAAAAATGACGCGGGGAATGAAAAAAATACTCTAATATACGAATCAAAAAATTCTAGGTATCGAGACATGGTATTATGATATTAATAAGAACTACCTCACACTCATCTTTGTAGTGAAAAATACGAGACATTAATTACAGTATCACAAAGTCCACTTGGTCTCTCATATTGACCTGATCAATTACATCCTTGGCTGCCCTATGTTGATTGGACATCTGGCCTGAAGGGTAGTTATTCTGAATTAATACGACATCCAGTTTGTTTCACCAATGGTAGTTAAAGGGTAGACCTTGGTTGATTTCATTGTGACATATCCTACCCTAGAAATCACACCAATGGACACCAAACTTCTTAACGAATAGATTTTATATGCCCTTGAAACTCCCCAAACACGGAAGATGTATTTTATTGATGCCCCCAAAGTCCTTTTGGAAAGTGGATGAAAATCCTAAAGATAAACAAGTTTTGTCTTGGGATTGTTTTTTTCTCCTGAAAAATAAATTTTTCCCTACTCTTTCTCACTGTCTAAAGTATTCACTAATAATGAGGCAGGATACCAAACCCTCATTACAGGCTTAGAACTATCCCGATAACTAAAAATAGCATACCTGAAAATCAAATATGATTCAGATCTAGTGATAAAAAAAATCAATGATGAGTATTCCATCAAAAGGATGAATTAGCCCCTCCCATCGGTTATTTCAAAGAAATGATGGTAGAATTAACTTTTGAACCAATTTTTTATCGTGTACCTCAATAAAAAAAATGCTCATGCAGATACACTAGGTAATGAAACCACTTTCCCGATAAATTATAATAAATAAAAAGTTATCTTTCATATCATACACTGAAGGGTGGTCTCATCAGTCATCATCTGTGACATGAAGGAAATAAATCAAGTCAACACTACCCCATAGCATGACGAACCATTTCCACCCCTAGGCGGATGGATCCCATAGTCTATTACCTCAGAAATGGGACACTAGTATTATATTGAGATAAAATGAAATATAATTGACATGTATTAGTTAACTTTACCCTTTAGGATGGGATAAATGAGAAAAACCCCCACTATAAACAAGGATTTGATGGATTCCTCCTCATATGCATAGTTGAAGGAGAAATTCCCACTATCAAAGAAGAAGTCTATATAGGCTCCTATGGTGCTAAATAGTCTTGGACCAGACTCTCCCAATAAATTAGGAGGCTTGATTACTACTGGAAAATAATGATAAAAGACTATATCAAATTCAATAACAATTTTCATGCATTCTAGATTCAAGAAAACTTTGTAACGACCAAGAATTTTATTAATGAAATTTTACTTCTTATAATTATTCCATGTAGTATAAAGAAAATACATCACATTAGTTATCAAAAAATCTAATAAGAATGCTGAATATTATAGCTGGATAGTAAATAGAAAACAAGATAATAAGAATAGGAAACTTTGGATATGCTTGATTCACTAGAATGACCACACTCACAAATAAGGTTGTTGAAGTAAACCATAATTTTAATAATAAATTATTAATTTTGAAGATGGTATGATATATAAACTTTGTAAAATATAAGTTATTGACGAATGAAATAAGAAGTATTTATAGGAAGTATTAAACCCTTATAACCTTATGAAATATGACAGTTGGAATAGTAACTTGACCATTGGAATAGTAATATAACTGTTAGGAATAGTAATATGACTGTTAGAATAGAAAACTCACCTATAAGAGTGTCAATAAAATTTGGGTATATTATAAATGAATAAATGATATATTTATATCTTGGAATAAGTAAATAATTGTTTTAAATATGATAAATTAAGTGTTGGTATTATTTTGAAACATAATTGTTTATTTAAAACTTTATAATTAATATAATGATTTAAAAGAAAATTTATTTTCATAAAATGTATTCATAAATTAATATTTTTTATCTTATAATTATAATAATTTTTTTGAGACTTTAATTAATTTTTAAAGTGTTAAAAAATTGGTTAAATTTTTAAAATCAGTATTTTTCAAGTAAATGGTAATTTTATTTAAAAATTAAATTTCCCATATTTAGAAAATTATTTTCATAAAATGGATTATATTTTTGAAATAAACATGTTGAAAAATTGTTAGGGTGATTTTTTTGGATTTTTCTAAAGTAGTTGAATTTTTTGTGAATAGTGAAATACGATAATTTATGATATTTAACAAATACATGATTCTTTGAGTCATGGATGATGTATTGAAGAGTTAAGTACCCATTGGTTCAAAATATATTGAACCATTTACTATATTTAGTCATATAAATAAACATTATTGATAGTCTTGATCCAAAATAATAAACAAATGAATAAATTAATCAAAAACACCTCTCTCCTCCCACTATAAATATCACCCATCACCACCCCTTCACCTGACACCTCCAAAGCCTTGAATATTGACTAAATTATTCTAAATTACTTTAACAAGAATTTTCCTGAAGTCTACAAGCTTCTATTATTAATAAAACAGTAAACCTTAGTGGTTTAAAGAGGTTCTCATGGAGATGAAATACAGGAGGTAAAATCATCCACCTTTATCTTTTTAATTATTTTTTTCTTCTATCTTATACTTTACTCCACAATAAAAAGTCACACGATAAATATAATATCATATATATACTTTAATTTTATTTTTAATGTAATATAAACCACATCCCTTCTCTTCTTCTTTTATTCTATAAATGAAAACATCGCCCGTGAGGCGTTGATTCACCGCCTTTGCGGACAACAAGTTTTTTTTTCTATTACTGCCTCTAATGATATTCATAAAACCATTATTATGGTTAAAATATATTGTAAAATTTATATTATATCTTGTTTCAAGTTCTGAAACTAATATATATACAAAATATTAAATAATAAAACAAAACTAGTTCATGATGATCAAAAAAACACTAAAATAAATTAACCATTTTTCATTAACGTTTTATCTAATGAATCATTCTCATATCTAAAAGAATAATGATATATAAAACCATTTAAAATAATGGAAGTATATTCATACCATATAATTAAACTTTTGTATTTTTTCTTGTATTTGAAAAGAACTCCCATAATTGAACTCAACTAAACCAATCATAAAATCATGAAATAAACTCTCCCTAAAAGATGAAATATAATATTATAACTCATGAAAAAGGAAAATATTTGACATTAATAAAATTATAATAAATAAAATACACGTATAATAGGGTTTTAATTAATAAATATGGATATTATTTCCTTATGAGCAACCACATATATCTATAATGATTGAGACATAGGAGAGAGTCATGCTCTAAGACATGCCCATTGTGAGGGACTAAAATGATGAGTTCCCTGAAGAATTAACTGGTATTACTCTTATATAATTGGTTTAATTATTGATCTAACTTATTCCTAGATATATAACTATATCAAATTATCCTTAAAGAATATCTACCATTGAGTTAGAGAAACTAAAGAAACAGTTACAAGAGAATCTAGACAACGGTTTTATACGCCCGGGTGATTCACCATGGAGTGTTCTAGTCTTATTAATAAAAAAGAAGGATGGATCACTATGAATCTGAATTGATTTTTATGATCTCATAAAAATCATGATAAATAAAAATTATCCCTACCATAGATAGATGACTTCTTTGATCAACTATGTGGGATATGTATTTCTATAAGGTGGACCTTCAGTCAAGATATCACCAATTAAATGAAAGGAATGAAGATATTCCCAAGTCTTACTTTCAAATGATGTATGATCACCATGAGTTCATAGTGATTCCTTTAAAACTCAATAATTTTCCAAAAATATTCCTGGGATTAGTGAATAGAGTTTTTAGATATTACCTTGATAAATGTGTGGTAGTATTTATCGATGATATTCTGATATACTCAAAGAGAAAGGCTGAACATGAGAAGCTTTTGAATACTATACTAATGAATTTGATAAGGGAGAAAAATTATGCAGAGTATAGTAAATGTGAGTTCTAGATAAATGAAGTATCATTATTGAAGCATGTTATCACCAGTAAAAATATATTTGTGGACCCTTCCAAGATAAAGGTAATCGAAGAGTGGCCTAGGCAAATATCTGTAATAGAGATCTGTAGTTTCCTTGGTCTATCTGAGTATTACCGAAAATTAGTGAAAAACATCTAATTATTGTCAAACCTATTAACCAAGATTACTTGGAAGGGATTAAAGTTTTTTTGGACCATTGAATGTGAATACTATTTTAAAGAGTTGAAAAAGAGACTTATCACTGCACCAATTCTCACACTTCCAACAAGTGGGGAACACCTTATGGTATATAGTGATTCTTTAATAAAGGCTTTAAGATGTGTACTAATGAAAATTTTTAATGTTATAGACAATGAATCAAGTAAATTGAATGTTCATAAAGAGAACTATCCCATAAATGATCTAGAGTTAACGATTCTGATCTTCACAATGAGAATCTGGAGACATTATCTCTTTGGGGAGAAGTGTGAGATATATAATGATAATAAGATTATCAAATATATACTCACAACGAATGAGATTATTATACTCTAGTGAATACTGTTAGTTCTTATCAAGGATTATGACTTCTCAATCCCTACAATCCCAGTAAAGAAAATAAATTGGTAGATTCTCTAAGTTGAAAATATCCCCCAACTTTATCAATGATGAGAATTGAGAAGGATCCAATATTATTAGACCTTAGAAGGATGGAAATGGTAATAATTAAGGAAGGAAAATAATCTATCCTTTCTCAAATGATTTCCCAACCATCCCTTATAGAGAAAATCAAGGATGCTCAATGAAATTATGAGGAAATTTAGAAAATGGTTAATGCTATAAGAAATGGGAAATCCCTAGGGTTCAAAATTGAATAGGAAGGAGTCATAATATTTGGGTCATGACTATGTGTACCATCCAATATTGAGATAAAGAAAGAGATTATGAGTGATACACATATCTCGACATTCTCTATTAACCCAAGGAGCATAAAGATGTTTCGATATCTATGAGTGCACTATTAGTGAGACCATATGAAGAAGAATATCTATGAATATACATCAATGTGCCTGGTGTGTCAGCAAGTGAAGTCTAAAAGAAAAAAGTAGAAGATAATGATGAAACCATTACCCATAACAACATGAAAATGGGAAAACATAATCACAGAATTTTTCACTATAATTAAAAATAAATCCATCGGAAATAGTTCTATATGGGTCATTTTGGATCATCTTACAAATATCTCTCTCTTTATCATAATGTGAGAGGACTTCTACCTTGATCAACTCGCATAGATAAACATCAAATAAGTGGAAAGGATTATTAGAGTACCATTATCGATTGTATTCGATCGAGATCTGAGTTTTACCTCTAATTTCTAGAAAATTATCCAACACGCACTAAATAATGAGTTAATCTTTAGTACGAATTATCATCCTAAAATTTATGTCCAATATAAGAGGACTATTCAAACACTAGAAGACATGTTGAGAGCATCTTCTATGAAATTTAAGGGTGGATGGGATCAACATATTCCACTATTAAAGTTATCTTAGAATAATATTTTCCATAAAAGCATCCAAATGGATCAATATAAACCCCTTTATGCGAAAAGATGCAGAACACTAGCATGTTGGGATGATGTTAGTGAAAGTAAGCTATTAGGACTTAAAATGGTCAAAAAATGGTAGAAAAGGTAAAAACCATTAAACAATACATCTTTGAATCCCAAATTTGATAGAAGATATATGAATATAATCATCACAGGGACTTATAATTTGAGGTTGGTGAAAATATATTTATATGCATATCTATATGGAAGAGATTCATGAGATTTGGAAAGAAAGGAATGCTATGTCCCAGGTAAATCATCCCCTTCGAGATTCTTATTTTTTTTAGAACTGTGTCCTATCTATTAGCACTTCCACCAAAAATGTATCAATTACATTATTTATTCCATGTATCCCTCTTAAAAAATTACATACTAGATCCATCACATGTACTGAATTCATAGGTGGTATAGTTGGAAAATGATCTCTCTTATGAGGAGCAACCAATGAAGATCATGTACCATAAAGGTAATGTTTTATGCAACAAGAAAACTCATCGAGTCAATGTAATATCAAGGAACCATAAATATGAAGTGGTGAGATGGGAACTGGAGGAAGAAATGAAGGATAATTACCCCCACTTATTTTCATTATAGTATGTAAAATTAAATTTTGAGGGTGAAATTTCATAAGGGTGGAAGAATGTAATGAACAAGAATCTTATAAATGAAAGTTCTCTTCTTATAATTATTCCATGTAGTATAAATCTCATGAATCACATTAGTCATCAAAAAAACCAATAATAATTCCAAATATGTTTTCAGGACAATAAATAAGTAAATTAGATAATAAGAATAGGAAACCTTGGATCTTCTCGATCCACTAGAATTACCACGCTCATGAACAAGGCTGTAGAAATAAAACATAATGTAAATAATAAATTATTCAATTTTAAGATGAAATTATATATAAAATTAGGAAAATATATGTGACTGATGGATTAAATAATAGGTATTTATAGGAAGTATTAAACCCTTATGACTGCTAGAAATCCGACAGTTGGAATAATAACAAGACCGTTGGAATAACAATGTGACTATTAGGAATAGTAATTTGAATGTTAGAATAGTAACTTCTACTATGAAAATTATAATAAAATTTGGGTATCTTATAAACGAATATATGATATATTTATATCTTAGATGAAGTAAATAAATGTTTTAAAAATGATAAATTAACTATATGTATTTTTGCGAAACATAATTGTTATTTTAAAATTTTATAATTAATATAATGATTTAAAAGAAAATATATTTTCATAAAAATTATTCATAAATTAATATTTTGTATTATAATTATAATATAGTTTTATGAGACTTTAATTAATTTTCCAAATTGTCATAAAATCAATTAAAATATTAAAATCAGTATTTTTTGAGTAAATGTTGATTTTATTTAAAAATAATATTTCTCATATTTAGAAAATTATTTTCGTAAAATCGATTCCCTTTTTTAAATCTGTATTTCAAAAAATGATTTGTGTAAATTTTTGAGATTTTTCTAAAATAGTTGATTTTTGGTGAATAATGAAATACAGTAATTTATGATATTTAACAAATACATGGATTATTGAGTCATGGATGATCTATGGACGAGGTAAGCACCAATTGGTTCAAAATTACCTAAAACATTTAATTTATTTACTTATAGGAATCAATAATATTGATAGTATTGAGCCAAAATAATAAACAAATGAATAAATGAATCAAAAACACCCCTCTCATCCCACTATAAATACCACCCCTCACCACCCCTCACCACCCCTCACCACCCCTTCTAATCACACCTAAGAAACGTTTAATTTTGTATAAATATTTACCATTTCCTTCCCAATACACTTCCCCATGTACAATAGCTTCTGGTCTCACCAAAATTCCAAACCCTAGTTCCTTAAGGAGGTTCTCAAGGAGATAACATACAAGAGGTAAAATCCTCCACCTTTCTCTTTTTAATTATTTCTTTCTTCTACCTCATCATTTTCTCTAAAATAAAAATTTACATGATAACTAAATTATTATATATATATTTTATTGGTATTTTTTTAATGGAATATAAATCATCAAATCCCTTCTCTTCTCCTTTTATTATAAAAATGAAAACATCGTCTGTGTGGTGTTGATTCACCGCCTTCATGGATGACGAGTTTTCATTTTACATTACTTCCTTCAATATTGGTCATAAAAACATTATTATATTAAAAAAATATTGAAACATGTATGTTATTTATTGTTTCATGTTTTGTAACTAATATATATACATAATATTAAATAATAAAACAAAACTAGTTCGTGATCGAAAAAATGTGAAAATAAACCAATCATTTTTTCATTAACATTTTATCTAACGAGTTATTCTCATATCTGAAAAAATGATATATGGAAAAATTTAAAATTATGGAATTATATTATTACCATATCATTACACTTCTGAAGTTTTTCTTCCATTTTACAAGAACTAACATAATTAAACCCAAGGGAATTGATTATAAAATCATGAAACAAACGCTCCCTGAATGATGAAATTGAATCTTATAACTCATCAAAAGGACCGAAAAAAACTTAATAAAATTATAATAAATCAGATAAATGTACAATAGGTTCTTAATTAATTAATTAATAGATATAATTTGATTATCCAAGATATTAAGTTCAAGTGAAGAACACATTCAAACATAAGGTTAGGGATCTCTATAAACCTCCAAATTAACTTGGGGTTACGCTTTCTATTTCATTACACCAATGGATTTATTAGTTAATTTTATACAATTATTATAAATTTTGTGTATATGTTCTACACTTATGTATCCATATCAATTCATACTTCTTTGATGGGGAATTACATGTTTAAAAAGGTTCCCTTCTAATTCCTCTCGATAAGCAAACTTGTTTAAGGGGAACTTCCAAATTTCATACCCATTTTTGAAGTACACCAAATAATCCATTTTCATCCACAATTATTATTTAAAAATGAATCATTTTTAATGAAAAACTATATTAGTTAATTTCTAGTTTATACAAATAATTATCCCTTCATCCTCTTTAAATACTCTTTAATATCTTCCATTAAACTGCACAAAAGTGGATCATTTCTAAAGTTTCTTAACCACTCTTCTTACACGTTTTCACTTTAGATGGACATAATTTATCATGATATATGCCTACTTCATAATTTATATTTATTTTTTAAATCCATTCTATCATATACACTGTTATGATATTCCCTTTGGTTATTCTTTATGACATGATTACGATACCCATTTCTTTCCATGGGTAACCCAAATGTTTATTCCTTTTGTTTGATTCTTCATGTGGAACACATATGTGTGAACATGTTATGATTGGTGAAGCTAGATAATGGTCCAATTAATTGGGTAATATTTAGTCTTGAGAGTTGTCATATTGGGATAAAGAGTAAACCTAATCCCTTTATAAGACTTTGTGCACTGTGTGATATATTTTTGGTAGTTAGCCTTGACTGATATTTATGTCATGTTATATATTTATACGAAATTATTATTTATCCATGATTAAATGATTCCATATTCCATATTTTATGATTCCATATCTTTATTCATGTTACATGCCTTTTTATGACATCATGTTATGCCTTCTAACCCATGTATTATGATTTATTCTTATTTTTATTCCCTTATTGGGATTTGTAGCTTATACCTTTTGTCTATGTATTCCCCAGGTTATCTCATGTAGTTGTTGGATCTGAAATGGAGTTAGGATATCATTATAGAAAGGATGTTATATTTTGGTTTCATGTTTTCTAATTATGTACCTAATATTCCAAATGCGCTAGACTTTATGATCCTTAGTTTGTATTTGATGGATAATTATACTTAAAATCATGTAATAATATGTGTAAAAGGATAAGGTCACTATTAAATTCATCCATAGACCCCCATAGATTCTATATACATCTAAATATTCCTAGATATTTTCCATATAGGGAATGGATATTGTGATGCCATATCCCCCAGTAACATCTAAGTAATTTATGTAGATCCTTAATGCTACCAACTTATTTTCTAAATGGGATGAGGAAATAAAACACAATGATATCGGGACAAAGAATATCATATAATTTGTAAAGTCTAATATCATCATGATATTTGGTGTCCCTCACATGATATTGAAAAAAAATGACACCAACTTATATTCTATTGAATTAAAGAAATCATACTAGGAGTACAACATTGAATCCAACCATTCATCCCAGAATCATGGGGTGGAAAAAATAAAAATAGAGGCCTTCAATAATAATTTGTCAAATATAATCTAGATAATTGTGGGTAAGTAAAATAAGTCATGAATTTGAAAGATCTTTCATGGTTTATGGTCCCACCATACCACAACATGCACTGCCACATAAGAGAACCCATATTTATTGGTGTATGGAACTAAGGTAGTGTTTCCCATCGAAGTCCAGTTTCCCTTTCTCCATATAAATATATATGGATAAATCTCACCCACACAGAAATCGAAAAAGTGGATTTATGAGTTTGAACAATTCGATGATAAAAGGTTGCGTACACTGCACAACCTTAAAGTTCCTCAAAATCATATCACATGAGCCTCCAGTAAAAAGGTTAACCTCCCCTTATTCCTGCAATGAGAACTGGTATTGGATCATGGATTCCCAATGATACCAAGAAATAAACCTCTAAAGTTGTAACCCAAATGGTAATGGAATTACATTATACATAAGTTCTATTTTTATGGAGCTTAATCACTAGCCACAATGGATGGGTAACACGTTACACTTCCCTTAAATGCAAGATTTATTTCAATATACTTTACATATCTGCCACCAACCACTTAATTCCTAAAAGAAAGTATTTAAACTACATGATATCTAAATTCCAAGTTTCAATACGTTAAACTGCACAAAATTTCTCATCCTTATCATATGACATTAAACTACATGAAATATGTACTTACCACATGACGTTAAACTACACGAAAAATGTTAATTCATAGATAGATCACTACACATGAGCTAGATATACATAAAAGAAAATTGAAGTACTCATATCCCTATGTATGAGCTAGATCCACATAAGACATATTTCTATTCAAGAACTACATGTGGATTTATTCCTTCCATAATAGGATACATAATGACATTCATATATCAAATCATGGGTCCTACTGCAATATCAATGAAAAAAATTCTACCTATACTTATGGGTCAGACCTGTGTGGAGAGCTTTCCATTCAAGAACTATATGTGGCTTGATTCCTACCATCATAGGATATGTAGTGTCTCCTAGATATCAAATCATGGGTCCATCTAAAATATCAATGGAAAAAATACCCCTTTGTGTATGGGTCAGACCTATGTGGATATTTTTACATTAAAAAACTATGCTTGTCTTGATTCCTACCATCACAAGATATATAGTGACACCTAGATCTAAAAATCCCAAGTCTAACTGCAATATAAACATAAAAAATACTCCTCTAAATATAGGTCATACCTACATCAAGAACTCTATTTAGGTTGATTTTTAGTATCCTAGGATACATAGTGACACCCAACTCTCAAATCCTGGGTCCATCCACAATATTAATGAAAAGAGTTACCCCTATACATATGATTCGTATTTCATAGATATTTTTCCATTCAAGAACTATATGTGTCTTGATTCTTATCATCATAGGATATGCAGTGACTCCTTGATCTCAAATCCTATCTCCAGATACAATATCAACAAAAAAAAATCCCCACTTTTCATATGGGTCAAACCTATATGGAGAGTTTTCCAATCAAGAACTATGTGTGGATTGATTCATTCCATCATAAGATACGTAGTGACCCAAATATCAAATCATGGGTCCAACTATAATATAAATAGAAATAATACCACCTCTGCATATGGGTCAGACCTGTGTGGAGAGTTTTCCATTCAAGAACTATTTGTGTCTTGATTCCTACCATCATAAGATATATAATAATAGGTCCAATTACAAGATATAGAATGATAAAAATGAACCCACTATATATGGGATGGACCTATATAGGGAACTATCTAAGAACTACAAGTTGATTGATTTCTATTATCACAGGATATGTAGTGATGCTTAGATCCTCCATTTTAGGCATATCCATGGGTTTCCATCACCCCCAATTAGGTTCCTCCATGATAGTAAGTTTCATGTGGGGAATCTTGTGCACAATAAATTGTTATTAACTCCACATAATCCCCATCATGTACCCTCATGTGGGTTAATTGATTTCCCAGTCACCCCTGGTTTCTCATGCTAGGAATGGCTCACGTGAGCTTACGGAACCTGGCATCACACTACGACTGGCATGGAAAAGATGTTTCTTGGATAGGGAAACACATCCTAGTCATATAATGTTAAACAACATGAAAATGACCTAGTCACATGAAATTAAGATATTTAAAATATTTCTAGTTTCATGATGTTAGACTACATAACACTTGGTCCATCCTGAAAGACTTAAAATTGCTCAGAGTGATCTATCCTATCTGTCAATCTATGCTAGGAAGAAATTTTTCACCTCCATACTTGAATGAAATGTGGGAATTCCCTATCCATATATATGATCATAGTCTATATAGAGGACCCCTTATCCAACCTTAGTGTCAAGACACACTATGGGAAGAAGATAAAATTCCCCTCTCCCCTGCTTACGAGTTAGATCTATATAGAAAGGTATCATTAAATGAGATGATTATGGAATGATTCATGCCCTTATAATATGCATAAGGAAACCTAGGGAATACCAACCATTAAAATTTCATATAACTTTGATTAAAGAGGTCTAAGTCATACATACCTACTCTACCTATGTATGAGTCAGATCCACATACATCTTGCTTGCACATGAGATAAATCTATGCAAGAAGGGATTCATCATATGGATTACCATAAATAAGTATGTGCATGAATAAAAGGTTTTCCCACATCTATATTCCCATGAAATGTAAAAATTATCCCCAAGGATATCTTTAACAATTTCACGTTGGTTCCTACATCTATACTACATGATGATAAAATGTAAGGAAAACATCCTTGTCATATGACATTAATCTGTATGAAAAATACATCCCCACTACATGATGTTAAAATGTTTAGATGATCACCCATCATCATTCCTTATCAAAGGATCATAAGAGAGTAACCCTATTAAACCAAAGTTTAGGGTGCTTCCGTCATCTTTCCATGAAACTCAATCCATAAACCACACTTCACATCTTGAGTGTCTTGAACTATTTCAAACCTTTCATGTTGCTTATAAAAGGACACCTATCTTCAAGGGACCCTTTGTTTGATTATTCATGTCTACCCTTGGTTCCTGGATCTGAGCTCCTGTCCATCAAACAAATGTGTATTTACCTTGAAAAAGGGATTCTGATCTTTTTGATGATTGAAATCATTGTAGTGTAGCTACCCACCTTATAGAGATTCATGATCATTTTCATCATGATTTTCCCATACCATTACTCATTATTTGAGAACCTTGAGCAATGAATTATAATATTTTAATCTCCTAATAAAAATTATGGTGTGGGTAATCTTGACCCTAGGTATCCAAATTAAGTTTTTGTTTAATATTCCCCTCATACCAGTTCTATGTGCATCATGGCCTAAAACTGTATACACTTTGGTCAAAGCTGTATGACCATAAACTTAAGTCTTTTATGGTCCAAAACACAAGACCCTAAACTACTAGTTTAAGAGACATAAAAATAGTGAGGATGAAAACACGAAAAAGGAATTAGGAGAAAAATCTAATTCTTTTCTTGTTAAACTCTTAATATTTATACTTTAGAATAAATTTAGAGCATAAATAAACAAGTCATAAATCTCATGGGGCCCACCGTCTGGCCTTATTAAAGGATGATATATGCTTGCTGGACCCCCTAGTATAGGAAAAAGTTATATTAATGATATTTCAAATCTCCTCACCATAGAAATGTGTTCATTAGGAGGTGACATAACATTTAGGGTTCTCAAACCATTTTGGAATATTATGTTTTTCATAAACCACCTTCATTCCTTTAAATTATCATCTAACACAACCAATTCATTGAGTTGGTATCCTTCTCTTGGAACCCCATGGTCCTCTGTATCCCATTCCCATGGTTCTTCCCTATATAGAATCGGTAATAGGGACTGCATGGAATATGTGATTCCTCCATTATCAATGCTTGAACCATACCTAATAGTTTGCACCTCTAGTTAACTCAAATATTCCTAGACCATGATTTACAATCCCCCTAACTATACTATTCAATAGGATTTGACATCCTCGACATTAGATCACCATGTATTGTACCCTTTATCAAATTAGGAATGAGATATTCTATTCCTAAACCTTTTTATGGCCCAAACCATGTGACTTGAAACAATGTGGTATAAGTCTTGAGATTACCAACCCAAAACTAGACTTCTCTAGAGTTCCATAATCCTTCTTGGATAGATCTTTTCTCTATACTCACTTCATCATCCAAATTTTTTTGTCTTCAATAATCTTTCAAGAACCCTAAAAAAGAGTGGGTACCCTTCTACTTGACCATGCATGTAATCCCTTTGGGATCGTACAAAAGTGATTCTAATCCACCAACTAGAGGCATATCTCCATATAGGAAAGGACCTTCAATCCTCATGATCCCTAAAAACATTGTAGTAGATCTCAACACCATAGGGGGTTTTACAGTCATCCCTGACATGATTTTCAAATTCCATATTCATTAGTTCAAACTTTTGGCTGATGATTTACACCTCACATATTCTAACTATTCAAGTGGACTCAACATCCCTAATTTTTCACCACACATCAAACAGAATCTCAGTGAGGATACAGGGTTTCACAACCCCTCATTGACATTCATACTTCATATTTTCTACAAAAACATAATGTTCCATAACACTTCATGAACATTCATTCTTCAGAATATAAATTAAGAATTCAGGGTGTTAGAACCCTTTGTGGACACTTGTTCTTCAGGATACGAGGTTCTTAAACCCTTAATGAGTTACCATACTTCACTAACTAGTACAATTTAAAAATACATTAAACTATAAAAATAGATGTCTTGAGATATAAGTCTCTAAAATACAGTAACATATTTTCTAAGATTGAATAATTTAAACTATAATAATATATGGTTAGAGCTTGAAGACCCTAAATTACAATAGCATATGGTTTGAGAATGAATACCAAAACCTATAGCAGTTGATGGTCTAAGCTAGAAGACCCTAAACTACAACAAAATAGTGGAATAATTATAAATACCTTAAAAAAACAATTTAAAGAGACACAATTATCGTTAGGTTGAAACCACAAAAAGGGAACACTAGAAAAAAGTCAAGTCTCTTATCAATGGACATGAACTTTGTGTGATCTAGAAAATATTGAGTAATTATAAAATAGAAAAGTCATAAAACTTAACAGGTCAAAAAACTGTAAATGGATGTTCTATGAAAAATCCAATCCCATTCCCGCAAAACTTTCCTCATATAAAACATAGAAAAAAGATAGGGAAAAAATATGAATCTTGTAGAAATCATTATTTGTCTCTAAAAAACACATATATGCTCTCAAAGTCCACTGACTTAGGAAAAAATTATAGCACCTTCCATATTAGATATATTTACCCAAGTTGTAATTTTAAACCAGGAAATTCTAGGATAATTGGAGAGGATACATAAATAAAGAATATCATGTTGAAAATAATTCTCAAATTATTATTAAGATAAACCTGTTATGTTTCAAGAATTTAAATCCATATTTTTGGGTTTACTGGGTATTATATAAGGGATGGGTATCATTTATTATCCATATGATATAAATTACATAAAATTACATGCACAACATAAATGGAGGATGGTCTAGAAACAACATGTAACATTAAAAAAGTTTTGTTTATTGATAATGTACAGAAAAGTGGGTAATCTCCACATCCTAGAGTCTCTCCAAGATTCCCTCCAAAAGAAAATGGAAAAAATATTTTTATCTAGATTACAATAAAATCCAATCAGCTATGTGTTCTAAATCATCTATAATATGGAAAGAGGTGTCATCTGAATATTGAGGTGCTACCCACTCCATTTCTTCAGCCGTTGTCTGAGGATAAAGGGTATCAATAAAGGAAGACAATTATTCATCTCTTTTCTAAGTAGTATCTAACAACCATGATGACCTATAATGATGAGACCTTGTGGGAGAAAGAATTTCTTCTTATTTTTCAATTTTCATAGTCAATTGGTCCATCTAGATGCAAAACTGAGAGACCTTATGGTGTCTCTATTCAAGAACATTTGATGTTTATATTACTAATTCAACCAAAGGAGTCCCATAATCAAAACCACTCAAGTATACATCATCTTTTTCTATTGTTTCTAAAATAAGACAATATGTATCACAATATCATACAATGTCTAACAATCGAATCCACTGGCTCCCAATTCATGAAATATCTAGTGAAGATGTTCTTCTTGGCCATTAATGTTCTCCAAATGAGTCTCTATAATTAGTGTTTATATTTTATGCAAAATTATCGTTTGTGGTATCTTGACTATTGAAGGAGGGATCAACTGATCTGATGAGTAATCAAGAGAATGATTCTTAGGAGTTTCTCCCACAATTGGTACATTATCTTTCACAAGTATTAAAGGGCTAACCTCCTCAATAAACCCTATATTTATAATGGATAGTTCATCACTATAATGAGAGTTATTATTTGGAGTATTCCATAAGTCCTAAATCAACTCCCTTAATACCATAAATAAGTGTCTTAGGGAAGCATATGGCTTTTCCACCTAACATATCAGTCAATTCAATATACCACTTGGGTGGGATCTCATCTAATCATGGGAATAATCTTAAGATAGGAATATATGGGTATCAATGGGAAGAATAATAATTCAAAACATATATATTAATATGACAGTAATAGCCAAAAATTAATAATGTGCTCAGGTGTTTTTTCTCCCTACACACCAACTAAGGGAAAAGGAGAAGCTATCAAAATACAAAAAAAACCAAGGAGAAAATTAGTAATGGGTTTATGGATCAAATATTATTAGCTCATACACCTGAGATTCAAGAACCCCATCCTATAGATATATTTTATATAACCACTTGTCAAGAGAGACACTTAAATTATCAACAAATATCACTGTCAGTGAAATATTAGGAATGAATTTTAAATGTTCATGCCAAATCAACATATCAATAACCTCATTGGGACCTAATTGCAATGCATCGACCCAAAAATGTTCAAAAAACTAGGATGGAAAGAAGAATAAGGAATATTTGAAGTGTTATGATATTTCAAACACTAGAAATGACCTATTATCTAACCAAATAAGAACTGTAAGGGGTTGAAACTTTGGTAGGGGAGGTACCCTTTGATGATATGACCAAGGAGATGATAAAGATTGAAAAGAATTGATACAACTAGATTAAGAGTATTCCCATCTTCCAATCAATATTCCATCACCAATTTACCTACTCTAATTCCCGAGTGTGTGTGCTGGGATGGGAAAATAATCCATTTAAAAACATGGCTAGAAACCCCACTCACTAAAGGATTGGTTACACCTTTAGTCTCACCTGGTATCCCCATGTGGTGTGCTCATAGCTTCCACAATGACCCAAAAAAATATTACATTGTCTCAATCTTCTTGAGAAGGACATCAATGGGGGAATATAGGATTTGGAACATTCCCATTATAATAAAGGAAAATATTTATCCAATCCTTGAATGAAACAAAAGATCATTGATTAAACTTTTTTTATATTCTCCTTCATGAGGGTGATCATGTCCCCTTTCAAGGTTGGATATTTTGTAGGGTCATCCCAAACATCCATAGTAGGAAGGAATTTATCATATATCTCCCCAAGATGAGTTATTCTTCCCAATTGGTAAATGTCCTAGAGGCTAATCCATACTTCCCTATAAGACAGATGAATGGTGTTAGTTCTGGGAAACCAATGGATAATCATCTCTCTAAAGAGTTTCTATTAAAGGTACATGTAAAAAATGAGAAGCCCATGTTACCTCATATTGATGAATAATGGGTAACTAATCAAGGAATTATTATAAACTCTAGCTAACCCAGAATGACCATGCCCATTTTTCAAAGAATTTACTACTAGGTTGAAAGTCCCAATTTGAGATCCATACACTTCCCAGATTATTTGAAGACAAGATAAGTGTGTTTGAGTAACTATGTGAAATTGGACTATGGGAGAGATCGCAACAATTTGGACCATGAGGGGAGTTAGCCAACATAAGGTATAAACTCTAGAGTGGTGCAACAACAAATTTACTATCTTCAAAAGAAATCATTTTAATTTAATCAATATAAGATGACAACTAGTGATAAGTAAGATTATAGTGAGGCAAAGGAATAGTGGTATCATCTAGGAGAACAAATCTATACAATATTAGTCAGTGAAAAATAGGTCTGTTATAAAGTTTGGTTGGGTGAATATCCTTTTAAACATCATTGTTAGATAATACTTAGTACTGATGGATGGCATTGTGATTCCAAGAAATCATAGCCCTAAAACCAACCACATTGGGCGATGACTGTGAAATGGGAGAAATCTATACAGATCAAGAAGCACATGTCAGATGAGTGAGGAACCCTACTGAAAGAATTTAATAATCCTAATAACATCATGAAGATAACATGAACCACATAAGGGTCAGTGATCACATGACCTGATATAGATCTTGAAAATAACATGATCCATAAATCATCTCACGATCTCACTACCCATTGTAAGACTCATGATCGAGTGACCATGATATGGTCATGAAAATTGTGTAATGATCATTCAATCACATGATAATCCCCAAGGCCATGAAAAGAATGAAAAGAAACATTGCGACCAAGAAATATATCATGGTTCAACCAAATTATTTTTCTTTAAGTCAAAGATCAATTAAAAAAGTCATTCAAATGAGGAGGTCACATTATGAGATCATGTGGTTGGACCTTATGATTGATTCTTACATTATGGTCTTGTAATGCAGTCATGCGAGGGGTAAGATCATAAGAAATTTGGATGTTTGAGTCATTGGTGAAATAAATGAACTGTCACCCTACTTATAAAGTGCCTCATGGAATACAAAAGGTCACCTATAATACTAAAAGCCTCTTTGGACATTTAACAATAGAATCCTTAGGGACTCAAGTGGGCATTTAATTTCCTCAGAACCAAGTCCATGTACTTGTAGACCTTACTTATGGGGGGGGGATTGTATTCTCACTAAATGAGCATCTAAAATTTCAAAATTGAAGAAATACCTAAAGTATATGTATTAATTTATCTATATGGGGAAGGAAGGAGTAATATAGCTACATGAAGATAAATCATCTAAGGATATGTATATGGCATGACCCCCAAGAATACATGTGATCACATGACCTTGGGAACATCATGTGATCGGGTCATATGCTTTGTGTGATCTATTCATGATCATGAAAATCCATCTTTATCATGTGAAGGCTTTCAGATGAGTCTCTTTTATCATGAGACATGTGAACCGAAAAATTCCTAATAAAAAAAAACTCTTTATTAAATAAAATATGAAAAAGGAAGAAACTTCATGTGTTGGAAGTTATGTTGATTTTCTTGAGAAGGGCTCATATGACTCACGTGACCAGTTCAACGATCATGTAATATCCCTAACATCATGTCAGTCATGACGCATGAAATATTTTGGGTATGTCACCTACATCATGAGAAGGACCTCAGACATGTCCATTAAATCATGTGATGCACAATAGACAATCAGAGTGACCATACAGGAAAATGGTCTCACATTGTCATAAGAACCATTATCGATCATTCGATTCCCCGACAGACAAGAAATGGGAAAATGATGAATGTATTTTAAAATAAAAAATAAATACTGAAAATGGAGGTACCCTCATGTGAGGAAATGTTATGATATTTTTCATGTTAAGGGGTTATGCACCTCACATGGTCAGTTAATTGATCATGTAAAATCAATTTGATAGTCTAGTTTAATCTCATAAAGGGACCTAAACAAGTCATCCATGATCATGCAAAAGCCCCATCGATAGGCGTCCTAATCTCATGAAGAATCCATGATATGTCAGCCTGATCTTACGAAGGACATTTGACATGCTGATTTTATTATTATAAATCCATTTAAAAATCTACGAGTTCGATAAATATAAAAAATGAATAAGTGATTATGTGGTCTCTATTTATTATGCAACAGAAGGATGGTGTCATGGATGACCCACAACTGGTTCATGTGAAACACATTATGATCCACTGACTCAGTCCCATATCTATGATATAGATTCCCTGAAAAGAAGTGTATAACTGGGGTGTATAGGCATATAAATTTCTTTTTAGTATAAAAAAACACACATTGGATCACAAATGAGGGATATAACTTCTTGGAGTGGAAATCCATGCAATCGCAAGGGTACCGGGTAAATCCTGAGGAACGAATTAAGGGTTTATGTGACATGTATATACGTTTAGTGTGATCACCCTATACTCACATAAAGGACCTCCAATTCATCATTTAGATTATGTGAATGAGTTTCCATATGTTTAGTTGGTCACATGATGTCTCACTAGGAAAATTCATGAAAATAATTGAGGCATTTATGCAATAAAGGCTGAAAAAGATGGAATCCTTGTGCAAAGGTGGATATTATGATTTTCATTTGAAGGAATCATGTGCTTCGAGGGACCTATCCGGATCATGTGATAACACTCAGTAATGTCATCAATGTCACAATAATTCCTTTGGAAAAGTAATCCAAGTCACATGAATCCCTCTATACATTCTATCTAGATCATGAAATAACCCTCCGACATGTAATCCCTAGTCAGGAAACACCCTTGGAGGCATATGAATCAATCATGTGAAGGCTACCTAGAAAATCAGTTGAATCATGTGGAAATCCTCTTACATGTCTTCTTCAATCATACTAAGCACCTTAGACATGTCAGCCTTGTCAGGGGGTGTCCCCTGGATATGTCAACTTTGATCATGTAAAATACCATAGACATGTTATCTTTAATCACCCGATGCACCCAAGAAATGCCATAAAAACATCCTTTGACATGTCAGGTAGACAACCCAGAAATTTATAGCAGAAATCCTTAACATGTCAAGCATGTCATGAAAACACCCCGAGACATGATTTTTTTTTCCAATAGACACATTTTGATATACACCATATTGAAATTTAAGAACTCTATTTTCTACCATAGGAGGATACATATGAAACCTTATTAAGGACCATAATCAAATTGGGTATCCACCTTAGTGCAAGTACCTCCATATTTCAAACACTCTAACCCATGATACCCAAAATTTCTCATGGGTTTATTGTTCTTCCTAATCTTTCAGTGGATTGAGAATTAATTTTGAACTATGAGGAATCTTATTCCTACTATTAGAATGATATGTAGAGTACATTCATAATGTCTGAGATCCACACGAAACATCCCATTAGGGTTACCCCAGTGAATAAGTACTGTATCTATATGTAGTGAATCTAATCGATTTTTATCCCTTGTTTCTCACACTGAGCATCACTCACAAGGGATTAGAGATTTGAAATAATAATATCACTAGAATCATGAATTCACCATAGCTAAGGAAATATTTGTGTGTAAGAACTTTTTAGTGACCTGAAATGATTTTCCCATACAAGGGTTTCCACCTTGATGTAATCCCTGAAAGCATTCCCATATTGGTAAACTATGGGGAAATAAGCCTCAGGAACCTTAGTTATCTATCACTTCCCATCAGTAGGTTGAGGGTGGATCAAACTATAATGACTATGATTCTAGTTATATGTAGGATACATAGGATGACTTCGTAAGGCTTGATATCTATACCTGATGCCTAAGTTCCCTCATATATGTCCTTCTTACATGATGTTAAAATGAATGAATTGAAATTAAATATACTATATGGGTTTTGATTCATGTTGTATATAGGATATATAGGACACCTCCTGAAGGTTCAATCCCACCATAAAACACCAATCACCTCATTGGATGACATTGAAATCCACAATTATTGGATATAGGAATTCAAAGTAAAAATAACTACCCATTTCTAAGAAATAAAGAGAAACGGATGGAGAACCTCGTATACATACATATGTAATCATTAATACAACCCCCTTTAAATGTAGAAGGATTAAACACCTAATAATTTTATAAGCGTAATTGGTCCTACATTAGGATTTGGAAGATGTTGGGAAAAAATCCCTCAAGGTAACATTACAATGTTTTTGGGATGATTGTGATTATTTAAAAAGAAGTTTTATGAGGTAAGATGTTGACTTCTAGAGATATTTTTGATATGGTATATTGAAAAATATCCAATACAAAGGAATAGATGGTCTGAAAGTGATACATGAAATTTACTATACCAGGTGGTGTCCTTTACCAGTGTTTTAAAAATTATTGGTTCCAAAATTTAGATGATTGAGAAATGTGTTTTTGGAAAATGAATCATTTTTGTGTAAATGTAAAAATTTGTGCACAAGGGTGATGATGTTTCATGAAGTTTCATGAAAGTGAAGATCAAGAACTTAATACCAAAATTCTGTAAAGGAAATTATTACATGCGAGTTCTAAAAGTGTATAAAATATGGGTTTTCATGATAGAAGAGATATATTTTCAAGCTCCTACGAAAGATAGTTTTGCACCAAATACAATGCCAAAATGAGAAGTTACATGATAACATAAAAGTATCACACATAGAGGAAGGTGTATTAAATTTGTTTTGTGTAGGATTGATTAGCCAATAAAAAAATATGTTAATTACATTTTAGTGGTATTAAATGTTAATTTTTGATCTTATGGTCCTGAGTTAGTGGATTTTAATTTTGAACATCCATTCTCATAATTTGTGCACTTCATGCCTAATGTACACCAATTTAGGCCTAATGATTCATCTGATTTTAAGGAATGTAATTATCCATATTTTAATTTTATATTTTGGTAAATGGATATACACTTCAATATGAACATTTTTCATTCAGGTATCAATAGAGGATTCATAAAGGATGATGGGGATATTTGACGATGAAAGGAAACAATTCTGGAGAAGACAAATTGGGCACCAACCCATTGATGAGAATGTGGGGCCCACAATACAGACCCAATGAATCCCAAATTTCGTGGGATGATAGAAGAAATATATAGGAACATATAAGTAATCGTGAGACAATGCTAATTACTCCTTCATTATTGTTATTTAGGAGGCCCATGTTAGAGATAAAATTCTGGGACATATTCTGCTGCCCAGAAAAACATCCCTCCAATTTAATCATATATTGGAAACCAAAAATTCATTTGTGCTGAAATTTTATAGATAGATAGGATAAATCTGGATATTTATTTTTTTCTTCTATGTACCACTCCAATTTTTCCATATAGAAGGCCATCTAGGCGCCTCTGTCCAGGGGATGCAAGATGGATGCAACTTCGAGTCAAGGGTGGAAAAGTCTCCTCTCCCTTACTTTCTACCACCCCAGGCCTACCATACTCAAGTGGGATCCTTTGTACTATTGGGATCTCAACCCAAGCCTCTTGAAATGAATATTTAAGGCAGTGGTGGTGGAAGAGTTTATCATCTTGGAGCTTTCTTTTCATTGTAATGTTATTATGCCAATTTGTATTTGTAGCATTCTTCTTTCTCAGGTAAGTTATTCAAATCACCTTAGTTATTAATATGATTTCTTAATTTTCTATTATTATATTTTTATTCTTATTAATTTTATACCATTAACTTAAGGTGTGAATTGATTCACACCATACCTTGTGATACTCTTAACAAAATGGTGGAGTGATTTCTTTCTTTTTATTGTTTTTTTACTTCTCCAATTCCTTCCTCATGAGTCTACTTTCTGCTTCTATTGAAACCATAAAATAAATGGAGAGATAACTCTTTTATGGGTTGATCCAAGGGAGTAGAAATGGGCTGTATTGGATTTTATTTCTCAATCTCTAAATGTTATTGATTTCTTTTACTTGAGTTTCTTTTATTCAAAGATTTTCTCTCTTCCTCTTATTGAATTTTATCACCCCACTTTTATGTTCTAATAAGATCCTTTTCCTTGGAGTGATCATGAAAATGATCCTACAAGAGTATTGGTTATTATCATGTGTTTTTTAAGGTTTTTAACCAGTAATTTATGAGGTTAGTTTGAATTCATTATAAGAATCCTCCTTGAGTTAATGAAATTGAAATTTTTTAAAAAATAATTTCATCTAATCAAACCCCAAGCGATAACCTAGGATCAAAACATTATTTTTAAATTGAATTCACTTAAGTCACATAGTGTTAACTTAAAAAAATCTAAAATTAAACCACGTTTTCCACTTCATATACAGAAATAGTCCATAGAATTTATGTGTCTATAGGTTTCTTCTTAGGTCTCTGAGGATTCGACAACCCAAGCTAAACTACAAGCGACTACTTAACCCTAAATTCTTGGGTAAATTTGGGCGAGAAAAAATCTTGGTGCTATTTCTGAGGACCCAAGTAAGTCATATAAACACTCATTATATTCTCCCAAATTTCTTTTATTCACATCCAAATTATCTTATCTTTTACCTTTCTCATTTTTTTTCTTTTGGCGCATGTCTTCCTACACTCATGACCAATCAAACCGTCTAGTTAGGGGGGATAGTCCTAGGTTGGGGGAGTTAATTACACCAAGGGAACTCTATACATTAGATCCTAATCATCCTAATACTCCAGAGTCCAACATTGAGCCCATTTCAATAGAAGGTCTTCCAAGAAACCAACTCATAAACCCGGGTGGGAACCAAAATGGAAATCCAAATGAGGCAGCCCCAAACTTGGGGAATGTAGTTGATCAAACCCTGAATGATTACCTCAAACATTCCTTGACCAATTCCCCCTCATGTATTAGAAACAACTTCCTAGGAGATGCCAACTACATCTTTAAACCCCATGTCCTATACCATCTCCCCACATTCCATGAAATAGAGTCCGAGATGACCTACCTTCACTTTAAGGAGTTCAATGACATTGTTGAAACCATGTGCCCTCCACATCAACTAGAATCAGCTAAGATGAGGATATTTTCTTTTTTATTTAAATGATTGAGCTAAAAATTGGATAAAAAATTTGAGACCATCATCCATCAACTCTTGGGAACAATTACAAATATAATTCTACAAAAAATACTTTCCCCACCACAAAATAATTGCACTTAAAAAGGGCACCAAATTGTTTTTTGAAAAAAAGGGAGAGTCATTCTATAAAACATGGGAGAGGTTCAAAGAAACCATAAATATGGTTCCACATCATGGTTTTTCTATACCTAAGTAAGTTAAATTTTTTTATGAAGGGTTGGGTCTGGGGAACAAACAATTCATTGGCATGTTGTGTAATGGAAATTTTAAAAACAAAGCCCAAATGATGCTTATAAGTATCTGGAAAGCCTTGCTGAACAAAACAAAACATGGGGAACTTTACCTTATTCTGAGAATCCACAAAGAACTAAGGGAATTAATACACTTAGAGAATAGGAAATCCTTAGGGATAAACACAAAGCACTCTCTAGGAAGGTTGAAGAGGCAAACCTTAGGAAAGTCCATGAAATCCAAACAGTAGACCCTGTTTGCACAATTAGTAAAATACATGACCATGAGACAGACAACTGCCCAAACATTCCATCCATCAAGGATATTATTTTAGAAGGACCCATAGTAGAAGTAAATGCCTTGAACTTTCTAAAGCCTCAATACCAAAACACCTTCAACCCAAGGTATAATGACCACCCTGGCTTCTGCTGGAAAGATAACCAACAACCTAAGCAACCACATGGAAAAATAATTACCCCCATCAGAACTACCAAACCCATAACCAGTTCCAAAACCAACCTATCCAATACCAACAACCACTGGTCCATTTTCAACAAGGCATCCCACCTATAAAATATCCCCCTGGGATAAACTAATCTTCTCAAGAACCAACCCAAACTGTTCCACAAAGCCTACTAGAACAATTGTGCAAAAAAATGGAAAGGATGAACTCTGATGTCACTTCCATAAAATAAGAACTTCAAACCATCAAAACTGGAAAGGGACTCATGCCTACTCAACTGGTACCATCCTCAACTTCAAGGGCAGAGTCAAGTTTTACTCAAACAAGTCATGAACAACTAAAGGATATGACTATTTTAAGAAGTGGAAAATCAATTGAGAAACCTAATAAAATAAGTCATAAACCATGTGAAGCTTCAAACTCTAGTGAAAATTAAAATGAACCAAATGATCAAATTGAAAAACATGATAACATTGTCAACAAAATAGACCTTCAACAAACAAACCCACAACCTGCACCATTTCCTTAACACATGAGGGGAAAACCAAGCCTAAATTAAGTAAAAAATTGATGGAAATATTCTCAAAAGAAAAGTTGAACATTCCACTCCTCGATGTTATTCAAACCATTCCTTCATTCTCAAAATACCTTAAGGACCTATGTAAATTTAAAAGGAAATTCTCACATAATAACCAAGTCCTTCTAGCAGCAAATGTTAGTATAACAATCCAAGGAACCCTTACACCAAAGATGAATGAACCAGGTTTCCCTTACATCAATGTTGAACTAGGAGAGAACAAAGTTGTCAAGGCCTTGTTTGACCTAGGTTCTAGTGTCAATATCATCCCCTATGTTGTGTACTGCCAGTTAGTCTTATAAGAGCTCCAACCCACATCTATCACACTTAAACTTACTGATTGTAGCATTAGGGTTCCAAATGGGATTTTAAAGGTTGTTCTGGTAAAGTTTTAAAACTTCATATACCCTGCTAACTTCATTGTCCTTGAAAACCATCCAAACATAAGAAATAAGGAACAAATCCCAATCATCCTTAGTTGTCCTTTCCTTGCAACAATCAACTCTGTTATCCGTAGCTCAAAATGAGAACATGACCATTACCTTTGGAAACATGAGTCTGGAATTGAACATCCATAATGGGAGCTCACAAATAGAGGATGACGAGGAAATTCATGAGGTAAACATGATAGGGTGCATTGACAATGAATCCATAGAACATCAAGGAATATTTGATGGATGTTTAAGTCAGGATGATATTGATTTCTTTTGTTCACATGAAATAAGTTTATCTTCTTTTCTAGAATCATTTTCAAATTGCTCTTATGATGAAGTCTTAAGTCTAACAATCCGTGAAACCTTTTTGGAAACCACTTTCATGGAGACCAATCAAACTTCATGCCCTAAATCTGATCAAACCAATCTTGTAGATGAAACTTATACAGGTGGGGAATCAATCCTGTCTAAAACTCAAAAAAATTGATCTCGATCCAATGTCCCAATATTCTGCTGAAATTTTGAACCAACCTAATTTAGAATTGAAATAACTTCCTTATGAACTTAAGTATGCCTTCCAAGGAGAAAATGGAACACATACTATTGTAATTTATTCTTATCTTGAAGCCAATCATGAGAGGATGCTTCTAGATGTCCTTATGAAACATTATAAATCCATTGGTTGGACCCTATTTGATATTCCTGGGATTAGCCCACTAATTGGGACTCATAGGATTGTTCTAGAATCTGATTCAAAGCCATGTCGTCAACTTCAACGGTGACTCAATCCTAATATCATATAAGTAGTGAGAAAAGAACTTCTAAATTTGTTAAAAGCTGGTATCATCTATCCCATAGCTGAGAGTGAGTGGGTGAGCCCATTACAAGTGGATTCCAAGAAGGTTGGAATCATAGTGATAACCAATAAGGATGGAGAGATTCTTCCAACTAGGGTGAGTAGTGGTTGGAGAGTCTACATCGACTATAGGAAGCTAAACTCATTTACCAAGAAGGACCATTTACCCTTACCATTAACTGGCTAAATCCTTGAGAGAGTGGAAGGTCATGAGTTCTATTATTTCTTAGATGGGTATTTAGGGTAAAATCAGATTGATGTATCCCTAGAGGATCAAAGTAAGACAACATTCACCCATCCATTCGACACCTATGCCTTCAAACGCATGCCGTTCAGGTTATGAAATACCCCTAGAACCTTCCAATAGTGCATGATGTGAATCTTCTTAGATATGATAGGGGATTTTATTGAGGTCTTCATTGATGAATTCTCTATCTTTGGGGATACATTTGAGGGATGTATTAGGAATGGGGAGAGTGTTTTTTCCAGATGTGAAGAAACGAATCTTTTCCAAAACTAGAAAAAATTCCATTTCATGGATAAACAGGGATTAGACCTTCTCCATATAGTCTTTGGTAGGGGGATTGAAGTTAATAAAGAAAAGGTTGACATCATTCATCACCTTCCATCACCCAGAACTGTTAAAAAAGTGAGGTATTTCTTAGGACATTCTAGTTTCTATAGAAGATTCATCAAGGAATTTAGTTCAATCTCCCATCACCTTCCTGCTCTCCTATTAAAGGATGGTTCATTTGTTTGTACAGAAAGATGTGAGGGTTAATTCTCAACCCTCAAATATTATCTCACCTCTCCTCTTATTATGAAATCTCCAAATTAGAACCTTCCTTTAGAAATTATGTGTGATGCTAGTGACTTTCCTGTAGGAGCTATTTTAGGAAATCATTGTGATAAAACCCCTTATGTCATTTCTTATGCAAGATAATCCTTAAAATATGCCCAAATCAACTACACCACCGTTGAAAATGAGTTACTTTCTATTATGTTTTCCTTAGAGAAGTTAAGGTCCTAGCTCTTAGGATCCGCCATCACTGTGTTCACTGACCATTCTATACTGAAATACCTCTTCAAAAAAAAATATTCCAAGGCTATATTGATTAGGTGAGTCCTTCTCTTACATGAATTTGACCTCACAATTAAGGAGAAAAGGGTGTTTAAAATTTTGTAGCTAATAACCTCTCTAGGATGGAATTCAAAGAAAACTAAAAATAACATTTCTGTGTCTGATTAATTCCATGATGAACACCTATACTCTATGAGTGACTGCCCTTGGTATGCTGACATAGACAACTTCTTATTTATAAGAGT
Source organism: Viscum album (assembly GCA_963277665.1). Lineage (NCBI taxonomy): Eukaryota > Viridiplantae > Streptophyta > Magnoliopsida > Santalales > Viscaceae > Viscum > Viscum album. Next base: position 1,135,206,085 of record OY728165.1, read on the forward strand.
CATTCTAAAATTATTAGGGACTAAAGCTCAAAATAAATTCCTTTCTGATGTTAGGCACTATTTTTTTGATGATCCATACCTCTATAAGTTCTACCCTAACACAATCATTAGAAGGTGTGTCCCAGAATCTGAACAAGATTCCATCCTTAAATTCTGTCATAGTGAGGCATGTGGAGGTCACTTTTCCTCTAAGGAAACTTCTGCTAAGGTTCTTCAATGTGGTATCTTCTATCCCACCCACTAAAGGATCTCCTACACATTTTTTCAAAACTGTCCTAAGTGTCAACAAGTTGGGTCCATCACAAAAAGGAATAAAATGCCACTCACTCCCATCTTAGTAATTGAAATCTTTGACTACCGGGGAGTCAATTTCATAGGTCCCTTCCCAAACTCTAGGATATATCAATACATCTTTTTATCTTTCTGTTACGTCTCCAAATGGGTTGAGGAAATTCCTACAAAATCCAGTGATCATCAAACTATGATTAGATTTATCAAGGAAAATATCCCCTCTAGATTTGGAATTCCTAGGGCTATCATTAGTGATCGTGGAACTCATTTCTTCAATCGTCCTTTCTTAGAACTCATGGAAAATTAAGGAATTTATCACAAAGTGGCCACTGCTTACCACCTACAAACCAATGTTCAATATGAGTTAGCCAATCGATAAATCAAAAAAATTCTTGAGAAAACTGTTAATCCATATAGGAAAGATTGGTCAAGAAAACTCTTAGATGCTCTTTGGGCCTATTAAACCACATTTAAAACCATTTTAGGAATATCCCCATATAGGTTGGTTTATGGAAAATCATTTCATTTACTAGTGGAAATTGAACATAAGGATTTTTGGGCAATTAAGAAAATGAATTATGACCTCTCATTCACTAGAACAAAAAGGAAATTAGATCTCAATGAACTTTAGGAACTTAAGATGGAGGCTTATGAAAATTCAAATATCAATAAAGAAAAAGTACAAGACTACCAATCTAGAAACCTTAAAACCAAACACATTAAACTTGGAAAACCAGTTCTTTTGTATAATTATAAACTTCACTTACACCCAGGGAAGTTGAGGTCTAGATGGTAAGGTCCATACATAGTGCATAAGGTGTATCCCCATGGGGCTGTTGAATCTCATGATCCCACCAATGGTCAAACATTTAAAGTTAATGGTAATAGAGTCAAACCATTCATACAATCATTCCAGAAACATGAATTTGATGAATAATTGTGTGATCCTTCCTTATATGAAGAAAATAATTAATCAATTAGGGTTCCAAGTCGAGCTAACAATGTTAAAAAAATCATTTCATGGGAGGCAACCCATGCTTTTCAAGTTTCCAATAATTTTTTTGTTTTAATCAACTTTATATTTTAAATTGGATTAATGAATCATTTTGATATTTAAAAATAATAAAAAATATATACTATTGACATTTTCTTCTATTATGAGTATGGATGAGTATGAAAGGGGGGCGCCATATTCATCCGTGTCACGTGGTGTGATCCTTGAGTAATACCTTACCTAGAAATTTAAAAAGAAGACAATGTATCATCCGTTCATTTTATTTTTATGTGTTTGTAGGTTAAAATAAAAAAATATAAAAGCAATAAAATTAAAAGGCCACATCGTAGGTCGTGGGGTAAACCCCGTCACAACTGGAAAAGTCGTGGGTACTAGAACCCAGGACTGAAGGGAGACAGGGGCACATGGTTACCACTGACCTACAGCTTATAGTGCTTCCTTATTCTATAATTTTTTATATATACTTATATTTTAATTTTTTTATTATATGAATAAATATATATATATATATATATATAAATTTTTGTTTTGTATGTTTTTTCTTCCACTAGGGAATTCTCAGAGTGACATGGGGATCAAGGGATTAAAATGGAGCATCAATAATTTCAACTTCAACCACCAGGTGACTTCCTTACATGATCCTCATTTTCTATTTCTTTTTGAACTCCCATTCTTTTCCTCTATGCCCTTCAAAATTTTATTTTCTTTAAACACTGGGTACAGTGTTATTTTAAGTTGGGGGGGAGATAAAATAAATTTTTTTTACTTTTGTGTATAAAAGTGAATGATTTGAAAAAAATGTGTGCCTTAATGGAAGGAAAAATTTCTTTAACCTTGAACATGATAATTGAAATTGTACACTTTAAAACTGAATATCAAATAATTTAGCATGCCCTACTTCTTGTTTTAGTCAATGTATATTTCATGAGCATAGATTTTGAAAAGTGTGGATATCTAATGTAATATTTCATTGCTTATATTTTCATCCAAATAAAAAAATAATCACAATGCACATCCTTTGGATAGTGAAGTATTAGTTTGAGTTCATGGGGTCCCCCAAATAAATAACATAGGTTTGGTGAAAATTTTAGTTTTAATATGATTATTCAAAAAATAATAATAAATGTGTGCATAGAGAAATGAAATGACCTAATGCGTGGTTGTCGACACTTGGGGATTGTGACTCCATAGTTTTCTAGCCCAAAGTTAGTAATTGTATCTCTATTTATGGTAATTTGACTTTGTTTTTGACTGAGTTAACTCAAGATGATGCCCAAGTATGTGGGATTTACTTGGTGCCCTAAGGTCTTTGAGCCTGGGAGTCATTGTCAAAGTCTCACTACAGGGGTTGACTCTTTTGAGTGAAATTTCAATTACCATTGAAAAATTTCCAAAAAAAAAAAAAACAAAAAAAATACAACATTAAAATTTGAATAGTCATATTAATATTAAAATGTGATTCCACCTAGTGCTTCCATCATTTCCCCCTTGAATAAATATGAACCCCCATGTCTAATGGGATTCACAACACATCATCACTCTTAATTTATATTGGATGAAATAATACAATGAATTTGAATAAAGGAATTGGATTGGGATTGGGATCTTCTTATGAAACTATATTGAATTAAAATATTTTGATGGGTTTCATGATTTTTAGGTATAAAGGTTTCTGGTGATCATTGTGTATTAAAATTTTTTTGGATAAGGGAATTCAAATTTCATATTGTTGAGATACATTTTGCTCGGGACTAGAAAATCTCAATTTGGGGGGTGTGATTAGCCAAAAAAACATACTTTAATTAAATTTTAATGGTATTAAATGTTCATTTTTGATCTTATGGGCCCGAGTTAGTGGATTTTAATTTTGGACATCCATTCTCATCATTTGTGCACTTCATGCCTAATGTACACCAATTTTGTCCCAATGATTCATATGATTTTAAGGAATGTAATTATCCATATTTTAATTTTATATTTTGGGAAAATGGATATCCACTTAAATATGAACATTTTTTCATTCAGGGATCAATGTAGGATTCATAAAGGATGATGGGGATGTTTGGCGATGAAAGGAAACAATTCTAGAGAAGGAAGATTGGACACCAGCCCACTGATGAGAATGTGGGGCCCACAATACAGACCCAATGAAAGAAAAATTTCGTGATATGATATAATAAATATATAGTAATATATAATTATTCATAATACAGTGCTAATTCAGCCACCATTGTGGTTATTCAGGCATCCCAAGTTAGATATAGAATTCTGGACCATATTCTGCAGTCCAGAAAAACAGGCCACCAATTTAATCATATCTCGACAACCACAAATTAATTTGGGCTGAAATGTTACATAGAGCTAGGAGAAATCTAGAGATTCACCTTTTTACTCTATGGAACACTCCAATTAAATCATCTAAAAGGCCATCTTGGGGCCTTTGTCTAGTGGATACAAGCTGGATGCAACTTTGTGTCAAGGGTGGAAACATCTCCTCTCCCTTACATTCCACCACCCTAGGCCTACCAAAATCAAGTGGGATCTTTTGTAATTTTGGGAACTAGATTAAAGCCTCATGAAATTCCTTTTTAATAAAGTGGTGGTAGAGGATTTTATCATCATGGAGCTTTTTTTTCATTGTAATGTTTTTATGCCAATTTGTGTTTGTAATGTTCTTCTTTCTCATGTAAGTTGTTCGAATCACCTTAGTTATTAATAAAATTTCTTCATTTCTTCTTATTATATTTTTATTCTTATCACTTTTATTCCATTACATTAAGGTGTGAATTTATTCACACCATACCTTGGGATATTCTTCACACAATGGTGGATTGATTGCTTTCTTTTTATTGTTTTTTTACTTCTCCAATTCATCCCTCACGAGTCTACTTTCCGCTTCCATTGAAACCATAGAAAAAATGGAGGGATAAATATTTTATGGTTTGATCCAAGGGAGTATCAAGGGAATATATTTGGTTGTATTTCTCTATCCTTAAATGTTATTGATTTATTTTACTTGAGTTTCTTTTACTCAAGGATTTTCTCGCTTCCTCTTCCTAATTAAATTTTATCGCCCCACTTTTATATGATAATAAGATTCTTTACCTTGGAGTGCTCATGAAAATTATCCTACAAGAGTATAGGTGATTATAATGGGTTTGTGAAGGTGTTTAATCAGTAAGTGATGAATTTTGTTTTAATTCATTAAACGAATCCTCCTTGATTTAATGAAATTGAAATTGTTAAAAAAATAATTTCATCCAATCCAACCCCAAGTGATAACCTAGGATAAAATCATTATTTTAAAATGAATTCACTTAATTCTCTTAGTGTTCAATTAAAAACATCTAAAATCAAACCAAGTTGGCCAATTCATAGCCAAAAACAGTCCATATAATGTACGTGTCTATAGGTTTCTTGTTAGTTCTTTGAGGATTCGACAACCCAATCTAAACTACAAGCGACCGCTTAACCCTAAAATATTGGGTAAATTTGGGCGAGACCAAGGGAGGACTATGTATATAAATAGATAGCTACCCTCTAATTTCAGTAGATCAACCCTTATATAAAATCAAGGCTTTGAATCATGTAATATTTGTGCTCAAAGAATATAAGTTACATGAAATAAGAATTACATAAAACAATGAATCATTTCTTAGCTGCACACAAAAAATAACTTGTGTTTTCTAGAATAAGGGAGTTTAGTGGAAAGTTTAGAATTTGTGGGAAAAAGGAAGTTCCCCAATAATCTAAAAGTTGTGTGGAAGTTGGGATTTTCATAAAAAATGCCATGTATTATTTTCAAGTTGCTATAGTTTTTCACAAACCATCCAAAGGGTGCGTGAAATACAAATTTGTGAAAATGAAAAGTAATTTTCCAGTAAATATGTGGTAAAGTGGAATTCATCATGTAGAAAAAAGTGGAACTTAATGATGAACCAAATGAGGTTTAAAATATATTGATTCATGTGATCAAAATGATATTATTCTAAAGGATTAGTGAGTATACTTTAATTGAGTGAGTAGTGAGCATTCAAATTGCGATTGTGTTGTAAACCATGAGGGATGGCAAGTCTGCTCCAAAAATTGTAAAGGTAGTGATCCTGAGTATAGTAGTGATATATCCAAAAATTTGAATTATCAGCGAGCCTTAGTGAATTTGGTGCATCAACACATTTTTATTTTATTCTCATTTGACATAGCCTAGTAAGGGTAAACCAAGTAAAAATCTATGTGTCCCTATGCTTTCTTTATTGCTTTAATTTCTGTGAATTGTCATTTGATAAAGTTGGTAAGGAAAATACCATCATAAATACTAAAAATCAAATTAAGTGACCCTTATAATAAATAGGTCAAGATCCAATGGGGTAAGAATAATTTTAAAAATAATATCTATACCCTAATCAATCCCCCTCTTAGTGTATCTAAGCCTCATTAGGTCCTAATAGAAGAGATTCAAAAACATATCTTAAATATATAAGAGAGTCCCAAAATGGGAAATAATTCACCCCAAAAGGATGTAATGAGCTCTAACTCCCATCCTATAGACCAATGTGAGTTACTAAGTATTGTTGGGTTTAAACCCCAAGTGACCACCTGACTTGGGAAAGAAGTTATGTACCCTGTTATAGATGGGGGGATGTTAAGATTTTTTATAAGAGATGAAAAAGATGAACCTGGTGCAAATGATTGTGCACCCATACTTGAGCCCCCAACAATAAATCCTTAAATAGGAAATAAAATAGTGAAGATAATGTAAAATATTGTAAGTATAGAATAATCGAATAATTATGGGAATCACACACATTATCTATCAAACCCAAGGCACCACACACATCTTCAAAGGAAATAATGTCAAAATTTTAAAAACTACTTATTTGATCATTTTAGGAAGACAAAACATTTTATTAAGGTTTTTTCTACTTTTACATGTAAAAAATAATACAAAAAATTGACCCCTATATTTCACCTCATTCAGATGTCATTTTCTTTAGATATAACCATCAAATACATGTTTTGGTGTTTAAAAAAAACAAAAGGGTGTTTCTGATAATCCAGAGTAAAAAAAACCTCAGATTGTTGTTCCACATGCTCTATTGTTATAAAAATCATAGTATAGTTATTTTCATTTGATTTCATGATATTTATAGTCTGTTTGGTTGGTTTTGACCCCCCCATTGCATGTTTTTTTAGGGAATCAAAACTATAAAAACTATTTATTCGATCATTTCAGAAAAACCAAATTTACAATTGATTCCCCATATTATTTTTCATATAAAAATTAATTAAAATATTATTTTCCATTTATTTCACATCATTATAAGGTTATTTTCTATGGATTTTACTGTTAAATGAAAGTTTTGATGTTTTAAAATAATAAATGTGTGTTTTTGGTCAACCAAGGAAAAAACCCCATATTATTGTTAAATATAATCCAAAAGTACAAAAAAACTATAAATTTGTTTTTCTAATATCATGGAATTCATAGGCCATTCAGTTGGTTTTGACCCCCTCACAAATGTTTTTAATGGGAATCAAACCTTTAAAAACTACTTATTCAGTCGTTTCGGGATGACCACTTATTCAATTGATGTATTGTATTGACATACAAATCACAAATAATTAAAATATAATTTTCCTATGATTTCATGTCATTTCTAGGTTGTTTTATATGGATATAACCATTAAACACATGTTTTTATGTTTTAAAACAATAAATGTTTTTTATCCTTTAAAAAAAATTATATTTATGTTATGTATCCAACACAACTTTAAAAATCACTTTTTGGGTGATTCCTTATGATTTTATGGTATTCGGAGGTCATTTGGTTGATTTTGATCCTCAATGCACGTTTTGAATAGGAGTCAAATGTTTAAGAACTGATTTTTTGATAATTTTGGGAATACTATACATCTAGTTGATGTGACCTCTACTTATAAACATCAAAAAAACATATAAATACAGTTTTCCTATGATTTCACATCATTATGAGGTTTTTTACTATTGATATGACCATTTAACACATGTTTTTCAGTTTTAAAATAATAAAAGTGTGTTTCTATACATTTTATGAAAAAATTCCTCTGATTGATGTTCCACCTACTATGTAATGCCTCATATTTTTCTGTGTATTATTTTGAAATATTATATGGAATTATTATGAGACGAAGTGGGGAGAAGACACATCATTCCAAGTCCCGGTGATCTTGGAATGGTGGTTTGAACTTTTTTTTAAGATAAGTGAGTTGGCTGGTGTGTGTGGTGGTGGAAGTTTCCAAACGGATGCCAGAATTAAAAATCCAAATGGCACCGTTGCATCTGGGATGTTGAATTTACTTAAGAAAGAGCCTAACCTCGACCGACACGGGTAAAGGGGAAAAAAGTTAATTTTAGGACGTTTTTAGAAAAATAAAATAAAATAAAATAAGGAAAAGTTTATTTTATTTTATTTGGAAACATTCGCTGCAGCACAACAATGAGGTAGCTGTTTCAAAAATTAATGCAACACTATAATGATTCAAAAGCAGCAATGCTGACTCATTAGTGGCGCAGTATGATGGAAAACTGAAAGAAGTTCCCTCTTTTTAATGGGTTAATAGAATGTTAGCTGTGGGGAGAAATTGATAGAACTTCTTGGAACTCTGGAGAGTCCTCTTAGCGATGAACGACAATGATCAAAAGTGTGAATTGTTTCACTAATGGAGTTGGAGGATCTCAACAACGACGACAACAGATTTCCTTCATCGATGATTGATCCTTTCTCAAGGTAGGGGTTGTGTTTTAAATTGTTTATTCCTTTATATTGAATTAAATAATTAATGTGGATCAACCCATGAACTGGTTGAACTTCTCATCGTTGTTCTTGCAGTAGGGGTTTTATTCGGGTTTGTTCCTGGGGATTTGTTTTCCATGCTTTGATGATTTAATTATTTCCCGATTAAACCTTATAATGGGAATGGGTCAATACCGTGATGAATGATGATAGATATTCATTCCTATTTTTGTTATTTAATTTCCTCCATCTTGATTCTTCATGTTCTTCAAGCATTCTTCATGGGGTGACAAACAACAGATAATTGCGAATCTATTTTGCAACACAATGATCCCAAATCGTAGATCAGACACCATGACAACCTAGAAGAGGTGAGATGACGATGGAGAATGATGAATCAGATCGAATTGAGGAGGATAGTTCTTCGAGCGTTCTTCGAGCATTCTTCGTGTAGGTGGATCGAAACGTGTTTTTGGGGATGATTGGAGGACCGAAACTGACAGAATTGGTTTTGTGATGCTGGGGTGACCTAAACCTTGGAGATTCATGATGATCAGACAATCGGATAGAAGAAAAGACATCACAGGATGCATTCCTGTGAAGAACAACATTTCTGGAAATTTCCAGAACACACGACGTGTATCCCGAAGAACATGTCGTGTGGGACCATATCTGTGGCGGTTAGGTTTTTGGGGGATAGAAATGTGTAATAAAACGTGTTACCCTTATCACACAACATGTGGGCCCTTCCCCGATGCTTGGTGTGTATCTAGGGGATGCACGAACATGGGGTGGAGTACACGACATGTACTCCACCACATGGTCGGACCAGGCTGGTTACGTGGGTCACCCCGTGTACCGGTCACACGGATTGGAACACACGTGTTGAAAACCATGTATAGGCACACGGTCGCGTACACAAAGGGGTTACTAGTTACTCAAACATGGCGTGTGGTCCATACTACAAGCCTTGTTCTTACTTTTCTACATGACATGTTCTTCTGAATCGGGCCATTTTACACGGGTAGTACCCAAAGTCGAGAGACATGGCATGTAACCCTTCTAAATGCCATGTATATCCTGGAACATGGCTTGAACCTCTTCTCTACGGTATCTTGGACATGTTTTGGTTGAGTTAGTGACCCTTTTTCTCATTCTCCTGAAGGTCAAGTATCATTTCCATCCACAAGAGTATGATCCCTTCAACAGGACATTCCGAGATAGAGTCAGGTATCCCTTTGAGAGGCTCAGAGCGAGATCCTCTATTCATTCTTGACCCTATGTAGAGTTTGGTATCGACATGACAATTTCCATAGGGTACCAATACTCTACTTAGAAGGTGAATCTGGATGAGTCGTGGTATCGTCTAAGTCCCTGGAAGTGATCCTCATCTGTGAATCGTGATCTTTCCCCACTCAGGATTGTGTTCTCATAGAATGAGTGTATCTATCTCTCGTGACCTTTCCCGATGAACGGTACTTCTCGGATGGACATTACCAGAGCTATCCGAATCATTGAGTGAGTTATCCTGGATGAGTTCTTCATGAAACCATCGAATTCAATCCATAACAAGGGTATGCTGTTGTGTGACATCTCCCTACACTACGGGTCTAGGTTTTGAGTATATCTAGATTGTGTTTCTCTTGATATATGTTTGGTAGGCATATAATGTGTAGTAATGACTGTACCTTTACTTTGTGTATTGATTTTTGGTTTTTGTAGTCCCCTACTAAGTATGGTTATACTCACCCATTCACAGGCTTTTCCTACATGTGTCGTGTCTTGTGCAGAGGAGCATCCTTTTAACGAAGTCCAGGGTGGGCCTGGACCGGACCGAGATTTCTATTTTCCCTATAGGAAGAGGTGTTCCTATGGCTACGAGCAGTAGTATCATTACCTATTTGTGCTTACAGGTTGGAATTTATAGTTTGCAAACTCTTTTTTTTGGTGACCTTGTATTCTGGCCCAGTCTACTTTCAGTGCTTTTCTTTCCATCATACTTTTTTGGTTGGGTTTAGTTGTATGCTTTCATTTTGTTCCTTAGTGTTTTTTTTACATTTCAGCATTTTTGGGCCTGGATATGTGTGAGTGTGTATAGGTACTTAGGCAATTATTCCAATGTTAGTGATATGCCTTCTTGGTACTAGTCACTAGACCCTGGCCTATTGGAGGTGAGCCTGGGGGTCGGTGGTGCGGGTCCCACTGGGATGGGTCCTGAAATACTAGACCATTTCAAAATTCATTGTAATTTTAATTTTTTTTATTTGATATAATTCAATGGTCATTATACTAGTTTTGACCCCATGACACCCATTTTTAAAGGGTGTCAAACCTTTAAAAAATGCATATTCAATTATTTCGGTCATAACACACATCCTATTGATGTTTCTTCTACTCGTACATATAAATAATATTAAAACTATAATTTACTATGATTTAGAATTACATTTTTAACTTAGTGACCCTAGAATCCCGTTACAGGTGCATTAACTTATAACATTGGCATGATTTCAAGGAATCAAATCCCAAAGGACCATTTAGTTTAGCTATCTTGGAAAGCTAGATTACATATATGATACCCATAATACATTGGGAAATATAAATATAGACATAATAAATAATAAAATAATATAAATTAGCATCCTTTAAATCTTATTCAAATATTTATTCTTGCTAACATGGAGAAATTAAACATAATAAGGGTGAGCTCAAATACTCAGTAAGGGTAAGTAAAGCGGAATTAATAAGTAATCAATGAGAATAAATTAACATTTAAAGTTAAATAATTGATAACATATACCACTGAAATATCTAGATAAGGAAATATCAATATGGAAAGGTAAGAAACCGAAAATCATTCCATCTAAATCAATAAATTGAGAGTAAAATGTATCCATAGATATGGTGATGCAAAATCTTATGGATAAATAACAACTGAATCTAAATAAGGGAAAATATAAATTATTGGATACCATGTTTAGTAGGTCCATGGAACTATTTCTGTCAATACCTTTGACAAGATGGTTTAGATTTTGGGTAAAAACCCATCTAATTTGGCCAATTATCTCATCTCATGAGATTATTAATGCATCGAGGGGCTATATATAACTGGGCCCCACTAGAGTCATACCAGTCCAAAGCATTCCTTATATATTAAATACATAATATGACTTATCAAATAAACATATTGAATAAAGAATGCGGATTTATCAATAATACCCTAAATGAGGATAAGTAACAATAAGGGTTGTTGATATTAAAACATTATTGATGAAAAATAATATTTAAACATTCCATTGTGTACCATACCACATTGGAACATTTAAATCATGATTCCACATGAATAAAATGAAACTTATAATATTATTAGAATAATAAGATATATGATACAACATATTAAAAGGTAGTATATACACCAAATAAAAGTGAATTGGGGCATAATAACAAATAAGTCTCAATGGAATGTAAATTGAGATGAAATTCCCTTACCTTATCCTTCTTTTTTGTTGTGTGGTATTTAACCTCTTATATAGTGGTTTAAAATATTTTACTAACTAATTTCATAACCATAATCATATTTATAATATCATATATTAATTTCTTATAATATTTTATTACCTATTTGTGAACAGTATTTCATTAATTTCACTATTTCAAGTGTTAATTGCCTCATTGGATCAAGTATGTTTTAACTTGTTATTTATTATTATCATTAATTAGATCATGGTATCATTATATCCAGAATGTAAATCATGGGTTAATTATCATATATAATCAGTATATATATGTATTTATAGTAGTACATTATATTTGGAGATTAGAAATGAAGTGCACCGTTCATGGAGATGGTAGACTGTACGTACGCAAGAACACTACTTCCATTTCATTATTATATTAAATGAATGAAAACTAAATGATACATATGTATATTATAAATACATATTTATATATATTTTATATATTTTACATAGTTTTATTAAAACCATCCTTTATACATTCCATGTATGGTATAAATGAGTCATATCTCTTTGAGGGGGCGGTATTCCACACTTCATTTAACAAAAATTTCATATTCACAAATGATGAAAAGAATAAAAGAATGTTATAAATAATAATTACCAAAGAATAAATACATTATAAATAAAATATATATCATATATAAATATATTTTCCATTATAATGTTCACCATGATAGGCGGTAAGGGAAAAATGAACAATCATTATTTCGTGAGGCAGTAGTTCACCGTACACAAAAATAGTATGTTCGTTACCCATTTGATAAAGGTGAATGTAAGTGTAGTTTTAAATATTAAAATAACAACATCCTAGTATATTTATTATACTGGTGTTGTTATTTAAGTATAGAATAATAATATTATTGGGAGTGGATAATGGAAATGAAACTACAAAGATTGAGAGAAGACGTTAACTCTTAATCGGGTAACTCCTTTTGGTTTGTACCAAAAGGTTTCCATGGATTTGTTCCTGCCAAAATTTATGGTTCTAAGTCGAGGGTAGGGATTTAGAGAGACTATTTTTGAATATTTTTTATAATACAATGTTTCTTGAGAGGTGTGAGGAAGGGGTAGAGTGCTTTCCTTTTTATAGTGGAGGGGAAGTGACAGTCTTGTAAATACTAAAAGGTATTCATTAATGGGAGGTCTTTCTTTCCTAAAGTGCCTCAAAGCTCCAGTGTGGGCGGTTGGGGTTTTGTGGAGACTCTCGAGGTTGATATGGATGGCGGCGACGAGATCGGGGTTGCGGCGACGAGATCTGGGTTGCGAGTTTCTGCTGCTTGCAACGATTAGGGTTTTTTGGTTTGTGTTTTGCTTTCGCTGAAGTGATCTTTTGTTTTCTGGTGCTCTATCTGGTGTTTTCTAGCTGGAGATGGTGATGTTCCCTGGTGGTTGCTAGCTTACGGCTACGGTGAGATTGACGGCACTTCTGGTTGGATCTACGGGTGTAAGACCGATTCGTCTACGACATACTCTACAGAGCGCTCTGGACCCTTCCTGGTACGCGTCGGCGTCTTCCGCAGCGGTCTGTTCTTGACCACGGGTGATGGAGTTGCGGACGTGGGTGCATCTCATCTTTGTTCCGGTTATTTTGATTCCCCTGCTATTCTCTGGTGGGCGTGGTGAATGTGTGGCATGGCAGTTGGTTTGTTTGTTCCCACTGTGTATCTGCCGGTGGTGATTTGTGGGATGCCGGAGGAACGACGGATTTGCGGTGTCGTTGATTTTCTAGTGCTGGTGAATAGTGGCGCGTGACGATGGAGGCTGTCGCTCGGCCCTCGTTTGGCATGTGGGCTAAAGGGGACTGACGTTTCTGATTCGAGACACGCGGCCTGTCAGCGCAGGGGTATCGGGTCGCGGCTCGAGGTAGATGATTTTGAATTTGAATAGGTTTTTGAAATTTGAAATTTGAAACTTGTAATGTGGTTCTGTGGTGATGTGGGCTACTGGATGGTGATGTTTGGGTACCGGCAACCCCTTAAACCGGCCATATGAAAATGCGAAAAAAATGATTATAGTAGTAGTATTAAATAAAAATCTCTTGTTTTTGGGAAATTAATTTTAAAACAGGCGTAAGTGACCCGCTAAAACACTGCTTAAACCTGGTCTGTGTTCACAATGTTCTTACAATATATGGGTTAATATGTTAATTATAAAATATAATATTTTTAATTAATAGACCATATTTAATTTTTATTAACACTTAAAAATCACTTGGAATTATAAATTTATTTTTTATTAATTTTAAATTATTTAATAAAATTTCATTTATTGTAAACTAACAATAATGTCAATTTTGACATTATTTATTTAATATTAATTTTAAAATATCAATATAATATTGGAATTAAAATATATTTTTTTAAAGATGGGTGTCATGATATATTATTCTAAAAAAATAATTTAATATAATAATTTAATCAATTAACTTCACTTTTAACATTTATAGTATTATTTATTTTAGTTAATTATTAACTAAATAATCACTACATTGGCGTTTCATAAGCCTTTTAAGTAACTAAACCATATCTAAAAATTATTGACAAATTATTATGATAAAAATAAACTATATATATTTTAAAAGGATATATATAACCTAAAATATGATGTTTTTTACATATATCATAGTTTTATAAATGTTAAAGGTAAAGAAAGTTCCCTTTTTTGTCTTTTTCCTCACTTAACCTTTTATATAGGGAGATTCCGTTTAATAATTTACAAATAACCCATAAATTTTGTAATAAGTGGGGATATGGAATAATTATTTGTAGAAAATGGCTTTTGGAAAAGTGTCCAGGTCATTTTTCTTCTTAATATTACGGTTTAGACCCTTATTGCGCTTAATTTTACCTAAATCACCATAATTAATTTTATTCACTCTCAAAAATTTTTATGGTAAAAAATTAATTTGATATTATTAGACCATAAATATTTCACCGATTACAACCATTTATGTCCATTTTTCAAAATTCAAAACACTTATGTGGGAAAATTAAGATTATCACTAATCCCTTAGACGTTGCGAGAAAGAGAGTTTTTAAAGTAAAAACTTTTAAAATATCAATAAGTGGTTATATCTAATTTCAATATAAAAATGATTCCTATAACCCACATTGAATTAATATATTTATAATTGATCTGTTGTGACTTTAATAATAAATTTAATATATAATTTAACATTAATAATTATTTAAACAAAAATCCTGTTTTAATTAAAGCACAATATATTTTCTATTCATCAAAAAAATGAAACTTCACAGAAAAATACCAAAAAATCAACCTAATATAATTTTGACATTTCAAATCCAAAAATGATGATTATTTTTAAAAATAAAATTGTTAAAATTTTTGAAATTCAGTTTTAAATAGGTGTGCCATTAAAAGGTAGTAAAAACCAATATTGCGTGTAATGTAAGCTAACTCGGTGTTGTGTGTAACATAAGCACAAAATTGTATTATGTATAAAGGAAAACAAAATAATATTTATTATAACATGGAATTATTGTAATGTCTTGGGGTATTACATTCTCACCACCTTAATTAAATTTCATCCTCACAATTTAAATTTGATTCAGTAATCAAGGGATTGATATTAGAAGATAAACTATTTTTGAAAAAAATCCACATGGAAAATAACATTAAAAAAACATATTCTTAATAAAAAATAAAGGAGAGTAAAATGGTCACATAACTAGGTTCACTAATAGGAGAATATAAGTGGGAAATAGAAACATGTATACAAAGGAAAAATCCAACAATCAAGTTCTGATGGAGAGTGCTAGAGAACATGGTTAGGAGAAAGTTAAAAATTAGAAAACCCTAAATCAATGATGATCTAAGGGCCATTTGTTTCATCAGAAACAAAGGTACTAGGAATTTTTTTTGTTTTAATATCATTTTTCTAGAGTAATTTATTCACTCTCTATGAATATAAGTAAATATCTGTTTCTATTTTATAAAAAAATCTTATCCTCTGGTTGTTCCTTGAACTATTTCCACTTTGTATATTTGAAAAAGATGATTCATATAGTGAAGTAATACATTAACTTATAAAATCTCATCTATTGATCAACTATTTAATAAATGGTTAAATTTTCCAAAATATTGTGATCTAATACTTTAGAAAGATCATCACTAAATTTACAAAATGAACTTATCATTAGCCTTTAATCAATATGAAGAAACTCTAAATGTTAAAATTCCAAACATGTGAATAACTTAATCATGGATCATCTTCAAATATGTTAATAACTTTAATTACCATAAAAACTTGTTGGAAACATTCATTATTCCTTATTCCTTAAGTAATACACATGTTATTGGATATATTACTTAAATCCAAAAGTGTTGTATACTCCATCAATGATAGAATATACCACTTTTCTACAAGTCATTAATCAACTCCAAGGTAGTTATAACTTGTCTAAATTAATCAGTTCTTTATCATTATCTCATTATTAGGAAAATATCATGGTTTGTCTTTCCCTCAATCATGCGTTTTTTGAAAAGGTTAACTTTATACTCAATAACTTTTCTTGGTACCATTCAACTTATGATCTTAAATCATTAATGAAAAATTATTGTAGTATAACCCTCATATATTCCATAATTATTATAACTATTACATTGTTGATAAAATATTCAAATGACATAATTTTTGAATAGTATTTTTAATCATTCTTATTTATCTGCAGTAGTATAACAACTTTAGCATTATCCAATATCATATTTTGGATTATTTTACTTTGATGCTTGGGACATTGATTTGCACAATGTCTCATCTCCTTACAGTGGAATAATTAAACATTGGAATCTTATTTATTTCTATTGTAATCACGAAATTTGTGTCTTTTTTCTCCACACATATAACAAAATCCCATTCTCTTTAAGAATGTACCAAAGTGTTTCTTTCCATAATTATCACATGTTGGAAAATCCTTCTTCCCTCTGTCTTCTTAGACTCATTCCCTTTTTCATGGTGCTCAGATGACCTCTTCTTATCTTGGTTTCCTTTGAAGACATTGGAATTGGGGAATTATTTATCCATCTCATTATCAAATTATACTATGTCATCATATGATGAAAATTTTAGGGAGACTATTTCCCTTTGAAATATTGGGATAAGACCATAAAATATTTCAGCCTTCTTACACTTTGAATTATTTGCATCAGTGAGGTTCACATTCCTTTTACTAAGCACCATTTCTAAACAATGACATATACTAGATTACATAATAACATAATGTATAATTCAAAATATGGTATATAATATAAATTTATGCATCATAAAATGCTAGAATCATAAACTTTTGATACTTTGGGGAAATCATTACTTCTAAATACTTTATAATGGTTTGTAAGGAAAATGTGACTTATCCTTAGCATATTCCCCGGGAGTGTCAAACAAGGTGAATGATAAGGCCCTTATTCATGTACTAGGTTACTCCAAGTCATGTTCGGAACACCTCTGTAGAGTTATTACTCTTAGGTACATCTGTTCCAGAACCACATCCACTTGTAGTATATAGATATGGATGCATTTCTATAAATACCCACATAATCTCCACCTTACCAAAAATCTATGATGTTATTTTATACTTATCCTGAATATATTTCTAGGGTTTTTCTCCCTAATACAACATTTATAAATCTAGTTTCTAATTTTTCTGCTAAACTTACTTTGATACCAACTATAACGCCCTGACCCCAGAAGCCTATAGAATGTGAATTAACTTATTACGTTGGCATGATTACAGGGAATCAAATACCAAAGGACCATTTAGTTTATAAGTCTTGGAAAACCATATTAATACATGATACCCATAATACATTGGGAAATTTAAAATACAAAAATAATACATAATAAAATGAAATAAACTGCATCTTTTAAATCTTATTCAAATATTTATTCTTCATGACCTAGAGAAATGAAACATCATAAGGGTGAGCTCAAATGCTTAGTAAGGGTAAGTAAAGTGGAAGAAATAATGAATCAATGAGAATAAATTAACATAGAAAGGTAAATTAATGATAACAAATGAAATTAAAATATCTAGATATGGTAATATCAATATGTAAAGTTAAGAAAATAAAACTCATGCTATCAAAATCAATAAATTGGGAATAAAATGTATGCATAAATATATTGACGTAAAATCTCATGGATAAATAATAACTGAATTTAAATGAGGGAAATACTTAATTATTGGATTCCATGTTTCCTAGGTACATGTAATAAGTATCATCAATTCTTCTCAGAAGATGGTTTAGCTCTTGGGTAAAAACCCATCTAATTTGGCTAACTATTTCATCTCATGAGACTACTGATGCATCAAGGGGCTATCTGTAACCGAGACCCAACTAATTAGACCATTCCAAAGAATTAACCATATAAAAAATTATTAAAATTCCTTATAAAATATCCATATTTAAGAAATAATATGTATTTATCAATAATACCTCAGAGGAGGACAAGTAATAATAAGGGTTACTGACATTAAAACATTCATGAGAAAAAATAATATTTAAACATTCCAATGTGTCCCATACCACATTAGAACATTTAAATCATGATTTAATATGAATTAAAAGAAACTTATAATATCCTTAGAATAATTATATTCAATATATAACATATTAAAAGGAAGTATATACACCAAATAAAAATTAATTGGTGTATAATAACAAATAAGCCTCAATAGATGTAAATTGAGACAAAATTCCCTCACTTTATCCTTCCTTTTTGTTGTGTGGTATTTAGAATTCTGTATAGAGGTTATAAATATGTCAATAACTAACATAATAAACATAATAATGTTTATAATATCATATATTAATTATTTATAATTTTTTATTACCTGTGGTGAACACTCTTTCATAATTTTCACTATTTCAGGTGTTAATTGCCAAGTTTACTTGAGTAAGTTTTAACTTTGATATTTGTTGTTATCATTTATTATATCATGGTTTAATCATATCTATAATTTAAAACATTGCTTAATTATCATATATAATCAGTATATATAGGTATATATCATAGTGAATTATATTTGGATATTAGAAATGAAGTGCATCGTTCATAGAGACGGTATGTTGTACGTACACATGAACACTACTTCAATTTCATTGTTGTTTTAAAATAATGATAAATAAATGATACATATGTATATTATAATTACATAATCATATATATGTTATATATGTTACATATGTTTATTAAAACCATCCTTTATATGTTCAACGTATGGTATGAACAAGTTATATCTCTTTGAAGGGGAGGTAGTCCACACTTCCTCAAACAAAATTATCATATTACACAAGATGGAAAACATAAAGGGATTTTATAAATAAAAATGAAAGAATAAAGACGTTATAAATATAATATATATCATATATAAATAGAGTTTCCATCATAATTGATACTTTGATAGGTGGTAAGATAAAAATGAACAATCATCATCTCGTGAGGCAGCAGTTCATCGTACACAGAAACAATATGTTCATTACCCATTAGATGGATCTATGTATAAGTTTTGGTTTAAATATTAACATAAAAAATAATATTATATTTTGGATATTGGTATTTTTATTTAGGCATTGAATAATAAAATAATAGGGAGTGGATAATTGAAATGAAACTAAAAATATTGAGAGAAGACGTTACCTCTTAATTGGGTAAATCCTTTTGGATTGTACTAAAAGAATTCCATGGATTGATTACATCCCAAAGTGTGGATTCTAGGTAGATGGGAGGGATATTGGGAGACTATTTGGGTAGATTTTGAAAGATCCAATGTGTCTTAAGAGGTGTGAGTAAGGGTTAGAGTGGTTTCCTTTTTATAGTGTAGGGGAAGTCGAACACTTGTAAATACCAAATGGTATTCATTAATGGGAGGTATAGCTTACCTAAAATGAATTCAAAATAGAAAAATAATCGATTAATGTTGAATAATGTTCTATTAAAACATCCAACATAAAAAAATATGAGCATTTTAATAATCTGGTTCCTTAACTTCTAAGATTCCCCAATTTCATCATTTTTGTTTTTATTAAAGAATATAGTTTTCTAATCTAATTAATTTAACCATTAAGACTAAAATAAAGTGATATTTATTAGAAAATATATAGAAATTTTATTATTAATATTATTTCTAATTTATAAAATAAAAATCCCATGGGTTTTGGAAATTAATTTTAAAACAAGCGCATGTGACGTGCTAAAACACTGCTTAAACCTAGTCCATATTAACAATGTTTTTAAAATATGTGGTTCAGTATGTTAATTATAAAATATTAAATTTTCCATTAATATGAAATATTTAATATTTATTAACACTTAAAAAATCCCTTATAAGAATAAATAATTTTTTATTAATTTTAAATCATTTAATAAAATTTCATTTATTGTAAAATTACAATAATATCAATTTTGACATTATTTATTTAATTTCAATTTTAAAATATCAATACTATATTCAAATTCAAATATATTAGGTTCATAGATGTGTAACATGATATATTAATCTAAAAAAATAAATAAATATAAGCATTCAATCAATTAACTTCACTTTTAATATTTACAGTATCATTTATTTTAGTTAATTATTAACTAAATAATACCTACATTGGTATCTTATAAGCATTTTAATTAACTAAACCATCTATAAAAATTATTGATAAATTCATGTGATAAGAATAACCCATATATTTTTTAGAAAGGATATGTATAACATAAAATATTATGGTTTATACACATCTAACATTTTATAAATGTTAAAGGTAAGGAATGTTCCCTTTTTGTATTTTTCCTAACTTAAAATTTTATATAGGGAAGATCCATTTAATAATATCCCAAAAACCCATAAATTTTATTAAAAGTGGTAATATGGTAAAATTATTTTCATACAATGGATTTTTTACATGTTTACGAGTCATTTTGGTCCTTAATATTAATTTTTAGTCCCTTATTAAGCTTAATTTTACCTTAATCACCATACTTAATTTTAATCTATTTACCTAATATTTTCGATCAAAAAATAAGTTGATATTGTTAGAAAAAAATATTTTACTAATTATAACCATGTATGTATGTTTTTAATAGTTAGAAACACAGAAGTGGGAAAATTTTGATTAACGCTAATCCCACAGATATGGAGAGAAAGATGGTTTTTAAAGTAAAAACGTTCAAAAGATCCATAACTATTTATATTTAATTTCAATTAAAAAAATATTCCAATAACCTAAATTGGATTATTATATGTATAATTTATATATTTTTTGTCATGAACAAGGCCGGGTCGCCATCCGAACTGACGTCCGACCTGGTCCGCAACATGGACTGAAGGGCATTCCTGATCTCGAAGGACTGGCACAAGTGCCCAAGTAGCAAAACTAACACATGGGAACGATTTACCAGAAATAGTAAACACAAAACAACTGATAAGATAAATAGACTAAAACTGAAAATAGACAACCAAACAGGGCCTTAAACTAAAATTTAAACTTAAAGGTTTACATTTTAAACAAACATCCAGAAAGTAATAACAACAAAAGAAACTGAAACTCTTACTCAAACCTCTAAGAAACAAGAGAGGTGTGACATCTGCAAGTCACAAACACAAACCATCATAAAAAGACCATCAACAACCCAAACCACCATCGCTGAGTATAATGCCTCAACTAGGAATACAAAATGAACAAGGTCTACATACACCCAAAGGTGTATGCAGGGTGTGAGCCCAAAGCCCAGTAGGATGTCACCCAGAAAAAAGGTTTCACGTATAAACATTAAATGAAAAATACATTTGGAGGAAAAATAAATGAAAGGTCTCCAAATCTTGAACAATTTTAAATAAACAATTTCAATAAAGAAAACACTTTCAAAGAAACCAACTTAAATAAAAAAACACCCTTGGAGTTTAAAAAACCCAAACCTTATAGAAAACCCCAAAGATACACCGTATTCCAATGATGAGTGTATAGTAGTCCCGAAGCACCAAAAGTTGGAGAGGCCCTATATGTACTAGAAAAAATAATGGGACCCTAGAACATCGCGTCTCAGTGAACAGTAGTATAAGAAACACTACAAAATAAGTTCTTGTGCAGGATCCACTAGTAGGGAAACACATCCATAACCTAGTGGTCTCTAATCCTCATACAATGTTTAGTTAGTGTTGTAATAGTCAATCGAGCTAAGTGAAACTGGGCCAGAGCCGCTTCCGTATCACTAGCTCACTAGATCTAGTCCGCCTACCTAGTACCCAGGCTTCCCCTTTTTGTGATCAAGATGTCCCAATTTTACATTTCATGTCAATCTCAGATAAAAAAAACAGGGTGTTACCTAAACCCAACGCCACACTTTCACACACACAAAAAATCCATTTTAAATAGTATGCACACCAAAAGACTTTACCCAACTCAATTAAAATAATTTATGCATTGCTAATAATTGATTATTAAAAACATATTAGATTTGCATCATTCATATATTTTATTAAAACATATTAAATTATTTGTAAACAAATTCTTTAAAAATAAACATAACACATCTTAGCACAAAAAACCAACTCAGACCTCCTTTATGACCGAACTCACCCAACACCACATCAAGAACACAAACTGCACCACTCACATCAACTAATAACCCAAACACACAGTTAAAAGAAATTTTCCTGATTAAACAAAACACTAGAAATTTTATTAAGAAAACCTGGAAGATAAAAAATGACTTTAAACACCAAATACCCACTCAAACCCTCTTTTTGGAAAAAACACACATGAACTCTACACAAAAACAAAAACCATGCACTTTGCGCATTTTCACAAAAAAAAATGCAAAATTTATAAAACACTAGTAGACAGTTCAATGTGGGTTTCCACAACAATAGCCCATTCAACCCATGCAATACCTTCCCTTGAGACCAAACACATGTAACAACATTTCGAAAACACACTAAACACCACTTGAACAACTAAAAAATTAACTGCACATATTATTAAACACTAATGATAAACTAAAAACAAGTTTCCAATCAAAGAACGCACCCACACCACGTGAACATACTACCAAACAAATATAACACATGGAGAACTTAAAGAAAACCAAATCCACACCCAAAATAATTAATCAAAGAATATTATAAATTTACTAAGAAAGAAAATTAATTTATTAAATAATGTTTAAATGTGGAACCACCTACCTCGCATGAAGATTCCTCAAGATGATGGCGCAAAACCACGTCTGCACCCCATCCGCACCATAAGGAACCCAGCACAACCCAAAAACAATTAGATCAGATCACAAAGTCAATATTGAACCCCTAAAACAACACCCTAAATGATGGAAAAACCAATAACTTAAAGAGAAAGGGGGATAAACTTGTCTGGGGGGTATGACGGCTTGACATGGATCGTTGGGAGGTCGGATGATGCATGGACGAGGGCTGGATGAGATGTGGCAACGGGCACTGAGTTTCAGGGAGAGGCAGTAGGACGACCGGTGGTGGTTTTCTAGAGCTACTTTCTGAGAAAAAGAGGATACATCAACTACTAGGGGAGAGTGTGGCCAAAGGAGCCATGACCCAAGGTGCTGTGTGAGGCAGGGAGGCCGATAGATAGTGGGAGTCACGGGAGTGGGGAGCGTGACTGCTGAATTGCGGGGGGTGGGGTTGGGGGGAGGGGTTCGCACCCAAACAGTTGAGGCATGCTGGCCTTGGGAGGTTTTCAGAGGTTTTTCGGGGAAGTCTCCGTTGAGGAGAAGCCAAGGGAGAGGAAGGGGGTAGGCGCGATAGGCCGGATGGGATGAAATGGGGTGCGACGCTAGGGTTAGAGAGGGGAGTGTGTCGCGACGGGAAAGATGGGAAGGAGGGGAGGGAGAGAAAAAAGAGAGAAGGAAAAGAATAAAAAGAGACCTAAAAATCTAAAAACAAAACCAATAATAATACTGTGAATATTAATAATATTAATAATAATTATAATAATAATATGACAATAATAATAATCAGATAATAATAAACTTGATGCTTATAAACATTATAATAATAACTTGATAATAATAATATTATTTTTCACAATAATAATATTATCCTTGTTGATATTTTTAAATAATTAAATTATTTTACTTTATCCTCATTTTCATTTCATTTATTTATTTATTTTAAACATCGAGTTGGTCGTACGGTGAACTGGGCGATGTTGCGTGGTGACCCGGGCGAGGTCGCGCAGCTTCAACCGCGGTGCGTTGAACGTTGTCAAGGCTAAAACATGTTCTTTTATTTCAGAAATAAAAAATTTAATTCGGGCTTCAACCTAAACTACCTGATGCCCAGAAAATTAATAAAATAAAGAATTCAAAGATGGTGGGTGTGACAATTCTCCCCACCATAATGCTTTCCATCCCCGGAAATCCATAACTAAGGTTGAGACTCAAAGAAGAATTCAATTCCCATTAAGGTTCAAAGAGGATCCCCACAATCAACAAGCGATAAGAGCCAAATGCATTGTACTCAGATAAAATGACTCAAAGACAACTTCAAGAAACTCATAAAAAGACTTTATGATATGTCTCGCCCACCCTAAGAGCTAGAACACCTCCAATTGACTGAACAAGGATATGAACTCTCCCACCCCTAGAAACCAACTTCACAAACCGAAACACCTCAAGAACTATTAAACGAAAACCACATCGTTTGTCTAGAATTAACTTACAAGGTCAAACCACATTTAAGGAACACTCTTATCACTTATCACCAAGCCATATTTAGAAACAGAACCAAAAGGTCAACACGAGGAAAGCCCAAAAGGGGACCCCCACCATTAGAAAACTACCAATGCCCTAGACGAGACTGGAAAGATAACACGGGGAGACCCGTGCAGACTCCCCGCCATTATGAGGATGAGCAACACTGATTCATTCCAGAGACATTTGTTTGAGACCCATCATGGGTCTCCCCACCATTAGAACTGACATAAGATACAAAACTTTGAAAATTTTCCAACGATGACCTAACACCCCACCACAAGGGGCGGGGAGGGAGGGGCCCCGACCACCGGGGCATCAAAACCACAACCCAAGAACAACCCTCATCTCTAAGTCCCTGTATGAGAACTATTCAAATCCAAGACTGATTTAACTAACAGACCCCATACGGACCACTAAATAGATTACATATAATGGGACACAACCTCCAAGATATTAAGGCAATGAGAAGAACACACAACCACATAGTCACAGAAACCTTACGCAGCCAGATGGTTTGTTCAGAACTAAACAAGCACATAAAACAATTTAAGCTTCCTTTACCTTCAACACCGATGACAGAAGTAAAGTCGGGATCTCATACACTCCTGGGGTTTCTGACCACGTGCCGGCTTCACTCCAAGGCCTATGGATGGAGCCCTGATGTTTGAAGCATCTCCTGCCTCACAACCAGGTATTGAAGACTCCCGAATGAATATTTTGCTTTTTTGTGCCACACACAACCATACCACAACCGAGATGACACCAGCAAACACAACACCCCACGACATCCAACTACACGCTCACGAAACATCCACCAAATAGGGGTTTAGAGGATGCACATGCATCACCTTTCACCTTAACCAAGAAACTTAAGAAGGAAAGATTCATGATAAACACCCCCCTTTGAACAGAAAAAAATTAAAACTCCCCGAGAGGACACACTCCTATGAAAACAGGGATTACAGAAGGATCATATGAAATCCACCCATGCTTCTCAAAGAGAACTCACACTGCAAGACGTCACCAAACATGACCCTTGTGTCCAATTAAAGTACTACAAATCCCTTCAAGAAACTAGTCAACACTAATAATTCTAAACCACCTTCACCCTTCCCTGCTGGAATTTCTTTCACCATTTCCAGGGGGACCTTTAGACGCAACGGTGTCAAACATCATACCTGACGACTCAAACAACTCAAAGAGACCCAAACTCCCCTCCACTCCTCTCAGGTCTGCCATCCCACTGTGAGAGGATCCTCTTGACCGAGAAGAAAAAGGAATAGACTTAGCACTATCACTCAAAAGGGAGATTACACTATTTAATCAATTTGAGGGTTGACCAACGACAAATTACCCATGGCCGCACTTCAATCGCATGTTAATGCTTTATGAGGGGGGCGTGAACTAGCAAATAAATAAAACCATGGACCTAATCAAACTGGTCCAATGGCCAAGACACACCACAAGAGAACACTAAACATGCAGGGGGAACCACTGCAAGGGCTACCCAAAGCACTTTTTAAAAGAATTCACTAACCCCATGCTTTCACAGCAACTTACAAATAAGAATTCAAACTCAAGACATAAATTAGTCAAAAAGGATTCTCGGCTCGAAATGCCTCACATCCAACACTTCCAAAACACAAAGAAACACCACAAAAACACCAAATTTTTCATTTAACAATTCTTTTTAAAAATAAACAAAGATTATGGGTTGCAAAAACACTAATGGTGTCCCATGGGTCACACACATGCATGTTCCCGTGCCACACCAGCACCCACCTCATGTCCATCCAGGCACTCATCCACTCGTATCTTTGACCACTTCTCTTTAAACATACACTCATTCATGTGGTTTCCCATGAGAACACCAAGGATCAAAACCAAACCATTCCATTTCTTTCAAAACCAAAACATTCAACCCACACTTTTCAAACCTTACACATCATTTTATTTTTAAAGCATTTCATTTTAAAACATTTTTCAAGACCAAATCATTTATTACATAAAAACATGATTTCCATGAATCCAAAACAAAGAGACGAGGAACAAAGAAATAGGGAACTAGTAACAATAAGTGACTTGGACATATGGTTGGCGGCCATACGCAAATCATGCCACTCCCACAAAGAGTATTCCAGGACAGCGTCCCCGGCTCCACATGGCCTGTTAGACCCTGCGAGCTCACTAGGACCACTGAACCGACTCCCTTTTCATTTCCCCTAGACAAGATTAACTGTGAGGACCAAAGAATCAGACAAAACTCAACTTACATTGGTAACTCGAGTCCCGCTATGAGGTGTGCTGGCCAGGAACCTTACTCATAACCAGGACATCGAGTCCAGACAACCTTAACTCCATTATACCATGACTCTATCCCAAAAGAACAAAACCCAAAAGAGAAAACCGCCTCTGATACCATTTTTTACTGAACCTGGACGGGTCTCCATCCGACCCAACATCCGACCCGGTCAGCGACATGGCCCGAAGGGCGTTCCCAATCCCCACAGGCTGGCACAAGTGCATGGGTATTAAAACTAACACATGGGAACGATTTACCCGAAATAGTAAACATAAAACAACTGATATGATAAATAGACTAATACTAAAAATAGACAACCAAACATGGACTTAAACTAAAATTCAAATATAAAGGTTTAGAACTTGAACCAACATCCAGAAAGTAACGACAACAAATGAAACTAAAACTTTTACTAAAACCTCCAAGAAATAAGAGAGGTGTGACATCCGCAAGCCACAAACACCAACCTTTATAAGAAGGCCATCAACAACTAGAACCACCATCACTGAACATGATGCCTCATCCTGTAATATGAAAAGAACAAGGTCTACATACACCTAATGGTGTATGTAGGGTGTGATCCAAAAGACCAGTAGGACGTCACCCAATAAAAAGGTTCCAAGTATAAACATTAAATGAAAAATACATTTTCAGGTTAAATAAATGAAAGGCTGCCAAAGCTTGAACAATTTTAAAGAAAAAATTTAAATAAAGAAAACAACTTAAATAAAAAAACACCCATGCTGTTAAAAAAACCAAACCTTCAAGAAAACCCCAAAGCTACCCCTTATGATGATGAAGAGTGTATAGTAGTCCAGGAGCACCAAAATTAGAAGAGGCCCTATAGGTACTAGAAAAAAGAATGGGACCCTAGAACATCACGTCTCGGTGAACATTAGTATAGGAAACACAACAAAATACATTCTTCTAAACGATCCACTAGTAGGGAAACAAATCAATAACCTAGTGGTCTCCAATCCTCATCCAAAGTTTAGTTAGTGCTGTAATCGTCAATCCAACTAAGCGAAACTGGGCCATAGAAGCTTCCGTATCACTAGCACACTAGATTTAGTCAACCCACCTAGTACCCAAGATTCCCCTTTTTGGGTTCAATATGTTTCAATTTCACATTTTATGTCAATATCAGATGAACAAAAACAAACAGGGTGTTACCTAAACCCAACGCCACACTTACACACATACACACAATCCATTTGAAATAGTACGCACACCAAAAGACTTTACCCAACTCAATTAAAACAATTTCTGCATTGCTAATAATTATTTATTAAAAAAAATAGATTTTCATCATTAATAATTTTTATTAAAACATATTAAATTATTTGTAATAAAATTATTTAAAAAGAAAAATAACATGACATAGCATACAAAACCAACTCACCCCTCTTTCATTACCGAACACACCCAACGCCACATCAAGAACACAAACTACACCACTCACATCAACTAATAACCCAACCACATAGTTAAAATACTCTTTCCTTATTAAAACAAACACTAGAAATTTTATTAAGAAATTCCAGAAGATAAATCATGACTTTAATCACCAAAGACCCACTCAAACTCTCTTTTTGGAAAAAATGCACATGAAAGCTACACCAGAACAAAAACCGCACACTTTGCGCATTTTCACAAAACAAACACAAATTTTATAAAACACTAGTAGACAGTTCAATGTGGGTTTCCACCAAAACAACCCATTCAACCCTCACAACACTTTCCCTTGAGACCAAACACATGTAACAACATGTCGAAAACACACTTAAACCCACTTGCACAACTAAAAAACTAACTGCACATATTATTAAAAACTAATGATAAAATAAAAACAAGTTTCCAATCAAAAAACACACCCACACCACATGAACATACTACCAAACAAATATAACACATAGAGAACTTCATGAAAACCAAATCCACACCCAAAATAATTAAACAAAGTATATTATAAATTATCTAAGAAATAAAATTTATTTATTAAATAATGTTTAAATGCAGAACCACCTACCTCCCATGAATATTCCTCTGGAAGATGGCCCAAAACCACACTCGTGCCCCATTTGCACCACAAGGAACCTAGCACAACCCAAAAATAAGAGGATTAAACCACAAAGTTAAGATTAAACCCCTAAAGAAACACCCTACATGCTGGTAAAACCATAAACTTAAAGGGAAAGGGGGAGAAACTTGTCTGGGGGGTATAGAGGTGTGACAAAGATGGTTAGAAGGTCGGACGGTGCATGTTCAAGGGCTGGCCGAGATGAGGCAGCAGGCACCGAGGTTCGGGGCGAGGTAATAGGATGACCCATGGTGGTTCGCCAGAGTTAGTTGCCGAGGGGAGGAGGAGACGCCGACTGTTAGGGGGGAACACGACCAAAGGAGAAGCTGCCCGAGGTGCTGCGTGAGGATGGGAGGATGGCAGACAGTGGTAGTCACGGGAGTGGTGAGTGAAACTGCTGGGGGGGGGGGGGGGGGGTTCGCACACAAAATACAGAGGTGCGCCGACCTTCAGAGGTTGTTGGAGTTTTTGCAGGGAAGCCGTTGGTGAAGAGAGGCTAAGGGAGAGGAAGGGGGTTGGTGCAATGGGCTAGTTGGGAAGAAATGGGGTGTGGCTCTATTGTTAGGGAAGGGAGTTTGCCATGATGGGAAAGAAGGGAAGAAGGGGAGGGAGAGAAAAAATAGAGAAAATAATAATAAAAAGAGACCTAAAAAAATCTAAAAACCAAAACAATAATAATAATGTGAATATTAATAATATTAATAATATTTATAATTATAAGATGACAATAATAATAACCAGATAATAATAAACATGATGCTAATAAAAATTATAATAATAACGTGATAATAATAATATTATTTTTCATAATAATAATATTATCCTTGTTAATATTTTTAAATCATTAAATTATTTTTCTTTATCCTCATTTTCATTTTATTTATTTATTTATTTTAAACATCGAGATGGTTGTACGGTGAACTGGGTGACGTCGCGTGGTGACCCAGGTGAGGTCACGTGACTTTAACTATGGTGCGTTGAATGCTGTTAAGGCTAAAACATGCGCTTTTAAATAAAAACTCAAAAAATTAAGCCAGGCTTCAACCCGAACTACCAGATGCCCAAAAAATTAATAAAATAAATAATTCAATGATGGAAGGTGTGACATTATTACTTTAATAACCAATTAAATATATAATTTAACACTAATAAATATTTAAACAAAAATTCTGTTTTTAATTAAAACGCGATATTTTTCTATTCATCAAAAAATGAAACTTCACAGAATAATACCAAAAATTCACCCTAAAATAATTTCTGACATTCCAAATACAAAAAACATGTTTATTTTGAAATATTAAATTTATAAAATTTTCAAAATTTAGTTTTAAAATAGGTGCGCCATTAAAAGGCGGTAAAACCTAGTCTTGCGTGTAACGCTAGCTAGCTTAGTGTGGTGTGTAGTGTAAGCTTAAAATGGAGCTGTGTATAAATAGAAACAAAATAATATTTATTCTAATATGAGAATATTGTAAAGAATTGGGGTGTTATAATTTTGAAGTTCTTTCCTATGGATTTTACAATCAAACACATATTTTTGTGTTTTAAAACAATAAAAGCGTGTTTTTGGTTTTCTCTAGTAAAAAGAACCATGAATCTAAATTAAATATACTCCAAAATTTCAAAAATCATTTTATAGTTGTATTATTTATGATTATAGGGAATTTGACCTCATTTGGTTAGTTTTTACCCATTGGCGTATGTTTTTAAAGGTCTTAAAACCATTAAAAACTGCTTATTCGATCATTCAAGGTAGACCACATGCCCGATTGAAATTATGTCAGGTCATACATTTCAAAAATAATAAAAAGAAATTTTTATATTTTTTCAAATTATTATAAGGTTGTTTTATATGGATCTAATAATTAAATTACCATTTTTGTGTTTTAAAATAATAAAAGTGTGTTCTTGGTCATCTCAGAAAAATAAAACCTCATATTGACATTCCATCAACTCAACCATATCAAAAATAATTATATAGTTATTTTAATCAAATTTCTTGGAATTTATAGGTCTTTCTATTGGTTTTTACCCCATGACACATGTTTTTAATGTACCCAAACGTTTAAAACTTCTTATTAGGTCATTTCAAACATACGACACATCTGATTATTGTGTCATATAATCTCACTAGTCAAAAAATAATACCAACATTGTTTTTATATTATTTAAAATTATTACAAGATGTTTTTCTAGGGACCAGACTGTTAAATGCATGATTTGGAGTTTTAAAATAATATATTGTGTTTTTGTTTATCCTTGGAAAATAGAACCACAGATTGAAACTCTATCTGCCTTAATATTTCAAAAATCACTATATGGTTGTTTTATATACTTCTATGGACTTTAGAGATCATTTAGTTGGTTTTGACCTGCAAGTGCATGTTTTAAAGGGCCCCAAACCTTTAAAAACCAT
Organism: Viscum album; assembly: GCA_963277665.1. Taxonomy (NCBI): domain Eukaryota; kingdom Viridiplantae; phylum Streptophyta; class Magnoliopsida; order Santalales; family Viscaceae; genus Viscum; species Viscum album. The sequence goes on from OY728165.1 coordinate 1,135,237,216, forward strand.
TATTCAGTCATTTTAGGATGACAATGTATATGATTAACATGATTTCTTCTCATAAAAATAAAAAATAAAACAATGATAGTTTACCTATGATTTGACATCATTATAAGGTCATTTTATATTGAACTGACTATTAAACACATTTTTATTTTTTTAAAATAGTAAAAGTTAATTTCTAGTCATCTCTGGAAAAAAATATCTTAGATTGATGTTTTATCTACTCAATTATTTTACAATTCACTATACAGTTGTTTTAATTTTATTTGAAATCATTCAGATATCGTTCAGTTGATTTTGACCCCTATACACAAATTTTAAAAGGGTGACAACAATTTAAAATCCAATTATTTGATCTTTCTCAGTAGAACACAAGTCCAATTGATGTTATGTATACTCATACACATCAAAAATAATAAAAATATAGCTTTCTCTTGATTTCAAATTATTATGATGCTGTTCTCAGTTGATATGAATACAAAATACACATTTTTGTGTTTTAAAACAATAAAAGTGTGTTTCTAATCATCCCAAGTAAACAGAACCTTAGATTGACATTCCATATACTCCAAAATTTCATAAAGCAATGTGAATTTGTTTTCATATGATTTCCTAGCATTCATAGGAAGTTTTGTTGGTTTTGACCCCATGAAACTTGTTTTTAAATAAAATCATAACTTCAAAAATTTACTATTCTGTCATTTTGGGAATACCACTCATCTGATTAACATGTTTTCTACTCATATATGTCCTAAATAATACAAATATTTAATTTTTATTATTTAACATCATTCTGAGGTCATTTGTTATGGATATAACCTTTAAATGGAGGTTTTCATGTTTTAAACTAATAAAAGTTTTTTTCATCATCCAAGGAAAAAGAAATAAAATATTGATTTTTTTCTTCTCAACTATATTACAATTTACTATATGGTTTTTCTCATCTGATTTGATGATGTTTAGAGTCTGTTTGGTTGGTTTTGACCCAATGAGGCATGTTTTTAAAGTGCATCAAACCTAAAAAAATTCATATTTGATTTTTCTGAGTAGAATAAACATATTATTAACATGTAATCTACTTGTAAATGTTAAAAATAAAACAAATATAGTTTTCCTATGATTTCTCACCATTCTGAGATCGTTTTAAATGAATTTTATTGTTAAAAGCAAGTTTTAGTGTTTTATAGAAATAAAAGTGAATTTTTGGTAACCATTGGAAAAAAGATCCTTTGAATGATTTTTTTGTATGATCCACCATTTTAAAAATCATTATTAATTTTTTTTTATTATGATTTCAAGGAATTTATAGGCTATTTGGGTTTTTGACCACATGAGGCATGTTTTTAAAAGGCATCGAAACTTGAAAAACTTCTCATTCAATCGTTCTAGGAATAAAATATATCTGATTGTTATTACAACAGATTTTACATGTTAGAAATAATAAAAATATTACTTTCCTATGATTTCAAATAATTTTGAGGTCATTTTCTAGGTATCTTATTGTTAAACAGACGTTTTGGTGTTTTAAAACAAAAAAGAGTATTTAAAATCATTCTATGTAAAAAAAACCTTATATTTATGGTTTGTTTACTCCAACATTTCAAAAATAACTATACAATTTTTTGACTTATATCATGGAATTTCGAGGTTTTTCAGTTGGTTTTGACTAGATAAAACAACTTTTTAAAAGGCATCAAACATTTAAAAACTTTTTATTTGGTTATTTTGGGCATACAACATGTCTTATTGATGTGTTATCTACTCATACACTTAAAAAATGTTACAAACATAGTAATCCTAGGATTTCACTTCTTTCTAAAATCTTTTTATATGCATATGACCATTAAAAACATTTTTTGGTGTTTTAAAACAATAAAAGTATGTTTATGGTCATCTAGGGGAAAAGGAACCTTGTATTATTGTTTTTTCCACTCCACCATCTCTAAAATCACTATACGGTTGTTTTTGTATGATTTTTTGATCATTTGGTTGGTTTTTACCCCATGATGCATGTTTTTTATGGGTTTCAAACCCTTAAAAACATCTTATTTGATCATTATAGGAAGACTTCATGTATGATTGCTATTCCATTTATTTATAATACTAAAAAATAATAAAAATATGGGTTTCCTATAATTTCACATCATTCTAGGGTTTTCTTCTATGGATATGATCATTAAACACATGTTTTGGAGTTTTAAAACAATAAAAATGTGTTTATGGTCATCTTGAAAAAATAGAACCTCAGATTGAGGTTTCGTCTACTCAACCATTTAAAATTTAATATACTATTTTTTTATTTTACTGATATCATTCAAATATCATTGGATTTTTTACCCCCTAATACACATTATTAAAGGGTGTAAAAAAAACACTTATTCAATTATTTTAGGTAGACTACACATCCGGCTGATGTTCTATCCACTCATGCATGTCATAAATTACCCAAATATTATTTTTTTAGGATTTCACATCATTATGAGGTTGTTTTCTATGGGGTTTATGGTTAAACACACACGTTGATGTTTTAAAACAATAAAAATTTGTTTTTAGAATCCTGATAAAAATAAACCTCAAATAGATGTTCCTTAAACTCCACCATTTCAAAAATCACTATACAATTGTTTTATATGATTACATGGAATTCAAGCTCATTCGGTTGATTTTGACCCACTAAAACACAATTTTAAATGGAATAAAACCTTTAAAAAAATTCTTATTCAGTCATTCCCAGAGGACCACATATTTGACTGATGTTTGTGCTCATACATGTTACAAATAATAAAAAAGAATTTTTCTATAATTTCACATAATTCCCAGGTTGTTATGGATCTTACCATTAAATATAAATTTTCATGTTTTAAAATAAAAAAGTGTGTTTCTAGTTATTCTGGGGAAAAAAACTTGGATTGATGTTCCATATACTCAATCATATGAAAAATCACTATATGGTTATTGTCATTTTATTTCACAGAATTCATTGATCATTTGATTAGTTTTAATCTCCCAAAGCATGTTTTTAAATGTTTATAAACATATAAAAACTAATTATTCAATTATTGTTTATAGGCCACATGTTCGATTGATGTGTTGTATACTTTTACACATAAAAAATAATACAAATACAGTTTTCATATGATTTCACATCATTACGAGGTCATTTTCAATGGACCTAACCGTTAACCGTATGTTTTTGTTTTTTTTAAATAATAATTTTTTTCCAATCATCATGTGAAACTGGAACCTCATATTGATGTTCTTTCAACTCTATTATTTCAAAAATTAACATATGATTATTTTCATTTGATTTTATGGAAATCATAGGTAGTTTAGTTAGTTTTGACCCCATAACACACATTTTTAAAGGGCATCAAACCTTTAAAAACTACATAATCTTCCATTCATGGAATACCACACATCTAATTGATGTGTTTAATACTCTTACACATAAAAACTAATTTAAATATTGTTTTCCTATGATTTCACATCATTTAGAAGTTTTTTTTAGGGATATGGCCATTAATTAATGTTTTAGTGTTTTAAAACAATAAAAGTGTGTATTTGGTCATATTGGGAAAATGAAACCATAACTTAATGTTCTTTCCACTCAACCATATCCCAATTAAATATATGGGGTTTTTTCTTCTGATTTGATGATATTCAAAGATCGTTTGGATAGTTTTGAACCCCAGATGAATGTTTTTATAGGATGTAAAACCTTTAAAAACTTCTTATTTGGTCGTTCTGGGCACACCAAATGTCTAATTGATATGCCCTCTACTCATACATGTAACAAATAAAAAATGGTTTTCCAAAGATTGCATGTCATTATAAGGTCATTTGTTATGGATATATCTGTTTAACACATGTTTTGATGTTTCAAATAAATAAAAGTGATTTCCCAATCATCCTAATAAAAAAAACATCATATTGAAGTTGTTTTTCCTCCATAATTTCACAAATCAGTGTACAATTGTTTTTTTTCTAATTTCATTGAATTCATAGGTTATTCAGTTGGCTTTGAACCCCTTAATGTATGTTTTTAAAGGTATTGAACCCTTTAAAATATGGTTATTTTATCATTCTAAGAAGAAATCACAGTTGATTGATGTGTCGTCTTCTCATACACATCAAAAAATAATAAAAATACAATTTTTCTATGATGTCACATGATTCCATGGTTTTTTTATGGATATGACCATAAAACACACAATTTTTTTTAAATAATAAAAGTTCATTTCTAGTTATCCAGGGTAAATGAAACCCCATTTTAATGTCCCCTCTAGTCAATCATTTCTCAATTCGTGGTACAATTATTTTCATTTAATTTCATGAAATTT